>CM037853.1:234810972-235517542 GCA_021234595.1 Delia radicum | reverse complement strand
TTATAACATTTTCAAGATCAATGTAAAGTAAAGAACATACAAAAAAATATTTATTAATTTTTCAATTAAAAATTTTGTTGAATACAACGTTATAGTCAATTAATGTTTTAACTAATTTAAAAAAAAAATTATCAATATTAAAACACTCACATGTAATACGAGGGCGGCTAAATAAGTCAGTGACTTTTCGAACTTCCCTCGTAGTTATATGAAATGCAACACTGCTCCCATCAAGTACCACCTGTTAATAGACTACTGTCAAATGTTGAGCAATTTACGTCATTTACTTTGCGTTAACAGCTGTTCAAAACATACAACCTCGAGGATTTTTTTTTTTTTTATTTTTTTATTTGGAAAAAAAAGTAAATTTCGAGTGCTCATTAAACATTATTTTTTGCGATCTGGTCGGCCAATTGAGGTCAATACACCCGAAAATGTCGAAAAAATCCACGATATGGTGTTGGCCGATCGAAGAGTAAAAGTGCGTGAGATTGTTGATGATATAGACATTTCATATGGCAGTGTGGTTTCGATTTTAAATGATCAGTTGGGCTTAAGAAAGCTGTCTGCAAGATGGGTGTCGCGCTTGCTCTCAATTGACCATAAACGTAATTGTGTGACAACTTCAAAGGATGGTTTGGAGTTGTTTAACCGCAATTCGAATGAGTTTTTGCGGCATTTGGAACTGTGGATGAAACATAAATCCATTAAAACACTCCAGAGACCAAGCAGCAGTCTAAACAATGGGTTTCTCCGGGTGAACCAGCTCCGAAACGGCCAAGGTAAGTTTGTCGGCCAATAAGGTGATGGCAACATTTTGGGATGCACGCTGGATAATCCACATCGATTACCTTCAAAAGGGAAAAAACAATAAACGGCGAATATTATGCCAACTTATTGGACCGATTTAAAAAGGAATAAAAAAAAAAAACGACCCATATTGCCAAGAAAAAAGTTCTTTTCATCAAGATAATGCACGGGTGCACCCGTTTGCAGTCTCAATGGCAAAATTACATGAATTGGCTACGAATTGGTACCTCATCCGCCATATTCTCTGAATTTAGCCCCCAGTGACTATTTCCTATTTCCAAACCTAAAGAAATGGCTCGGTGGAAAGAGATTTAGCTCCAACGATGAAAATTATTACCAAACGAATGCTATTTTATGGACCTCGAAAAATCTTATTTTGGAAGGGATACAAAACTTGGAGAAACGTTGGATTAAGTGTATTATGCTAAAAGAGATTCTGTTGAAAAATAAATTTTTTTTGAAAAAAAAACTGTGTTTCATTCAAAAAGTCACGGACTTATTGATCCGCCCTCATAACTAGTCATTATTGCAATATGATTATTATTTTCTTATTGAATCAATCACAAAATTAATTATGATTTTGTCATTTCATAAATTTTTAATTGAAGAAAAAAATTCTTTGGTGTAACAAATATTTAAATTTTTAATCAATATAAATAAGTTCTTACAACCCCTCTATAACAACGTCTTTTTATTCCATAATAATCACTAGGGCAACCAAAAATAAGCTAGAGCTGGTTTTTTATTTAAAAGGATAGAACTATATAGACTAAACACAAGTTCTGATCATGAAATTAAGAAAATTTTAAGCTATATTTATTAGAGCATTGTTTAGCTTATTTTTAATATTTGCTTACTTTTTGACTTTTTCTCTGAAAATTTAAAAAATCGGTATTTTGAAGTTTTTTTTTTTTTAATCATTGAAACATATTTGAAAACCATTCTGTTCTTTAAAGCTTAAAAAACTATTCTCCTAAGCACCTTATTTTAGCTTGACGAAGTTCCAAGGAACAAATTTATTTGTATTGACGATTTTCATAAAACGGTTTTGAAATTTAACGGTTATTTTTTTATTTAACGGCTTATTTTTTTATTTGAACGGCTATTTTACTGTTTTTTTGATCTTTTTAAAGCGATTAAAACTTGTTTTTACAGCTGTATTTTGGTAGCCCTAATAATCACAATTTGTTTAGAATTTTTGTTATTTTATTCACACAAATCATATAGTATACAGTTTTTCATGTTAATTTGCATCTCATCTCATAAACACAATAATCAACCAACATCACCTGTATAATTTTTCTGCTTCACACTGTGAATTTAGTTTGTTTTTAAATCTTTAACTGTTAACTTGAAAAACAAAAATATTTTAAAATATGCCTTTAACAAAATCTTGTTTAAGTGCTCACGATCAACAAGTGTTAGAGTCAATTTTCAATCCTTTAGAATTAAGTTCAACATTTGCTAATCAAGAATATATCCAGATTCTATACAACCTCTTGTCGATAATGATGAAGATATTGGCTGTAAGCCAGAAATATTGAAAAAATCTAAACGTTTAGAAATGGAAGCTGTAAAATTAGCGGAAGAACAAAAATTAACTGAAGCATTAGAAAAATTTACAGAATCTTTAAAATTGACCCTAAACGTGCTGCTATCTATAATAATCGTGCTCAGGCTTTACGTTTGGCTGGCAGAGATGATGGTACGTATGTATGATTTATAAGTATTCAAAATAACCGAAGTTTATATAACCCAAACTGACAGATTGTTCGTTACTTCAGTAATGAATTTCTTTATAGTTTTAATGAAAATTGTCACAAATTCGTTTATACTACGCAAAAAATTATTAGTGTATTTTAATTTTTTACGAAACGCTTCAAAGTCAGAATGATTTATTAATTTTATGAATATATACATTAGTTCTATGCTGTTAACAATTTCATAGATCTAGATAAAATATTCATAACGTATATGAACAGATAAATTATCAGTTCTAATGAATTTTTTTATGAACATTTTTTTTTTAATGAAATGAAAAATTTCATAATAGTAATGAAATTTCATGTATACAATAATGAAATTTTAAATTAAATCTACAGAAAAAAGATGTAATGGAAATTGTTTCATTAATAAAGGGTCCGCCATTTATAACGTTTGTTTCAACTAGTGCTTATTTCGGGAATGGGAATAATATTATAATATATTGCTGCTGTGGCAGAAGTGTGCATAAAGCGCCTTCAATATCAATTCACCGATCGTTCTCAACATTGAACATTGCGGAGACATCATTGAGACGAATTTTCATAAAAGACCTTGGTATGACGCCATACAAAGTCCAATTGGTTCAAGAGTTCAAAAAAAAAGTTATTTGGCGGACCCTTTAAGCATGAAGGATAATACTCGCAGTGCAGATGAAAGTAGGATTAATACATAATCTTATACATAATCATATATGGATCATATATGTATATATATAAGTTCACTATAAGACATCATATATGACAATATATTTTGGATTCGAGATTTGAGAGTATATTAAAGCATGCATGATCATATACGACTTTTATACAAGTTTAAAATTATGACATTTTAATGCCAATGTAAAATACCCATCTCTGCTACAAAATCTATCATTTTTCTTGGTAAATTAAAGCATACCTTATGGCATTCAAATATAGAAAGTCTCCATTTGGCGTCTTAGCAACGACAAAACTAAAAACAATAGTAAACTACCACAATAACAGCAATAAGCTGCGTTTAGAAAAATGTATCTCATCTAAACGCTGTGCCACAGCCAGTGTTGCCAGAAAGTCCAAGCTTATGCCACATTTTGTAAGTTAAAAAGATCTCCAAAAATCTCTGTGTAGTAAAAAAATCCCTACAGAGATTTTTAATGGACGCCATATAATACAAAATTTCAGTAAACTTAATAACGAATTATCTAAACACCTAACAAAAAATAGAAAATATGTGGTTACATAAATGCTTACCACTATGGACCAAAAATATTGAGTCTAAAAATTAATTTACTAATCACCTCAATTTAAAATAATGAAATTGGGTACTTATTTTGTTTACTTAAATAATCGGAAAATTAACTAATTATTAGTAAGTCCTTATTAATCGTGTTAAAGTAATGCAGAGAGTAAGCTGTTATTACTGGTAGTGAGAAAAGTACTGACATTTCATTACCGTTTCTACACTGGGTTAGTGCGTATTTACACTAAATTTCAAGAAAACTTTCATACCAAAATTCCTTTAGGGAATTTAAAGAAACATTTGATTCCTTAATTAGTTTGAAGAAAAAGTTTATCCTTTTAGGAAATCAAACGAAAACTTTAATTACTTTAAAGGATTAAGTGTAAAATAGAATTAATTTAGGAGAATTTCATTTATTAGTAAAAGAAATACGTTAGTAAATTAATTCTTTGATTTTAAACCAAAATTTTAAAGAAATTTTTCAGGAATTTCATCAAAAAATATTAATTTCTTTAAGCTCTGTTTAAATTCCCAAATTTTATATATAAAATTTATAATGTGGCAGCTTTTATTGTCAAATACAGCTCTTTTAGCATCGACACAAACCTTACTAGTGTTGCCAGATAAAAATGATTTCCCCACAAATAAAGGGGATTTGAAAACAGATTTTCGAGGGAAAGTATTTATGGATTTATGAAAAATCCCTGCAGGAAGCTTGGGGTCAAGTGTCTCCAAGTCTCCACTGTTGTCCACTATTTTGTTGACATTGTCAACTAAGCGTCTACAGTTTTTACTTTATTAAATCACTAGGTAAATTTTTGGTTCCAATGTCTACATATGGTCCCATTAGAACTAATTAGTCACTAGTGAATCTATGGTTCTTATGTCTACATGTGGTCCCATAATAACTAACGAGTCACTAGTAAATCTTTGGTCCAATGTCTGCATATGGTCCCATAAGAACTACCTAGTCACTAGTGAATCTATGTTTCTAATGTCTACATATGGTGCCATAAGAACTACCTAGTCACTAGTGAATCTTTAGTTCCAATGTCTACATATGGTCAGATAAGAACTACCTATTCACTACCTAGTCAATAGTTCTAATGTCACTAGTGATTTTCAAATGACACGTACATGTTAAATGTCTATAGCAAATGTCATTGCCTGGGGAAGATTTGGTTAGTAGTACTGGTGACACAGTCAATAGTGAATCAATACTTTTTCACTATTGACATTTCCTCTGCAGGGATTAAATGAGTTTTCATTAAATAAATGCAGTTTCACTGGAATTTGCTTATTAAAAATTGCATTAATATATGCAGTTTTTCATTAATTTGTTTTTTATTTATAAAAAAAAATCCATACACCTAATGAAAAAGTTTCATAAAAAGCTTTTACATAAAATTTGAGTTGAATTTTAGTTATTAAAGAAAACTTAATTGGGTTCGGGAAAAATTTCATTAAAACTCATCCAGAAAAATGCTTTTTGTGTTTGTAAATTTTTGATAAAAATTATCAAGATTCGTCGGAATTCAGATAATGCAACTTTTCATTAAATTAATGCAATTTTTCATGATATTTCATGAAATCTATTATACCAGAGACAATGTCGCAATTATAATATAGAAATTAATAATACAATTTAAATAGAAATAATTGATGATGCCTGCCTGTAAAAAGAACAGAAAAAAGCGACTTCTTCAAAATGACGATGCAGAAAAAACTCCTAAAATTAGTAGATTGTTTTGCAAAATGTTAATAAAAACAAGACCAGCAAAAATAAAACTGTTAACTTTACAAATTTTAGAAATATTTGACTTGAATTGTACACCCAGAAAAAAACAGAAATAAGTTTCATAAATTTTCGTCCAATCCAACAATTTCATGAATATTTATGAAACATTTTATAAACAACAAGAACTATAATCTTTATGAATTTTTTCTACACAAAAAATAATGGAATCCTTACTAATACAAAATATACTTTATATATAGTGAAACATTGCATAAATATGATGAAATTGATTTTGAGTTTTATGAAATGTTTCATAACTAATATGAAACGTACATTGAAACGAAAATTGATGAAATATTCATAAATATGATGAAACTTTTCCTTTGAGTGTAATTAATTGCAAATAGCTAATTACTTTGCTAAATTAAGTAAAAACTGTTACTAAATATTTGAAGAACAAAAACAGCAAACAATATCTGTACACACAGAGAAAAGTTTAGCTATTTGCCCACTGAAATTCGGTCACTACGACTCAAAATTGGTTATTATGAATTTCAGTCGGTTGGGTACAACTGAACATTATTTTTGACAAAGTTCGGTTAATTTAACTGAATTTTAGTTGCAACACCCAAACTATTCAGAAATCTAATATAAATATCGTTGTTTATAACTGAATTTATAAGTTGTTACCATTAAAATACACTTTTCAAGTCGGCTGGCACTTTATTTCTCTGCGTGTAATACCAACAAAATTTTTGCTATATTTACCTTAAATTTAAGTAGAATGCAAATAACAGTATATTTTCTAAAATCCACAGAAATGTGTGCTTACAAATTTCATAAGAGCAGATTTTTATTCGCAAAAAAAAAATTAAAAAAAAATTTTAAATCTTCAGATTTTTTATGATTTTTTAGTAATATTTAGCAGTTTTTTTTGGTGATTTTTGCAGATTAATTTGTTACTTTCAATTAACTATTTAAAATATAACTAAAAACTTATTCAACAGATTTATTTTTGCTATTCTTATCTTACTAATAACCTTACATTAGATGAACAAATTTCATTAACAAAATAGTTTCATTAAAATTATAAAACTTTTTATTAATTTACAAAAAATGTTCGTTAATTTTTTTTTTTTAAGTTTAAACATTTTTTTTTTTTTCTCAGATGCCTTTACCGATCTCAGCAAGCAATTGACTTTAGTACCAGCCAACTAAAGACCAGATGTCATGCCCTCTGTCAACGTGGTGTTTTATATAGAAAACAGGAAAAATTAGAAGAAGCCAGAATTGATTTTGAAGAAGCCGCCAAAATGGGTAGTAAATTTGCCAAGACCCAATTAGTGGAAATTAATCCTTTTGCAGCACTATGTAATCAAATGTTAAGGCAGGCATTCGAAAAGTTAGAAAAATAAAATTTTCAATAAAATACAAAAGCTAAGATAACCAAGGATTTGTAATAATCAGGGCAGCTACTTTCATGCACTCAACAAAAATATGAGCTTCAAGTATGCAGTAAAAAAAAAACTTATAATATGCTCTTTAAATTGAAAATATAGTACACAAAAAGTAACTCAAGAGCGATGATTTCAAATAAAATAAAATTTAAATGTCTAAAAATACAAATCATAAAAAATGCAAAAATTTGCACTTAAAGTCAAAATATGCAAAAATATGCAACAACAAATCAATTCCACTTTTTTTGAAAAATTCCACTTTTTTCGGAAAAGTATTTGGTCAAAATCGACTTTGTGTTGACTTTTGACCGACTAGCAACATGCATGTGCATGGAAGTCGCTGTCCTGGTAATAATTTAAATTAGGATTAAATTTATTAAAAAAAAATTTAAATATATGGACGTCTAACTTCAGGTTTTTGCAAATGTCATTTAACAATTTAATTCTTACAGAGGAAGGATATTCAGAAGCGGGAGTCACATATAAACCACCTTTTTTTTGAAAAAAAAAAACGAATATTCCGTTACTATTGTCATATATCATGTGAAATTAGTCTCGTGTTGAAATCGATCATCATTGATTTACAACTTGTTGCAAGTATAAAAAATAAATTTCATTAAAATACACAACAAAAAAAACGAAACCTGTCGAATTTCATGCCAAAAAGGGGGGCAAAAATGCAAGGTGCGTTTTATATGTCTTATGATGCATTTTGTTTATATAGTACGGAAAAACAAAAACAACAACAGAAAAAAACTCGCGAAATAACAGTTGCAGTCAATGGCACGTGGTTAACGCACGATTTTGTGCCAATTTCAAAAACTGCAAACTGTTGATTTTTTTTCGAGTTTTCGATGTTTATTCTTGTATATTTTAACCTACACAGCACAATCATCAATAAAAAGGGTTAAATGCAAAACAAAGGACATCAAATGAAACCCTTTTTTAGTTTGCAAAATTAAATGCCAATTTGGATCATTTTTGAAAATTTATTTATTTATAACAGAAAACCAACGGCACAACAGTAAATTAAAGCAAAGAAATACAAAAAAATATTAAACCACAATAACAAATGCAAAAGATTAATATAAATTTTTGTATTTCACCAGATATCACAAAAAAAAATAATATCACACTCATAGAAATAACCTGTAAAAATAGCATAAAAATGGGTTTAAAAAAATTTTAGTTTTACCGATTTTTGTATACCTTCCACCGTCTATATGTTACAAATAAACAAAACAAAACAATTAATAAAAAAAAAACATAGAGGTGAAAAAAGAATTTAGACGTGAAAACTTTTTCGGGTGTAAAAAAGAAATTGTATGTTAAAAAAAACATTTTGAGGTGAAACCCCATTTTTGGGGTGAAATAAAAATTTGAGGTGAATTCAAAATATTATTCACCTCTAAGCGTCTGGTAAACATATTTTATGTACTACTATTTGATATTGTACTATAATACAACAATTTGTATGGAAAATTTAGAGTTAAGTTACCGCTGTAGCGATTTTGCTCATTTTAAAATTCTCAATACCAAACTGCTAGGGAGAATATGCATTAATCTAGGTAAACATTAGCCGTCTCTATAGCGTTTCGGACATTGGTAAATCGGCTTAAAATTCAATAAGGATCAAGAAATAAATTTAAAAATTTTGTTTGTAATATTAAAAAAGGGACATCGAGTATTTTTGTAAATACAAAAAAAAGTTTTTTTAAATTGGCTCCAACAATGATGATTTGTAAATACAATCGTTCGACTAAAAAACGAATTTTCTCTGTAATGCGTTGTGCGAAACACAGGACAATCAACTACAAACGGATGTGCTCTACTAGATAAGCGAGTATTACGAATAAAAACTCGGGCTCGAGGTATAAGTTCACTTATCTCAGATAAGCACCTCCCATGGTAATATCGATAGAAAAGTGTCACACAACCCACATTCCGACGATGCTCCAATGAATGAATAGAGTTGGATACACGGATACACTACTGTCATTGATAAGCTTCACCGCCCTCCCTTGAACACGGTCCAGAAGCTTCAGAATAGACATTGAAGCCCCTGCCCATATATGAGAGTTGTATTCCATTTTTTTTTTTTTCACAAAATTTTACTAAATATTTGTAGACTAAAAACAGCAAACAATATTAATAATTTGTTTTGCTATATTTACCTTAAATTTTGTAGAATCTAAATAACAACATATTTTGCTAAAATCAACAGAAATTTTTTCTAAAAAATTGTAGTTTGCTGATTTCATAAGGCCATATTTTTACTCACATTAAAACAAATTTGAAAAAAAAATTTAACAATTTTTATGATTTTTTTTTTTGTCTACAAATATTTAGCAAATTGTTTGCTGATTTTACCAGAAAATTTGTTACTTTCAATTTACTAAAATTTAGCTCAAATATAACTAAATATTTGTAGATTCAACAGATTTATTTTAGTTATTTTTTCTTACTAGTATATAGGCAAACAAAATCTGCTAATTTTAGCAGTTTTTTCTGAAAAGTTATTTTTAACTAATTTGTTGTAGTTTTACCAAAAATGTTTACTAATTTTTTTTCTATTAGTGTATTAAGATGATGTTAAAGAGAAGAAAAAAAATGAAAGTGGTTTTGTTCAAAATAATGTTGCTGTTATCCTTTTATAAAAAAAAACTTACTTACAACATATTTAATACGCGTTGTAATAACCCTTTTTCACAATAACTTAAAAACGAAACATCCAATCCATTCAGTCATTCAAGCATGCCTGCCTGACTGCAACATGCAGCATAAATACATAATGAAATGCGAAAAGAAGTGTGAGTGTGGTTAAATATAAAATTGGCACGCTTTTGCATTAAAATTTATACATTTTAATTTCTACTTGTGGCAACACAACGCTCTATTTTTTGTTATAGCCATGAAATTCTTTACCATTTCATTTTAAATCTTAACCAACAATTTTAAGTTTTTTTTAAAACTTCATTTTTGGATTTTTTCTTATTTCAAATCTGTTTTGCAGGAGTAAAAAAATGCTCTATACTAAAACAGATAAACTACCAATACACTGAGAGAATTACTTTCATGATATTAAGACATGTTTGCATGAAAGCAATTAAGTTGCACTATATAAAGTTGCAGTTATATAAAATTATGAAACTTGTTATTAATTTTAAGAAATTTGTCTTTCATGAGAAAATTTAAATATATATGAATATACATGATCATGGGTTTGTATATAACCATACACGGACATACATGATCATATACGTCAATGTATTCTACAATATATAACCATACATAATCTCATATGAGAGCATATATCTTCGGATCATAAATTTAAGGATAGATGGCCGAATGTGGTCACATAAATATGACCATACACTGCATGTACCCTAATATTTCCGATTCGAAGATATATGGTCATATATAAGATCATGTATGGACGTATATTATCATGTATGAGCATGTATGATTATGGTGCAATATATGTATGAGCATACACGATCTGATATATGGACATATATTTTCGGCTCTGAAATTTAAGGGTATATGGCGGTATATGGTCACATAAATCATTTATGTTATATGAGATCATGAATGGTCATATATTGTACTATGTATGGACGATATGATCTCGCATCATCATGTATGATCATATACCATCCTATTTACGATCACGTTACGTTTATATATATTTCAATTCTCTCGCAGGTAGTTTACTGAAAATTTTTTATAAATTTTAAATTATTATTCCTCCTATAAAATTTTCTCTGTGTGCTAATATGTATCATATGTTGTTAAAATTTTGTTTCATAGCCGTTTGTGGTTAACTGTATGCTCTCAATTTTTTTTTCTTTGTAGGGATTTTATATTTCGTTTTTTATAAAATAGCAGGTGCTTCTTTTTGGAAAAAAAAATTAGCCAGGATCTACAAGAAAAAACTACATAACGAAATTTATGTCTAAAAAAGCACCAAATTTAACCTTTTGACGAACGATCTTAAATCGTTGAAGATTTTTTGATGAAATTTCATGGAGACTAAAGCCAATGACCAAAAATAAATTTTGCTCTGTTTTTGGCGCTTTAATGCTCGCCCTATCGAAGAAATGTATTATTAAAGCTAAATCATAATAGGTTAATATTTTGTCTAAGTTTTAATTAAGCATTTTGTTTAAATAACGCCTAATCCAAAAATAATAACCATTTTTGTTTAAGCTTAAAACTGAATTTTTAACATTAGAAAAACTAAAAACAAAAACGTAAAAAAAATAATAGAAAAAAACAAAAACTAATTTTTTGGCTCTTATAAGGCTCTGAGACTATCAGGCTACAATTGATAGGTACACTTAGAATACTATGTAGGTAAACCCCACTGCCAATGTAGTTTAAAACAAATGAAAGAAAGGACGACTTACGTTTCAGTAAAATTAACTGACATTATCATTTGTTTTTTTAATGTTCAAAAAAATTAATAACAATTGTAGTAAAAATGTACCACATGTTATTAAAAAATAAACAAACATTTATTTTTTTTTTATTTTTTTAAATAACAAAAAAACAACTGTAAAAAATTAATGAAAATCATAAAACAGTCATTTGATGTGGTTTGTTTTTTAAATGAACTACAAGGTTAGTAAAAAATGTAATTTGTTCTACAAACGACTACAAGAAAAAAAACTGCATTACAACCCAAACAACTACAAATTTTTAAAGCAGAAGATCCCTGAGTGTATCGTTAAAATCCTCATTTGTTTGGTGTCAATAACAAGTTTTGTTCAAATCGTCCTGCATGTTTTCCTAAAATGGCAAAAAGTAAAAATGGGACATATATCAACCATTCGTAGTCAAAGGGTTAAGATAATATTCTTTTTTATCTAATAATTGCACTTAAGAAAGTATAATAAAGAGAAATAAGGAATAAAAGTAAAGCAGATTTAAAAATTGTTTAATAACTTGCTAAAAAGCTTAACAAATCTCTGCAATAAAGACAACTCAAAAGGAGACTACACAGTACTAAATCTTCAGATTTAAATGAGACTCGAATTGTTGTAAAAGGGCAAAATAATTGTTAGACACATAATTTTTAGGTGCGCAATCGCACGCTTATGCGCTTAAAAGTGGGTCATAAAGTACACAATTTTGCGTCTTCAAAATATCTTTCATTTAATACCATATAGTTAATAATTTTTATGAGAAATATATTTAAAAAACATAAAACAGTGGACATTAGAGTGAGGGTAAGTTTCTAAAAACAGACCTGTTGTGTTGTTGGAGTTGTACTTCTGAGATTATGTATGCAAGAACAAAAAACACCGTGTATTGAATAAAACTAGTTTTAATCACAACAAAACTCGACCTGACGATAGATCAGTGGGCTAAAGCGCTCTGTCTAACGTGTAGTGCGAGTGCATGTGGCATTAGAAATCAGTTTATCTATACCATGGTCAGTGATTGCACAGAAAATTTCATATAGACGCAATCGAACAAATAAAAACATAACAAATATTACATTATATTCAAAAAAAAAAACAGGGTCACTGACGAAGGTTCAATACCAGAAACTGCGCAGTCTGATTCAGAAAATTTAAAATTTGCAATGTAGTTAGTTATGATTTTTAGAAAATACACTCATTCTTCTCTACCACGCCTATCACAATTAAAATTAAATAAAAATTGCATATTAATTATAGTATTAATTGCAATTGTCTGAAAAAGACGTTAAAATTCAAAAAAAAAAAAAACAAAAAAAAAATTGTAATTTTCGACCGTATAATAATTTTTTTGTCATCTACAAGATATCCAAGTTTCATTTATGCGGGTTTACCACTAAGTAGTTTCCTTGTAAGCCGTTTAAAAGCTTTAAAATAATTTTAATTTTAAAATAATCTTCACTACAATCGTTAACAACAAAAATAGTTAGATATGATATCCAGAGTTACCAAATAATTATTCAATACTTGTATGTGGTAATAATTGGTTACAAAAAAAATATTTTTCGGATCCCCTAATTCAGTAAATTCCCAATAACAAGAAAAGGCTATGAATGAAACTTGGATGTGTGGCTTGTCAAGTCCACTACAAGAAAAATTGTGTCTTATAAATGTCGCACACTGATAGAAAAAAAATTAGTGAATATTTCTTTGCTAAAACTACTAAAAAATAAGTTAAAAGTTATGTTGCAGATGAAAATGCTAAAATTAGCAAATTTTTTTGCTAAATGTTAGTAAGATAACAATAGCAAAAATAATTATATTTAATCTACAAATTTCTAGTTATATTTGAGCTAAATTTTAGTTAAGTGAAAGTAACAAATTAATCTGCTAAAAAACAGCACAATATTTGCTAAATAAGCATTAAAAATAGTGAAATTTTTAGTTTTTTTAGATTTTTTTTAATGCGAATAAAAATCTGACTTTCTGAAAACAGCAATCTACAATTTTTTAGCAAACATTTCTGTTGATTTTAGCAAAATATACTGTAATTTGCATTCTACTAAATTTCAGGTAAATATAGCAAAAATTTTGTTGATATTACAGATTTTGTTAGCTGATTTTCTACAAATATATAGTAAAAGTTTTTGCTAATTTTAACAGTTACTTGCTTCTTTCAATTAACTAAAATCTAACTTGTATATCACTAAAATTTTGTAAAGTTAACAGTTTTATTTTCGCTGCTCTTATTTTATTAATATTTAGCAAAACAAAATTCTTCTAATTTTAGCATTTTTTTTCTGTACCGCCATATTTAAGAAATTTTTAGTAGCTTTTTCTGATATTTTTACTGGTTTATTTCTATGAGTGTACTTATGAGTGTATTTATTGTCCTATATAATACAAATAAAACGTAAGAATTTAAAAAATTGTTCCAAATTTTAGGAGTAGTAGTAAAATTGAGCAATTAAAATTTGTTTTTAGTATACTTTTTATTATAATTTAATGGAATTAAAAAAAAAAAACTGAAATTAAAAAAAAAAGAAAAATCAGAACTAGTTCTGAATATTTAGTAGCAGCTAAATTTTTTAGAAATGGTTACCTCAGAATATATTATACAACAGCTTCTTTTACCACCGATTGCATAGAACCGGTTATAGAACAGGTTCCTGGGAGTCAAAATGTAAGTATTCACTGTCCCAGACCCAGTATTATAGCTGGTTCTAAAAGCAACCTGTTCTTGTTTGGAGGTAAATAACCTGCTGTAAATAGTACAAAGACCATAAAAAAGAATCGGTTATAAAACAAAAATTAGAACCTATTGTAATACAGTATAAGTTGTTCTGCAACCTGTTATTTGGATTTTACTATTTTATTAAGGCGTTCTATGATAATTCAAGTTACATAAAAATTTGCAAATTTTTTAATTTCTAAAAACAGTTAAGACGTTTTATATAGAGAAAATATTCGTTGTATATTGTGTATCGCAAATATTCAATTAAAATTCAAATATTTGTTCTAGTGCCACTGTACGTATACTTATTATTATTGTTAATAATACGTATCTAGTGCCGTATACGTATTATTAACAATAATAATAATAATAATAATAAGTATACGTCAAATTTAAAATTAAAATTAAAATATTTGTTAAAGTGCCACTGTACGTATACTTATTATTATTGTTAATAATACGTATCTAGTGGCCGTATACGTATTATTAACAATAATAATAATAATAATAATAAGTATACGTACAGTGGCACTTTAACAAATATTTTAATTTTAATTGAATATTTGCGATACACAATATTCAACGAATTAATAATATTTTTTAAACACATTTTTAAAATTTAAAATTTATAATTTTTTTTTTTATAAAAGTAATATTCTGATTTGGTTAAGGACATATGGACAAAAGTTTTTGGGTGAGCAAAATTAATTGTTTAATACATATTTTATGAAAAACTTGTATCAAAATGTATCCATTTAGTTCATGCAAATAATGAGTTAATTTCTTTTAACAAACAAAAAAGTTTTAAAAATTGAGCTGTTAGTGTTGCCATATTACAATTTTGAAACAATGTCAAAAAATATCAAAATTAAAAAAAAAAAAGAAAAAGAAACTCTTAAAAATCGTGAATAGATCAAATTTTGTACAGAAATATATCTCTTAAATTGCACAAATACTTATTTGAGTGTAGCAGCGCTGCCAACTTTGACGATTTGTCTCCATTTTAACGATTTTTTAAGTGAAACATGATAGAATGACGATTGACGATTTTACAAAATTAATTGTATGGACAATGACGATTTTTAAAAATTTCCAATTTCTATCGATGTCTCTAAAATTTACTGACAAAATTCTATCAAGTTTATTTTTATTCTAAGTATTTGAGGAAAATGTGATGAAATTATCTCAAATCGAAAAAAAAAAATATTTATTTTCCAATTTAATAAACCCCATCATTATGAAAGATTTATTTTAATTTTATTTAAAAAAAAAAAACAAAACCAATTGGATTGGATTTTTTTATGTATTTTAGGAAGATAAAACCAAAAATGTTTATTTTTTAATAATTTAAATCCTTTAGCTTCAAAATCACTATTAAAAGATTGATTTTCTACATTTTTGATTCTTGATTAATCAATGTTTTTCTTCAATTCCCTTTTTTATCGGATAAAATTTAAAAAATTAACTTTTCGTCATGAAATTTTACAGATTTTTAAATAGGTCGGTGATTTTAAAGTTGTATTCCTCGAAATGAGTATTGGGATTTGTGCTTTTAAGGCTCTGAGGAACTAATAATAAAGAGCTTCAAAATGATGAAATAATTACAAATAAAGTGATTTAAACGAAGTTTGGAGTAAAATTTATAATTTTATTGAAATATAAGGAGTTTTCGAAATGACGATTTTTTGACTGTTTCTTATTCTCAAAATGACGATTTTGATGATTTTTTTCCACAAAAATTTACGATTTTTTAACAAATTGAGTTGGCAGCACTGGAGTGTAGTTATTATTGCAAAGTAAGTCTATTAATCCTATAATTTTTAAATTATTACGAAAATTCAGCCAAGAAAAATCCGTAATAATTGCTAAGCGTCATATGTTTTGAAAATACCATTTTTAAAGTCAATGACAGTAAACAGGATAATAACCACAAAAAAAAGAAACTACCACATACATTTATTTTATACAATCAAAAGGAAATACCAAAAATCATACACTCAATATTCAACAAACTGTGAATTCAAAAAAATAGAGAGAAAAAAAAGGATACCATAAATGACGACAGCCGGCACGCGCCCAGGTAAGAATTTCAAAATAAAAGATCAGGTAGTAAAAAGACAAGAAAAAATAATATTGGATTAATCAAAAAGTCAAAAAAGAGCAACAAAATTTTATATTATAAAACTCTAAAAGGAAAAATTTGAATGTAAACGTTATATTGAAGTTTTAAAATTTGTATACAAGTTCAATGATCAAATTAAGATTTTTTTGTGAAAGAAATCTTTAAATTAGGGAAAAGTTTTTAAAAAAGGAAGGAAGTTATTCTAAGATATCAATCTAATAATTTGTATTTCTTAAAAAGAGTTTTAAAATTAAAAAAAAAGCAAAAGATTGCTCAAATTACAGTTCCGGTCTTTACGAAAAAAAAATCCTTTTCAAAAATCGATATTTTTTTTGTTAACTCATCTGTTTTGTTATTGAGCCTCTTAAAAATATAATATATATTTTTTTCATTATTGAGTGATTGAAAATATAGCAACATATGTTGCAAGGCTTATATTTGTATATACAGCAGCATATTCTTGACTGTTAGCACTTTTCTTTTAAGGGATTTTTGTTTGCGTGTGTGAGTGTTGACCAAACAACTGACGCTTTTATTTTATTATTCATTACAATCTATTGATGTTATTCATATTATTTAGTATGAAAGGAATTTTTATACATACACACACACACACTGTAGATTTAATTGGAATTCTGGATAACATTTTTGAATGGATTATAATTATAGACAAAGGATACAAGTAATGGATATGTTTGATTCTTAAGATGTTTAACGATACATATTAAAATAAACTTTTTTAAGATTTTAACAAAAAGTTAATCGTGATAACGATAAAAACCAAGATATTGATATAAAGTCTAAATTTAGGCAATGTCCATATGAACTATTTATTTGTAAAGTGGTATGAGTCCATTTTTAAACTAATCTAGATAATAATGAGAATCCATAATATTTAAAGGAATCTATTACTGCACAATTTTTTTTTGTCATAACCAGAGACGACAAAAAATGTGAAAATCCGTTGTACATATCTACACAAAATAATTTTTTAAAAAAAAAGCAAAAAGTTTTGGAGAAAAAAGTATTTCAAGCGAAGACAATTTAAAAAGGTAACTTTAAAGCTCAAAAATCTTAAAAAATGGAATATCGCTGAAATTCTTGTATTGTAAGTTATTTTGGTTAAAACAGAAATATATATATATTCCAGAGCACCGTGTAAAATGCATCTAATTTGCAAAAAATCTAAATTATGGACATACAAAGATGATGTACTTGGGAAAAGAAAAAATTTAATACCCATATTGCCCTATTTAAAACAAAGAGTTACCACCCCATTGCATTTTTGTCAAAACGCAAATTAGCACGAATTTCAAAAAAAGCTGAGACCCGAATTTAATTAAATCGACTAAAGATTAAAATATGTTAATTTGGCATTTTTATTACAAACAACCTCGAACAAAAAATTCAAAAAGCGTTTTTTTTTACAGAATATCCTTAAAAAAAGGACATGGTTGATCGCCCTTGGACAAATTGTATATACAGTTGGACGCGCCTTAAAAAAACCTTTCTTATGATACCCATATTGTATATGTTGGTAAGGAAACAGATTCTTAAATTAACAAAACATGCAAAAATGGACCCTTTTTCAAAATGGTCCAGCTCACGAGAGGTCAAAGCTAGAGCCGAAATATTTTAGATGTCAACATAAAAATACCAATGTTCATTTTGAGGGGGGTACACCTTGCACGAATTTCGCTTCCATACAACTTGAGTCGCTCAAAGTGGTCTGAGTCCGTTCAATACTGAAAAAAAACACGCTAACGCTAGTTTCTTGGGAACAAATGTGAAAAACGTAAAAAAAAAAACAAACACCAAACACACTCTATTGTACTAAACACACTCTATCATACTAAACACACTCTATCGTACTGAAGTTCTCATGTACCTAACTCTCAGTTCAATTCGTTACAATATTATTTTTGACATTGTCGCTGTCCTAAACCATTCATTCATAAATATTATTATTACAATATTATTGTGCGAGTACTTAAAACATACATTATCCTCACCCAAAAGTCTAAACGAACAAACAAAAAGATCTAACCATAAAAAAAACTGAAATCTAACTGTCACTAAATGATGCCAAGAAAACAATAATAACACAATCACCGCTTTTAAACGGTATTTGGTATAGGAACATCAAAGCAAATCTCTAGTTGCAATATTATGTTTAGACAATTGCTTAGACATAAACAAATTCACAGTACAATTGTTAGTTTAAACTCTTGTTGTTGTTGCTGCTGCAACTTCTTTCTCCACTTGAAGCTTAATCAATGTTTTTTGGAGTATAAAGCGTAGAGTTCTCCAACTACTTACTACCACAACAACAATGTACGTATATTATGTTCTACGTTGCAAGCGCCATGATGGCTATTTACTATAAAACGACAACGATAATATTTTGATGCCACTAGCTAAAACGTTGGAGTAAACGCTGTTTGGGTTAGACCTCCTCGGGAGTTGACAACATCAGCGCAATTGCAATAAAACAATTTACCAAACAAGACCATTTTGAATAGATATAAATGTGTCCAACATAAGAACATATTAAACTACAGTAGTTTTGTAAAGGTTGATCACATGAGCGTAGGTTAAAGATTTTTTTTTTAAATATGGGGTAAAACAATTTTACAACTGATTTTTCAGATCATTACACAAAAAAAATATAAATAAGTAGTGTCCGATGGGGAAGACTTCGGCCAGAAGTTTTTTTCTTTTTTCGGCATTTTAAAGCATTATGGACAAATTTGACAAATGGGAATTTGATTTTCGATTTTGAATGTCAAATTTAAAAGCCCGTAGTTAAGCAATGATTTCTATAATCGGTTGCCGAACAATCGGGCAAATCGGAAAAAACGTCGGCGGACGATTATTTAACTTTCCAGTTAAACTTAGGTTTTTTCCTTAAATTTTTTTTTTCAATATCGAATTGAAACGGCTAAACAAATGTTCTTTCAATATCAAAATGTGTCCACATTGTCTCCAAATAGCAAATAATCGAACAAATATCGTTTTTTGGCAGAAGTCTTCGGTCGGACACTTATTCAACTCTAGTTAGTACATGTATAACTACTTATTTTTGATTTTTTGTTAGCTGAAAAGTAATGACATTTTGTGCAAGCAAGTCATTTATGTTTTTATCTATCAAGTATAACATGTTGAGATAGCCCAGATGGTAAACGCTTGACTGACAAAATGGAGTCCCATGTACCTCGAATACCTCATTAGTTTTTGTCCATACTAGTAAGCATATAGGTAACTACATATTGTTTGATTTTTCGTAAGGTGTTTAGCAATGTTGTCATTATTTTGCGCAACATTCTCATATAAAAATAATGAGATTTGTAATGGCAATTGTAAGTACTTGTCATTACCAAATATGTATATCCACTTATATCAATATAACAATATCCACTTATATGGTAATGATTTTCTACACTGGGTCCTGTAAAGTTTGAAAATGAATTTTGTACCCTTATTCGAATTACATAATTAATTGACTATGACTTATTTGTTCAACAAATTTTTAAATAATTATTTTTGTATATTGTATTATTTTGTATGGTTTATATCCTCAGTTAAGTTACAGAGAGTCTGGACTTATTTTTTTAAATAAGGTCCTATGTTGGGCGCCATCGATTTGGTTGGAGTTCACGAAATTAAATTAAGGTCTCTTTACACAAAATTGTCAGGAGATTAAATACAACATTTTTTTTCTAAGATTCTAAACTCCTCTTAAAGCTTCTGCCTCTGCTTTAAACTATAATTTTTCTTTGCATTAGTTGCATAGGCGCTTTAGCACATTTATCATTTATATTGTTGAATGGTTGAAGAAGACTAGGTTAGGTTTTTCCCTACTGAAAAACTTCAACAACAATAACAATCATCAAAAACCTAAAGGTGCGTTTAGTAGGCAAATATAAAAAAATTCTTTTACGGCGCCAAATACAGCACACACATGTACAAAAGCAACAAGAAGAAAAAAGAGATGAAGAAAAAATAAAATAAGCCGAGCATCACTATTTTGACCAAATATAAAATGATAAACTCTACTCTAATAACAATTTCCAGTAAAAGCTTAAGCTTTAAAGCAAATATACAACTCAAACTTGAACCCAACATAAACAAATAGATTTGAAACCAACAAAAAAAAAGCCCGAACAAACTTCAAAACACTGTCAATGCTATCGGAAGTTCTATTATAAGAGAAACTACCACAAAAAAAAAAAGATTTTAGCATAAATGTTAACACAGATTTACTACCAACTTGTTGCTAACGAGACGTGATGTATACAGACGACTCAAAACAGCAACAGAAATAAAATAAAAAAAAAAAAAATTTCTTAAAGAGTTTTATTTACCTACGGAAGTTGGCTAAACAATGAACTAAAACTGTGTAGACAACATAAAGAAGTTATAAATGTGTGGTAAAAACCCTATAAACGCGACTCACATTGTTGATGATGAGTCTTTTTTATTCAAGTTTTTTGTTGGAATATTGTCAACATATGACTATAGCAGTCCCAGTTAGACGGACGTTGTTACTCGTATTTTGTTTGCCGCAAAGAGATTTGCATAAACGTGTATTTTATTTTAGTTTACAATGACAAAAGATCTCATAATTGCATGATTTAAATGGCTATTCATACAAAATGTTTTTAGTTTTTTTTTTTTTTGACGTTAACTACACTTAACAGAAAATGTTTGTTAATATTTCAGCAGTAGTACTTTTAAATTTAAATCATTTACTAGTAAAACACTTATATTTGTTTATTTATCTGGCGTTGCACTGTTAAACAGATGGTACCGGGTTCGATCCCCGGCGACGACAACATCAATTTAAAAAAAAAATGAATTTGTATGAGTTTTCTATCCCTCATACGTATCGCAGGGCACAACTTCGATATTCCCGTAGCACTTAACACCACCGAAGTAAATTAATTAATCAGGGCTATGAACCAAAAAGCTTCGATAAGTTTCGTTAAATTGTTTATATGGATTTTTACCCAAAACTTATCAATTCTCTTAACTTTGACTTAAGAAAATGACAAGAAAAGCTTAGAAAAAAAGTAACGCTATATAAAATATCATCAAATTCTTTCAAAATCTAGTGAAAGCGATACCTAAGCTTATAGATAACATTTTTGTATCGGCTTTAGGACAATTAAATTAATGTTAACCAATATTTATATCGCACCTGATCAACAAGAGGGTATTAACTCAAAATTTTAAAATTTTCAGTAGAGTCAAAAAACTGTTTATGGCTACATTTTAACAGAATTTAAAAATTCAAACATATCATAACAAGCAAATTCCATTTGAAAATATATATACATTGTTTTTATTTTAAATTTTACCACTCATTGCAAAAAAAAAATCAATTTTTTGAGTTAATACCATTTTTTTTGAAATTTTATCGATTTAAATTAATAGAATAAAACAAATTTTATCAACAAAACAGTATGAACTCAAAATACAACCAAATATAAATAAAACAGTTTGATTATTTTTAACATAAATAAAGGCTCAAATCAAAATAATACATTTTTATGAAAATATACGATTCATTTCTATTTGAACTTTTGTATTAACTCGAAATAATACCTTTTTGTTGAAATAAAGGTAGTCACTACATTATCATGAAAATGGTCTCAAAAGTGGTTTTCGCGATGAAAGAGTAATCGGAATACGTTGAAATTTTTACAATAGATAGATATTGATGTTGTTAGTTGATTTCTTGAAAAAAGTGAAATTTTAAAAATTTTGAGTTAATACCCTCTTGTTGGTCAAGTGCGATATGTATTTTTTTTTTTTAAGTTTAATTTTAGAATATCGAATAAATCGGTTTTTGTTGTCGAACAATCGGGTTTTAAACTATTGTTTTTAGATTCACTATATTAGAAACCGTAAATTTAAAAAATTCATAGATAAAAACAGAGTTTTCAATTTTTACTTAAAAATCTGTTACTCATATTAAAGACTAATGTCCGACCGAACAGTTCGGCCAGAAAATGCATTTGGTCTGTATTCGGTATTTTAAAAGCATTATGGACAAATTTGGCGGATGGAAACATGTTTATTGGGCTGATTAGATGCTATTTTGAGTGTCAAATTCGAAGAAAAGTCTGTAGTTAAGCAATGAATTCACTGTTCGGCCTCAGAAAGTTCGGCTAAATTGAAAATAGTTCGGCGGCCGAACTTTTAACTTTATAGCTAAACTTCGGCTTTTCTCTTAAATTTTATACACAAAATCGAATTAAATCGGCTCAACAAACATGTTTCCAATACCAAAATTTGTCATCATTGCCTCTAGATATCAAAAACCGACAAAATATAGTTTTTTGGCCGAACTGTTCGGTCGGACACTATTAAAGACTTTAAAAATGTTCATTACCTCAAAAATTATTATTTTTCGTTGTCATTTTGTGAATCGTTCTAATGCTATGATTCTGTCATTTTCTATTTGGTTACATTACCAAATACAAACAAAAAATATTTAAAGTTTTTTTAGTAAGAAGCACTTTTTTTGTTTTCCTGACATTTCAAAAAAAATTTTTGTTTTTTTAAAAATTCATATGAAGGGCTTATTGTAAAAACTTGATAAGCTACATTTTATTGTTAGTTTGTTTTTGCCTTTTAACGGTTAAAAAGATGCAAATAAATATGGCTTCTGCAGGACGTTTATACTCTAGATAATTGCAATAATTGTTTAAGCAAAACTTCTATTAAATATCAATCAATGGATGTCTAGAAAATAGCGAAAATCCTTAAAACAATAAATGTGGATTATCAATGTTTTACAATAAGCCCTTCATATGTTTTATTTGAGACGTTTTCAATAATGAAGGGATTTTAATAAAGTGTTTTGATTGCAAAAGGTGTATCTCAGACAACAACTTCGGAGGGATCATAAAAAAAAATGTTTAAATGATTTAAAAAATTTTTGTTTTTGAACAATTTTTTCAAGCTGATCCCGAATTAATAATATTTTTTCAAATAAAAAACTAAAATTATTCATATTCATAAAAAAAAATTATATTTCTGAGTAAAATTGTATAATATTTTAAAACCAGTTAACCGGTTTTTTCAATATCCAGAAACCGAAACTGGTTTTTTTTAATACTTCAATTATTCGGATAAATCGAAAACCGGGTTTCGAAAAATTTCGAATAATCGATCGATAATAGTTACTAAAGATCGATTCTAGGTTATCTGTGAGGCAGGTTTTCAATGGGAAACTAATAACATTTTTAAAATACTCATTATTTTTTAACGTTATTTTTTTTTTTTGTAAGTTTCTATAAATTTTAGATTATTTAAATTATGAGTGAAATTTCCCTTAATCAGCACTTTTTTCCGAATAACTTTTGAGCCCACCGGGGACTCTTTCGGATGTTCCACTTTTAGCATTAAAACCCAAAAATGTATATAAAATTCGGATATTGGTCGAAAATTAAATTCTTTAATGATTTACCTGAATAAGGTTGTATTAAAAGTTTAGATTTGGTGTTTTCCATTCAATATTTGGTCTTAAAAATTTTGGAATATTTTTCCAAGTGTAAAATGATTATCGTACATACCTGCAAAGAAAACAAGATGAGTAAATATTTAGTATGAAAAAGGTGTGAATAACATCAGTGAATTTAACATAAATGTGGGGGAGTAGTTAAGGTCTAAATATGATATTGTTAAAAGTGCGTTTTAAAGCAATTAATAAATGTCATTATAACTTAAACTAATTTAAATAATTAATCCTTTAATCCTAAATTAATAAAATAAAATGAAAATAATTTTTTTTTTTGTATTTCTTTTCATTGTAAAATACAATATAATTCTATTTTCAAAAAAATGGTAGGTTTTCTTTTTTTCCAATTGTTTTTTTTATATTTTTAGAAAAACAGGTGCTTTGGTGATAACTCCTAGCTGGATATTTACTACCATATCTATATACTTTGGCTTGTTTTTGCTCTTCTAAATCAACTTTTTTTGTCTGGGCGTTTTTTAGTATCTTGTAATCGATCTAGCAGGTGGCAATGTAAATTGTCCACACTTCCACATTGTCTGTTTTAGAATATTTCTGTGCCTGCCTGTGTGTGTGTGTGTGTTTATATAAGTATTTGAATGTTGTGCAACAGCAGGTTGAAAGGACATTACATAGAACAATTATTTGGTTATGTTAAAAGAATTTATAATTTTCAACAAAACACAAAAAGATGTTCAAGAGTTAAAGAAAATATAAAAAAAAAAACACAAAATGAAATAAAAAGTCATTGAACATATGTTTTAAGCTATATACAACAAAAAGGACAATTGATATTCACCTGATCTATTAGGATTTTTTTGGAGGGAATATTTAAAAGCAACGGTTCCCTAATGGGGACCCGCGGACCCCCAGGGGTAAGTAGGAGTATTCTATGGGGTCCGCGAAGAGCTTCAACAAAATGTTTAAAAATTTTTTTAAAATTTTCACAATATTTTTGTAATTTTATCATAATTCTAATTAAAATAAAATTATTTGTGAAAGGCGTGGTAGAGAAGAATGAGTGTATTTTCTAAAAATCATAACTACATTGCAAATTTTCAATTTTTTCTGAATCAGACTGCGCAGTTTCTGGTATTGAACCTTCGTCAGTGACCCTGTTTTTTGAATAATGTAATATTTGTTATGTTTTTTATTTGTTCGATTGCGTCTATATGAAAGTTTTCTGTGCAATCACTGACCGTGGTATAGATAAACTGATTTCTAATGCCACATGCACTCGCACTACACGTTATACAGAGCGCTTTAGCCCTCTGAGCTATCGTCAGGTCGAGTTTTGTTGTGATTAAAACTAGTTTTATTCAATACACGGTGTTTTTTGTTCTTGCATACATAATCTCAGAAGTACAACTCCAACAACACAACAGTTCCATTTTTAGAAACTTACCTCACTCTAATGTCCACTGTTTTTTTCCATATGTTGTAAGTGATGCCATATCTATGATATATTCTTTGTATATTCGATAGATGGCGCTTACGTAGTTAGGAAAGAATTGCCAGAGAGCAAAGTTTGATTTTTGTTTGAGTTTGAATTTTAACGTCTTTTTCAGGATATTGCAATTAATACTATAATTAATATGCAATTTTATTTAATTTAATTGTGAAAGGCGTGGTAGAGAAGAATGAGTGTATTTTCTAAAAATCATAACTACATTGCAAATTTTAAATTTTTTCTGAATCAGACTGCGCAGTTTATAATTGAATAATTAAATATTGAAGATTTTTTTGTATTTTTTTTTTGTTTGAGATAAATTCTTTCCCACATAAAATGTGTATTTTTTTATTATTTAGTTTAAAAAGCCCTGCTAACAAACGAAGTTAAAAAAATTAGATAAAAATCATACGTCTAAAAATTTAGGTTTTTATCTGAAATTATCAATAAAAGATTTTTTTATTCAACAACTCCTCAAAAAAAGACTTAAAAAATTCTATGGCTCAAATAGTAAAACTTTTTAATTGTTAAAAGAATGTACATATGTTCCTCACGTGTTTAGAGTTTTTGATGATTCTTTCTAGAAGTCTAGTACATTAAAACTAGCTAAGACAAACTCGGCTAAGATGAAACATCAATTATTTCGAACTAGTTTGAAAGTCCTGACGTCTTGGCAATAATTTCAATGAGACATCTGTTAATGCGAACTTGCTTAAAATAAACTGTTTCTGACAAAAAAAATGAACATAATTTTCCATTTTTAATATGAAATCTCCAAAATCTTTCTTAAATTAATTTGAATCTTACCAAATTTTAAATCGAACACAAATAAATTCTTTCTCAAATGTATCGAAAAATATTTATTTATGAAATCAAATGAAAGAATTTCACAATATTTAAAATAAGTTTGTTATAATTTTATTAAAAATAAAAATTATGTTTTTTTCGACCTTTAATTGTGCAATGAAAATGAAAATTATTCAAGTTCGAGGCCATATACTCTATATTTCTTCATTAGGATATTGTCCTAACAAATAATCTATAGAGTTTTTGTTTTCAAATTTATTATTTGACCCTTTCAGGAATGTGTTGATAGATCTATTTCGGGAATTTCTAGGTTCCCATCATCAGAACACGTTTTGAAAGCGGTAACAATCCCATGTCAAACATCAAGCATTCATATGAACTAGTTTACTCACTACATGAGAACTAATATACATATGATTTTGAAGTTAAAGATTATAACCATTGATCAAAAAATAAATTGAAAACTTGTTTGTGTGTATGTCTACCTTTGGTAAATATTCAATACACGTTTTTGTTTTTTTCCCCCTTTTTATGTTTTGTTAAGTTTGTAAACAAAACAGGGGAAGTAAACTAGGCGGTACTTTGCCTTTTTTTCACAAGTTTGTTATAATTTTATTAAAAATAAAAATTATGTTTTTTCGACCTTTAATTGTGCAATGAAAATGAAAATTATTCAAGTTCGAGGCCATATACTCTATATTTCTTCATTAGGATATTGTCCTAACAAATAATCTATAGAGTTTTTGTTTTCAAATTTATTATTTGACCCTTTCAGGAATGTGTTGATAGATCTATTTCGGGAATTTTCTAGGTTCCCATCATCAGAACACGTTTTGAAAGCGGTAACAATCCCATGTCAAACATCAAGCATTCATATGAACTAGTTTACTCACTACATGAGAACTAATATACATATGATTTTGAAGTTAAAGATTATAACCATTGATCAAAAAATAAATTGAAAACTTGTTTGTGTGTATGTCTACCTTTGGTAAATATTCAATACACGTTTTTTTTTTTTTTTTTTTTTTTTTTTGTTTATACAAGTTTTTAATATTTTGTGGACAATAAAAAAATTGTAAAGATATTTTACTCCAGTAAACACGAACCTCGCAAAGGTTCAACTTCCACTAACTTTAACAACTCCATGTAAACGTGTGTGATTCTGTAGCAGTAAATTTGAGGCACGAAAACGTGTAATTTATATAAATTTTAAAAAACCAGTTAAAGTCTTCTTTAGACTTTAAATATTTGTTAATATATCTTCAGCTGAGTATTGCTTTGCCGCATGTATACGGCATATCATATGCATATACGGCAAAACAATACTAAGCCGACAATATGTCAGGGGTGGACATAATCTCACAGAGGTGGGCATAATCTCACGGTTATTTCAATAATAATAATATCCAGCATGTTTGAATCCTAATACTTGCCGAAAATTGCTATCCATCAAAATCATCTCATGTGCAAATATAAATATTATGACTTTCTCGGGCTTCGGTCAGCAAGGGTTAATATTTTTTAATACTAATGATTTATTACTTTGAAAATTTTACTTAATTAAGAACTAAACTTGTTTTCAGTTAGTTAATTAAAACAAAACTCAGTTATAACCATCAATTTTATTTTGTCTGACAATTTTGACCTCGGAATCAAGTAATTTTCATCTAATAAAACAATTTACGTTGTAAATTAGATTCTTTCACCAAAAATATATTTTTAAAATTTTTTTTTATCAAAAATGCTGACTTTCCTCCCAATCCGCCAAAATTAAATCGATCCACACGCTAAGTGGATGGAGGGATCCCTTCAGGATTATTTTTTTAATATTTGCAATCTTTAAATTTTTTTAAATTATTTATTTGTAATTGGAGTTGTGAAAATAATGCAAATATTTTAGCCATATTTTGGTTTTTTTGGGTTAACAATCTTATAAAAATTAAATATTTTTTCCTGAATTGTCGGGGTTAAATATAATCTAAAAATACAAGACTTTGGTTTAGACTAATATGCAGACTATAATGCTTTTCAAAGTATTATGACCTCCAAAATACGAATCTAAAGCAAAAAACGCTATGGCATCGATGTTATGAAATATAGAGCTTGACATATTTTTCAAATATTAGACAATCTACTTATAAAATTTTAACAATTGTCAACTTGTAAATCTATTCATATTTTGACTCCACTTTTGAGCCCCTGAACCAATTTAGCTTATTTTCAATACCAAAAGGATTAAGATAATGACAAACATTTGCGGTGAAAATGAGCACAGCACATGGTGAGAAAAAGTAGCTTAGAAATTATTAGTGGATTGTCAGTTATTTAAAATTCTATCATATGGTAGTGACAAAAATTGCGTATAGAAAAATCTAATACGTATTTTACAAAAAAGGGGGAAAGATTATATAATGGGCTAAAGATTAATTTAAAATTTTTTGTAATATGTACTGTTAATCTAAAACCTAGAAATTCCTTACTACTAACGAAATATTTGCATTTATAATTTTCCCAATGATATAATTTCCATGCATTTAAATGCTCTACATTCCAGTTAACTTTTTTGTGTTTTTAATTGTCACCTTTAGAATGTTGTTAATACATTTGGAATATTTCAACAATTATACACCTTTAGCTTAATACTGTTGAAATGATTTTAAAACTGCTTTAAATTCTCTTGAACATTTAATGAATTGTTCACAGTTTGACCATAAATGGCTTAAACGACACGTTCCTGTCGATTTTTTGTTGCAATTTTGCTTACGTATTTAATTGAAACAGACAACATGGCAGCATTTTAAACTAATTTCAACCTACAAGTAAAAAAAACCCGAACCAACAAACAAGAGGAAAACTTAGGAGTACAACACTCAAATAAAAGCGTCTGTAAAAGTTATAGAAAAAACTGTAATTTTACAGAAAAATTAATTATTTTTAGGACAGAAGGCCGTTTCGCTAATTTTAGCAAAACGTGTCTGTATATATTAGTAAAATTAGTAAACTTTACTAAAATTTTAGTAAAATAATGGAAATCGATTTGCTGATATAATAGAATTTTTTTTTTATTAATTTAAAACAAGCTTTCAACGTCCGTTTTTAGTTTTATTATAATTACACTAATAGAATTAAACTTTTAAAAATCGCAAAAAAGCTTATTAAAAATTACTGCTTAAATTAGCAGTTTTTTTTTTTTTTTTTGCTTAAATTAATATATATAAAATATGAATAATACATTAATAAAATAACAACAGCAACAATAAAACTGTTAACTTTACAAAATTTTAGTTATATTTGAGTTAAATTTTATTTAATTGAAAATAGCAACATACTCTGCTAAAATTAGCAAAAACGTTTACTAAATATTTGTAGACTAAAAACAGCAAACATAAACTCTAATATCAACCAAAATTTTCTATATTTACCTTAAATTTAGTAAAATGCAAATAACAGTATATTTTGCTAAAATCAACAGAATTTTTTGCTAAAAAATTGTAGATTCTTGATTTCAGAAGTGCAGATTTTTATTCGTATTAAAAAAAATCTAAAAAAACAACATTCTCAAGCAGATTATTTTGT
The DNA here is from genome assembly GCA_021234595.1 of Delia radicum. NCBI lineage: Eukaryota > Metazoa > Arthropoda > Insecta > Diptera > Anthomyiidae > Delia > Delia radicum. The sequence goes on along the minus strand of CM037853.1, from coordinate 235,487,914 downwards.
TACTTTCAATATAACTAAATATTTGTAGATTCAACAGACTTATTTTTGCTATTCTTATCTTACAAATATTTAGCAAAACAAATCTGCAAATTTTAGAAGTTATTTCCCCAACGTCATTTTTTACTTATTTTTGTTAAAACAACAAAAAATTAGCTAAAAATAACATTGCATAAAACAACTGTTAAAATTAACCAGATTTTTTACTAAATATTAGTAAGATAGTGTATGAAAAAAATAGTAAAATTTGTTGATAATTTTGTTTAAAAAAATTTTTTAAAAATATTTTGCTAAAATAAGCAACGAGAATTAGTAAAAAATTTTGTAAATAGAGATTATGGAAAATGTTCTCAAAAAAAAGACTGTACTAAAAACTAGTACAAAAAATGTAAATTAGTATAAAAGATGTTATACAATTGTTTTACAAAATTTTTACTAACTTTTTAATTTGACAGTATAAGTTACAGCAAACAAATTAACAATAAAATATACAACTCGTATTAACAACTGGGGTTATATGTGACAAAACAGTGCTGCCAGATTTGTCTGTATGTACATTTAGTATGTTACTATTTTACAACCAAAACATATAACACAACGGTGCCTTATTTGTTGCAAATTGATTGTAATATCACATGTAATTGTTTTTATTGTTTGTTTTTTTTTTTTTTTTATATAAAAAACAAATAAAACTGAAAAACTTTATTGGTTTTGGTTTGGTTTTATATACAGTAGGGTTAGAACTTTTTTTGCAAATATAAAATTTTACCTATCCCAGTAGTCTATAAAAAATATATAGATACAAACCATAATTTTTCGAGGTTTTCAAAAAAGTTTCCTCATAAACTTTTTGAAGTTTTGCTTTGTATTAGCAAAGAAGAAAAAAATTGCAAAATACATGATTATGGCAAAAAATATTGAAAAAAAATCAAAAACAAAATAGCAAAATTACATAAAAGTAAAAAAAGTTCCATTTTTTAAAAGAAAAAGTAAAAAAAATGAGGAAAAAAGCGAAGAATATCTGAAAAAGACATCTTTAAAGTTTAAAAACCTTAAGAAAAAGCTAAAAAATAAAAAACGTCAAGAAAAAAAAAGAAAACTGAGTAAAAATGGCAAAAAAAAATCTCATTTGTCTTCTCTGGTTATTAGCAAAACTACAAAAATGGTAAAAAAAAATTGCACGTTTTAAAAGAAAAACCCTTAAAAAAATTTAAGAAAAATCGTTTAAAGCAAGGAATATCTAAAAACGCAGTTTTTAAGCCCAACAATCAAAAATGACGGAAATTTGTCTTCTCTGGATAGTAGGCTCTAACGATGTGCATCGATTAAACCACACAAAATCTCTTAAATTTGGCAGTTTTAGCGTATTTTGATGAAAAAGATTTTAGCGTTGTTTCGCGATATGGACATCAACATTCGCAGAACAACGAGCAAATTACTTAAAATTTATTCTAAAAAGTGTTGTGCCGCCATTTCAATCCACTAATGAAATTATAATAGTAAAAACATGACAAAAATTACACTTCATGCGGGAGGTTTTTGTTTTAAAATTACCCGAAAGATTTGTTTGTTGTTAGTATAGTATTGTCTATCACGTGGTGATAGTTTAAAATGTTGTGACAAAAAAAAAGTTATAACCCTAGTACACAGGGTCTTGGCATAAAGGTTTTACAAATGCGTTGTTGTGTATTACAAAAAGGCGCCATCAACATCACATACACAGTACCCAATTGAACATCTGAAATGTTGCTGTAATATCAACTTAAAAATTCCTTAAGGCCACAAATTTTGTTGGTTGTAGGTAAAACAACAAAACATGAAAGCCATGCAAAAAAACAAAGTTTAACTCACAGAAAACAGCCAGAGTTTAGCTCAGAGTTGTTAACAGCTGCAGGCCATAGAGTAGTAATGGCAGTACCCATACTGATGATGGCTACTGTAGAAAACGCTTATGCTCCTACTACCGTACAATGTTTTCTTTAGATTGGGTCTTTTTGTCTTTATGCCTCCTCAGTTTTATCTTTTTCGTTAGCATATCTTGGTTTTGAAATTGAAAAAATCCCTTGCTAGGAGAAGAAAAACTTTTGGTTACTTTTTTTTGTGTCCTATTGCTAAGACTTTTTATAGTTATACGCAATTAATATCAAATAAAATTGAAATAAATTCACTTTGAAATGCAAATTATGGCGATTTGTTTGTTGTTCTTGAACGAGGATTCTTTGTTGGATAACTTTGCATATCCATAGAAAAATCTAACATTGTATAAAACAAATCTCTACCATATGAGAGTTAGTTTAATTAAAAGAAAAAAATATTTATAAGAGCCCTTTACTAATAAATTTTGCATTTGAAATAATAAGTCAGTAAAAAATTCCTTAAAACTGCTGATCGGTGCAGTAGGTAAAGTGCAATAAGAAAAATATACAAAAAACATAATCAGAATTTGCTAAAATAAATTTGAACAAAAAAAAAATCGTAAGTTTGAAATTTTAAAAATTGGTGCTGTTTTAAACGCAACCCATATTTCAAAGAAAAAAACAAGCTATTAAGAAAGTCCATGGAAAAATTCTTAAGCTATGACAAATTATGTTAAATAAGATATGAAAGATTTTCGTTGAATTAATGATAAAAAGGCGTATGAGTGTTATCTAATTAGTGCTAAAAGGCAACACTCATACGTCTTATTTTTATAATTGGGCAAAACTTCGGAATTTAGTGTTGGATTTCAGAAATATAAAACACGTTTTTTACGTTGGAATATAATAGACTTTGACAACTTAAATTTTTTCAAATTAAAAAAAAAAAAAATATTTTTACCAAATTTAGATTTAGTTATTTTCAAGTTATTCTCGACACAGATTATTACTTGTACCTTTTTTATGATTGAAAGTAAACTTTTTTTTGGATTAAGTTATCTTTTAAAAAGTCGGCAGATTATGTGTACAAAACATTAGCGAAACTGGATCATTAGCTTGTTTACAAATGGACTTTGAGCAAAAATTGAAACCAAAAAAATTATAATTTTTATTAAAAAAAAAAACCTTAAATTTCGTACAAAAAAAATACGCTTAATTGTCCAGAACTCAGAACAATAATATTATATTAAGATTCCTTTTAAATTATTGATGAAGGCTACAAAATTTTGAAAATGGCCTGCTTCTATCAATTAGGGCGATAAAGATGTAAAAAATAAACTCTTTTACTCACTTTTTGTTCAAATTTCATTTGTAAGCGAAATAATTATCAGATCGCTTTAATATTTTGCATACATAATCTGACAACCTTATTAAAGTTAAATTTGCAAGAAAAAAGTTCAGTGTCGTATACAAAAGCAGTTGTAAGTGAAAATATGTGTCGGGTTTTTTTTGATCTCACTCCTTAATAACCCGATTAAAAAACTATGTTGATTGTCTTTATATTGCTACCGTTCGTAAACAGATTGAGTGTTCCTGATCAAAATTATAGTCGAATAAGTCATATTGCCCCAGATGAAAATTAGAAAATTTTAATAATCAAAAAAAAATCAAAATATTTTTTTTTTTTTATTAATTAATAATCATATAATTACAAATTATATACTATTACACTAACCGAGCACTAGCTACTATGGCTTTTGGCGCGTTGTAGCGAAAACAGACTAGTGCCTCTGGTGGGAATCGAACCCATGACCCCCTCACTAATAAGCCAGCACGCTACCAACTAGCCTACCGGGGCGGCCAAAAATTCAAAATATATAATTTTGACTTACACAGAAAAATATATTGTCAAACAAATTTCAATTAAACTTTTGTTTGATTTCAGACTTGCTTTCAATTTAAGCTTTAATATGTAGTAAATGTTTATTTGAAAATGAATTTGGTGCACACAAAAAAATCAACGAAATGGATAAAAATTCGAGTAAATTAAAAAAAAAAACATAAATAAATAGCGAATTTTTTTTTTTTTTTATTATTAAATCATATAATTACAAATTATATACTATTACCCTAACCGAGCTACTATGGCTTTCGGCGCGTTGTAGCGAAAACACACCAGTGTCTCTGGTGGGAATAGAACCCACTACTCCCGCACTGATAAGCCAGCACGCTACCAACAAGCCTACCGGGGTGCACCGGAAAAAATTAAAAAACGTTAAAATTTAAAAAATAGCTAAAAATTAAAAAAAACGCAAAAATTGAAATTAGTTGCCAAAGTTTGAAAAAAAATATCACCAAAAATAAAAAAAATACAAAAATAGAAAACGTTTTAGACATAAGCGTTTTACATTAACCGATGATATAATTTTTTTTGTTAAATTTTGTTTTAAGTTTTTTTTATTTATTTTTTTTTCAAATTGTTGCAGTTTTTTTCAAATATGAGAGTTTTTTTAGTTTGGGCGATTTTTCCAATTTGATAGTTTTATTTTTTTTTATTTTAGCAATTTTATTTTATTTAGACAATTTTTTTTTAATTTTATCGTTTTTTTTTTTAATTTCAAAAATTTTGAGGATATTTTTTTTAGTTTTGAGATTTTTTTTTTAATTTTTAGCTTTTTCCCGATTTTGTGTTTTTTTAACTTCTAATTAAAGTTTTAATAGAATTTAATAAAAATTTGTTTGAAATTAAAAACAATATTCAATTACATTTTTAATAGATATGATTAAAATCTTAATTGAAAATAAAATCAATTAAATAATTACAAATTATTTTAATTGATACTATTCTATACTAGGACCGAAAAGGGATTTAGGATTGAAAATAAAATCAATTAAATAATTACAAATTATTTTGATTGATACTATACTATACTAGGATCGAATTCAATTAAACTTTTAATTGAATCAGCAAATATTTAATTAATACTCGATTTTAGCCCAAGTACAAAACCCATTGATTTTGATTGGGATCGCTAAATGTTTCGGCATAATGTTCCCGAAATGAAATTGTATGCTTGTTCGTTCGTAAGCTACAGATCTGAAATACAAAGATTTTTTGATGGACAATAACTCATACTGGCCTTATTGATTTAAGTTAAAATGGTTCCTGTTTGGGCCCAGTCACAGTAGGGAAACTTGGACTTTTTTGTGAAAAATTCGGCTTCAGCCCACAGTTTTAAAGGAATTTGAACAAATTAAAACTTTTAAATTAGCTGACTAAATTCCACATCGATTTCCAATGGAGTTTATTTCCCACAACTTTTAATTTTTTAAAAGCTAAAATTACAAAAAAAAATATATATATATTTCGCTAATTTTGACGATTTATTTACAATATAAAGATATCGATCTGGAATTTAGTCAGCTAATTTAAAATTTTTAAGTTTTGCACTTTCCCCGTAAGGTTTGGTAATTGTATTTTTTGCATTGTATTACACTGAGAGAATTATCTTATTGATATTAATAATTGTTTATATAAAATTGTTAATAACGTAAAGAGCTTTTTGTAAACTTATATGTAAATTTTAATTTTATTAAATAAAGATTTCATAAAAGTTATACCATTAATGTTAATAACTGTTTTGTTAATTTTGTAAAGAAAAATTTGATTAAATTAACGAAAATTTAATTGGTTAAAATGTTTTAAAATTATTTCTGTTAAAGACCACATCAGACTCAAATTCAGAATTTTAGAGAAAAAGTTTTCATGTTAGGAAAATTAATTCAGCAATAAAAAAAAAAATTGTCTTTCTTTTTTCCTTTTTGGCTACTGTTATTGATATCAATCATGCGTTTGTCGTTATTTAAGCAACAAATGTTACCAATATTTTTTTTAAACCACATGTGGTCAAACCCAAAAACACTCACAGCTCAACACTATGATTCGTTTGGTCAAAAGGAATAAAAAAAATTATATGCAACCAAACAAAATTTTATCATTTTTATCCAAAAGTTTAGTATAACATTTTGCAAAGAAATTTTAATTGTGTGTGGTAAAACACGAGACAAAGAAAAATGTAAAGAAAAAGAGTTGGCCAAAAATGTACGTCCGTTAATACGTACAATATGTTGAAGGTTTTTATGTTGTAATATGTTAAAGGTTGGCGGGTGGTGTTACGCAGAATCTCTGTACTACTCTGAAGTCTAAAAGAAATACGTTGCGCGGTAAGCCATGTTGAACACAAGCCCGCAATGAAAAAAAATATACCACTTTATCTTTCTCTAAATTAAAAACAAATTGTCAAACGATTGGTCTCCTACTAAACTACAGTTTAAACATTTTCTTTAAACAGAGTTAGACAAACTGTTTTAAAAGATGTTTATAGAAGATTTTTTTTAAAGAAATTTTTGTTAATTTTGAAAATTTATATATTAACCTCAAATTACTTTTACGCAAATTCAATTCCTACAACTAATTTTGATAAAAATTACACAGAAAAAAATTAAAATCTTTAATTAAATGTTTAACTTTACTTAAATATTTAAAAAAGATTTCTATTAAATATTTAATTGTAGTAATTAAAAGTAACTAAAAGTAAAAATGTAAACTACTTTAAAAAGTTTGTATAAGTCACATGAATTTTTTATTTGCCAACAAAATTTTTGAAAACTTCAATTGTAAATTTGGTTTAAATTCCCAAACTAAGGCCCGGTAACTTATGAAATACTAAGCAATGTTTGAGTTTATTTAAACTAAACTGTATACAAATCTGTTTCTATTTAATTTGAATGTGCGCCCCGGTAGGCTAGTTGGTAGCGTGCTGGCTTATCAGTGCGGGGGTCGTGGGTTCGATTCCCACCAGAGGCACTGGTCTGTTTTCGCTACAACGCGCCGAAGGCCATAGTAGCTAGTGCTCGGTTAGGGTAATAGTATATAATTTGTAATTATATGATTATTAATTAATAAAAAAAAAAAATTACAGAAATTTTTTTGATTAAGAATTTAAACATATATTTCTTACCCTACAATTCACGTTTATTTATTCACGTATTTACATTTTTTTTTTTTTGTAAATTTTGTAACTTTTTCAAGATTTATACGTAAACGGAGCTATGCGTAAAATAAATAGCTATAGCAATATCTCGTTGTGTCATTTAAGTGATGTAGGTTTTAGTGTTTAATGTTTTGTAGGAATCGAACATAATTTGGATCTTCATTTCGTAAAATTAAAAGTCTTTGGCGAAAATTTTTATTTTGACACTAATAGAAAAAAATTAGTAAACACTTTTGCTAAAACCATTAAAAATTAGTTCAAAATGACGTTGCTGGAAAAATTACTAAAATTAGCAGATTTTATTTGCTAAATATTAGAAGGAAATAATTTAGTTGGCCTTATTTTACTACACTTAGAATACTATGTAGGTAAAGACCACTGCAAATGTAGTTGAAAACAAATGAAATTTCACTTAAAGAAAGGACGACTTACATTACAGTAAATTCAACTAACATTGTCATTTGTTTTTAATGTTCAAAAAATGACTAACAATTGTAGTAAAAATGAACCACATGGTAGTAAAAAATAAACAAACATTTATTTTTTTAAATAACAAAAAAACAACTGTAAAAAATTAATGTAAAATCATAAAACAACCATTTGATGTGGGTTGTTTTTTTAAATGAACTACAAGGTTAGTAAAAATTTTTATTTGTTCTACAAATGACTGACATTTACATTAAAAATAAAGAAACTGTATTACAACCCAAACAACTACATATTTTTAAAGCAGAAGTTCCCTGAGTGTAATATTAAGCAAAAAATAAAATAAAAAATCTGCAAATTTTAGCAGTTTTTTCTGCAACGTCATTTTTAACTTAAATTTAGTAACTTTTTCTGCGGAGTATTTCACTACGATTTTAATTAATTTTAGATGTGTTGCAGAGGACACATAAATAATAGACTCGCATATTGTCTTTACATCCAAAACTCAAATTTATGTTTCAAAAATATAGCTCCGAATTGGCGATTTTAACGTGTTTAGAATTTTACAAATAAATTGCATATCACACAAGAAGTATTTGAGGGATTAATTGAATATTAAAATAATCTAAGTAATACTTAAAACAAAAAAGTTTCGAAAATTTGTGCCCTCCTGTTTGTAGTCATAAAATGTGAGATTGGGGAGCTAATACAACTACGGATCAATTTTTTTAACGTAGAAATGTTGATTCTTGTCTCTCATAAATAGTTCATAATCTCTTTATAATTTAATGGGAAAATGTCGTGAACAAGAGATATTCACGAAACCAACACCATGTTTTGCAATATAATCCGACTTTATAGGTAATTGGTTTATCAAAAAATAACCAAAATCGTCTTCTCTTATACACACTTACACCCATTGGAAACAATTTATATATGCGTTTTTTGTTGCATGTTTTGCATATTTTCAATGTAATCCCAATGCGCACAAAAACGGATGCGGATCCGTTACGGACCCGTTCCGGATCCGTAATAGAGTTAAAAAACGAAATCAGTGTAATCGCGATTTGACAGTGTAATCGCTAATTGAGTTTTTTTAAGAAAATGTCATTGTGTGGACCCAGCAAAATCAGTTTTTAATAATTGAGTTTTTTTTATGAAAAGGTCCTTGTGTGGACCCAGCAAAATGAATTTGTAATAACTTTTTTTTCTAAGTTATCTAACACAACTCCATTGAAATGATTTTTTTTTTTTTTTTTTTAATAGGAGAAAAGCATTAAAAGCCATTAAAAAAAGCCATTAAGCCAATTAAAATACACGGGTCCGCAACGGATCCTAATATGATGTCCGTAACGAGTCCGTAACGGATCCAAAAAACGGACATAAAATCCGTTTTTGGTTCCGTTTTTTTAAAGAATTTCTCCCGCTTGCGGATCCAAAACTGATCCGTAACGGATTCCGCTACGGATCCGTTTTATGAAAACAAACGGGTCCGTAACGGATCGTAATATGATGTCCGTAAGGAGTCCGTAACGGACATAAAATCCGTTTTTGAATCCGTTTTTTCGAGAGGAATTTCTCCCGCTTGCGGATCCGTAACGGATTCCGTTACAGATAGAAAATACGAAGATGCGGATCCGTTACGGATCCGAAACGGTTCCGTTTGGCACACTGGGATTGTACATTTTGGAATATTTTGTAAAAATTAAAATTAAGGTTTAATTAAAAATTGATTTTTAAAAATCCAAAAATTGTACGTGCATATTTTTTTTAATTCATAGTTCATATTTTAGGATTTTTAAAGCATATAATTTGGTTATAAGCTATATAATTTAAGATATAATATATACTGTCTTCTAAAAAATATTTATTTGTGCGATCTAAGATATGCTTATCATATTTAATATAATTATATATGAAATTAAATTATATGATATATATTATATATGACGCAAGATTAACAATTTTGTTTCAGATATGATTATATATGGTCCAACATGATTAATATTTTCTTTGCGTATAAGATATAAATATATATTATTATTATAATGCATCAGATGAGATATGATTTTGTATTTGAGGCATAACTTTTTTTAAGCTCGGGGAGACATGGACGTTTGAAATTATATTAAGGTGATTTTTAGCAAAATTCTGTTGTTACATTGTTGCAACGTCCAGAAAATTTTCAAAACAAAAAAGTTTAAGACTCTCTGATTACCTTGTTTTTTCTATATTATGATAACCTATTGAATTGTAGAATATGTATTTTTTTTTGTTTGTTCGTTTTATTTTAAAAGGTCCTTTGATGGTCGTCAATTGATAGCCAGATTTGTGCAATTATCATTTTAATAATTGCCAACAATCTTCACGATATATGAGACGCAGCGTGGCTTTGTGGCTGCTGTTATAAAATAAAGCCTGGTTCATTTCTGGTTGTTTTTGGATTTTCTTTTTGCATACCGTAACTACTACTAAACAGGGATGGCAGGCAATACCGCTAAAATACCGTTACCGAAATAATTAAAATACCTATATCAGTAAAATACCGTTACCGATATAAATAAAATCCCAATATCAATAAAATAACGTAGCGAAATAACTAAAATGATGTTATCGCGAAAATAACCGTTACCTAAATAATTGAAATAGCGTTATACATAAAATGCCGTTACCGAAATGACTTGACAAATCAGAAAAAATAATCGCAGTAAATATATATATTTTCCTAGTTTGATCGTTAACTAGCCTGTCATTGGAATTCGCGCAAAATGGGGCTAAAATAATTTTGTATTCTATTGAATTACTAAAATAACGTTACCGAAATAACTAAAAACGGTTACCCTTAAAATAACTTCACTCAAATAACTAAAATACCGTTACCAAATTTAGTAAAATGCCGTAAAGGTTAACAAAACCCGTTACTGAAATAACTGAAATATCGTTACCGAAATATAAGAAAATAGCGTTACCCTTAGCGCATCGGTTACCATCCATGTTACTAACCAAAGAACTTTGCCAGTCTTTGGTATTGAATTCAATATTATTTGTACTTGCTAAGTAGTTACATAGGCCTGGTTAGCTGCTTGGCATCTCTTGCCTGCAGCGCTCATAACCAGTAGCTTAAATTGTAATAAATTTATTACTGATTTTGTCTGATTTCTTTTCACAACGTTTTAAACTTTTGGCTTTGTGTTGTCTACATTTAGATTATGAATATTTTTGTGTGTGTGTGTGTGTCTATAGGCCATTTTTGTTGTTATTTTTGAATGCAACAAGATTTTCTTTTTAACCATACCCCAAGTACATACCAAGTAATTTATCCATGTAGCCCCCCCTAGAAGCAATAAAATTATAATAAATTTTATATGATTTCAGTTAAATGTTTTATACACAAATTTGACACATACATACCGATTATGTATTAACAATATGACGGGATTTAAATCAAAGTGATAGTGTTAATTAATAATAAAAATTAAATGTACAGGAGGCATTTTTCTAATAGAATTAGGTAGTTAATAAATATAATGCCTTGATTTAGTATAGCAGAATTTTAAATATTGACCGATTTTAATTTAACGTTAATTTTTAATATATTGAAGAAAGGATAGCATACCGGAATTAAAGTCTTACGCTGATCCAAGCTCTAAATTTGTAATTGAATACAATAAAAAAATTGTCAGAAAATTAACCAAACAAATTATCCTTCGAGGTCACCCAGCAATTTGTATAAAATTTGAATATGATATAGATGAAAAAAGAAAAAAATCAAGCACGACCCTGCCGGTCCCAGGTAATGCGCGGGACATGTCACAAGGTGTCAGAGATCAGTCCTTTGTCGGGCTTTAAAATGGCATTATCATAGGTGGTTCAACTGACCCATTTTAAACGCCTTGTGACGATTTAGATGGAGTGTCTAAAAACAGATTTTACAGAAAATAAATAAAAAATCGCACACAGAGAAAAATGTTGCTACTTGGCAACTGAAATTCGGTTAATACAACTCAATTTCGGTTATTACGATTTTCATTAGTTTTCATAACAAAGTTTGGTTAATTGAACTGAATTTTAGTTGCAACAACCAAAATATATGCAACTATCGTTGTATTAACAGAATTTATAAGTTATTACCATTAATATATACTGTTCAATTCGGTTGACACTTTATTTCTTTGTGTGCTACTAAGCGTCAGTAGGACTTGATCACAGAACATTCTGTTTACAAGGCAAGTGCTCTAACGTCCCTACGTGGGAGGTACCAGTCCTTTGTCATAGGAGAAGGCCAATTAACATATTATGGACACCTTGTGGGATGTAAGGTTGTTTGTCTAACAAAATATTTAAAATTTCCACCATTTAGAAAACTTGCGCCCTAGAACACGAAAAATCATATTGCTCATTTACTGCAAGGCTGACATAACTCAAAAAATACGATTTTGCAGAAAACGAGTTTAAAGTTTTCAATCCATATCTGCCTTGCTCGACCCTTTCTATATTTATTTGGTCACGTTTTTTATAATTAAGGGGTTTTAATATATTTGTCTTTTAGTGAGAGTTGTGTGCGAATTCGCTAATTGTCGAGAGACCCGTGATTAGCACAGTTTCTCTATGTATACTCTTTGTATCCACTTTAAAGAAAAAGAAAATATATTATCCTCTATCTAGAAAAGTATACATGATATTCATTTGAAATTTTTACACAATATAAACCATGATATAACTAATAAATCTGCATCATTAACTCAAAAATCGCATTTTTGACTTTTGACAGTCTTGAAGTAAATGAGCGATATGATCTTAGATTGTTTTGATTGTTATTTGATTGTTATATTGATATCGAGAAAGTACAAAACTGTATTTGGTGCTAAAAAAATTGGATCGTCGCTTTCGTGCAATTTTAAAAATATGACACAAATCGATTGATCATTCACTTTTTTTTTGTAAATTTTTGAGATTTTTTTCAATTTAAACGAGTTTACCAAATTTTCATCGATTTTTGGGAATTCTGGCGTTTTTTTTTTCAAATATAATTTTTGCGATTTTTTTTTAAGTTTTTGCTATTTTTTAAATTTTTTAAAGTTTTTACATTTTGAAAATTGTTTTTCAATTGTAGGGATTTTTAAATTTATCTGATTTTTTTCTCCAACTTTTTGAGACTTAAAACATATTTTAATTGAAAGTCGATTTTAATTTTGTATGTGTATTAAGCATGAACTTTTATGAAGTTTCAAACGTAGAAGTTTTGCCGTGAAAGTGTTTGTCTATAAAAAGTGCGAAGTTAGATCTCGCCGAGATTTTTCGGCAAACTCCGACAATTGTAATTTTAGTTTATTACCATTTTCGAATATCGTTGTCGAAATTTGTTAGGTTTGGATACAAATATGATGTAAAAACAGACTGGGTACTGTGAAGAATCCATAAATATCAGTATATCTCCAAAATAAATCAAATAAAACAATAAAATAAAAAAAATAAAACATTATTTTTTTTAATTATGGGACAATGAGGGTTTATGGTAAATATTTAGTGGAAGCGTGGTGTGGTTCGACTGTTTTTTTATGCTTAATATTGAAAAGTAAAGCTCTGGTAATGCTTTCCAAATTTATGCAAAAAAAAAAAATAATGGGACTACTGTGCATTGTGTATAATCTTACTACTGGGGTTTTCTAAAACATTCTTAAACCAGTTAATTGTTATGTCGTTGATTAATAAGTTTCGGATACAATTTTTATTTTATAATAAAATTACACCAGTACTATACTGGGTCCTTTGAGTGCAATTGACTCTTATTATCTGTAGGGATGCTACTGTATAGTGCTTCCAATACTATCCCGTTCAAACGTCAAACAGACAACTGACCCAAGTCACATATCCCATACTCATCTCCCTGCAAAATTATTGTCCAAACATTTTTAATTAAAGATTTGTTTGAAATAATATTTGATTTCAATTAAAAATTTAATTGATTGAATTATTTTTTAATTAAATATTTTGAAAAATAGTTCAATTAAATATATAATTGTAGGTATCAATTAAAAATTTAATTAGAAATATGAACTAATTCAAAAATGATTGGATACATTTTTTAAAGGTTTATAATTAGTATTACCTTTTTTTTTTAATTTAACCAATACTCAGGGGATGCCCCCTACTCATGCAGTGCATTGTATTGATCAGGAAAATAGGGTATGGGAAGGTGGAAAGAGGGAGTAGTGCTTGTGGATATTTAATTTAAATTTTTCTAAATTGTAAGTAACAGGGAAGACTTCTGCGGGAAGTTTGTTCCACATACGAATCGTTCGACTAAAAAACGAATTTCTCTGTAATGCGTTGTGAATAAAACTCGGACTCGAGGAATAAGTTCACTTATCTCAGATGAGCACCTCCCATGGTAATATCGATAGAAAAGTGTCACACAACCCACATTCCTACGATGCTCCAATGAATCAATAGAGTTGGATACACTACTGTCATTGATAAGCTTCACCGCCCTCCCCTGAACACGGTCCAGAAGCTTCAGAATAGACACTGAAGCCCCTGCCCATATATGAGAGTTGTATTCCTTTAAGTGTACGGTTAAATAGAAAAATATAAGTATAAAAGTCATATGAATGAAAATTTAACCTCTTAACTGCTAGATTTATTTCAAGATATGCAAAACAAATTTTACAAAGTTGAACATAACTTTTTGCCTAAATTAAAATGTAATGGCTCAAATTAAGGAAATGATTTTACACTATTACAAGCATCACATATCAAAGTATTATTATTTTTTACTTAAATACTTGTATTAACCTTATGTAAAGTTAGCTTTTCAGTTTTTAAACTGCCACAGCATATGCGGTACAACCAGTTAACCAGTTAAGAAAATAAAATTCAATAAGATATCTTGCAAGATATTAAATTACCATATTCAAACAAAAAAAAATTAAATTTGTTTAATTTTTTAGCAAAATTTTTGAAAATTTCTATTAAATGTTTAATTGATATGATGAAATTTTGAAAATTTTTAATTAAAATTTTAATTGAAATTTTGAGAAAAAGCATTTAATTAAATTTTTAATTGATATTGATTAAAAGTTTAATATGTACTAACTCAATTAAATGTTTAGCTGCATTTACAAAGATTTTAATTTGAACTCTATTTTAATTATTTCTGTGAGATGAATATAATCCGCGGAGTCCCCTTAAGTTGTCATTCCTAAATCTTTTATGTTCTCTAATAAAAACCAAATTAATTTCATTTAATGCTAAAATATAGGAATTTATATCCAAATATTCTTATAGAAAAATAGTAATTTTACACACCTGCCTATTTTAAGTCCTTAATACCTTAAAAGACATCAAGCCCTCATTTTTTATTTACACATAATATTAGAGAACAATTATTTGCCTTAAACTACAGCCCCTAGCTAAATTAAAAAACTAAGAAGCTACTAATAAAATGATAGTGGTATACACAGACAATCGTTAACGGACATTTTCCTAAGAAAATTGAAAATGTTCTTTTGGCGGGCATTATGCCTGACACGCGTCACATAGCAATAAAGCAACAAAAAAGCCCCCCTTAAATGATAAAGCGCATGCGCGCGCTATTTTTTATGTCTACTATTTGTAAGAAAATAAGGGCACGTGTGTTAAAATGTTTTCAACGTTTTCACAATAGTTTATGTATAAAAATTCCTCATCACTTGACAGACATTAACTGAATTGTAACAAAAAAAAAAACTACTATTATCATTTGGCTTGTGTCGTCTTTTTTTTTTAAATATCATGCTTGAAAGATCTTGCTTTTTTGTAGGGGTAAAAAAGAAAGGCACATGTGTACATAGTTTTTATACCAGTGATAATTGTAACGGATTCACCTTCTGCCATACGTCGATATTTATAAAATTGTATTTTTTGTCTTTTACATTTGATTCCCGACCAAGTTAACAGGTCTAAAAGCAACAAGATACAAACATACAGTGTTGGAAAATATAATAGAAACGACATAGCAAAATGTTTCTTAAGAGTAACGGTAAACGTTTATATACTACAATATGGGAAAGTGTAAAAGAAATACAAAGAATGATAACGGGATTTTGTTTTTGTATAACTTTTGCACTTGTTTATCCAAAAATATTAGTTTTATCTGTCGTTGATCGCTTAGAGACGGTATTGTGGTTGGAAAAAAAAATAGAAACGCAATACATATTGTCCGAAAATTTTAAATTTGATATCATTTTAATAGTTAATTCAGGTAAGTTTCCACAAATAAAATAAATTTAATAAGAAATTATTGCAATATGTGCACTTACACAATATTTTTGTATAATCTTTAAAAGAATGGGTCGTGGTGTACATTGTACTGTTCCAGAGAGGACAACGATTGAAAAGTTGAGGGCAGAAGGAAAGACCATGTCCGAAATTGCTCAAATAATGGAGTGCTCTAAAAAAAAAGTTTTCTCTGCTTTAAAGTTTGTTCCAAAAAACGGAAACCAGGGGAAGAAAGCGTGCAACAAGCAATAGGTGGGACAAAAGTTTAATACGACTCGCAAAAAAAAACCCGTTTTTTTCATCGACGAAGCTAGCAAATGAGATGGAAGCACCAGTAAGTAGCAGAACAGTGCGAAATAGGCTTTCGGAGCAAGGATTGAAAGCACGCAGCGCAAGAAAAGTACCCCTACTGAGCAAGAAAAATATCAAAAAACGACTGGACTTTGCTCATAAGCATTTATTACGGGAAAACTGGGCAAACGTGCTGTGGTCAGATGAAACAAAGATCAATTTGTTTGGATCTGATGGGAAACACTATGTAAGGCGCCCAGACAATACGGCATATGATCCAAAATACACCAAAAAGACAGTGAAACACGGCGGTGGATCCATCATGATATGGGGGGTGTTTCTCCTCCTCTGGTGTTGGTCCAATATATTGGATTAAGAACAAAATGTGCGCCCCGGACTATGTAAATATATTGCAAAGCACAATGCTTCCATTTGCTGAGGAAGAGATGCCCTTGAGATGGGAGTTTCAGCAGGACAATGATCCGAAGCACTCCTCAAAATTGGCAAAGGATTGGTTTGCAGTCAACCAGGTACCTCTTATGGAATGGCCTTCGCAGTCACCAGACCTTAATCCCATAGAACATCTTTGGGGAGTGCTCAAGAGGAAAATAGCGGGCTTCAGTCCCAAAAATAAGGACGAATTGTGGAAAAAAATCCAGGAAGAGTGGTTTTCTATTGACAAGGATATTTGTAAAAAATTGGTAAATTCCATGAGCCGCAGATGCAATGAAGTTGTAAAAAACAAAGGTGGAGCAACAAAATATTAAAATAACATAATTTGTAAACAAAAATCAAACAATTGTACCTCCAAAAACTTAATAATTTAACACGTTTCTATTATTTTTTCCAGTAAAACTAATCACTTTTTACATTGTAAGAACCATAATTTATTATATAATAAATCAAGCGGATTATGATTAATTTTTTTTTTGTTTTGTATGTCTTAATAACAAAACTGCATATACATTTTTTTTAACAAAACTAAGACTTGGCTAATAAACTTAAAAAATTGAAAAAAAATCTCTCGTTTCTATTATTTTTTCCAACACTGTATATAGGATTTATTTATCAGATCGCAATACTATCTCTCGTTTGCTTTGATGGTGATGGTAGTAGGTACTTGGTACAACCCAGTTTTATAAAAAAAACTGCTACTTTTACTTTAAAAATATGCACCCTCAATAATATTATAATACTCTGATACACTAATAGAAAAAAATAGTAAACGTTTTTGCTAAAACTACTTAAAATTAGTTAAAAGTTACATTGAAGAAAAAACAGCTAAAATTTAACTGGATTTTTTTTTTTTGCCAAATATTAGTAAGATAAGATGAGCAAAAATAAAACCTAAATTTACAAAATTTTTGTTATGTTTGAGTTGAACTTTAGTTAATTAAAAATAACAATGTACTAAAATCAGCAAAAAAAATTTTAATATCAACAAAATGTAGCAAATTTATCTTAAATTTAGCAAATTTATCTTAAATTAGCAAATTTATCTTAAATTTAGTGCAATATAAATAACAGAAAATTTTGCCAAAGTCAACAGAAATATATGCTAAAAATTGTAAACTGCAGATTTATGAATGGCAGATTTTTATTCACATAAAAAATAAAAACATTTAAAATTTTGAGTTTTTTGGTAAATTTTTTTTGTCTACTAATATTTAGCAAAAATTTTTGCTGATTTGAGCAGATTAATTTGTTACTTTCAATTAACTAAAATTAAGCTCAAATAGAACTAAAATTTTGTAGATTTAACAGATTTATTTTTGCAATTATTATCTTACAAATATTTTAGACCGCTGATTAAAAAATTTTTAGTAGCATAAAAAATCTAAAAACAAAACTTGAAAAAACAATTTTTTTCTAATATATTAATTTTTTTTTCAATTAACTTAAATTTAGCTGAAATATAACTAAATATTTGTAGATTTAACAGATTTATTTTTTGCTAAGGAGTGCACGAGAAATAAATGTAACATACTTTTAGGCTTATAACTTAAATACTTGTCATTATTTTTACACCTGGCATTTATATAACGTTTGGCATTCCTGTCAAAAACTTGTGCCTAATTTTATGTCATGAATAGTTTTTTTATAATGGATAATCAAGAAAAAGTGAATGAATTTTTTATTAAAATATTCAATGAATTTCAGTGTCGTCCGTACAATACAATTACTAATAAAGCTGGTGTTTCCCGGCAAACAATTTCTTGTGTTATAAAAAATATAGGGAACAACTGACAATCAAAAGAAGATCTCAAAATGAAAAAGAGTTTGGAAATGTGGGCAGATTCTACAAAAAAAGGACACAAAAGATGCAGTAAAAGCCTTAATGGAAGGCATTGCAAAAAAAGTTAGAAATTTTATTCAAAAAATCTGGAAGCTTTGTAAATTAAAACGCTGTATTAAACGTTTATTAATAAAAAAAAATAAAAACTTAAGCTGTTTTTTTTTAAACCCTCCGATGAGTGACAGTTCTGAACTTCACGGCCGTGTAAAAAGGTTCCTACGGACCTTTTTTGTAAATCATGTTTTTTTTCATATAAAAAATTTTTTTTTGATTTTTTGTTTTTGTTTTTATTGTTTATAACTAAATTCTACATACAAAAATAATTTTTTCAATTTTTTAATTTTTTGTTTTTATCATCATCCCTAATGTCTTTGAGTTTAGGTCTTTGTGTTCAGAACAAGTAAATTATGTGTTGAAACAATAAAAAAATTATAATGATGCCCAAAAGCATGCATTTATTAGTGAAATTCAGTACAAGGTCCATACGGACCTATTCACACGTCCGCGTACTATTCTCACTAAAACCTCAATAACTCCTAAAGTAATGATCCGATCGGCTTGATTTTTTTTTCCAAAGATGCGCAACAAAATACTCTTGGAATACAGAGTAACTTTGGGAGGGAGGGGGGGGGGGGGGGGGGTGGGGTTTGTAGTGGCCGAAGTAGGAGTAATTTCAGTTTGAACAGGCAAAAAGGAGTTTTTTCCTGCAATTTTAGGAGTTTTTCCTGCGACGTCATTTTGAACAATTTTAGTAGTTTTAGCAAAATTGTTACTAATTTTTTTCTATTGGTGTACTTTCAAATGTTTATTTATTGTTTACATATTTTTCACTGGTTTTTCCCCCTGATATACAAACAAATGTTGTCTTTTCTTAGCCATATTGTGTCTATGCACAAAACAGTCATTTATTAGTGGTGAGTTTTTTTAGCCAACACACTAACAAAAAATGCCTTTACACTGAATGGACTGACTTGTTTTAGTATAACTCAGTGTGTGCTTTGTTTTTGCTTTGGCGTGCTGCGATTGGTTGCTGGTGCTTGGGAAGGCGTTGACTTTGGTTTGTAAACAAATGTTGTGTCTAAAACAAACATGCAAGTGTAAGATAAAGGCAGTTTTAAACGGATTTGATTCATATTTTATAAAAATCTGTTATGAATTAGATTGAAATTGGGATTTTTTAAATTAATTTGAAGTCGGTCTGAAGGGCCTTGATGTTAAACTTCAAAAACAATTGTTTTCATATGATATTTATTTATATCTTGTTATCGACTTCCAGTGTATTCGGCCGAGGACTTTAAAAAGCAAAGTTTGTTTTCACAGTCATACACTGAGAGAAATATTTTTCCTTCAGTAATTAATTTATTCATAATTTTAATGAAAATTGTTACTGGAACTCGTCCATTGAAACTTTTCAAGGAATCTGTGAAATAGGTTTCATTAAAGTCAATTCATATGAAATACTTTATAGAATTAATATAAACCTTCATAAAATAAAAGAATCATTAAGACAACGAAGTCTTTCATAGAATTGATGAAACAGTTTCATAAAGTTCTAAAACACACTAATAATTTAATTAGTAATATTAAAAATATTGCCAACAAAATTTCAAAAAGAGATAAATTATGAAATCGAATGATTTGTTTTAATGAAAATATGATATTTTTTGAAAAGCAAGTTAAGAAAATTTCATAATACATAGTAATTAAATGGTGAATTAATTAAATGGTAATTATGGTGAACTTATTTATTGAATCTACGAAAATTCGTATGAAATTGTTTCATTAATATCATGAAGGATAATTCTTTCAGTGTACCTAGTTAATGATATTGTTTCATAAATCGTTTGTCATCAATTATTCATTATATCTATGAAGTTTTCATAAATATTATAAAAAGTTTAATACAAATGTATGACAAATGTTTCATATACCTTTATCATTTCATAAAAAAGTTTCATAAACTTTGTGAAAAAAATGTTGAGCTTTTTATTAAAATTTTTATTTGAAATTTAGAAAATATCATTTGCAATTTAGACTTTTTAAAACTCATCAATTACCAGAAGTACTTTAAAATTCTGAAACATCACTCAAATATTATTTCATGTGTTCTTAATTTTACATAGAATTTTTTGAATATAATATGAAACGTTTCATAATATTCATGAAACGTTTCATAATAGTTATGAAACATTTCATAAAAATGTTTGAAACAGTTTCATCCTATTATGAAATATTTAATAACATTTACGTAGTATTTTATAAAAAATTATGAATCTTCTTCATCATATTAATGAAAGATTTCATAATATGATGAAATCTTTCATTAACCTCCATTTTATGCAACAGCTTCATCATATTATGAAAGTGTTACATTGGACGAAAATCACTGAAAAACTTCATAAATATGATGAAGCCTTTCCCTGAGTGTGAGTAACAAAGTATATCTTCTATAAGTTCTGGGTCATGTAAAAATTCCGAATACATTCAATGGATGGTTGGGTCGATTTAATTGTGAAAACTGTTTTTATTGAGAGTCTACGACAGGTAGACTTTCTGCACTAAGAGGAATAATCTGCATTATATCAATAAATTTTTGCATTAGATGAATTGTCACTGGAACTCGTCGATTGAAACTTTTCATTAATTTAATGCAGTTTTTCAAAAAATGTTATTCAAAATTAAGCACTATTTATTGAAAATTTCATACACCCAATGAAAAAGTTTTATTAAAAATAGTTTTATTGAAACTATGAGCTTTTTCATGAATTTTAAGAAATTATTTATTTATTTTATTTTATTAATTAATAATCATATAATTACAAATTATATAATATTACCCTAACCGAGCACTAGCTACTATGGCCTTCGGGCGTTGTAGCGTAAAACGGACCAGTGCCTGTGGTGGGAATCGAACCCACGACCCCCGCACTAATAAGCCAGCACACTACCAACTAGCCTACCGGGGCTTGTTCACATTGTGAAGAAACTTCATTAGTTTAGTGAAACAATTTCATTAAAACTCGTAAAAGGAATTATCTCTGTGTGGCCTTATTACGAAACACAACGCTTGTGATCGTCTTATGGCTAGGATGGGCATCGTGAAAGACCCATTGTTTGTGTCATGTCTGGAAGATGATGACACCACAGAATATTTTGATTGTTACTGTTCAAATTTCTGTAGTAGGACCAAGACAACGTGTAGTGATGTCTTGTTTATGGATTCTGTTCATGAACTACCGATGCCTTATTTTCTCAGGTTTATAAGCGCAAGACCGGGAATTTCTAGACAAGGACTACTTTCGTGGATATTTAATTTTCAAAACGCCTCTCAAAAAGATTTTAAGAAATATTAACAAATTGGAATGACATTATTTGCTTGGAATTTTTTTATGTGTTAATTTAAAATAGTTTCTTTTTATTTGCAGAGATATTTGTAATTCAAGTCCTTATGTTGCCTTAAACATTAGGTACTGTTAGGAAAATAAAACGGTACATAAAGGTTTAAATTTACACAAAATACTACAACGAAATATACTACATTTAAGGTTTAGTCACCCTATATAAATTACAAAAATTATATTTTTTTTCAGGCTCATTTCCAAAGGAGAAATAAAGTGTCAGTTGTGCAACAAATCCACAATATGTACAAAACGCCCGCCAAACGTTCAAAACCAATTAGTAAGCGAACGCGTGCTACTAACATAAAACATACTTATAGTAGACATTACAACATACATATAAAATAATAACTGATCGTGAAATAAACGAGTAAACTCTGTAGTACAATGTTGAAATGTATGAGTATGTTAAATAACTGTGAGTTTGACCCTTAAAGCAAAAGGATACACGAAGGGAGCCTAAATAAAACAAAAGCCAAGACTTAAGACAACAGATCTTATAGAAAAAAAATAAAAATACAAAGGAGATATTAACTACATTTTTATAAGGGTGTTTTTTTTACTCTTGGTTGAAATACCATAACATGTGGAGAATAAACATATTAAAAACAACAACAGTTAGTAGAGGTTTAAGCCCGTTTTGATTCGTTTC
Source organism: Delia radicum (assembly GCA_021234595.1). NCBI lineage: Eukaryota > Metazoa > Arthropoda > Insecta > Diptera > Anthomyiidae > Delia > Delia radicum. The sequence goes on along the minus strand of CM037853.1, from coordinate 235,465,685 downwards.
ACCTTCGTTTTCTCTCTGTATTATAACACTTCTTCGTTTAAGTGGTTGCTTGTTACTGTTGTTCCTTTAGTGGTATTGGTAGTAATATTATTACTACTATTTGGTTAACAGTAGTTGTTATTTGTTGCTGCTTTACTTTGGTTTTGGTTTAAGGCTACGATTTTGGCCATACTATAAACTAACTACACCGTGCATCACCAGTGAGTCTTTTCAGAACATAACAATCGTTTAAAAGATTCAGTCAGGTGCCAAGCACCAAACCGAACGGACGTGTTCTCTTTTTAAAACAAAGATTTTCAAAAATACTACAAAATTTATTTATAAATTCAAGACGTTTATTATGGAATTTACGGGATTTTCTTTATAAAAAAAACATATATATATATATATATAAACAAAGTATTAATAAATGCATTTCAAAGAAAAAATGTTAAAGATCATTTAAAATATTTTATAAATGAAAAGAACAAGTGCCTTAGAAAAAGAAAATTATTTAAAACAAAACAAATGTTTTCAAGTGTTTGAATATTATAAAAAACAGTTTTTAGTGAAAAATTTTTATAAAAAAAATTAAATTTTTAAAATGAATCATTTATCACCACCACCCTCGCCACAATCAAAACCTACACAATTAAATAGTTTTAATAATCCTGCCTTGGATATGAATTTAGCTAATTCGAAAAACTGGATACAAAGAGCATCAGCTTTTAATACCGTTATGGCATCGGCAGCAGCTCAAAAGCTTAATACAAGAGGTAAGTTTTAAAAAAAGCTCCAAAAATTTAATAGCAATCTATTTAAGCTATATTATAAGAACTGTATAAAATGCCTTATAAAGATAAAAGAGCTTTATGAAACAGATTTGCCATACAAAATTTATTTAATAAACCCGTTTTATCTTTATTAAGCTTTTGTGAATATAAGCTTTAAAGATTTGTAACGATGTTATAGCTAACAAATCTTAAAAGATTTGTAAAGCTTTTATAATTTAAAAAGCTTTAAACTCTTTTAAGGGCTTAAAATGTTCAAAAACTTTATACTTTATCACAGCTTAAGAAAGCTAAAAAAAACAATTATTTTAATTAAATGTTTATTTTAAAAAGTTCTAATTAACTTTACTGAGGGAATTATATACATGTTATCAATGAATTTTTGCATTAGATCTATAAAGTGTCACTGGAATTCGTCCATTAAATTGCAGTTTTTCATAAAATCGTAATAAAATTTTAAATTTATTTACTAAAAATTACATACAAATTACAAAAAGTTTCATAAAAAATATGTTCATAAAAATTATGAAGCTTTTTCATTGAGTTGAAGAAATTTTTCATTCACGTGCAGAAAACGTCATTAGTTTAGTAAAAATGTTATTGACACCATTCCAGGAAATTTCTGTGTTATTAAAGATTTTATAAAAGTTAAGTTTCATAAAAAATAGTTTCAAAAAAGTTTACTAAAATATTTTCATAAAATTAAAGAAATTTTCATTCATCTTGTGAAAAAAATCTTCATAAAATTCAAGAAATTTGCACTCACTTTGTGAAAAAAAACTTCATAAGTTTTGCGGAAAATTTCATTGAACACGTCCAAGAAAATTCTGTCTGGGTAACATGCACTGAAATTATTATTTCACTGATATTAATGAATTTTTTTCATAAAGTCCATTAAATTAATGAAATTATTTATAAGTCTTATGAAAGATATAATTTGCTTTATAAAAAAATTTAAAGAAAATTCATTAAAAGTTAGATTTAAGATTAAGTTTTAAAAAGTTTTGTAGAATAAATAAAATAATGAAATTTTTCAGTAAATTAATGAGACTTTTCTTTACAAAATAAACGAACATTTTCTTAAAATTAATAAAGAGATTCATACTTTTTATGGAACCCGTTTTTATGAAACTTCTTTACTGAGTAAATAAAGCATTTTATAAATGAAAGGATATTTGTTACATACAGTGGAGTTCGGTTATAACGAATTCGCGGGGACCGAAAATTTTGGTTCGTTATATGCGCAGTTCGTATTAGCTCGTATGTCAGTACGAATTTGTATAAAAACTTGGTGACGGGACCAAAAATGCAAATAAAATTAGTTTTATAGTAGTAAATTCGTTATAGCCCGGTGTTCGTTATAAGCGTAATTAAATATAATGAAAACTTACATTAACTTAATGAAAAGTTTCGATGGATGAACTCTAGTGGAATTTCATTGGTTACAGGCAAAAATTCATTAAAAAATCCTTTATAAAATATTCCATTTTACAGCATTAATTTTTTTTTTAACATTTGTTTTAGATTTACCACCATTTATGTATAATCCTTTGCTTTACTCCAGTGCCTTATTATGGCCACAATTTCTACTATCCTCCGCCTCTGCCATGGGTTCTCCCCATACGCCTATAACCCCTAAATCTCCCCTAACTATAACAAATACTAGAGATTATACTTTAACACCGGAAAAAGAGGATATATCCGGTTCATCACAGGATGAATGTTTAAATGAAGATATGCCCTTAAATCTAAGCATTAAACGTTCTCCTCAAACGGAAGAACAGTCGACGGAGTCTGGAACACCCCCTCCTTTAAGAGCAGTTAATTTAAAATCATCCCCGCATACACCAGAAGACGATGAATATGATTTATCTTTAAAAAGAAGATCACAAGGATCACATATATGGTCTCCAGCTAGTATGTGTGAAAAATCTATAAGATTTAATCATCAACATCATCATCCTCATCATACAGAAGATGACCAAGAAATAGATCCTATAGTACGTAAATTTAAATATGAAAGAAGAAATTCATACTCCCGCCAGCAACAACAACAGCAACAATTACAGGATTCAAATCTATTGACACCTCTCTCCTCTACCTCCGGCCCTGCTACTTTTCCTAGAACTTCTTCCAAAATCTAATCCCGACTTGGAACTGTCTCAACAACAAATCTATGCTCATCGTAATGCATTCATGGCTGGTTTAGCGGGTAACAATTTGGAGTTATTAACCCAACATTTAAAAGCACAAACTCAACGAGAATTAGAATTATTAAGACAACAAAGGGTTGATCTCTTTGTACAACAATCCAGTGATAATGATAGTACGATTGGTGATAATAATCTGAATGAAGAAGATTCTAAATATCATCATCATCATCAATATATTTCCCAGCATCATCACCAACAACAGCAGCAGCAACATCCGGATTCTACAGCCTTAATTGGTAGTTTAACAGATGTTCGTATGTCCAGTTCTTACCAAGATAGTGATGGTGGTGGTAGTGGTGGTGCTATTTCACATAATGGTGAAAAGAGAACAACTAGAAATTTTCAGGTAAGAATTTTAAATCAAAAACAGCAATTTTATAAAAAATTAAGAATATTTAAAGGAATTAGTAACAGAATTCAAATATAATTGACCTATCTACTGCTATTTTTTCTAATTACTTTGAAATTTTTACCATATGTTTTTTAGGGAAAACTAACTATAGCAAAAATATAAAAAAAAATACCGAACAACTTTGACACTATTAACGATGCCAGAAGATCTTGAGCCAATATTGATAGCTTATGTAAAAAGGCTTTAACTCTGTTTTTATTTTTTGATAGGAGAAGAAAAAACCTTATACAGTCTTAAAAACTTTTAATATAAAATGCCTTTGAAAAAAATTTTTAATCAAAACGGACAATAATAAAATAAAAAACTGCATTCAATAAAATGTTACATTAAATTTTACAGATTTTCTTAAGTTATTTCCTTCTCCTACACTATCTACACTGAAAATAATCCATGCGTAAAAATACAAATAAATGTCAAAATAACCAAAAATTTTGTAAAATAAACGAATATTTGTTCATTTTACAAAAGATTTTGTTGTTTTTACATTATTTTCGTATTTTTAGCATGGATTATTATGAGTGTATAATATACGAAAAATTGTCAAAATTACGATAACTTTTATAAAATAAACGAAAGTTTAATTATTCGTAATTTTTATGAAAAAAAAATAGATTCCTAAAATTAAAAATTTTATTCAATTACAAAGTCATAGTAAATTAATTTTTTAATTGATTTAATAAAAGTATTATCATTATTACAAATAAAGAGTATTACTTGTAACATTTTAAATATTGATTATTTTTTATTGTATCAATCACTAAATTAATTGACTTTTCTTAAGTTATAGAACAATATGTTTAATTGAAGGAATTTAAGAAATATTTGTTTAAGTTTAATGTACAATGCTTCATTCATAAATTTGTGTATTTTTTCCTTAACCGCGCCCTCTAGTGAAAATATTGGCAGACAAAGTTAAAATTTTGATAAATAGGAATCCTTAACGGAAGAAGATATTTTAAAAATTGAATTAAGGATAAAGAATGTCCTGAAATAGGTTAAAAAATTAATTTTTAATAATTATTTCGCCATTTTGGATAACCAAATTTGACTATTTTGTTTGTTACGATTTTAGTCAAGATGATAAGTTTTTAAACCATTAAATTACCTTAATCCACTAAAAATAAATATAGCCTTTTAAATAAATTTTTACAAGGCAAAGATTTCGTGATAATAACAAAATGTGGTAGAAAGATAGGTCGGCCTCCCAATCAGCATATTCTGTAATTTGTCATAGATTAATCGATCCGTTGTATCCGTTCGAGTAATGAAGCCTTTACAGTTTTTGTATTAATTTTAGTATCATTTATTAGTAATATTACTATCTATTCTCTTTTTAAAAATTACAAAAGGTTTACTGATTTTTGTTGCTGATGTTAGAAAATATTTAAATAATTTTTTTAAACCGAGTTACTAAAATTAGCAAGAATTAATTTAATTTAAAAAAAGAACTAAAGAGTTATTACACTCAGGAAGTTGTAATACAGTATCTTTATTTTTAAATGAAAAAACAGTGATTTGTAGAAGAAATTTCAGTTTGGACTACAATTGTAGTTCATTTAAAAAAAAACAAACCACATCAAATGACTGTATTATGATTTCACATTCATTTGATACAGAAGTTTTTTTTTTTTTTTAATAAAACAAATGTTTGTTTATTTTTTACTGCACTTTCTTCAAGTAAATTTTTTTTTTAAAAGTTAGTTAAGTTAAGTTGTTGAGCTTCTGGAAGCATATTCCAAAGACGAGAAGCATTAAGGTAAAAATGCCATTCAGATACAAGGATTCTGTGTCGTGGCAGTATTATCTTTCTACCTCTGTTAGATCTGGCGAACCTAATTTTCTCATAAAGGTAAAGTGGTTTTTTGGTAAAGATTATTTTGTGTAAAAACAAAAGAACTCTTATCTTCATTAGGTTTTCAAATGACACACCATACAAGTTGTTAGAAAAAGAAGAGGTTCCAGCTGATCTCCTCAGACCATAGACGTATCTTATGATGCTGTTGTACACAACCTTTAGTTTTCCTTTACTTCTTGAGTCACAATTTGCAAAAAGTTCACAGCCATATAGTAAGCCAGGAATTAAATATGTCTTTGCTAGAAGTATTCTAATCCTAAGAGGAGTAAAGGACTGAGTTGCCCATAATGGCCTTAACTTCACATAGGTCTGAAAAACTATTGTGTTTATATGATTTGTCCAGGTTAGTGTACTATTAAAAAAGAGTCCAAGGTTTTGGCTGACGGAACAAAATCAATTTTTTCACCATCTATAACTATGTTACTGTCAAATACTGGATCTGTCCTCTTTTTGCGAATAATCAGGCATTTAGATATGCGCGGATTGATAAAAAGCCCATTTCCCAAGGCCCAACGGTGTAGTTGGCTAAGATCTGCATTGATTAGTGCTATATTTTCATTTATAGAGCTTTAATTTAAATTTAATTTGTTTTTAACTACATATGCTGTTTTCTTTACCTACATAGTATTCTAAGGGCCACTATTACAACTTGCCAATAACTAAAGTTCGGATGTTATCTGACAGATTAATAGTTTTTCGTTATTATAAGTATACTTTAAGCTAAAAGTGGGCCATAAGCTAAAGGGAAGACATTGTTGCCTTTAACTTTAAACGTAAGGTTTATGTGTTTAAAGTTACCACATTTTCTGCTCTATAAAGAAAAAGAAGAAAATACCGAATTTCACAAATTATTGTTTGTTTTAAACAAATAAATAAAAGTACGTTGCCACTTCGTATTTTTATAAACCAATTCATAAACCAATAATCGGTTTTTAGTTTGGTGCTGCCACATTTTCAAAATATTAATTTTATTTTATTGGGAAGTTGTAATAACGAAAAACATTATAGCTCATTTTATTTTTATTTTAGCTAAAGTTACTTTTACTAACATTTACTTTAAAGGCAAGTTGTAATAACGGCCCTAAGTGTAACTAAAAAAATTAGAGTATTTAGCAAATCGATTTCCTTTAAGGGTTTACTAAAATTTGACTAAATTTTAGTACAGTTGACTAATTTGTCCCTACTACTTTCACTTTACTAAAAATTGGACATGTTTTGCCAAAAAATTTTAAACGGTCTGCTATCTTAAAATTAGTTATCTTTTCTGCACAATTACAGATTTTTCCAAAACTTTTAAAGACTTTTTATTTAAGTGTACAACAAAAAATTCTATATCTAATAAAGTCCTTAATTATTACTTACCCCAAATTAAAATATCTGTTCTTTTTTACCCACATCCACTAAATTGTTAAGAGTTATTATAATTAAATCAAATATTTACCAAATATTAATTATGTAAATAAAACATTACAATTTGATTGAAATCCTTTAATATTCATTATAGATTTTAATTGCTTGATATCGTGTATTCTATAGATTTGACCATCACCCATAAATGCTTCAAACCTCTCTACAATGACAACGACAACAACAATAACCTCAATTCAATTAATTAAAAAACTGAACTCAAAAAAATATGAACGAGAACCCTTTTACTAAAATTAATAATTTGAAAACAAAGCTAAAACTATAGTAGTGCAAGTACGAACATATTGAAATGCGTGCTTTGGCAAGTTGTGTTAATTGTTTTGATATTATTTACGATTTTTATAACATCATTTAATTGCTGGCCCTTAATAAATTCCCCCCCCCCCCCCCCCAGGACTATTTTTGATATTTAACCATTTTACCATTTTACCTCAACAAATGATATATTTTTATAGATAATAGTGTCATACAAATTTTTATACATAAAAATAAACTATTATGTTGTTATATAAGTTTCAATTAAATTGAAATCTTAGTACACGCAATTAGTTAATCAAATTAATTTAAATATTTGGTATAGTTTTTCCTTAAAAAAAAATAAAAACTGGGATTTTTTTACAAACACCGAAAAAAAATCCATGCTTTGTATATACGAAAATCGACTGTACATTGTACGAAGTATTTCATTGGTTGGTGTAAAATATACGAATACGTACGAAGTATTTTGTACAATGTACGAAATAAATTTTGTTTTTACGAAATATTTTTTTTATATATTATGAAAAAAAATTTTTTATTCATGCTTCAAAATGGTACATCATAAAAATCAATGAAATAAGGATAGGGATAGGGATATCAGAAAAAAATGTATGAAAATTTGTATTAAATATATTAATACAGTACAATAAAAATAATATCATTAACCAAATCTCAAAATCATATTCATTTTAAATAATTTATTTCGTAAAATTAATCAAAATTTTTTTTATTCTACAAACAGTTATGATAGGAAATTTTTTCGTTAATTTCGTAAAAAAAATACTTTCATATATACATATCAGGGATGGCAAAGTTGATACTATAGTACTTTTTTTGATACTATTCGATGTTCCAAAGTACCGCAGTACTCCCGCGACTCATTTGATACTATGGATTTAAAGTTTTTAATTCATTTTATTTTTTAATTTTTATTTATATATAAATTTTATTAATATATTGCTAGCAACTTCATAAATAAAGTTGTATTAGATAATTACACACCGTCACAATTAAATATCGACGATAACCATATTCCGCTAAACGACGTTTTTTGTGGTACGGAAGTGGATTTGTATATAAATTCAAATCAGATTGAATCCGGCACTGTAAATCAGATAAAAGAAAATTCAAAAAAAAAAAAAATTTATTAAATTTTGTGAGGATTTGAAGACCAGAGTAAATTTTGATAATGAAATTTTAATTTGGTTAAGTAAGTTTTCACCTGAAAACCTTGTTTGCTGAAGAACCAATAGTATCGTGCCATTTTTGATAAAAATTTTTCCAAACGAAGAAAATAATTTTGACGCCATTAATACCCAATACAGAGCGTTGGCAAATTGCCAAGAACTAAAACTTTCTAGAAAGGAAAATATATGTAGTTTCTTGTCAAAAGTATCTAAAATTAAAAATGAATTAAACAAATATATGTTTCCCAATATTTCCAGAATTGCTGCAGGTATTTTATCCATACCACATTCTTCTTGAGAGAATTTTTTCATACCAAATCTGATTAAAACCAAAGGCAGAAACAGACTTCATGTTCCAACAGTATAAAATGTAATACAAACCAAACATTTATTAAATGCAACAAATTCTTGTTGTTACAATTTTAAAATCTCTAACAAGTTATTATCAATTAATTTATAAAATTCTTTTTTATCTGTATTGATTAATTTAATTTTGATCTCATTTGGAGTTCTTTGTTCCTGTATATTAAATTAAAAATATACTTTTTAAGTAAAACTTTATTTTTTTATAAATACATTTAAACATAAATTTATGTTCATTAACATTTAATGTTATTTTAATGCATTTTGTATGAATTTTAAGAAAAATAAAATAAAAATAATTTTAGTACTTTGAGAGTCGAAAAGTACTATTTGAAAATTTTATTGGTACCGAAACGAAATTCTCATTTCCCATCCCTGATACATATTATAAAAAAGTGGATATGAATGATTTCGTTAGTTTCGTAAAATTTTAAAAAGCTGCACTAAATTTATTTTCGTAAAATAAAAAAAAGTTTCTTGTATTTTACGAGAAAACTGGCTACGTAAGTTTTTTTTCGTAAAAAGTTGCATATATTTTTTTCAGTGTAGTTTTTGAAAACCTTCTAGTTTTTTATTAACTCATTTTTGACACAGTGTTCCTTATTCGACCCAGTAGTTTTAAACGTCTATATTTCTTACTGGAAAAAGATAATTAAGTGATTTAAAAATTCAACATCTTGACTACGATCCTAAATAAAAATGGTGGAAAATTGTTATCCAAAGTTGCCAAAACATTAATTGAAATAAACAATTTTGATCATTTTTGATGGAACTATTTTCAAAAAATTATATAAAATAAAAATATGAAAATGTATATAAATTTGTATATAATGTTTGAAAATCTTACCGATCGAACGATGAACTTTTCAAATACACAAAGTCTAAAATATTCCAAAATTTATTCCGTTTTCACTTTAAACATAAATAATGGATGGCTTTTATTAAAATACTACTTAACGTATGAAAGTTATATCGTCAGGGTTGCCACGATATTGTTCAAAAAAATTTAAAAATCCGTTAACATAAAAAAATATTTTTAATATATTTTTAAACAAAAATTTTTTGACAAAATTAAAAGATAATGCTTGATATTAATGAATTTTTGCATAGAATTAATAAAGTTGGACTGGAACTTGTCCATTGAAAATTCTCATTGAACTAATGTAAGATTTCATAAAATTTTATGAAAAATATCATTTCATTTATTAAAAGTTTCATTCACTCAGTAGGACTAGTTTCATAAAAAGTATGAATTTTCAGAAATTTTTTGTTCCATTTGCGAAGAAGAAAACTTTCATTAGTAGGGCAAGGAATTTCCTGCAACTAAAAAAGGAAATTAGGCGCTTAAAATATGCAGTAAAGAAGCCAATTGTGAGCTAAAAATACTAAAACCAAATATTATGCTCTAAAAATCCAAAAATATGCACTAAAAATCCAAAAATATGCACACAGAAAAAAATTTAGGTATTTGCCAACTGAATTTCGGTTACTATTACTCAAATTCGGATATTACGAATTTCAGTCAGTTGGTACAACTCAACATTAGTTTTCGCAACAAACTTCGGTAAATTCAACTGAACTTTAGTAGCAACTCCCAAAATATCTATAAATCGGATGTAAATATCGTTTGTACTAACTGAATTTAGAAGTTATTGCCATTAAAATCCACTTTTCCATTCGGTTGGCACTTTATTTCTCTCTGTGTGCATACATTTTTTTTTAATTTTCAAAAGTCTATTTATTACTCGAGATTGTTAGTTTAAAAATTAAATAAAAAAAATACAAAATATGCATTTATAACAAAGTATGAAACAACAAATCGATGCCATTTTTTTTTGCAATTTTTTGATTAGGAAAAATATTTGGTCAAAATCTATTTTGGACTACCAACTACAAACATGAATTGCATGAAATTCTTTGCCCTATTCGAAAGTTTAATGAAAATTTTCATTATTTTTCGTCCATTCAAATTCTCTCTGCGTAGTATAAATGCAGTATTAAACCAAAATTTATAATTTTCAAAAAACAGTCGTGTGCTGTCGATGAATTTTAATTGTAATTTGTTTTTTCATAATCAATATCATTTTACATTTTTTTCACACATTCATCCTTTAATTGTTTAATAATGTGTGGCACATGGTCTCTGTGTATTTTTTAATTTTTATAGCCTGGCTTACTTGCTGACTTGGTTGGTTGGTTGGTTTGGTTGTTTAGTTGTATGCATCGAAGGAGGTATGCAACTTGATACGCTTGAAAGGTTTCTTTAAGACAAAATAGCCTAGAAGCGTATGTTCGTTTTTTGATATTGTGCGTGTGACTTCCAAAGAACCAAACAGATGGCTTATATGCTTATCGGGAGTTTTATTTTTTTTAACGATATTTTTGGAAATTATCAAAATGTTACAAAAAAAAAATCAGTTGTTGTTATAAGTGAATTACTTTATTATTTAGTAGTAAAAAAAAACGGTGCTTGCTGCATCTGTTATTTTTTAAGATTTTGAAAATGGGTTGGTCTCCTTTTTTTAAAATTTTAAGTGAAAAACACTTGCATGTGTTAGGCTTAGTCCTTCAACTCGGAAATAAATATCTTGAAATGCTTCAAAATTTTTTTAAGAAACTAAAATTATATTATAAAAATCTGTTGGGCAATTAACTAAATAATGCTATTAAAATTATAATGAAGATTACTCGGGAGAGCATGAAATCGTCATACAGAAATAAAACAATATCTATAGATTTGATTATATTTACCTCATTAAGGACACATTATAGATCCGCTGGATCTATATTTGTTTGTCTTATAGCGTAAAACGTTTTATAGAAAATTTCATAAAGTATATGAAATTGTTTCATTAATCCTAGCCTAATCGTTGCTAAAGCTCATAATTTTTGACAAATTCCAAAAAAATATGAAAAGTAGCTGATTAGATTTCAGATCGAAAATTAAAAATTTTAAAAATAAAATTTTTTTATCCATAAAAATAAATATTTTAATTATTGTACTTTTTTTTAATTACCCAGGAAAAAATTACACATTCCAAAAAGAAGGTTATGCCCACACTTGCTTACATATATCATTGCCAAATTTAGTAACTGCAATACCAAACTCATTCCAACGATATAGTCAAAAAAGCAAGTAGTATTGTAATCAATTCTTTAGTTTAAACTAGAAAGCATGAACTCAATAACAAAGTAATTATTTACTTAAAGAAAATAACAATGTTATTAACTTATATGTATGTATAACTTAACTTTTTGTACTCAAGAAGTATTCATATACTTTTTTTTAATAAAAGGACGTTATTGGAAGTAGTTCCAATAACGAAAATTGTGAGTGGAAGTTGAAATTACTCACGTTATCGTGAGTGAGTGTAAAAAAAACTTCGAGGGTGATTGTGCCTGAGTCATATTTTTGATTTTAAATTTTGAATTGTTCTTTGTTTTTGAAAATTATATTTTTGTGGTTTATAGCTCCTAAATTATGACAAACCCATGTTATCATAACAATTCGATGTTTCACTTTTTAGGATTTATTTCCGTTTGAGTTTAGATCGTTATATTTGAGTGACCTAGGAGAATCAAGTGCGAGTAAAAGTTGAATTAACTTATTGAACTACTTCTTTTTTTTTTTAAATGTAAGTACTTCTTATTTTTTCTAGGGAACTATTTATTTATTTTTTGTGTAAGTACTTCGTAGTTTTAAATGGAACTATTTCTTTATTAAAAAATGTATGTAGTTCTTAAAAATATAAAGTAAATGGTTCTTCGGTAAAAAAAATAATCAATTCTAAAGAATCAATTATTTTAGTCTCACGCCCTGTTAAAAGAATCGAGTAGGTAATCTAGTAAGGAATGCGTTCTACCCAAAATGCTTGATTACAAACCCGCTTACCTTTTTGGAAATTTTTTGCTGGGTATGTATATTAAAAACTTTAATGATTGAAAAAATAGTTTTAAATATAATTAACAGGCATTAACATAATAAAAGCTGAACTAAATAACCAATTTTAATTTATTTCTGTTTTTATTGATTTATTTTTAAAAAATTTTTCAATCTTTCTTTACATTTTTTATAATTTTTGTTAAAAGGACATATTTTTTATATGTCGGTACAAAATATGTAATTTTTTATCGATCTGGTTTGGAATTCTGTATAACGATAGACGATTATAGTCACCTTTTTGTAGTTAAATTACTACATATCAGATAAAATATTAAATGTTGTTAACATGTTGTTAAATATTGTTAACAATGTTGTTATCGTTTAGCATAACGTTTTTGTATAACATCGCCAAAACGATAACAATTTAGGTCTCGTTTTGAACAAAACTATATCGTTTTTCTTAGAGAATCTGTTCCCTGAAATTTAGTGACCAACTATTCAAATTCGTCCAAAAACTGGCAACTTTAATAAAAAAAAATTATTTATATCAAAGTTTTGGTTAATTCTGTTTAAATGAAATTTTTCAGTTTTTTTATCTCAAAATGATAGTACAAAAAAAAAAAAAATTTTTGTATCTATTACAAGTCAAAATTTTTATTGAAAAAAATTTGAACATTTTTCATTGATTTAATGAATTTTTTTATGATATTATGAAAAAATCATAAAAAATTTTAATAACAAAATACCAATATTAATGAATTTTCATTCAGTTAATGAAATTTTTCATTACACCAATGAATCGATTTTAATGAAAACGTTTCATTAATACTATGAAGGATAATTATATCAGTGTATGTCTTATTATTATTAATAATATAGAAAATTTTCACAAGTGAACGATTTTGAAATGTAATTGACGTCGCCCAAGTCTGGTACATACACGATTAACAAAAATACAGAATAACATTTTCGCTAATTCAACCGACATTTATTGTTATAGAATCGCACTACAGGTCGGCAAATTTTGGGACCGCCCTCGTAATTCCATTGTTTAACTAAAAAAACGACTTCCGTTTTATAGTTTTAATTTTTTACTAATTCGTATTTAACAATACACCTTATCCTAACAATATTTGTTAAAATTAATATAATTTTCTCTCGACTCAATACCCAAGATTCATGTTAAAACAACATTTTTCTCAATACAAAATAATATGACAAGATCTTTGACTTGCATTTCTGAGAAGAAGAAAAAAAAAATGATAGAAAATCCATCTCTAACACTTGTGTCATTATTGGTTTTCGAAAAAAAAATTAAAAAAAAAAAAAATAAAATTATTTATGAATAACACGTACAATTTAGACAAAGCCCTCTTAACTAATAATGACATATTTAGAAATGTTACAATTTTCCAACCATGTAAAACAAACTGTGTAAATATATATGGAGATGGAGATGGAAAAAAAATGCACTAAAGATTTTTATTTTTTAAACATTGATGTCATTACGGAGTTGTTTTGAAAGGTTTATATACCCACCTATTTAAAAATAAATAAAAAATAATATTAAATAAATAAATTAGTTCAGCTGTATTTATAAAACATTTTTTTTTTTTTTTTATTTAAAAATAAAAATTATAATACATATTTTATTGATTTAACGATATTTAATTTTTTTTTTTATATTTAAACAAGAACGTCTTCCATATAAGATTTGACGCGTTTAGTATTTATTTAGCTGTTTGTGTTTTAAACAAATATACAAATTTTCATAAGAGTTGAAATTAAAAGAATAGATTTTTTGGAATATTTTTTTTTTTTTATAAAATAAAATTATAGACTTTGATTAGCTTTGATTGTTTAGGGTTTAATACAAGAAAAAGCTGTTTAAATATGGGGAATTTTTGTCATTTTGTTAAATAAAATATAAAATAATGATGAATATAATATTGTTGAATTTAGTTAATTTTAATAAATAATTTATATTATTTTTCTAATTTCTTTTTAGTGCAAACAATGTGGTAAATCTTTTAAACGTTCTTCAACATTATCTACGCATTTGCTAATACATAGTGATACCCGTCCATATCCTTGTCAATATTGTGGCAAACGTTTTCATCAGAAATCGGATATGAAAAAACATACTTATATTCATACTGGTAAGTTTGGCGTTTGTTTTTTAACTTTAAATGTATTTAATTTAATTACTTGTTTCGAAAAGGGGATGAATTATTATCGTGTTTAGAATCTAAACTACTTATTTGGCAACAAAAAACAACACTGTTATTTACATAATAAAACTGCCATCAAGTACTAATTTTAGGGTGGCCATATTAATATAAAAAACAATCACTACACAGTTTCTGATTTAACAGACAATTTTATTGGTTCTGAGCTTAAAATAAAATCCCAGTCAGAAAGACAAACTGACAAAAGCTGGAAAGGTACTTTAACAGGTGGTCCAAGTACTGTGCTCTACTAGTGCTTTCCCAAAATGATAACATCATTAGACGAAAGGTCCGTCTGTTCAAAAAGTGTCGGACAAGCACTATTATTAAATGCTTTTACGCCAAATTATCGGCGCATAGTGCCATACAAGCACAAGCACTGGGGAAACAAAATTTCCAACGTTTTCCGAAATAATATTTAAAAAAAAATGTCATTTAAAATTTGTTTGCTCCCGAAGGGATTTGACACTGGCCGCCAGATAGCAGACGACAGCTCTACCCACTGAGCTAACGAATCTTATAATACACCTTCTGACTACGAATTCTTTTTAAACATAGCATCATAATTTTTATAAAATAAATGCTCTTCCAGTTTTTAGACTTCTGAGCCGTTGGCAATTTCTGACTGGATAGCAATAATGAGTCGAAAAATAAATTAAAGAAAACTAAATTTAATACAAAAAATATTTTCACTGGAAATATTTTGATAAGTAACGTTTTTATTTAAAGATAAAATCAATATTTAAATTTTGGAAAATTTTCTAATAAAGGGTCCGCCAAATAACTTTTTTTTTGTTTTGAAAATGCTATAAAAAAAACTACTGAATATTTTCTCAAATTTCTCTTTTATTTGAAAATACAATCCTTCCGGGTAATAATGGAAAATAATTTCATTCAAATGGCTGCCTCGGCTGGCCATGCAGTAGCCTACACGATCGGTCAAATTTTTAAGCACATTATGTATTTTACCAATGGCTTCACGAATATTGTCCTTTTAAAGCGTCAATTGTTTCTGGCTTGTTAGCGTAACACTTATCTTTGACGGCACCCCACAATTAATAGTCCAACGGTGTCAAATCGCAGCTCCGAGGTGGCCAAAACACATCAGCTCTGCTGCTGATAATGCGATCTTCAAAAACAGGGCGCAAAACATCGAGTGTAGCTTCGGCTGTGTGGCACGTAGCGCCGTCCAGTTGAAACCAAATGTTGCCATTGGACTTTGTATGGCTTCATACTAAGGTCTTTATGCAAATTCGTCTCAATGATGTCTCCGAAATGTTCAATTGTTGAGAAACGACGGTGAATTGATGTTGATGGCGCTTGACGCACACTTTCTGCCACAGCAGCAATATTCTCGGGTGTACGCACTGTTTTTGGCTTTTCACGCTTTGGTTTATCGATGAGGATGCCAGTTTCTTTCACTTTATTTACAAGATAACGAACATACGGAGCTGACGGTGCTTCTTTTCTTCCAAAATCCGTACGCAATTTTCGCACACATTCTGCAACATTACCATGATTTTCAAAGTAATGTCGCAATATTTCCTAGCGTTGTTCAAGCGTATACACAACCATATTCGTTCAGCGAAAGGATTAAAACTAATTATCTGTCAAATCAGACATGAGCTAAGTGTTACCATTCACGAAATAAGCACTAGTTGAAAAAAAAATCGTTAGATGGCGGACCCTTTACATTAAAATAAAAAATTTAGTAGAAATATTTGCAAAACGTTTTATATCATACTTAACAGTTTTTTTTTTTTTACTAATTTTAGCACAAAATAATTGTTGAGTAAAAATTTTTTTTACAAATTTTTGTTGTTGATTTTAGCAAAACATTTTACTAATTTTTAAAAAACATGCTCCTTAAAGTAGCAAAAAATTTTACTTTTTTTTTATAATTGAGAGCAAAATTTTTTTAAGTTGAACATTTTTATAATTCCAAATATAAAGAAAAAATTGCTGATTTTAGCAAAATATTTTAATCATTTTTTAAACCCCAGTTGCTAACATTTTTAGTTCTGGCGCAGAACCTCAGAAGACTTTTTCCATTTTCTTTTACATTTATTAACAATTAGTGTTTTCTATTTGTAATAGTAACATTTAATTATGATCTCAAACCTGACAGTTCAAAATTAAATGCAATTTTAAAAATTCAACAATACATACAAATTTTCAAACCAAACATACAGGTACGATGCAATGTAAAATCAAATATGAAAACAATCAACTACACTCAGGGAACTTCTGCTTTAAAAATATGTAGTCGTTTGGTTTGTAATGCAGTTTCGTTAATTTCAATGTAAATATCAGTCATGTGTAGAACAAATTAAATTTTTTACTATCCTTGTAGTTCATTTAAAAAAACAAACCATATCAAATGACTGTTTTATGATTTTACATTAATTTTTTACAGTAGTTTTTTGTTATTTAAAAAAATAAAAAAAAATAAATGTCTGTTTTTACTAACATGCGGTTCATTTTTACTACAATTGTTAGTAATTTTTTGAACATTAAAAAACAAATGACAATGTTAGTTGAATTTACTGAAATGTAAGTCGTCCTTTCTTTAAGTGAAATTTCATTTGTTTTAACTACATTTGCAGTGGTCTACATAGTATGAATAAGTTGTGTTTAATATGTTCAAAAGTGTCCGACCGAACAGTTCGGCCAGAAAATGCGTTTGGTCTGTATTCAGTATTTTAAAGCATTATGGACAAATTTGGCGGATGGAAAAATGTTTATTGGACTGATTAGATGATATTTTGAGTGTCAAATCTGAAGAAAAGTCTGTAGTTAAGCAATGAACTCACTGTTCGGCCTCAGAAAGTTCGGCCAAATCGAAAATAGTTCGGCGGCCGAACTTTTAACTTTATAGCTAAACTTCGGCTTTTCTCTTAAATTTTATACACAAAATCGAATTAAATCGGCTCAACAAACATGTTTCCAATACCAAAATTTGTCATCATTGCCTCTAGATATCAAAAAACCGACAAAATATAGTTTTTTGGCCGAAGTGTTCTTTCGGACACTAATGTTTAATGTGTCTCAGTAATACATAGTAACATTAGCATTAAAATAGGCAACGAAAAAAAAGTTTGGTAGAAGAACATATTGTTTATTTTTCGTGCCGAATAAGAGGTATAAATTTCATTGGAAAAAAGCTTAGGCCGCACAGTGTCACATTAGACCAATTAAGAACGACAAAAATATAATAATAATGATATTGACCTGAAATTTTAAATGTAGACATTCCACAGTCTTTAATACTGCCACGCCCACTTTTTACATGGATATTTTATGTAGTAAAATTCATTTATATTTAAACTGATATTGTCCAGGAACTAAGTGTGTTAAAATATTAATTTTTGTCATAAATGTGCGTGGCCCGACCCTTTCTATACAAAAGCACTCAAAAAATAGCTTGAGTCAATGCAAACTTTAAATTGAAATAATTTTTTATTTTGAGCTAACCTATTAAAACGGAGTATACCACTGGATTCTACGACCCAAAATTGAGTCTACGTGGCCCAGGGTTTTGGTATGCCATTTTCACATACTTACTGTGTTATTATAAACATGAATTCTTCAAAACAAGTCGAGGTTTTTATATTATTTATAATTTGTATCTCATAATTGTCTATAATCTCAAAATATTTTGTCAAATTTGATTTTTTTTTATATTTATTTGCTTAATTCTGTTGTACTTAGAAGTCAACATAATTTATAAAAAAAAAGTTTTATAGTATGTACAACATTAAATTAACACTTGTCATAACACAAGTTATTTTTACCACCTTAAAGGCATATAATGAAAGTTAAAACGTCACGTCAATGTAAGCCCTTGTTGTTATATACTAGAACAAAAAAGTTCCCCCTTTAATTTAAAAATTTTTAAATCACTTGTCTGCACAACTACAAAAAAGGTATGAATAATTTATCATAATCATATCTGATTTAATTTAACTAATAGAGTGATTCTCAATAAAACACACTACAATGGTATGAACCATATATTTCCCTATGTCCATTTGAAAGTAGTATAGTTTTTTATTTTAATCTAAAACAATACTAATTTTGAATTTAATTTTTTGTAATTTTAGGTGAAAAACCCCATAAATGTACCGTGTGCCTTAAAGCTTTTAGTCAAAGTTCAAATTTAATAACTCACATGCGTAAACATACTGGTTATAAACCCTTTGGCTGTGGTTTATGTGATCAGGCCTTTCAACGTAAAGTGGATTTAAGAAGACATCGTGAAAGTCGTCATGAAGAACATACAATGTCACCGGCTACCTGGTTAAAATGGAAGTTAGCAGCAGTTGTTGAAATTTCCTTTATATTGTATTGAAATTTACAATATTTTGTACATGTTAAATTATTTTTATAATTATCCCAGTTGGTCTGTTACAACAAACAATATAAAAAATAAATTAGCTAAGTCTTGTTTTAAGCCAAAGTTTTAGACCCCCGCCCCATTTTTATAAATTCTAACAAATCAAACTAGAAATCCAAAATAAACACTGATAAACGAGAGTCAATTTATTTTAGTTTTTATTTTAAATTTATTATAAATAAAATTATATTTTTTAAGTTTTAATTTTAAGTTTAAGCAAAACAAACAAACCTTTTTTTTAAGTTAAATGTAATAATTTTTAAAAATGTGTATAGACTTTTTTTATAGATCGCGGAAGACTTTTTAATTTTAGTTTCATTTTAATTTTATGTTTTTAGAAAAATTATTTAGTTTCTTAACTTTATTTTTGATTTCACCATTTTTTTTTTTTGGGCTTATGCTTTTTAGTGGAAGACAATGATACAAAAAAATCAATCGCAGCTAAATGTACCAAAGAATATTTATTGTATTTTAATTATCTAAACTGTATTCTTTCTTTCCAAATTCATTAATTGGTATGTCTACTGTTAAAAAATATTATTTTTTATTTAATTTTTTTTTAGTGTTCTTTAAGCCAATTTAATTTAGTTATTTATATATAATTTTTAGTAATTCTATATTAATTTTTGTGAATTTATAATTTAATTTAAAAAAAGAAAAAATATAAATAAAAATTAAAGGATGAAACAATATTGAGTTTTATAATTGGATGTTAAAGGCAATGCCATTGATCAATGCAAATTAAAACAAAATTTTTTTTTCATTGTTTTAAGCAATTGTAATTACAAAAAATTTAATTACCATTGACATCAAGCAATGTCAATTAAATTATTAATTAATTGATCCATTCAATTAACTTGTCCCAAGTATGACTAATAGGCCGGGTCGATTTGTATGGAGGCAAAAAAATCGCTCAACGTTCAAGGAAAATCGTATTCTAGGGATCAAAATAAGAAACTTTGCCGAAGGAACCATACCTCTAAAACGAATTCTGATGTCCCGACTTTTGAACCGTAGGGTCAAATTTTGAATAAGACCACTTTGATATTTCAGAAAGTAGGAGGAATTTCTCCAAGATTATGGGAGATACTTCTTCTCCGGGAGACGCGCTAGCAGATTACTGCATAAATCATCATTCTAGGTGACCGTTAAGGGGTTAAAATTTAAGTTAAAAGAGGGCCTTTTTAGCCGTGTTTTTTTAGCAAAATGTACAAATCTCGGGATAGATATTTCAGAAAGTAGGAGGAGTCTTTCCAAGATTAGGGTCTCTATTTCTTCTCCGGAAGAAATAGAGTATAAATATATTCGATTGGGGCACTCTTAATGGGTCAAAGTGGGATTTTTCAAAATTTCACCCTACGGGCCAAAAGTCGGGACATCAGAATTCGTTTTAGAGGTATGGTTCCTTCGGCAAAGTTTCTTATTTTGATCTCTAGAATACGATTTTCCTTGAACGTTGAGCGATTTTTAAATCGACCCGCCCTAATGTCTAAACTATGGAATTGACTTTTGCAACAACATTTGTTTTTAATGTGTACTTCAATCGTATGAGTGGTATTTAATTAAATAATAATCATACGCTCAGACTGGCAGGCACTTAGCCACAACTATGTTTTACCGGACCAACAACAACAATTACAACAACAAGAGAAAAAGTTGTTTTTTTGTGTATTGTTTTTGTTTTTTGTTGTTGGGCATGTAAAACATAGTTCTGGCTATGTGCCTGAGCACAGGTAACCCTGTAAGCGGTAAAACTGCTTTAATGAAATTGACAACAGATACGCTGAGTGAGTATTTTATAATAAAAAAATGAGCCATTTCCATAAAAACCAAAATTTATGAAATTCGCTGATCCATGAACACACAGAATTTCAAAGACACCTTTAATTCGGAAATTCCGCAGAAAGAATATTTACCCGATTAGAAAAACTATGATTACAAATGATTTTTGCTATTTTTTCTAATATTAAAAAAAAAAAAATTTAAAACTTATAATTGAACAGTTCATGCGAATAAAGACGAATAGACCATTTGTAGAATTTTACAGGGGACAATAAAAACGCAGGAAACGATTAAAAAATAATATTTTTGTCAACTTTTTGGTATTAGCTTAAAGAATTAACTCACATCTACCTATATACAAAATTTTAGTAAGGTTTTCGAAAGAGAACTTGCCAAAAATTGGACTTCAATTTTTGCTTAAATGGAAAAAGGGCGAATATCCAAAAAAATGTATTGAAACTTGAATAAAAATGTGTTATTTTGCACCAGACAATGACAAACTATAGTTGGTATTTGTTTGTAACACTTTAAGGACAATTAATAAGTACAATTTCAAATTTTAGCTAATATCAATTTTAAACTCGCAGCTAAATAATTTTTATATAATATTTTGTTAAGGATGGATATTCGCCCTTTTTGCTTTCCACACTTTAAAGTCTTATAACTGAAGAACGGTAAAATTTTTTGACAATATAACAAGTGTGGTTTGTTCCTCGTAATGTTCTTTTAACACATTGTTACCGAAAGTAAAATTTTTGTATGTTTTTGTGTTGTATTTAATCAAAATTGTGCGTTAGTTCACTCCCAATCTAAACAAAAAAATAAAAATATACGAATTGTTGCACTTTCATTTTTTTAGCCTTAAAAGTCAAAATTTGTGCAAAGGATTGTAGGGCTGTGCTAATAAAATGCATTTATGCAAAAAAGCGTGTTTGCGAAAAAGTGGTCTATTCGTCCTTATTCGCATGAACTGTTCAATTGTGTTTAAGAGTGTGATAACTGATTTCTTATTGTGTAAAATTTAAGAGATTCGTTAATTGATATAAGAGAAAAATTTTGTAATAATATTTTGTTAGTGTTTCATAACAATAATTACATATAACGGTAAACAAAGAAAAATAGCAAATAAAGAAAAATTTAAGAATTTTGGTTTTTTATGTAATTTTACTAAATTTGGTGGGCGTTGTGGTGTAATGGTTAGCGCGTTGGACTTTTACACAGAAGGTTCCGGGTTCGATCCCCGGTGCCGGCAACATCAAAATAATATGTATGAGTTTTTTTCAATCCCTCATACGTATCGCAATGTCCACCTTCGGTGTTCCCATAGCAATTAACCCCACCGAAGTAAAATAATAAATCAGGGCTATGAACCAAAAAGCTTCAATAAGTTCGCCAACTCTCCATCAGGTGGCGAGCAACAACTGTTCTAAGACTTATCATCTAGCGCAATTACAGTGTTGCCATGTCTGAAGCCCTTCATCTTTCCCCACCTTATATCTCTATACTATCCCTTTCCAAAGAAATCAACACACTAAATATAGGAAGTATTTCCTGAGTGTTGCCTCTCTTTTCAAAAAAAATGACTCATGTGTCTTATCTACGTGATTTTGAAAAAGAGCAATTTTCAGACTATTTAAAAAGTGGCTTAAGTTTTCGAGAAATTGTTCGAAAAATAAACCGATCACATGTTGTTGTCAAAAATTTCGCAAATAATCCGAGTGGTTCTGGTAAAAATAAAATAGGCGGCCCGAAAAAAGCTTTCTGATCGGGACCGGCTTAAAATAAACAACTGTGCCAGCAAATCAATGAAGAGTCTTAATCAGATGTTAGGTAAATGTGTCAAAATCAACCACAAATAGGCTCTTGAAGCATTCCCAGATGTGTACTCGCCAAAAGTTGATGTCTGTGTCAAGGTTATTACCCCGACACAAAACTGCTCGAGTTGACTTCACTAAAAGGAATTTACAAACCAACTGCAGAAAGGTACTTAGTACATGCACGTCGTCATACGATGGAATGGCTATTATCAAAAAATATAAGAGTATTGGAATGTCCTGCATGTTCTTCGGATCAAAACCCCATTGAGAATATTTGGGGAGTATTAACCCGTCGAGAGTTTTTCATCTAAAAGAAACAGTTATTGATGCATAGAGATCTATAACACAAGAATAAATCTGACAGACAGTATATATGAGACAGCATAGACTGAAAAAATACAAAATCAACCCCACTAGATTTCCTCCACCCTTTCCGATTTTAACCAAACTTGGCATAGAAGTTGTACTTCATATAACTATATAAATAGCCCAAGTTTGGGATAGCTAATTCCAGATGATCCATAGAAATATTTTTTTCAATCGGCACACAATTAAAAAAATAAAGTTAGTAGAAAAGTTAGTAAAAGTCTTGTAAATGAAGTATACTATTTTTCAGAAAATTTTTTAATAAAATTATGTTTTCAGCTAAAATTTTAGTTATACTTATTCAGCACTTAACTATTTTGAACTAATGTTTCTTAATATTTTACTAATGATTTACTAATTTATTATGATTGAGCTGATATTTGAGCTGATATTTGAAGACTAAATGTTTAAAATGGTTAATTATGTAGTGTAATCAAATTGACGATTTGAAATTACAAACTAATATACGTACCGGCAGACATACTAAAGCGAAAGATGAGGACACACATCTTCCTTTAAAAGATGCCATAATTTAGGCAACCATGAATATAAGCAATTGAAAGATAATTTTGTTTATATTATATAAACTATGTTTTTTATACTTTAAGTTGGCAATACGTTTTTAACTGGCGGCCATTTTGTCAGCTGTCAAGTGATTTATGTTTAGTTTGGTTTGGCATTTCAACATGAATAGACGCTTCCAAATTGTGCAAATTTATTTTGTTTAGCGATAAAGCTCACTTTTGGTTAAATGGATACGTCAATAAACAAAACTGCCGTATTTGGAGTGATGATAACTCTCAAGTGTATGTTGAGACACCATTACATCCAGAAAAACTGACTATTTAATGTGCTTTATGGGCTGGTGGAATCATTGGTCGGTAATTCTTTAAAAACGATGCTGGTCATAACGTTACAGTCAATGGTGACCGCTATAGAGCCATGATTACTGACTTTTTCGTTCATCAATTGAACAACCATGATGTGCAGGAGCTGTGGTTTCAACAAGACGGCGCAACATGTCACACAGCTCGTGTCACAATTGATTTATTGAAGGAAACGTTTGGTAACCGCATAGTTTCACTTTTCGGACCTGTGATTTGGCCTCCAAGATCGTACGATTTAACGCCGCTGGACTATTTTCTGTGGGGATATGTGAAGTCGCTAGTCTACGCCGATAAGCCCTAAACGATTGACCACTTGGAGGATAACATTCACCGCGTTATTGCCAATATACGGCCACAAATGTTGGAAAAAGTCATCGAAAGTTTGACCTCCAGATTAGAATACGTTCGGGCCAGCCATGGCTTTCATATGCCAGAAGACATATGTAAATAACAATGGCAGAAGATTATCCTTCGAATAAAGTACATTTCATGTCAATTTTAAAAATTCATCTTTGTTTTATTCCATTTCAAAGTTATATACCTCTATAAAAAACACCCTTTACATTAAGTAACCACTGATGTTTTCTAAAGGCACATAATAAAATTTTGATTTTTCTTTTCAAAGAATTTTAAACTTTAAATTTGTTTAATGAAAATTTGTTTATTTGCTTTTTCAGTTAATTTATTAGGTTTTTAGGTAGTTTTTAACGTAATAATATTGTTTTTAACGTAATAAAATGCATTTGACGACAAAATGCATTTTTTTCAAAAATTATGGTTCGAAAAGCTGTATTTCAAGAAAATGATTTTTTAAATATTTTTAAAATAATTATATGTTAATTATAGTTTAATTACTTTCCTATGGTGTTGTCAAAACCCTAAGTAAATGTAAGTAAATATAAAAACAAAAACCGGTAACTCAAGATCCCGCAGGAGAACCATATAGGGATTTGGCAACGGCATAGTGAAGTAATTTATAATTAACATATATATATATTTTTTTATTTAAAAAGTTACATTAAATTTTGATTTTTTTAATGGATTAATTTTCTTTTTTAGATTTTTGTCAGAGGCAGGTTTTCGGTGATATAATGACCCAGGGACATCAAATTTGTTCACAGATGTTATCAGTTTAAAAACAATCAAATTGGAACTGTTTGTCATAAACATTGTCTTTTCATTTGTGTAACAGTAATTGCGATAGTCAAAAATATATAAAAAAAAAAAATATTTTTAAATTTTCTAATTATTTGAATTAAGGTTTATTTTTATATAAAAGTTTTTTTATTTTCAATATTTCGCTACTCCTTTGTGTAGCATCTTCAGGAAAATAAATAAATTAATAAATTTTCAAAAAATTTCAAATTTTAATTAAAAAAAAAAATATAAAAAAAGAATATAAAAAAAACTGAAATGGAGTATAGCCGCCCATAGTCCAACAAGGAAATCATGTTGTACATGAAGAAAATACATCGCTAAATTCCAAAGTTATAGCTAATTGTTAATGGAATTTTTTCCCTAACTTACCACAAAAATGTCTAAGCGTATGTGTATTAATAATTAGCAAAATTCAATGTATAAAATATAAAAAATAAATAAAACATAAAAAAATAGTTTTTTTAAAAAAAAAAAGAAGTTTAAAGTGAATAGAAAAACTAACATTTTATGGTTAAAAAAAAAACATTTTCGAATCCACATAAAATTATTCATTCTTCTACAACAACAACATATAATTTATGTGGAAACGAATAATTTGATGTGGATCCGTATTTCAGAACAACCCCGTTTAAGACGGAAATCTTAAAAAAGCTGGCTAGGCATTCTGTTCGAAGTTAAATTGCTACCATATTACATACAAATTTTTAATAATGTTAACAATTTTGGTAAAAACTACAATTTTCTATCGTTTTATTTAACGTTTTCGTAAGTAACATCGTCAAAACGATAGCAATTTAGGTATCGTTTTGATCAAAACGATATCGTTTTTATTAAAGAATCTGTCCCCTGTAAAAAGCTTAAAAATTATGTAAAAAAAATATTGTAGAAATCAAGATCGGAAAATCCAAAAAAGCACGAAAGGGTAAAAAAATCAACAAAAAAAGTAAAAAAACTAATTTGTCTTCTCTCTTAATAATTAAAAAGGGACATGCTGATTGTTACGAAATTCAGATGAGTGATGGAAAATAAAAATCTCCGATATGAAGAGGCTAAAAAGGGTGCCATACATTTTTATTTTTTTTGTGTCTTTAATTATTTATACATTTCTTTCAAAGAAACTTTATAAAAATGGGAATTAATGGAAATGGATTTTTAAGAGTCATTCACAAAAATAGTACCTTAGTTTGTCATTATTTTTGTTATGTTTGGTTGTCTTTGTAAAAAACATATAGAATTTTTGGTACTTTATTCGAATTTTTAAAATTTTCAACATTCTGCCGGCATTTTGATACCTTCTTTTTACCCTATATAATTGGACCATGAAAATATGATGTTAAGTTTAAACTTAAATTCTCCATTATATATCAGAGTTTTATCATAATCGGTGTGTATGCGTTGGATCTTCCCTTGGGAGTGGGATTGTGATCTAAAGCAAGAAATTTGGTTTGAAAATTTCTTACTTAAAGAAAATGTAAGCATAAATTCGTATTTAGGGCCAGTTTTTTATAAAACTTGTTTAGTTAAGTACACTGATAATAATAAATGCATCACAATTCGAAAAAAATAATAAAATTACAAAAACGTTTGTAAAGTTAACGAAATTTTGCTTATTTTACTAAAGTTTTCGTTGTCAAAAATAACCCAATTTTTGTTATTTGTGTGTTATTCAAGTTTCGTTCAAAGAAACAAGACACAAATTTCATATCAAATGAAAGTTATTTGAATGACCTTCCAATAGGGTACAAAAAAAGTAAAGTTTTAAAACATAAAAGTTTCGAGACACTTTGAAACACATTTTTATACCCTAAATATGGGATTGGCCAGGTATGTGTCTTACCAATTTTTTTATTATTTTCAGCTCCTCTATCTTATATCCAAATTTCATTAAAATATGGAGGAACCAGGAAGAGGGCCCTTGTAAGTACGATTTTTTACTAAAACTTTAGTCAAGTAAAAATTTTTCAAAAAAATAACTTCTTAAGTAAAATTTTATTAAAAAATCGTATTTACAAGGGAAGTCTCCCAACGGGTTTTCTCCGATCATAATGAAATTCGGATATGTGATAGAGAAATTAAAAATAAGGGTCACGTAAAAAGTGTGGTCAAAAACTACCCCTTTTTCGATTTTTCTGCTTGTTTCGAGTTGTTTCATAGAAATTTTAGACAAATTGGGTACCAAATGACAGTTTTTGGATACGCATTAACTGAATACAAAAATATGTCTGATAACTTTCAAGTATTTTTGTTTTTAAAAAAATATGTTTTAAGCTATAATAAAAATAGCATTTTGTTAAAGAATTATAATAAAATATAAAATTAAAATAATGTATAGAATTATAGTAATAAAGGGGGTAACTGAGCTTTTGCCGAAATTCTTAATTTTTCGGCTTTTATGCGAATTTTCCCAATGCGCTTTTTCATCTACATTTTAAAGAAATTGCAACCATGACATACTATACTACATAGGTAATATTGGTATCAAAATTTTAGTTTTCTCAAGTACTTCAACGCTGCGTTTCATTAATTTCAGACATGTTTCCATACAAAAAAAATGTATTAAACGTATGTGTCCCTTATTTTTTCTCCTCTATCTATATATCCGAGTTTATTAAGATCGGAAAGAACCCATCGGAAGACTCTCATTGTTAATGCTGACAATAATACTGACTCTTAATTCACACAATAATTTTTAAGATCAATAAAAGTATGAAATAAAAGTTAACAAAACTTAAAAAAAAATCTCTTTTAAACATTTCGAAAGTAAAACAAAAATAGTTCTTATTGATAAATATTTAAAAAAAAAAAAAAAAACACATCCCCTTCAATCTGATAAATTACATTTTATCACGTGCTGTTCTGATAATTTCGATACGCTAATAAACGCTTACCGGCAGCTTTGTCGGCAGCAAAACTGTTGCTACTGCTGCAATTGAATGGTTCGCTGTTTGTGGTACATGAGATGGATGGTCGGTTGGTAGGTAGGTAGGTATGTCAACACTAAATGTTGCCGAAAAAGAAGTCCTTGAATTACATGTGAAAATGTTGATCATCATCAGAACAACAACAAACACAATTGCAATGTATTGTATGATAGTTTTTAAATAAAAAATCGATTTTTGTTTTACAATTTTTTACTGATCAATTTGTTAAATAGTTGGCGTATTTAAACGTACTCAAAATGAATCCATTCGCACTTGACAAAAAATTGATTTTCAGATAGTTTTTGTAGTCTGTTGTATGTAAGGATGATAATTTTTGAACGATTGCAGATTTTTTTTTTTTTTTTTGTTACCAACAGATTTTTACACGAGATTTGTTTTCAATGTTTCATACTTTAATGACAATGAATGAGATTTAAGAAAAAAAAAAGTTTTTAAACAGCAGCTGAAATTTGTGGTAATTGTCATATCATCAATATATGTATGTACCTATAAAACTCAAGTATTGATTATTTTAAAACCATGATTAGTAAAACAGTTTAAAGTGTTTGTGGTAACAGAAAAAAAAAAAGTTCAAGTACTCATCAGTCCTTTAATGTAGTTTTGTAAAGCAACGGCAGCAGTAGCGATGGCGATGCGGCATTTTACAAAAACCTTAATTATTGGCATTCCCACCAAAATTTACAATATAAAAATGTTGAGATCAAAAAAATATTACCGAACTTAAAAGTCGATTTTTCAATATGCCGCTTTTCTTTTAGTCCTACCATCATTCAACGATGATCGATATTTGTTTGTTGGAAAATTTGGTTTACGAAATCAAGTTTGTAAATATTTAATTTTTTTTTTTTTCAAAACTTTTAGGACAATTTGTTTAAAATGTTGTTAATTATTAGCTAAAGAGTGTGAGTGAGTATGCATTTCAATGTATTTGTTTGTACTATTTATTGAATTGTATTGTCTTATTGTCTTGTATTTTTGTACTTATTTTGTGATATTATTTTAAATTACTCATCAAAAAATTTAAAATATTTATTTACATTGATGAATAATTGCATATACATTCTTATTTATACATAAAATAGAGTAGCAGGTTATGACGGTAAACTATAAAGCGTTTTTAGGGATAATTCTTTTTGATCTTACAAGGTCAAATTTCTAAAATTCTTTATGTCCTTAAGATAGAATATTGATCTCATTATTATTGAAATAGTTTCAAAAATTCTTGGTTAACAAGATATTAACCAAAATATTAAAATAGTAATAATGTTAGTATGAAAGATAATAAGTGGAGTCTGCAACAAAATGGTCTTAAACTTTCTTAAATTCTCAAAATGTATCAATAAAATCAATTTTTATGTTAAAAGATTCGTCTGTTAAAAAATTTGTAAAGCAGAATAATTCTGTTAATTAACAGTACAGAAAAAATGTGAAAAAAAAAAAATTTTAAAATAAACAAAAATTTTTTAATTTTACGCAAGTTTTTGTTCTTTTGACAATAATTTTGTTTTGGTATGCATGGATTATTATGAGTGTAGGGATGCCAATCGGAATTAACTTTATTTAAATTCAAGGATTTTTTAAAATTTAACTCTCGATAAATTTTCGTAATCTTATTTAGGCGATATGTGCCAAAATATGTTTAGAGCGAATCTTAACAACTAATCCATAAACATCATAAGTTTAGGAAAAAATTATTCCTCTTACGAAGATATAGATTGTGCTTTCATTTAAAAAGTTATGACGATTTTCGTTTTTCAAAAAGCGTGAAATTGAGCGAAAACGCAACGAAACTTTAATATGTATAGATTAAACGTAAAGGCTTTGCTAATACATACACAGAAAAAATTATCAACCTAAAATATCTAATTAAAGATTTGATTTGAATTTAATTTGTTTCTAAACAAAGATTTAATTGAATCAATAAATATTTTTATTGACTTTTAAATATATAAATAGATATTTTATTTTAGAATCAATTATCATATTATTTTTTCATACACTGTATGCATAAATAGAAAATTTTCAGTATAAAATACCAAATACATTTGAAGTTAACAAACAAAACAAGCACACGCACAAACAGACTCAGCATTGCAAAAAACACCCATACCAACGAATAGATCACACACTTTTTTTGTGAGTATCATATATTTTTTTTTTTTTTTGAAGTTATTTATAACTTCTTTTTATTGCTCAATTTTAATAAAAGGTTTAATTGATAGTATCATTGCCGTGATAGGTGCAAAATCAATTAAAATATTAATTGATTCAATAATTTTTTTAATTGAAACCCGTTTTTAGTTTTTTCTGAGTACTACTAAATATAATCTTTTTGTTAAATTTCATAAAAATCTGTCAATACGTTTTCAAGTTAAGACGATTTCATTTACAGGTATCCTATTGGAATCCTGTATGTCCTTGGACCAAAACAAGAGCTTATTTTAAAAGCTTACGCTTCAATATTACTTTGTGTTTAGTATCAACGGTTTCTAGTCAACATAAATATTGTATGTTTTCAAGATTTTTGAAAATTGTGTTCATTTCACAATATTTATTTTCTGATATTATACGAAATTTAAACTTTTACACTTTCTCACATTCATGCACACACAAAAAAAAGTGCTTCAAAAAATATTTTGTAAATTAAGCTTTCTATTGAAATAGTTTAATATCTAATTATAAAACACTCACTTGAAGCAGTTATGGCCATTTGAAAATACCCTGCCTTTAGGGATTGCTGGTTAGAGTTAAAAAACGACTACGACTATAAGTTGTCACTATCGAAAAAATCGGTTACCACAACGAAACCATCCGGCAAGAAACACATCGAATCTGTTTTTCTGTGCTGGGAAGTTTCGTATCTAGGAATTTCACGGGATACCGAGATTTGGACTGAGAATATGATGTAGAGTCATATTACGATTTGGATTGTATTCCGGGAGGCGGACCAAATTTCGAAAAGGAACAAGAGCTTTATTACATGGGCGGAAATAATTAAAGAGACGGAAAATATAGATTAATATCTAAATGAAATTGGCGACAAAGTGCCTTCAAGTAATATCGGGTAGGTACGAGTAGTTTATATGAGGAATAGGCCGAAATGTGCTCCGATTTCCTTAAAGTTTTCTTCCATGATTTATAGGAGTATATTGAACTCACAATCTAAATAACAATCAGGATTCAATTATTTGTGTTGCAATACCGTTTAAGCTCAATTCAGATACACAGAGAAAATTTTATTTTCATTATTTCATTATTTTTCGTTCACTAAAATTCTCGTTGCGTAAAAAAGTTCTTATGCCTATTTTGGCAATGCCCTGTTATTGTAACGGATCAGTGTTCCATCTGATAAAACAGATATTTTAGCTTCTGACTTGGAACGTTTCATAAAAATCGTCACAATGGTTGGGGTTTCTTGGGGTTTTGTCAAAAGGCTATTTATCAGTTCGGTCTTGGCCTCTACTTCCCAAATTGGAAAAAAAATACAAGTAAGTAATAAAGGGTAAATAAAAAAATATGTATTGCGTGGTTTTTTAGCCTGATGTAATTTTTCACATTGTAAAAAAGTCTATAATATTTTAAATCCTTTTTATCGAAAACTTATGTCTTTAAAAAAAATAATTCTCACCTTGCACCTTTTTGTTTCTGCAACATAAATATCTTATAAAAGAAACAAAAGAGCTCTTTGCTGTAATAAAAAAGATTAACGTCATAAAAAGGACATCACTTTATTAAATCCCATTAAACCTCTCTTTATAAAACAATTTATGAGAAATTATCAACCTTTTTTTAAATCTACAGATTTTTAAGAAATCATTTGAACCGAAGACAATTGTTATTTAACAAATACATAAATTTGTCACAATTCTAAAACAATTGACTAAAAGAGAAAGATTTTCGTTTTCATTCTTCGATACAATGACTCAATGTGATGCCTTTTTGGCAATAAAAGAAAAAATTGTGTGAGAGCAAGTGAGTAATTAACCCTCTAACCGACTAGCCCGCTTTCAGGCGGGGTTATTTTAAATTGGCCATAAGTGCGCCAAATGAGTGATTTATAAAAAAAATTTAAGCTATTTCGATAGAAACCCAAATTTACAAAATAGTTTGTGAAGTCAATTTTTGTATGCATGGCACGGTTTGGAAGCGAGAAAGTGTTAAATTTAAACTTTCGTAAAATTACAATAAAGAAATATTTTGAAAAGAATCTAATTTTCAAAAATCTTGAAAACATATTTAAGTTGACGGGATACCGTTGATACTAAGCACAAAGTAATATTGAAGCTTAGACTTTTAAAAAAAGATTTAGTTCTGGTATAAGGACATACAGGATTGCAAAAGGATACCTGTAAAGGACATGGTCTTAACTTGAAACCGTATGGACGGGTTTTTATGATATTCAATATATGTTGAAGTGCGTTTTCGCTTCATTTCGCGTTTTTCGAAAAACGAAAATCGCCATATCTACTTTACTAAAAGCACAAAAAGGGTAATTTTTGGACTGTAATTATATCTTGGTAAGAGAAATAAACTATGCCTAAAGTTATTTTTTTATGGATTAATTTTTGAGATTCGCTCTTAATATATTTTTGCCCATATCTCCATAAATAGGCAATGAAAAAAATGTTGGTAGAACAACATATTGGACATTTTTCGTGACGAACAAGTGGTATAAATTTCATTGCGAAAAAGCTTATGCCAGTTTGAGGGTTTAAAATTGATCATCAAATCCAGACAGTGAAAAAAATATCTAAAAAAAAACAGAAGAAGCTATAAAATTGGGTCAATGCAAGGAAACTATATATAAAAATTAAACGTAGCCAAAATCGTTTCGAGAGGAGTGTATGACAGGTGCAGTGGTAACAGCAGCCAAAAGAGAATAATGTTGAAAGAAGAAGAAAAAAATCGGCTTAAATGTTTTTTTTTTAAGATTTTTTTTTTTGGTTGTAAGGGTATAGTTTAAGTTGGCTGCTGTGTTGCATATAGTATATAATAAATACAATGTAAAACCTTTACTTTTTTCTTATGAAAAGTCAGTGTCTGTATTTCCTTTTACTGATGGGCAATTTTAAACCGATAATAACACTTTAAAGCAAAATGTGTTTTGAAAATTGATTGAGCATAACATTAGGTTTTAAGGATTTTTGTTAGGATTTCTAAGCCTTAAAGGATAATGATTTTTGAGTTATTGTTTAAGATTTGAAGTATGTGTGTATAATTTGTTATTTTACAATTAACTAATCTTTTGTTATAATGCAAAAAATGACTTTGATTTAAATAGTTATTACCCCTCTAGTACACTCAAAAAAATAAGTTAGTAGAAAAGTTAGTAAAACATCTTGTAAATCAGGTATACTATTTTTCAGCAAATTTTTTGCTAAAATTATGTTTAGTCAGCACTTAACTGTTTTGAACTAATGTTTTACTAATATTTCACAAATGTTTTACTAATTTATTTTGCTTAAAAAAAGGGTGTGATTAGCACATCAATAGTGTGATTAAAAGTTATACGAAGAATGAATTAGATGTCAAGATGCAGTAGTGACGAGGAAAATTATGCTAAAAAGTACAACTTTAGTAAGACACATAAAAAAATCAACCATTGAAGATTTGTATCTGTTTTTCATACATAAAACAAAATTGTGGATTGAAACAACTTAAATTTTGTGTTTTCGCCGGCTTGTAAAAGTAATTGTCTATTAATTAAATAAAAGACAAAATAAAATATTTAAATTTAAAAAAGATTAAATGTATATTTGTAGTCAAATTGAGTGGTCAAGTTGCAAACAAATATACAGCAGGTAGACAGAAAGATTTTTATGTTTCCTTTTTCTTATTGCAAAAAAAGGGTTGTATATGTTACATTTTGTTATTTTTTCGTTTCGTTTCTATAATTCTCTGCGGCATTAGCTTTCCTTTTAAAGATAGCATCATTGAGACAATCATTGATGTAAGTAGTTGAAAGATAATTTTGTTTATGTTATGTATAATTATTTCTATATAAAGTGTCCGCCAAATAACTTTTTTTTTTAACTCCTGAACCAATTGGACTTTGTATGGCGTCATACCAAATGCAAAATTCGTCTCCATGATGTCTCCGAAATGTTCAATTGTTGAGAACGACGGTGAATTGATGTTGATGGCGCTTCACGCACACTTTCTGCCACAGCAGCAATATTCTCCGGTGTACGCACTGTTTTTGGCTTTTCACGCTTTGGTTTATCGATGATAATGTCAGTTTCTTTCACTTTTTTCACAAGATAACGAACATACGGACCATATTCGTTCAGCGGAAGAATAAAACTAATTATCTGTCAAATCAGACATGAGCTAAGTGTTACCATTCACGAAATAAGCACTAGTTGAAAAAAAAAAATGTTAGATGGCGGACCCTTTATTTGCAGATATTACATTAATTGATGTCGCCAATGTGGGAGTATGAAAATTTATATATTTTGTAACGTATTGAAAATTATTTTAAAAATAATCACAAAAATATGTTTTATGATTTTCAGAAAAATTAATTAACTAAATAAAAATTGTCTACAAATTTTTAGAGTTTTTTACATTCTACTAATATTCAGCAAAAATTTTATTAATGTTTAGCAAGGGTTTTTTTAGTTTCTAATCCACTAAGTTTTAGCAAAACTTTTGCTGAATCTAGTAATTTTGTTGCCAAAAATCAGCGAGCTGACATTAGCAATTTTTTTGCAAGCATCTAACTGACTAAAATTTTGCTGACTCAGCAAAATTTTTTGCTGACTTTACTAACTTTTTATTTGAGCGTACTCTTTTGTTTGCAATGAAACCGGTATTGGACACACATGTTCCGTTTTCATAATAGTTCATCTAAACACCCATATTTTTTATTAGATAAAGATAATTCAGATCTTGACTACATTAAAAGTGCAAAACAAAGTAAAAAGTTGCCAATATTTATTTGAAAACAAAATTATTGTTTTTTCCAAAAATTATTTAAAAATATAAAAAACTTGAAACTATTATACTTCTAATTTGTATTAACTCTGCCTGATTGGTCAGGTCGACCGAAACAGGAATCTTAAAGACACACAAAATATATACGAAATAGAACACTTATAACAATTTTATTTTGCAGAGTTGTCAAAAGTGTCAGTAACTACCATGTTTTAAAAAAAATTAAAATATCACAAAAAATTCGTATATTTTGGTATAAAAATTTGTTATTAAAAAAAAATACCAAAAGAACATTTTTACAATCCTCATTTGGCTAACACAAACTTGGAAAGTTTTAAGTTTTAACTTTGGTTGGCAACATATTCACTAGAGGTCGTTTTATGACAAACAAAATTACAAAAATTTCTTAATGAAACCTACTGTTACACTCAAAAAAGTTTGCCGGTAAAGTCTACAGATAAGTATAGTTAAAATAAAGATTTATGCAGGTACAAAATAAATAAGAATGTATTTGTTTTTAACTGGTAACAATAAATGCAGTGAAAATAACTTACAAAGAAGGAAAAATAGCTTGCAAATAATTCACTACTAAATTTTAAAAACAACTGACAAAATTAGTAGAAACTACAACTATTTTTGCAGTTTACTGTAAAATTCTACTCGAATATAACTAAAATTTTTTAAATTTAACAGTTTTATTTTTTCTCTTCGTATCTTATTTAGCAAAAAAAAAGTATCTGCTTATTTTAGCAGTTTTTTTCTACAACGAATTTTTTAACTAATCTTTAGTAGCTTTTTTTGCTATTTTTACTGGTTTATTTCTGAGTGTATATTTATTTAATTTAGATTTGTTAAATTTAACAATGTCTTATAATGAAAAAATTTGATTCTGAGCCAAAAAATAAGTCTAAATTTTGTTAAATTAATGTTAAGCCAACAAACGATATTTGAGTGTAAAAATGGGAAGTGATCAAAAAGTTTGAAAAATAAATTTGAATTCAGGAATGGCCAATCTATTGAACCCATTTTGTTAAGGGGTACATTTTTTTTTTTGTATGTTTGAAGACCTTTGTAATTATTAAGTTATTAAAAGGCATAAGACTATTTTCAGTTTATCACAGATCCTTTAAATAATCATATGATGGTGTTGGTAATGTCTGGATGGCTGACGTTTTTATTTAATAAAAAAAAAAATAGCAAGCTGCTGTAATTTTCATTACAAAAGCCGCTATGAATAGCATGTGTTTTATTAAACGTCGTTGTAGTCTTACGTTTTAGTTTTTTTTTTGTTGGTTAAGAATACCTTAAGTTAATGAAACCGGCTGCAGTTTCGTTGAGCCACTTTATTAAAGGGCCAAGCTCATGGCTCAATATATATACATACATGACATACAACATAAAATGCAGTTAGTAGGGTTTTTGTGAGCCTTCTTCTTTAGGAAGACTGCTGACGTTTTTTTTTCTGTTGTCTTCTTCAAGACATACAGACAGACAGGTTTACAGGATTCATTTAGGACAACAGTACATCTATACACACATACACAAATAAACTTGCGAGATATACAATAGCAGGTGCTTATTTAAACATTTTTTTTAAAGCAAGATTGCAGCAGGGTTCTTCTCGTTAATAAGAAATCTCTTCGTTTTTTTAATGCTCTTTTTAAACGGTTGGTTACTAAGGGATGCCAAAGCAAAAACAACATTAATACAAGTTAAAATAAAAAAGGATATAAAATCGCTGTCTATATTGAGTTTAGGCTCATCGTTGTTACAACACCCGATTACATTTTTACAGGTGCCTTTAACAATACATCGTATATTTTTTTCTTGGTTGATAAGAATATGAATAGAGAGCAGCATCATCATCATCGCCGTCGTTGTAGTCGTCGTCGTCTTCGTCATTCATTCAAAGCGGCACTTGTTGTAATGTTTTGAGCCTACTGCCATTTAAACCACTTCACCTGCTTTGAGGCCTGCCTCTTTATCGATTTTATTATATTGAGTTTGTATGTGTATTGTCTTTTTTTTTTTTGTTTGTTACACAGTGTTGCCAACTTTCTTGCGCAAAACGCGCAGTCAGGCCCTTAAAAATTACCTAAATGATAAATTTAATATTTTTTTTTACTTTTTCAACTTATTTATGCGACGAACCATTTAAGAAGAAATAACAGCATTTAACATCCTTATTAGTTAGAAAATGTTGAAGATCTTATAAAAATGTTTAATGTTTTTAGTGAAAATTTATAGCAAAAATCACTTTTGAGAACAATTTTCAATTATTTTGTATGTTAAATTGTAAAAATATTTACAAAAAGTAGTGTTTTTGGCCTAAAAATGTTACACAGAAAAATTAAAATCGAGTTTCAATTAAAATAGTTGTGAATTCAATCAAAATTTTAATTGAATTCGGACCTATTAAGAAAATTCTAGAGTGAACTAAATTGTAACTATTAAATTGATTTTATTATCAATTAAGATTTTAATTATATCTATTATAAATTTAATTGAATATTGTTTATTTTTAAGAGAAGTAATACTCAGAAAATTGTTACTATATATTAATGTGTTGCTTTCTTTGGAAGGTGGATACACATAGGAGAGATGTAATGTGGAAAAAGATGAAGGGCTTCAAACATACACTCATAGAAATATACCTGTAAAAATAGCACAAAAATCTATTACGATGCAGAAAAAACTGCTATAATTAGCAATTTTGTTTGCTAAATATTATTAAAATAAGAACAGCTAAAAATAAAACTGTTAACTTTACAAAATTTTGGTTATAATCGAGTTGAATTTCAGTTAACTAAAAATAGCAATTTACTCTGATAAAATTAGCAAAAACTTTAACTAAATATTTGTAGATTAAAAACAGCTAACAAAAACTGTAAGATCAAATAATTTGTTGCTATATTTACCCTTAAAATTAGTAGTATACAAATATCAGTATATTTTGCTAAAATCAACAGAAAGTTTCTAAAAAATTGTAGTTTCCTGATTTCAGAAGGGCCGAATTTTATTCGCATTAAAAAAAATATCTAACAAAACTTTAAAAATTTCAAATTTTTTATGATTTTTTTTGTCTACTAATATTTAGCAAATATTTTTCTGATTTTAGCAGATTAATTTGTGACTTTCAATTAACTAAAATTAAGCTCAAAAATAACTAAAAATTTGTAAATTCAACAGATTTATTTTTGCTACTCTGTTCTTACTAATATTTAGCAAAAAAAATTTGCTAATTTCAGCAGTTTTTTCTGCAACGTCATTTTTAACTAATTTAAAGAGTTTAACTAATTTTAAGAGTTTAACTAATTTTAAGAGTTTTTGTCTAAATTTTTATTAATTTTTTTTCAGTGTGGCAACACTGTAATTGCGCGATATGATAAGTCTGAAGGAGAGTTCGCAAAGCTATTGAAGCTTTTTGGTTCACAGCCCTGATTCATTATTTTACTTCGGTGGGGTTAAGTGCTATGGGAACACGGAAGGTGGGCGATAGGTATGTGGGTTAGAAAAATTAAAAAAAAATTGTCTAAATTAAAAAAAAAAAAAACCGAAAAAAATTTCAAAATCTTCAAAATTAAAAAAAAATACTTAAAATTAAAAAAAAATCACTAAAAATTGGTAAAAAAAAAATCTTCAAATTGCTATAAAAAAAACATATATATAAAAAACAGCTCTCGTCAAAAATGCCGAAATTTGAAAAATCGACAAAATTGGAGAAAAAAAAGTAAAAAATTTAAAAAGTAGTTTTCAAAATTAAAAAGATTTTTACAATTGGAAAAACTCGACAAAAATTTAAAAAATCGTAAGATTAGAAAAATCACCAACTTTGACAAAATTGTTGGTTTTTTAATTTTGGCGATTTTTTTACAATTTCGGCAATTTTGAATTTTTGACTGATTTTTTGTATTTATTTTAGAGTTTTTTTTTTAATTTTCGAGATTTTTTAAATAAAAAATAAAAAAAAATAAAATTATAAGTGCGTTATAAATCAAACAAACTTTCGAAAAGCGCCAACCTCGAGCATTTAAAAAAAAGCCCCAACAGAACATAATGTAAGTTTTGAGTAGTACAAAAGCGCTAGATCTAGCGCGAAAAGCTCTAAATTGACATCGCTGTTGTTACATTTTTTATTCGTTTATTCGATGCTACTCAATTTTATGACATTGTGCTGCTGTTTCTGCTTTTGTATATTGTACGTAGAGTTGTTTTGCTTGGTTTGGTGTATAACGATGTAAAAGGTGCGCCTGTTTACTTTAAATTGATCAGGCTAAAGCAATTCCTGACCTAAGACATCTTTTTTTCAATAGCCCTGTTATTGAGGATTCTGACCATGTCGTCTTCTGTGTTAAAAAAAAAACTAAAATAAGTGTTGATGAACTGGTCTACATGGGGTTGTTTTTTCGTATTTTTAATAAAAAATATTTTTGTGCTACGCGTTGTTTTGTTTATTTTAATTCTTTGGAAACTATTTCAATTTTTATTAATAGCTAAAGTTACAGACACTTAAAAAATCACCTGCATATTCTATATACCGCCAGTTTTTTTTTCCTACTTTTCAATTATCATTTTTTGTGGATCCTTTATTTAAAACACACAGAGCAACATTTTTTAAATGCCAGGATACAAAGGAAAAGAAAGAACTCAATTGACTTTAACAAATTCTAATCTTAAAAACGGATATTGTACAATATAATTTTTTTTGTTTTTTTTAGAATTCTACACATCCTTTTGTTTCTAACTTTTTGTGTTAATAAATCGCTAATACTAATTCATATATAGGGGTACTACTTGCGCGTCTTCTTAGCCATCCGTTGAAATAAGTATCCACTTTTTGTGTTAAAGTCTGTTAATTCTAGTTATTTGACAAATTATGTGGGTTCAGGTGTTAGACCTTTTCAAAAGGGGGTATGTTTGAAACGGTTAAAGACCTTTGCTTGATAATTGTAGCACATACAAAATTTTAAGTTTATCTAACTTCAAAATTCACCCTAAAAACCGAAGACGTTCCAATATGAGAACACTCAAACAAAAAAGTTATTAAAAAATTAGCAAACCTTTTTATTTTCAAAGTTACAGTTTTTGTACTTATTTTTAGTACAAAATAACTTTTTAGTCAAAATGTTTCTATTTGCAAATTTTTACTAAATTTTGTTGTTGATTTTAGTAAAATATGTTACTAATTTTTTAAACCCGAGTGGCTAAAATTTGCAAAAAAAAAATTAATTTTAATTTTTAAACCCTAAGATTAGCGAAAAGATTTTAGTCATTTTTATATTTATAATCTAAAATATAAACAAAATGCCAAATGAATATACACATAAATTTTAAATAACAAAAAAATTAAAAATTTTTAGTAAAAAATGGTGCTGATTTTAGCAAAACTATTTCATTTATGGTTCATTCAAATTTTACTTACACTCATAGAAGTAATCCTGTAAAAATAGCAAAAAAAAAGCTACTAAAAATTTGTTAAAAATTATCCTGCAAAAAGAAATGTTAAAATTAACAGATTTTTTCACTAAATATTAGTAATATAAGAATATCTAAAATAAATCTGTTATATTTGAGCCAAATTTTAGATAATTGAAAGTAACAAAATTATCTTTTACTAAATATTAGTAGACAAAAAAATGTGAAATTTTTAGTTTTTTTTTAATTCGAATAAAAGTCTGCCCTTATGAAATAAGCAATCTAAAATTTTTTAGCAAAAATTTCTGTTGATAAACTGTTATTTGCATTCTACTAAATTTAAGGTAAATATAGCAAAAATGTTGTTAATATTATAGTTTTTGTTTGCTATTTTGAGTCTCCAAATATTTAGTAAAAGTTTTTGGTAATTTTACAGAGTAAAATGCTATTTTCAATTAACTGAAATTCACATCGAATATAACTAAAATTTTGTAAACTAAACAGATTTATTTTTGCTGATTTTAATAAAAAAAAAATCTGCTAAATTTAGCAGTTTTTTTCTGCAAATGCATTTTAACTAATTTTTAGTAGCTTTTTCTGCTATTTTTACACACAAAGAAATAAAGTTCCAACCGAATTGAAAAGTGTATTTGAATGATAACAACTTATAAATTCAGTTAGTACTACTATATTTGCATTCGATTTCTGAATATTTTGGGTGTTGAAACATAAATTCAGTTGAATTAACCGAACTTTGTCGTGAGAACTGATGATAAGTTATGCCAACTGACTGAAATTCGTAATAACCGATTTTGATTCGTATTAACTGAATTTCAGTTGTCAAACGTCTGAATTTTTTTCTGTGTGTACAGGTTTATTTCTATGTAAATTTTCTGTAACTTTTACAAACTTTTTCTGTAACTTTTACAGAATTTTTTATTTTAAATCATATCAATGATACGAATAAAACCTGGAGCAATATTTCAAAAAGTAGACTAAATAATTGGTTGGTTAAATATTGATAAATTTTTAATTTTTTATAATTTAAAAATATTTAGGAAATGCTAGAATTAAATTTAAGTTAAATAGAATTTTATTAAAAAATAAAAACAAATTTTTGAAAAAAATTGTTAACCAGTTTCGAATTTTTAGTGCATAGTGGAATTAGGAGAATGAACGATTATATGAAAATACATTGAAGCGCCCATATTCTACTTAAGTCAACATTCGTAGAGTTCCATCTCTATAAATTTGGTTAATTTGTAATCAAAACTCACCGAACCGAAATTAATAAAAAAAAAATTCAAACAAGCAAAAGAAATTCAAATAATAGCAAATAACATAAACAAAAAATATATAAAAGCATAAAATATATTTGCGAATCTGACAAAAATTTTAAAAATCAAATAAGTTAAATATGAACGCTCTTAAATTTGAAAAAAAAAATAAACCAAAATAACAAAAGCAAGTCAATTGTGTTGAAAGCTTAATAGATATTTCAGTTTATCTAAAAATCTGTCAAAATTTTTTTTTTGTAGAAAATGGGGCCCTTTAAAAATTTTCAGAATTTAGAACTAGAACAGTATCAAAATGATTTATTTGCAAGTTAAGATATAACCATGTTAATTTTATAACGAAATCATTTTCAAGTGATTTCTTTTATATAATTTCAAATAAAAAACTGGTACATTTTATAAGACAAAAAAAAACTGTTTTTGAAACACTAAATTGTTTATTGTTAATTTTTAAACATTTTGTTGTTTTATTTAAAAAAAATTGGATCTTTAATTTGTTGATTTCTAAAAATTTGAATTTTCAACTTAAATACTTTTAAGCATAACTTCAAGTCACAAAAACTATACCTTCTATCGGCTAAAATTATATAAAATCACATCTATTTATATCCAGTTAATTATAAATTAATGTTCCGGATATGGACAAATCTCGGATAAAATTGTATCAAATTATATCTCATTTGATGCAATTAGATACATGTAGAAGATGACCAATTTTTCGGATCAATTTGTATGTGTTTATATATGGGAACTTGTAAATGAGATATGAGTAGTAGAGTTAATCTAGGGGGGTTTTTTGGACAATTTAGGGGTATTTGTAAAAAATACTTGGCAACACTGGTTAGTATCATACAGTAACTAAAATGAACAGGATTGCTAAAGCCTGAGCGAATATTGCTGGTCACTTCAACGAAATACTGATGATCAGGGCAGCGACTTTCATGCAAATGCATGTTCGTAGTCAGTAGCATAATCAAAGAATTTGCAACAATATTTTGCATATTTTTGCATGTTTGCATATTTTTAATGTATATTTTTAAAATTTTGTTGTATATTTTAAATGTTATTAGAAATTATGTAAAAATTAAAATTATGGTTTGATTAAAAATAATTGTTAGACATTTCTATTGGATTTAATTTTTAAACTACAGTTCTCGAGTAATGAATTGATCCAAAAATTTTAAGTGTATATTTTTTTGATTTTAAGTGCATATTTTCCAGTTTCTTCTTTCTATAGCTGCTGTAAAACTTAAAATCGGTTGAAATGCAAATAAGTTACTGCATGGAGGTACGAAAACCCGGTTTTTACCAGTAACTCA
Organism: Delia radicum; assembly: GCA_021234595.1. Lineage (NCBI taxonomy): Eukaryota > Metazoa > Arthropoda > Insecta > Diptera > Anthomyiidae > Delia > Delia radicum. Next base: position 235,422,775 of record CM037853.1, on the reverse strand, counting down.
AGATTTTGGAGGTGTTTGGCAAATTTCAAAAACAGATTCTTATTTTACTCGACAATTCCGACCAAGAAAAAAGTGTGCATTCAAGTAAAAACTTTTAAAATGTGATACTGGAAATTAAACTCGATGACTGTTTATAGTTTTGGCATATGCATGCAACAACACGAAAAAAACGAAAGGTCTACTTTAGGGAAAAGGCCACAATTTGGTGCATTCCCTTACACAAAAAAAGTCTGTAAAGTCAGCAATTTTCAAATTGTGTTGCTAATATTAGCAATTTTTCTGCATGGATCCTCCGTTGAAAAAGTTTGCTGACTTTACTGGCTTTTTTTAGTGTACTAAATATTAGTAAAAAACTCCTAAAATTTGCAAATTTGTATGCTAAATATTAGTAAGATAAGAACAACAAAAATAAAAATGTTAAATTTACAAAATTTTAGTTATATTCGAGTTGAATTTTAGTTAATTGAAAGTAGCAATTCCTTAAAAATAGCAATAGCAAACTTTGATAAAAATCAACAAAAACGTTTACTAAATATTTGTAGACTAAAAACAGCAAACAAAAACTGTAATAAACCAAAATTTTGCTATATTTACCCTAAATTTTGTAGAATGCAAATAACTTACTAATAGTTTTTGCTGCAACGTCATTTTGAACTAATTTTTAACATATAGTTTTAAAGCGAAGAAACGGCTAAAGGTCCGTTCTTGGTTGTTGGTTGAATCGGTTTAATAAATGTCCTTAAAAGCTTATATTTTGCAACACAAAAATATAAAGGATTTTAATATTAATTTATATTTAAAAACCTGCCCTTGAATTTAATCATAAACTTGTGACCAAAAAAATAAATTATACACAGTCTTCAACTACATTGCACATCAGTAAAATAACCAAAAATCAAACATCTTCGATTTTAAATTAAATCTTAAAAAATATTTTAAAGCCACAGGATTACAAAAAAATTATGTTCCCTAAGAAAAAAAATACAAAACAAAATCATTTCAGAGCACCTTTTTTATTAAAAAAAAAAAAAACCTACGACAGGTGTGATGCAAGTTGAGGAGACCCTAAAAACGTTTATAAATATTTTGTATTACTTTTTTTTTTTGTTGTTTCTAAAAAAAATAGCCGATAGCACATTCGTGTCCTTTCGGCATTTACGGATTATTTTTATGAGATTCAAGAAAAGCGAACTTTAAACTTGAACGGAGTGCCAAGTTATTTACGTTGGCCAAACAAAGCCTTGCTTGTGGTATAAAGAGTGTTGCCAGAAAAGGGGATTTGGAGCGAAAATATGAATTTGAATTTCTGGCTGGGGACAAAGATTATTTTTTTTTTGTAAGTTTGGGAATACTTATCATTGTTTTTTTTTTTTGCCGAAAAAAGAGATATTTCAGAGATATTTAAAGTTCAGAATTGTTCAAAACCGTGCTATTACTCTGAAGGTTACGAAAATTATATTTATATTGCCGGGTCATTTCGCTTTAAGGGTGCTTACAATAAAAGCTAAAACTGAAGGAAAAAATATTTTCTCATACACTTTGTATAAAATGAAATTAATGTCGGGGTTACTGGCGAAATTTAGTGTTTCATACAAATTGTATGGAACAATTTTTTCGCTTTTAGTTTTAGCTTTTATTGTGAACGCCGTTTTACTCCGGCTTGGGAAGAAGTGTTTCAATTGTAAAAAATACGACATCAACGATGATAATGCACTACCCAAAGTAAAACAATATTAGATTTATTCAAATTGTCATTTATGGGTTGCCACAAAAAATTTAAAAAAAGACCTTTTTTAAAATTTTTTTTAAAGCACTTTTTTCAAAATATATTTTAAAACATAACAAAAACCGCCTTAATAAAAATTATTTAAATAAGGAGATATCGGAAAATAAAAGGAAAATTTTACAATTTATCATGCACTTTTTTAAACAAATACATGGATGGAGTATAAATTGTGTTCGAATTTGTAAACGAGTACAATTCTGCCGAGATTGTTAACCCCACGTTTTGCCAAAGCATAACCGACCATTACCGACTGTGCTGATTGTATTTTTCTGCCTAGAGAGCTATTTCTGTCAATTAGCAAACAAGAATCAAAATTTTAGAAATTAGAGTAGCCAAGCAAAAATTTAAAAATAAATACCAAAAGCTTTTAAAAAAAAATTTTTAATTATTTGCAATTTTTCCAGAGTTTAGGCTTATCGAAAAAAATTTTATTTTTCAAATAATATTAACCCTCTAAATTATTTCAAAGCGTCAACATTTTTATTTTAGTTAGGGCGGAATTACTACCTGTTTTAATAAATAGAGCGACTGGAATAATTCCTCCAGAGGAACCCTGTGTATTTTGTTTTTGTTACAACTACTAAATACTCACAATTCCTGTAGAAGAATTATTCCGCTCACAGAAAACCCTAAAATCGATTTTCAATTAAAATAGTTGTTCATTCAATTAAAAGTTTAATTGAATTTGGTCCTGTTAAGGAAGTTGTAGTATCAATTAAAAAAATTTGTAATTGTTTTATTTTCTATCTATTAAAAATTTAATATGGTTTTGATTTTTCAAACAAATTTTTAGTAGTTTATATTAAAACTTTAATTAAAAATCACAAAAATTTTGAAAAAAAAAACTTTTTTAAAAAATCTCAAAATTGAAAAAAAAATCGAAAAAATCGTTAAAGTTGTGGAAAAAATTATCAAAATCTCAAAAAATTGGAAAAACAATCGCCAAAATTTGAAAAAAATTATTAATATTTTAAAAAATTATTTTCAATTAAACTTTTAGGCCCGATTACTGAATGCCCAGTAAAAATTTAACAAGCAGTTAAATTCAAAATGTATATGGATAACAGCAACAAATGTGTCAGTTAAAGTCAGTTAGTAGATAAGTGTGACAATGAGAGTTAATAAAAATTATTATATGGAAAACACAACAAATATGTCAGTTAAAGTCCCAGTTAGTAGCTAACTGTGAAAATGAGGCTTAATAGATATTGTTCCAAAAAATTGGGGGGAAACGACAAAATTGGGGGAAAAAAGCCAAAATTTAAAAAAAATTTATGAACATTTAAAAAAATGATTTTCATTGAAACATTTAGGTCGGATTACTGAATGTCCAGTTAAAATTTAACAAACAGTTAAATTGAAAATTTATATGTTAAACAGCAGCAAATGTGTCAGTTAAAGTCCCAGTTAGTAGCTAACTGCGAAAATGAGGGTTAATTTAATATTATTAAATTTTTAATTAAAAGTTAGTTTGCAATCAAACAAATGTTTAATTGAAATTTTATTTACAATCATTTTTTTTTTGTTCGCATTATAAAAACTTTCGAGTTTTATCAAAATTACAAAAAAACGCTTACTAAAAAAACGATACGTCAAATTTCATCAAAAAATCTGAACGGAATCAATGTAAAGTTAGGATTTTGTGTAAACCAGTGTTTTTATTTCAAAAAGTAAGTATTCCAATAATAATTTAGGAGCGAATTTGGGAATTGATATTGTTTAATTGGGTATTTTGTGAAATTTCATCTTTCGTAATGGGAAGGCAACATGCGATACTTATAACCTCTGGTAACACTGGTTATAAATATCGACTGTCCTTTCGTTCTGTCGTTTGGTCGGTCATAAGTACGCTCCTTCGTTCGTTTGCATTTTTAATACAGTTTAAACTGTGTGGTGCAAAATTAATTTCTTGGCAATATATTAAAGCGGCAACAGATGACACGAGCCAAGCCACAAGCTCTACTACCTACAATCAAATACCAAACCAACACAAAATGCATGTTAATGATGTGGATTGTGTGCATTCTGCTGCACTGTTTTCCGAGCTAAACTTCAACTCAACTTCTTTACCACATCACAACACACTGCACAGCTCAGCTCAAAAACAGCACATGTCGTATGTTATAGACAGAGTAAGTATGGTTTTGGTTTTGTGACGATCATCATCCATCGTTATGTACATGTTTGCGTAGATATTTATACGTTTTTATATGCCTCACAAGTTGTTTATTGTCGAGGGGTTAGTCTGTGTTGTGTATTTATTACAACAAACCCTTAACAAAATAACACAACAGATCCATACATAGAAAGATAGAGAGCGAAGGAATCGTTGGCAAGGATCCTTTGACAGTTTTTTTTTTATATCAGCATAAAAGGTTAGTATTTTGTTTTGCAATATATTTCGGTTTGTCAAAAGATTAGCTGTTTCTTTTTTATTTGTTTTAGTTTTAGTAACATGAAATCTAAGGTTTGTTGAACCTTTTTTTTTTTAATTTATCAAATTGTCTTTTTTAAATGTTTGTATTTAAGAGATGTCAAAGACCTGTTGTAGTAGCATTTAACATAGGGGTTTCAAATGATATGCCCCTTCAAGCTAATAAAATTGATACTAAAATTGGCAAGAGGAATTTGAAAATATATTTATGTATGTTGACTTACTATTTCAATTACCGTTGTTTTATTTTTAGTTCAATAAACTTGTTTATAGGTTTAATCACCTCTTTGTTGTTGATTAAACTAACAGAAACAAGGATAAAAAGGATATTTAGATTTCGAGAATGAAAAACAATTAAATAAAGGATCTAACAACATGAGTTCAGTCAACTTTCAAGACAAAAGGACGAACCGTGCTTTTTTCATTTTGTTAATTTTATCGGCAGGGAAGGAGAAATTTGACGGAGCATTCTAAGATTATTCAAAATAAAGACAAGTGGTTAGCAGAGAAAAGAGATTAATTTAGTTGACAACCAAATTTTTTGTCAACTAAATTATTTGGTTGTCTCATTCAAATGTATTCAATAGAAATTATGTTGTATTGACCGATTTTCTGTTGCCACAAAATCTAAAAAAAGTTTTAGATTTTTTTTATGCGTATAAAAATCTACCCTTATAAAATCAGCAGAAATTTGAATATTACAGTTTTTGTTTGCTATTAGCAGGTTTCTGTTCAGTAGGTTGTCAATGTAAATTAAACCTTAGATTCGATTTTCGTTGAAGCCCGGGCAGAATGTTGCCAACATTAGTCGGAGCCATTTATCTTTGAGGTCAAAGTTTCGGAGTTTTTGAAACAAATTTATTTTCCTATGCCTTATAACACATAAATTCTAATCAAATTTCACTCAAAGGATTTTTAAGATATTGTGGTTTTTTTTTTCTAAATTTTTAATTTCGGAAATATGTCGATTTTTTGAGTATTTTTCACGATATTTCGAAAACTATTTTTGCGATTGTAAAAATGTTTTTGTATTCGTGTTCTGCATACTAATTTTTTTAGATACGATGTGTCATAAAACAACAAAACATTTTTATTTTTTGTTGCCCAAAATTCTAAATTTTTTTTAGGACACGGCTTAGAGGTATTGTTGAGTAAGTAACACTGTATATACATTCCTTGAAAGTGCCACAATAATCCGCTCGGGCTGGGTAAAATTCAGAAAAAAAAAATAGCCATATCTAGTACTTGACATTCTCTTAATTGTGCTCAAAGCTCGCTCTGCTGTGGCCACTCTTCACGAGGTATTGAGAGAAGTAGAGAGTTCTTTGAAATATGGTCAATTCAGCATGGCTGCTTTCTTTGATTTAGAAAAAGCCATTAATAATGTTGAGACTTATGCATTACATCGCGTTTGAAGAGAGAATAAAAATAATCACCCCGGAAAGAATTGCAAATTTGTCTCTTTACAAATCAACGGATCCTGACGGCGCTGTACCAAAAATGCTGCAGAGTGGAAAGATCATGATCATTCCCTGGATGGTGGAAATATAAAGGACCTGTATTTTTTTCAATTATGTACTTAGCAAAAAAGGGTAAACAAAGGCTACAGTCCTAGAAGTAACAATGTCAAGAATGTAAAAAAGACTTCAGATCAAAAAGCATTTCGTCCACCATCATTCCCTGGATGGTAGAAATATAAAGGACCTGTATTTTTCTCAATTATGTTGTACTTAGCAAAAAAAGGGTAAAAAAAGGCTACAAAAAGACTTCAGATCAAAAAGCATTTCGTCCTTAATGCTAAAAAGATTTATATTTGCTCGTGAAAGACAGAAAATCTAGGGACCCACATAACTTTCAGAGTCTGCAGACATAACTCAAGGGCCACTATACTGAGGCTGATTTTCGTAAGGTAGGGAGATCAGTGCAGAGATCCGTCCTACCTTGTATTGACACAGAGTAAATAAAGGCAATATTTTATAAAAACTAACTCCTCCTTTAAATTCTGTTCTTTATTTCATAACAAATTTTATTTAAAAAAATACTATTAAATAAAAACGTCTAGGTTTTTTAAGTGTATAGTAAGTGTGTAAAGTATTAACATACCACTCAAAAGGTTTCTTTTTGCTTGTATTTTTTTTTAAATCGTAACATATAAAACTTTTACCATTTAAAATATTTTGCCATTTTAATTGAGTAAAGTCCATTGTTTTTTGCTTAACATTTATTTAAGGGTTAATATTCATTGGTTTAGTTAATCCCTTATTTTTTTTATTTTTCTGCCCATATATTTTGTCATTGATTTCTTTATAAAGCATGGCATTTCCTACGATTTCTTTAACATATTTTGACTTGGATTTGTCATGGCGGTCATTGTATTCGGAAAGACAATACAAAAACAGCTTAAGAGGCATTTAAGTAAAGTAAAGCACAGCATATAAGTAACACCCATTTTTATTTCTATTTATTTGCAAACATTGATATGGATGGTATGAAACACTTGTATGGTTTCAGATTTATTTGTACACAAAGGTTTTAACATGGAATGCATTTAAATGTAATTAAATACAAAACTTGAGACAAAGATTTGTGATACGAATGAGGGAAAACGAATTGAGAAATAATTTTTTTTATATTTATATAAAATCGATTTGTTAAGAGATTTCTTGGTAACTTGGTAAATAGTTTAAAGAATACTTGTGTAAATAACACTCAAATCAAATTTGATATAAAATATAATAAGAAAACCTAAAACATCGAAAAACAGTAAAATAAGCCGTTAAAATTTATAAATATGTCGTTAAATCAAAACTTTTTAGTAAAATCGTTACAACAGATAATTTGTTCCTTCAATTAGAATATTTTTATAGTAACTTAATGTAAATCATTCAGGTGGTCAACGTTAATAGTAATTTTCGAATTTTCATAAGTAAATTTTCTTTGGACACAATTATCCCATTCCAATCCACTGCTTTGACTGTTCCCTTGTCTCAGGTGTGAAGAGGCAGACAAATGTCTCATCCATGGTTACGAATCGACTCAAAAACTCGGCTTTACTGCGGTGAAACGTCGCCAAACGCTACACTGATAGAATTTTCCTTCATGATAGTAATGAAACAATTTCATAGAATTGTTTTCCTAGATTCAATGAAGAATTTCATTATATCCAAGAAATTTTATTAATATTAAGAATTTTTTCATAAACTTTTTTTCATAAAACTTTATAGTTTCATAAAAAAATTCATTTGATTTCATAAAATATCTCCTCATAAATTTTACGAAAATTTCTTTAGAGTTATGAAATTATTTCAAAGTATTTTATTTTTTTATAAAATTTCATAATTTCATTAATTTTTCATACATTTCAAACTTTAGTTTTAAGATTTAATTCTCAAGAGTTCAAGATACTTTCAATGAAGCCTTTTATTAATTTTGGACTTCTATGAAATTGTTTAATAAATCATATGAAGCGGTTCATTGGCTTAGTTCCAATGCGTTTTTCAAGACATTTATAAATAATTATTATTATTAATTCAGATCTTCTTAATATTAAAAAATTTTATGAAAGTGTTTCATAACCTCTATAAACGACTGATTGTCCGAATAATTCATTAGTTTTATTAAGATTATCATTAATTCTACAAACATTTCATAAACATTGACTTTAATGAACCCCGTTTCATAGATTCTATGAAAAGTTTCAATGGACGAGTTTCAGGGACAACTTTTATTAAAGCTATGAAGAAATTCATTACTGAATTGAAGATTATTCTCTGAGTGTAAATCATCATTCAACTTTTTTTGATAAAAAAAAATTGTCTAAACCATAAAAAACTTACGCTCTGCTATACTAAAGTATCACTGTATTTTAGAACTTTATGAAAATGTTTCATAAACACTATGAAAAGCTTTATTGCCAGAATGATTCATACATTTTATGAAGATTTACATAAATTATATGAAGCATTTCATAAGAATTGACTTTAATGAAAAAGTTTCAATGGACTATAAAAAGTTTCAATGGACAATTCCGGTGATAATTTTCATTAAAGCTATGAAGAAATTTATGACTGAAGTGAAGATAATTCTCTCAGTGTAGGAATGCCACACAGGATTTAGTAATCCCGAATGCTAGGATTTCCTTTTTTAGATCCCAGGTTTTATCGGGATTTTTGGGACTTTTCGGGATTTGTTTTTTTTACTAGTTTCTCGTATTTTTTTGGATGTTTACGATTCCGAACAACACGTATATTTTTTGCAAGTACACTCGTAATAATATCAATGTGTTTATTGTAAAATTGTTTAAATTTAAGTTTTTTATATAAATTTTTAAATAAATAATCGAAGTAGTGAAATATTTAGTGTTTCGTTATTTCGGAATTTTTGTAAACTTTAAACCCGATAATACTATTGTTATAAATTATGATATCAATTTTCACATCGATATCAAATTGGACTAGTGCGAATTTACAATTGTTATTACAGGGAATTGCGATCGCAATAACGGTATAATAATTTGAAAAAAACGATATCGATGGGAAAGGTACATTTTGATTTCTTAGACCGGGGCAAGCAAAACCATGTCACGCCATCGAATTTTGGTTGGGACTCGGACGTTTTGTCCAGTTAAAAAAAGAATCTCAAGAAAATTAGGTGACTAGCAAAAAAATGTATCTGAAGTTCAATAATGTGCACTTTAAACACAAAAAATAGATTTTCAAAAATCGGTGAACAGAGTTTTTAGATGTTAGATTACCGAACATAACCAGTATTGCTTTCAGAAAATGTTTACCATCAACATTACCAAAATTAATATGCGAAAGGTGCACGGAGAAAACATATTCATACTGAAAATCGAATTTGTTGTCAAATGAATGGTTTTGTTAAGGTTACCGAATTTGTTGTTAGCATAAACAAATACCAGAATCCAGAAAAATCCCGAAAACCCTCGGGATTTCAAACAACGCTACGGTGGTCGTATTTGTAGCTCGTACGGCCTCGTTTTAACTCTGCCACCCAATATTTTATAGCCGAAAACGAATGAGCAGTTTCCGCCAGAATAGAATCTAGATCGGCTTTAATATTGGTTAGACAGACTGAGATCATTCAAATGAAATTATTGAATTACATAACGGTGATAAATTTTTTTACAAATTCGCTGATATTGTTTATTTTTGATGGCTATAAAATAAATACCAAAATAAATACTTTTAAAGTACGTACCTGAAAATACGAGATGTGTAATTTTTACGAGGTGTTTCATTAAACCCCCTAACTAATTTTGCTTCAAATACCAATTAAATAGTAATATAAAATTTTCACAAACCTAAAAAAGAAAGAAAATAAAAATATTAAAACAACTAAAGTTTAAATAAAAATTTAAGTTTTGATCAGTAATTGCAAATAAGAGAATAATAATAATAAAGAATGTAAATCTGAATTCATTGATATATTACAGCCGGATAAATCGATGATATTTGAAGACACTTTTTGTCGCCAAATTATCGCTGGGTAGAAAAATCGGCGATATTTTAATACATTTATTATCGCCACATTATTGCGAGGAAGATAAATCCACGATATTGCCAAAATATCGCCTGGAAGTTAATAATAAGATATCGCCTTAATGTCACCCATGAGATAAAACACGATTTTTTTTATAATTTATTTAAATTTGAAGTTGTGTTCTTATATTTTATTGTTCAAATATCTAATTTACACTTCACAGCAATTAATTGAACAAAATAATTGATGTCTCTTTAAATTTGTTTAATTTTTTTTTTTTTTTGATTTTTTAATTGGCAAACAGTCAAATAAATTGTCTATATCCTCCAATTGAAACTAAGGCGGTATAAGAGCAATACATGTAAACATTTGGAAGATATCTTCCAAGAATGCATTAAAGCAATATCTTCTTTTATCATTTGAATGAAAACTAACAAAGCATTATTTTAATAAATATCTTCTTTTTGTAATTTAGAAGATAATATGACGACATATAATGTCAACCACCTTTTAACTGCGGAGCAAACCCGACTCAACTAGTTTCCAGATCATATTGGACTCAATCGGCAGAAGCTTATGTTTCTGGATCTAGAACTATATGAGTCAGCTGAACAGGATGAATAAGAAGGAAGACTAATGAAATACATAATACTAATTAAAGGTTACGTTGCTACAACAACAACGATTTAATTTATATTGCTCTAATATCGCATTTTTATCGTCTGGAAATAAAAATTTCTTATGGAAGATAAAGATATCATCCATTTTTTATCTGCACTTTATCTGGTGTTCCTCAAAATAAAAATAAAAAATACGCCTCCTCTGGAATTAAAATAGAAAATTGTTTTTATCTTCTGAGCCCCTGGGACCCAAAAGCCGCTATGCGTAGAAACATATAAGTGCGGGTACTCCAATGAAAATAAATATCCCCAGGATTTTGAAAATTGTATTTTTATGATCCAAGATACGGCACTACGTATCATTAATCAGAGCTTTTTTAAGTATATTGTAAGAACAAAAATAATTTTTGTAAAATTTACTGTATAAAATAACGAATTTTACATGGAAATTATGACTTTTTAGTTGCTATCGTTGGCATTATACAGGAATTACCGCGTGGAGATGATAGTACAAAATTTACTGGCTTATGGGTTTTCTAGTTCAGTCCGTCCAAAGTCCGGCTTCGCTGAGGAAAGTCTTTCTGTGTGACTGGCTTTCGGCAGGGCTTAGGGGTTTTCTCCTATGTGATAGGCAGTTTAGCGGCTTCGCTTGGCTAAGTAGTTTTCCTTTTTGCGATAATTGCTATTGTTGGCATTACCCAGGAATTACCACGTGGAGGTGATAGTACAAAATTTATTGGCTTATGGGTTTTCTAGTTCAGTCCGTCCAAAGTCCGGCTTCGCTGAGGAAAGTCTTTCTGTGTGACTGGCTTTCGGCAGGGCTTAGGGGTTTTCTCCTATGTGATAGGCAGTTTAGTGGCTTCGCTTGGCTAAGTAGTTTTCCTTTTTTTCGATAATTGCTATTGTTGGCATTACCCAGGAATTACCACGTGGAGGTGATAGTACAAAATTTATTGGCTTATGGGTTTTCTAGTTCAGTCCGTCCAAAGACCGGCTTCGCTGAGGAAAGTCTTTCTGTGTGACCGGCTTTCGGCCTAAGTAGTTTTCCTTTTTTTCGATTTTTTCAAAAAAAAAACAAAATTTTTATTATAATTATTAAACGGGTGTATAGGGCGCTATAAATCATTATTTCTAAAAATTACATAATTTTTTAAATCCTGAGGAAATTTCTATTCATTGGAATACCAAACACTTATTGTTACTATGCGTCGCGTTTTTTGGCCCCCTTAACCGAAGATAGAAAAAAAAATCTTTTTAATTCTGGAGGGGATCACATTTTTGAGAAACGCCCCATAATCATCATCACTTACACTGTCAAATCTAACACTTTAATTATATAAGAGACTACACTATTTTTTTTTTAACCAGAATAAAAAACTGATTTAATAATAATTTAATTAAAAAAACTTTATCCGGCACCATGATGCCATCAAGACGCGAACAATAAAAACACTTTAAACACATTTTTTTACAATTTAAAAAAAAATTAAACAATTTTGACTTTTAATTTTGTTTTCTATTCTTTGTTTACGTTTGAACTGCCGGTTAAAGGGTTGCCAGAACAAATTTATATGAATCCCTACAAAAAAAAGATGTAAACGCTTAAATAAATTTGGACATTCTCGTTCGTTTTAGCAAGCACTCTTTTTAGTTCAAATTGTGGTAAAAAACTATCTGCCAAAAAAAGTAATTATTCCCGTGATTTTATATACCACCTAGTTGGGGCATTGTGTTACCGATGTAATCGATATTAAAATTTTTTGTAGAAACAAATCCTGTAAATCTAAAATGTATTTAGAAAAATTTTAAAAATTTTAAATAAAAATAAAGCAAAATTACGCGCAATTTGTGTAATTACACAGCATATTTTTGTATTTTGCTAATGAAATTGTTGAAAGCGAAAATTTCAAAAACACTTTGTTTTAGTTTTCAAAACTTTTAAATAAAACCCTTAAAAATAATATTCTGAAAGCAATTCGGCCAGCAAAATGTGTATACTTTTCAAAAATAAATCAAATAAAACACAATTTTTTTTAAATTTAAAAATTTTATTGTCAAAAATTACTAAATTTTTCGACGAAGTTAAAAGAAAATTATTAAATCCATAAATGGTTTCAGAATTTATTTAGAAATTTTATTGAATTTGAATTGTTTGTGAACAATTAAAAAAAAGGCTTTATATATATTAACCCTCAAAGCGGCCTAAGCTTTTTTTATTTATTTATTTATTTATTTATTCAAGTTCTGTAATATAAAGCCATCCAGGCCAAAAATATATATTACACAGTAATAATAATAACCTGAGTTCTTATAGTAATTCAAAATCATAAAATTAAATATATATACAATAACAAATACCACATACCACATGTTCGGCACGAAAAATAAACAATATGTTCTTTTACCAAAATGTTTTTCGTTGCCTATTTTATGTTAAGAGCGAATCTCAAAAACTAATCCATAAAAACAAATAACTTTAGGCATAAATTATTCCTCTTACCAAGATATAAATACCGTCATTTTTTATGCTTTTAGTAAAGGTATGCCGATTTTCGTTTTTCGAAAAACGGTAAATTGAGCGAAAACGCACCTTGACTTCAACATATATTGATTAAACTTCAAGGCTTTGCTAATAATACTTAAAATAATCTTTTTGCCAAATATCATAAAAATACGTCCATACGTTTTCAAGTTAAGACGATGTCTTTTACATGTCGCACTTGATCAACAAGAGGGTATTAACTCAAAATTTTTAAAATATCACTTTTTTCAAGAAATCAACTAACAACATCAATATCTATCTATTGTAAAAATTTCAACGTATTCCGATTACTCTTTCATCTCGAAAACCACTTTTGAGACCATTTTCATGATAATGTAGTGACTACCTTTATTTCAACAAAAAGGTATTATTTCGAGTTAATACAAAAGTTCAAATAGAAATGAATCGTATATTTTCATAAAAAAGGTATTATTTTGATTTGAGCCTTTATTTATGTTAAAAATAATCAAACTGTTTTATTTATATTTGGTTGTATTTTGAGTTGATACTGTTTTGTTGATAAAATTTGTTTTATTCTATTAATTTAAATCGATAAAATTTCAAAAAAATGGTATTAACTCAAAAAATTGATTTTTTTTTGCAATGAGTGGTAAAATTTAAAACAAAAACAATGTATATATATTTTCAAATGGAATTTGCTTATTATGATATGTTTGAATTTTTAAATTCTGTTAAAATGTGGCCATAAACAGTTTTTTGACTCTACTGAAAATTTTAAAATTTTGAGTTAATACCCTCTTGTTGATCAAGTGCGATGTATACATTTGGAATCCTGTATGTTTTTATACTAAAATTAGAGCTTTTTTTAAAAAATGTTATCTTCAATCTCACTTTATGTTAAGTATCGATTCCCGTCAACACAAATATGTTTTCAAGATTTTTGAAAATTGTGTTCATTTAGAAATATTTATTTTTTTAAATTTTATATTGTATAATGCACACAAAAAAATTCTTCAAAAAATATATTGTAAATTAGATTTTCTGCAGAAAAAGTCTAAATTCTTATTATAAACCACTCATTTGGCGCACTTACGTCCAATTTAAAATACCCCGCCTGGAGGCGTGCTTGCCGGTTAGAAGGGTTTTTAACTCTTTTTTTTTTTGAGTAAATTTTGTTAACGACTATCACAGATTATATAATATGTGACGACTAAAATTACAATATTTAACAGTCTAGTAAAACTTAGATTTCATCAAAATTGTTTTAGATTTACCAAGAAAATTTTAGTTGAAAATTTTGTTTTGTATGGAGCCGTTTTTACTAAAAACTCCTACGACTTTCGTAATAAGGGGGAAACAATTTTGAGACTATTTCTGATTAATTTTTGAGCTTGTTAGTTGACATTGAAGACAACATTTTAATAGTTTTAACGCATTTCACTTTTCTATACAAACTTGCATAAAAAGTTGATTTTTTATAAAACTTATGAATTATGTTCTTTTAACGGCGACCCTTTGGATAAATTACATTTTATTTTTGAAAGACGCCCTTTATTTAGCAAAATAAAGCGTTACAAATATTTTCGGTTATTGCGTAATCGTAAATTGTAGCTATTTTTTAGGTGACTACTTATTATCTATTTGCTATCAAAATATTAAAATTTTATTAATGCAGTAAAAACCTTAATTCAATTTATTACTGACACAATCGGTTTGTTCGATTACTTTTTATATAGTAAAAGTAGTAAAAGAGAAAACTTTAAAAAAAATGTATTCATGGGAGTAAAATCACATAGTGCAAAAAAACGAAATGTAGTAAATGTTGTGAAAAAGTGTCATTATAACTTGAAAATTTTGTAAAATTTTATTTTATTTTAAATATATATTAACACATTTGGACAATTAGCTTAGTAAACAGTATTTGGTTAGTAAATGTATTGGCTTAGTAAACGGCATTTCGAATTTGAGTAGATTTCAATATGATCGGCAGAATGTCTTCAAATAATCGAACGATTTTGTAGTTAAAAAAAGAGTAAAAATGGTAAAAGTAGTAGCTTGAAGCAGGCAATCGGACAAGTCTAACGATTTACAATTTTTGTTATTTTTGCACATTTCATTTTATAAAAATTTGTAGTATTATATCATTTTACATAATATGTATATTGACATATCTGTTCCAGTACGTTAGCTCAGGCACCCAATCTTACAAAAAAAAAGCGTTCCTGTACACAATATTATGTTTAAATTCTTTTTAGGTCTGTTTCGAGTGACAACATAAATTACTTTTTCCCAACACATTCATCTTCTAATACTTGTCTTAAACATTCCTCAGTTATTTTTAATACAACTTCACTTAATTTCTCTGCACTAAATGGTTTATCCAATGGTGGTACATGAACAAAAAGACTACGTGTACAATTGTAATCCAAAGACTTGAGATAAATATAACCACATAGATAATTGCCAACATCTTTAGAAATCTTGGCTATTTTTGTGTTATTTTTGTCTACAACTGGTGTAGAAAAGTCTGGTGTACAGCCACAATGTTCGCTAATAACTTCAATAATATTATTTAAATTAAATTTACAAAAAGTGCCGTCTTTTTTGCACGGCAATTTTTTAAAGATGCACTGCCATTTGCCAAGTGTTTGCCAGCAAAGTCGGCTTTTATGAAATTATTATTGTAGGCTAACTTTTCAACATTAACACAGTTAGTCTTGCCGTTGACACCACAGTGTATTACTAGGGTAGGACGCCTGGACCATATGTTTTCGACAGCTTGATCAACAGCCTCATATTCAACAGGTACTTCTAATTTTTCCAATTTATATGAAGTATTTTGGAACAAAATTTTATCGGGCAGTAAGCGTACCTTAGAAAAGATATTGAAATTTCAATGTACATGTTCGCAAGATAATAATTGTATATTTACCGCCTCCCAACTGGCGTTTACTGATTCATGACCAATGAATGGACCAAAACCGGTAACAATTACCAAGTTTTCTACTTTCTCGTCATTAGCTGGATTTAGTTCGGCTTGCATAATGTTTAATATAATACTAAATACTAAATAGTTATCATGACCGTTTTTTATTATTGTTAAATTTTGTTGATTTATAAACTTTATCTCGAACAAAAAAAAAAAATAATAATAAAAAAGATGAAGACAGAGTAGGGATGATAAATTTCATTTGTTCAAAAAAAGTACCAGCCAGCATTAAAAATAACATTTTCTGTACCAACAAAAATTCTTTATAGCGAATTTGTTTTAAACAAATCTATTAATTCAATTACTACGAATTCAATCGAATTTTACTCTTTCGAGTCAGAAGAATACATCACTTGTAGTTATTAAATTTAGTAATTGGTTAAGTCAATTCATGCAACTCGAACTCCATTAATGCAAAATTAACTCGAATTAATGTGATTAAACTTACAGCGATTGGTTTTAAGTGAATTAATTCACGTTGGTAATCAAATTAAGGATTTAACTAAGAGATGGGCACGTGAGTGAATTTTGACTCAAACTCACATACGCTCACGAGAGAATAATTCCACTCACACCCAATCGTGATTCACGTGAATCACGCAAATTCACGAATTAAAAACTGACCGGAAAAAAATAAAATGTAAAAATTAAGTTAAAATTGTGAATGTTTAACTTAAATTTGCTCTGAATGTGTAATTTTGCCATTTATGAAATGTTTTAAAACCCCAAAAATATTCAATTGGTGAAAAAGTTAAAGAAAACATTTACTAAAGCAAAAACTAAATCTTTTGGTAAAACTCTACTCACTCACGATAGCTCACCCACGAATAATTTTTTCCTACTCACACTCTCTCACATTCGCGAGAGTAAAATTAGGATTTACTCACACTCACGCTTGATTCTTGTGAATCACGCAAAATTCTGCTCACGTCACCATCTCTAGTTTAATTCTTTAAAATCTTTTTTGAACATTTTATAAAAAATTAAGAAATTAAAAAACAGGAAAATTCTTAAATACTGTAAAACTCGTTTAAGACGAATCGCCCGATATTACAAACATTTTTGAAAGTCCTGACGTTTTGGTAACAGTTTCTTTAAATATTAACTCGCTTATGTTTCAGACAAACACACAAACAAAATTTCTATTATTTTTCCATTATGAACCGTACAAAAATTGTAAAGTTTTACCCCGGTTAATACGAACGTCGCTTATAACGAAGAATTGTGTTGGTCCACCGGATTTTAATGTACATTCTTATACTTTATTCTGTTTCTTATAGTACCACATAAAGTACTATAGCACCAACTTTATCATCACTTGGACAGAACAAGACAAAACAATGATGCCATTTTTTTGTTCTTATATTAGACCTTATTCCCAATCATCGGTTTGTTATATCCGAAAATTTCCAAATTTTTTTTTTTAATACAAAAAAAAAAATCATCGTTTTTAGAGATATTGTTCCTAACTTCTGAACTAGTTCAAAGAAACATTAAAGCAGCATTATACACTTTATACAGGTGCTTTCAAGAATTGGTTCAGAAGTATATAAAATCGATGGTTTAGTCAAAAGAAACTGCTCATCATTAAAAAGTTATCTTAATAAGATTGCAACTCGAAAAATAAAACAAGAATACCGATCATTGATCCTAAATATTTCAGTTATGCCGTTTTTAATGGCTTATACATTTGTTTCCTTAAAATCGGATTTTTGGTCAAAAGAAACAGCCACCATTAAATTGTTTTCCATAAACTTTTTTCCCCACATACAAAATTAATATTTTGAAAATATTAATTATAAATTTGAATTGTAAATAATTAAGAAGAAAAATGTATAGTAATAAGCTATTCAATTATTGTGAACATTTACATTAGTAAAGCAAAATAAATAGAACAAAAAGAATCAAGATTTAAAAGAAACATGCAGGAAATTAATAATTTCTTGTTAATTAATTATATCAAAATTGAGCTATTTTTTCTTAACAAGCAAAGGAGCATTGCCAAATAACAATTTAAACAAAAAATTTCTAAAAAAAAAAAAAAAAGCTAAAACTTTTAAAAAATTCTTAATTTTGTGAGATTTGAATGAATAGAAAAATTATAATATATTTTATTTGTGATAATCAGAGGAGACAAATGTTTTTATTTTTTTTTTTTGTTGCCATCTTTACTCATATTTGCTTTTTTGACCTTTTTTGATTTTTCATTTTTGATCTTAGAACAGCTTTTTTCAGACATTCTTCTCTTTAAATGCTTTTTTTTTTCTTTAAATTTTTTAATATTTATTGAAAAATATTAATTTTTTTTTGGCTTTTTTGCAATTTTGATATTTTTAAAAAAATTTTGTATAAAAAATTACAAGCTTAAAATCATAAAAAAGTTCACAAAAGTTGTAAAAACTAGAAAAATTTTAAAATCCATAAAATTCATCCGAAGAGTTCGGCCAAAAAAATGATATTTGGACAATAATTGGTAAAACAAAATTTTGTATAAAAAATTGCAAGCTTATAATTATAAAAAAGTTCACAAAAATTGTAAAAACTAAAAAAATTTTAAAATCCATAAAATTCAACCGAAGAGTTCGGTCAAAAAAATTATATTTGGACAATATTTATTAAAAAAAATTTTGTATAAAAAATTGCAAGCTTTATAATTATAAAAAAGTTTACAAAAATTGTAAAAACTAGAAAAATTTTAAAATCCATAAAATTCAACCGAAGAGCTCAGCAAAAAAATGATATTTGGACAATAATTGGTAAACAAAATTTTGTATAAAAAATTGCAAGCTTAAAATTATAAAAAAAGTTCACAAAAATTGTAAAAACTAGAAAAATTTTAAAATCCATAAAATTCATCCGAAGAGTTCGGCCAAAAAAATGATATTTGGACAATAATTGGTAAACAAAATTTTGTATAAAAAATTGCAAGCTTAAAATCGTAAACAAGTTCACAAAAGTTGTAAAAACTAGAAAAAATTTTAAAATCCATAAAATTCATCCTAAGAGTTCGGCCAAAAAAACGATATTTGGACAATAATTGGTAAACAAAATTTTGTATAAAAAATTGCAAGCTTAAAATTATAAAAAAGTTCACAAAAATTGTAAAAACTAGAAAAATTTTAAAATCCATAGAATCCAACCGAAGATATTTGGACAATATTCGGTAATTGAAAATGCTTTGGGCAGATTTTTATAATGACAACATTTTTAGGAGTGATCTATAGTGACTTTAAAAGTTATATTCGAAGTCTAAGATAAACAGTGAAGTTAACTGTAGCGGTTAAGTATTTTTTTTTTCTTTAAAAAAATTGTATAAAAATTTAATTGCTTCGTTAAAAATGTGCAATATTTGAATTTTTGTTTGAAATTTTATTATTAAAAATGTCGGGATTCCTGAAAAAGCTTAGTTTCCCGTGAAGCCCCTGTACGGGAAATCCCGGAATGCATTTCCCTACAAACAATATAAATATTTTTGTCCGACTCGCATTTTTTAATGTGGCAGCGCTTCAAAGTTAAAAAATAATTTGCCGAATAATTGTAGAACTACTTATCCGATCAGGGCAAAATGTACACCACGAGAATATCTTTTTAATGATGCCTTTATGACCCCACTGATCAATACATTATGGAGGAATTAACAATTTTTAGTTTTCCTCTAAAATCATATTAATTAAAAATTTGGCTAGCTTTTTTAAGGAAAAAGTAGTTTTACGAATCTGAAAATGTTCCTTGGAAGTCAGATTTAAAAATGGAAAGCTAAATAAAGCTAAGTGGGACTTCCTTTTAGGAAGAAATGAACAAATAAAGTTCCCGAAAAGGTAGCTTTTGTTTGTCACACTGGTGTATAATCCACACTAATAACAGTCTGAAGTTCGTGTGAGGAAAGAATAGGTGGGCAAGAGAAACTGATGCAAATACAGATTACACACAGCCAATATCCAAGTGATTATCCTACCCACAGTCCACATTGTACATAGTGTGTCCTGTAAACGCTGACAAGGCGCTGACCAACTTTGCCTCTGTCTACAGACAAATCTGAAAATGTTCCTTGGAAGTCAGATTTAAAAATGGAAAGCTAAATAAAGCTAAGTGGGACTTCCTTTTAGGAAGAAATGAACAAATAAAGTTCCCGAAAATGTAGCTTTTGTTTGTCACACTGGTGTATAATCCACACCAACAACAGTCTGAAGTGCGTGTGAGGAAAGAATAAGTGGGCAAGAGAAACTGATGCAAATACAGATTACACACAGCCAATATCCAAGTGATTATTCTACCCACAGTCCACATTGTACATAGTGTGGCCTGTAAACGCTGACAAGGCGCTGACCAACTTTGCCTCTGTCTACAGACTCCCACAGATTTGATTAGAGCCTCGTCATCGTTTACAGGGGACACCATGTCCAATGCGGACTGTGGGTGAGGTTAACATTTGAAAGTTATTGGCTTTTGTGAATCTGTATTCGCTTCAATTTCCATTGCTCCCTATTCCGTCCTCACACACCGCCCACCAAGCTGTTGGTGTGCACTATACACCACTGTAATTACTGCTACAACAAAAACAATCAACTCTGGATCATCATGACCGAGTACCCCCGGCGTCTCGGAGTTCACAGGAATACCACTACCAAGGAATGCCAACTAAAGAAACCAGCAATATTCATGTCTTTTTTAGTTTGCTACAACGACAACAACAACCGATCATGTCTTTTTAAGTAGTTGCAAGAACAATGTAAAGGGCACGTACCTGTAAATTCACATGCATATAAAATCCCTTAATTTTATACTAAATTAATATATATATTTTTTTTTTTTACTTTATTCTATACTTTATTTTATACGACTTGTATTACTGTGTAATACAGTCGTTCAGCCCGAATATCTTTTGTATTATGCGATTTAAAGAAATTTTTTCCACATGTTAGTAACAATTTGTTATACTTCTTGTTGTTACATATTAGAAAATTATTAATTTATGCACTTTTTTCACTTTTCGTAATATTAACTTTTCACAATCTTATTGGATTTTTTTCAATACACTTTGTTAGAATTCGCGACGCTTTATGATTTTTAGCGGGATTAAAATATGTCAAATTGTCCAAATGTCAAAAAGCCTATCAGAGTTGCAATTGTTTTTTTGACAGCCTGTGACAAATTGACAAAATATAATCCCGCCAAAATTCTTCATCCGTCACAAATTCTGTAAAAACTGTACATCCGGTGTATGAATTGTCTATATTTTAACAACTTTGCATTAAATTTATAAATCCGGTTGTACGTCCTATTCGAAAGAATAAGATAACTTTAAATGTTTTAGAGATTTTAAAAACTATTATACAAACACTAAAAATCCCCAAATTATAATACGCCTGTAATTTAGAGCAATTTTTTTGGGGTGTTTCTTCTAAAATAAAATTAGCAGTTATAAATAAATCTACAGAATTGTTACGGAAAGTCATTAAACTTTTCCGATTTTTATTGAATTGGATTCAAATCCCTTTTGTCTGGCAACACTACTTACAAAGCATTCAGCTTTGTAGGTAGTGTTAATAAAAGACGGCTTTCATTTTATTGAAATGACGTGTGATTTGGTGCTTTTTTCTCACAAATATCGCCGAGCGTAAAAATATTTACAACTTTTGAATTTTCAATTCCATTTTTAGCAACACACAACTGCGGCATCCTTCTATTAGTAATTCAATAATTTCAACTCAAATGTTTCGCCAAAACGAATAAAATCAATGCAAACAAAATTAACAATAACAATTTTAGGCGATTTTTTTTATATGTACATTGCAACATTGTTTACACGCTCTGGTGGAGTCTCGGCTGCTTGATGATCTGCAAACTATCAAGCAAAATTTGGCCGATTTTTTCGCCAAAGTACAAGAAGTATGCAAGAAAAAATATATATTTGCAAAGAAAAAAAAAAAACAATAACAGAGAACGAAGTCGGCGGCTGGCCCAAATTACAGCCGGCGGCGGCTCAAAGTCGACTGCAGCCAACGTTTTTTTTTTGAAATAAATTGAAATGTTTATTTTTAGTTTATCTGACTTATAAAAGGGAAATGAAAACAAAATAATAAATTCAGCCTTCTATTGCTTATAGCAAATAATAAAAACAATATTTTAGTTAATTTTTTCTCCATTAAATCATTTTAGGATTAGGTGGTTAAAACAGTTCAACGATGGTCTTGTTGTCGTGCACAAATAATTGTGTTTGCAAAATTGTAGGATTAAGTTTAGTTCTATTTTCATTCAAGCAATTCCCTGCTATAAAAAAGTAAAAAACAAAATATAGAATATATAGAAGTAAAAAACAAAATTGGAAGAATGGAACTAATTTAAATCAAAAATAAAACATTTCTATATAATAAACATTGTTCGTGTACAGGCTAGAATCTCTAGTCATACTCAGGCTAGCATCTCTAGTCAATAAAATTATAATATTTAATTATAAATATTTATATTTTTTTGATGAAATAGTCGGCTCAGCTGACTTTGTTGGCTTTACATTTGAAGTCGAAATTAGCCGATCACTTTGGTGGCGGCTGTAACACCATAAAATAAACCGGTGGCGGCTTAACGACGTTTGAAAGTCGCTCGACTTCGTTCTCTAAACAATAATTCAACAATTTCCATATGAAATGACGTGTCATTTTAAAAATTCTCTACACTCAAAACAACATCGGGAGAATAAATTATTTTACATTTAAATATCGACGCGTGAACATCGTTGTTGGGCCAGATTTAATTACGCGGTTTTAAGTAATATTGTGTGGGATTAGTATATTTTTTTTTAAAGGAATATACAATAATTAGCAAATAATCGTAGCAGAAAAATGAAATTCTTATTGTGCTCTTTATTACTTGTGGCCGCCGCCACTTTGGGCGTACAAGCCGATGAAGAAATCCAAACCGAAGAAGGAGTCTTAGTATTGAATGTGAAAAATTTCAAAGAAGCCATTGAGAAAAATGATTACGTTTTAGTGGAATTCTGTAAGTTGCAATTTTTTTTTCACTTGTTAATAAATGGCGGAGGGGGGAATAAATATATATGTATAGGTACTTTCAATATGGGTAGGAAAATTGTTGTAAAACATTTACAGACGACGTATTTGTTTCCTTTTGTTTAAATTTGTCTGCGTGTACAATTTTAGTTTGCAACGCTTATTTTTACATTTTATTATAGTTTATCTTTTGTTCTTAATCTTAATTAACTCCATTCCTTTTGGTTTTATTGTTCTTTAGTTATTTTTTTGTTCACATAACCTTTATTTTTCCATTTATTCTTTTATGCTTTTGCCGGCATTTTCTGGAGATGTTCTGTTTTAACAAACAGTTAAATTATTCTACACTCTCTTCGTGCAGAGAGTATTTTCTTATGTTGACGTGTCATTTTCTTATTTATCATTTTGTTTATTTAAGAAATTTTTAAATCTTTAGCATTATTTGTTTATTACAACTGTAAAATTTTTAATAAATATTTTGCATATTTATGTGTCCCTATTATATTTCCTAATTCTCCAACCTATTTTTTTTTTTGTTAACTTGAACAGTGTTGGAAAGTGTCAAGCTAATTGCACTTGTATTTTTTTTTGCAACTTGACATTAAACAGTGGGTCAACAACATATATTTGACTAGAAAGGCTGGTTTGGAATTGATTTCGATTAAATGATACCTGTCCTATACACAAAAAAATGTTTGACAATAATTTTTTTAAAAAAGCATACCAAAGTTTGTATACTCTCCACCTTAAGTGATGAGAGTATATATCAGTTTGTTATTCCGTTTGTCGAAATATCGGTCTTGGCCGATTTACCGATGTTCGTTGAAATGGCGATAACGGCGAGAAAATGCAATAGAGGCTGCCCTTTTTACCTATAGAAAATGAGCAAAATCGGTCAAGCGGTTCAAAAGTTATGAGTGAAAATTTGAAGGTACCTCTAAATTTTTCATACAAATTGGTGTATAATACATTGAATGTTAGTACAATTATATAGTAGCGTCTAGTGTATAAAATATAATGTCGTATTTTCCCGCCGACGCTAATTGTATAAACAAATTTTGGTAAATCAAAATTTAATTAAACATGTACTTGTTTTTGTAAAAATTGTAAAAGTTATTACATTTATTCGCCAAAATTTTGTGAAAGTTTGCCAAGATTTTATCTGAAAAATGTTTAAAGAAATATAATCTATACATAAACGCTATGATCACTTTTTAAATATTTCTGCTGCAGCGATAACTTCCGTTAAGCTAAACTGTTTTCAAAAAACCATTAAAAACACTTCTATGAATAACAAATTAAGCACGGCACATTTTTTAAAAGATTTGATCAAATATAAATAATATAAGGGCTTATTGTAAAAACTTGATAAGCCACATTTTAGTTTTAGTTTGTTTTTGCCTTTTAAAGGTTCCAAAAAATCCAAAAAATATGTCTTTTGCAGGACGTTCATACTCTATTTACTTGCAATAAGTGTTTAAGCAAGACTTCTATCAAATATTAGTCAATGGATGTCTAGAAAACAGCAAAAATCCATAAAACAGTAAATGTGGCTTATCAAGTTTTTACAATAAGCCCTTCATATTTAAAAATTCTACGATCCTGCATTGAAAATTATTAAAAACAACTTCTCGAGTAGAGATAAGATTTTTATGTAATTTTTATGTTTTTCAATGCGGTTTTTAACAAAAAAATTTTAAATTCTCTCATTTTACATACATACGTTCTTAATTTTGAATATGTATATCTTTGGAATGGTGTGGACACCCCCTTATAGTTTCAATATAATAATGTTCTTAAAGTTCAAGGATGTTTTCAGAATTTTTTAAGGAATTAGAAAATTTTAAATTTGTTAGTGTATGCCTTTAGTTTTTACCAATAGTGATATTTATATCTTTGTGGAAAGATTTTAAAATTTAAGGTATATTGTATACTATAATGTAATTTTTATATCCTATTGATAAATTTATTTGTTTTATTATCTTTTTAATACTCTGAAAATTTTAAGTTTTTTTTTTTTAATATTATAACCAACTTTTTACCGTATTTCTGAAAAACTGATAAACTTTAAAATTTTCGTTATAGTATTTTTAGAAAAATATATTTAATGTATTCTATGTTCATTTAAATCACTTTTAAAATACAGTGCACTCGCGATAACGTGAACTAATTAAAACCGGGAGTGTTCACGTTTGTGAGCTGTTCACCTTTCCGAATGCCAAAAATTTAAGGCAAAATGTATCAATAATGCCATAAGTTTAGACTAATTATACGTAATAAAATAATAATTGACATTTTATTAGAATAAAAGAAGTAAATGATTATTAAGAAAATTATTTACATACATTTGTATGAAGATTTATGTAAAAATACTACATATGTATGTATAAATAAAATTAAAACATAAATATAGCAACTAAAATAGTTTCTATGTATCTTCTGTCCTTAATGCAGTGAAACAGTTAAAGTAGGGGAATCCCAAAACTTAGAAAAAATTGAATTCTTAACGTATTTACGCATTTCCAACTAACACATTGACTTTTTTTTCTGTTCACATTATAGGGCTTTCGTACTTTGTTCACCTTTTAGAGTAGTCAATGTAAAATAAAATGTGTTCACGTAATGCAGTGTTCACATTATCGCGAGTGCACTGTATTTCTCTTATCCTCATGTTTTCTTATCAATAATTGTATGCCACGTCTTAAGCAACATATCTTAGATAGCGTTATTAATTTTTCTAAAACAAATTAAAGATTGTATAGAAAATTGCGTTGTTGCTCAGAGCATATAACGCACATTATTCTTTATCATCTAAAATTAGTTTTGTAGGGGTCCTGATCTTATGCACTTGACTGATATGAATATTGCAACATAAAAGATATGCAGACGTTTTCAAATACATCCGTATGTTGTTTTTTTAAAAGAATGACAAGAAATGTTTCAAGCAAATTTTAGCATTGAAATTGTGTGAAATATTATAATTTGTATTAAAAGTTTTAGATTGAAAACTTTTCAAGTTTCTACTTTTATTATTTCTCCAAGAAACTAACAAAAACTGGCTTATTAATGAATATAAAATATAGACCAAACATTTCCTAAAAAAAACTTTCTATTTCACGTTCTTTATGTGTATAATTCGTGATTTCTTTAAAAATCTGTATCTCTATTACATTACTTTACTCCTCTTGATAAATATTTTTGTTGTTGTTGTATTCAACCGCCAATTTCTATTAATTTATTTATTTTCTATTATGTTATGCGTAAATATTTGTTGTACTGATTTTAAAGCCGTTATTTTAAAGAGTTCATTAACCCTTTAGACCATGTTTGTGTCTCTTTTACTGATTAGTTGTCTTGTAGTAGTTAACAGTTAATCAAAAGAGAGTAATGCTACGTTTCCACTGGCGGTGTTTTGGAGGTGTTTTGAAAGAAAACATGTTTTGTACATGTTTTCCCATACATTTTTTCGTACCAAAACAAATGTTTTGCTCAAAACATACATATAAGTGGAAACACAGTATTAGACTTAGTTTTTGATGTATTTCACAAGCCGGTTGTGAACACATATTAAACACATGATTGAATGATACTACATGTGTTATTTTTAAGCCGATCATAGATGGTCAATATAATTGATTTCCATTTATTTATCTTTGCACATACACTTTTAATGTTATTGAAAACATACAAATTAAATAAAATTCATCAATACTTTCCATTTGTTTAAAGATTTCCAAAATTTAGCACGTTTTATCATATAACCACGTTTATTTTGATTATTTTTTATTTTGCAATAATGTACAGTGGTGTGAATTGAAATAGGGACACTTGTATGCAAAAAATTTTAAAGTACATATTAAAACATAAATCTTGGGGGGAAACTAGCAATAATAGTTTTAGATTATTTAAACTTTGTTGTAGTAATTAAAAAAAAAAAAAAAACATTTAAAAATAATATAAACTCTTATTCGAGCGTGAACAGAAAAAGAGGGATATTAAACAATTTATACAAAATAATTAAAATTACTAGCATTTTTTGGTTGAAAATGTAATATGGGTCATTGCATCATAATTGTGACAAGTTTGAAACCTAGAGATAATCGTGATCAATTACGAAATAAAAGGAATTTTGAGTATATTTTTGTGCGAAGCTGTTTTGTTGGAATTGTTTATCAATCTTAAGATCAACAAAAGAAGACATGACTACTTTTGAATCCTTAGAAAGCTGAGACCTTTCGAAATTGTTTAAACCGTTTAAAGATCATATATAGTTCAATTTCGTTTATTGGCGGTTTTCTAGTCAATATCGCAATTTTTACCATTTTTAAAAGTCGACATGTTACACTGAATAATGGCATTAATAGCTTTATTCCACTATATTCACTTTTTAGTATACATATCTGATTTTATTAGAAGTACTTTGAAACAATATTCTAAGTCTAAGCAACCGGATAGTGAATTATACAATTAAATAGAAAACGATCAAATATCCCAGATTTATTATTTTTTATAAGCACATAAATTAAACATTTAAATATTCAATGCATTTAAATCTAATTTTAACATTACCAACAAAAAAAATTCTAGAAATATTAATTTTTTTTTTACGATTTACTTACTGTCTCTATTTCTGTTCAAACTCGAATAAGAGATTTTATATAATTTTTTAATGTTGTTTTTCTACATTACAACAAAACAGCAAAGTTTAAACTATAAAGGAAATTAATAGTGTCGTTTTACAATAATCTGAAAATAATATTGGTAGTTTCCCCCAAGATTATGTGTTAATTTTTGCATTAATTTTTTTTTTTGCATGTATGTGTCCCTATTTCAATTCACACCACTGTATATGCTTCTTTTTTTTTAATTTAATGTATTAATTTTCATACATCAAAAAACGAATTTAAAAAAACCTAAAATTTCAATATTGGTCATACACTTTTCAATAATACCCAGCGAAAAAAGATTTGAAAAATATGTAGTAAAATCATCACATATACGGGGATTCAGATGTGGTGCAAATTGAGGTAAACACGCATGATTTTAACATGGTGGTGTCATAGGACGGAGGTAATGCAAATTCCTTAAACTTCACTTTATTAAAAGTACTATGTGTAAGGTTATGAAAGATTGTATTTTTTGGGTGTCTTTTTCATAGAACTTAATTTGTTATTTTTAATTAGTAGTGTCCGACCGAACAGTTCGGCCAAAAAACTATATTTTGTCGGTTTTTTGATATCTAGAGGCAATGATGACAAATTTTGGTATTGGAAACATGTTTGTTGAGCCGATTTAATTCGATTTTGTGTATAAAATTTAAGAGAAAAGCCGAAGTTTAGCTATAAAGTTAAAAGTTCGGCCGCCGAACTATTTTCAATTTGGCCGAACTTTCTTAGGCCGAACAGTGAATTCATTGCTTAACTACAGACTTTTCTTCAAATTTGACAATCAAAATATCATCTAATCAGCCCAATAAACATTTTTTCATCCGCCAAATTTGTTCATAATGCTTTAAAATACCGAATACAGACCAAATGCATTTTCTGGCCGAACTGTTCGGTCGGACACTATTAATTAGTGATTAAGGTATTATGTCAAGTCACATCTTTTTTACTGAGTGATAGATAATATGTATCTGTAGGAGTGCTTAAAATGTTATAATAAAAAAAAAACTTTTAAACAGCTTTCTAGCTTTAAAAACAAAGCGAAATAATAGTTTTTCGTTTAACTGAAAAAAAAACGAAAACTATTGTTAAGTCTGATATTTTGTAATCATTGTTTTTTTCAAATTTAAAGGTCAGAAACACACAAATTCAAAGCGACATCTAGATTAAGGAAAATAGTTGTCAAAAGAAACAAACTCCCGGTTCCATTCGAGTATGTCAAATAGCAAATTGTAACATTCGTGACATTTCTACTAGTTAGCCTTGTATATGACGACATTATATGCTAAGTTTAGGAACTGATCTAAAAGACCAGCATTAGATCCGAAAAATCAGTAGTAGTAGCTACTTTGTGTTTAATGAAAATGATGTTTATTTGCAACTACTTCGCATTATTTTTGCTGGGTAGGTAACTGAAAACGTAAACAATTCAAATCATTTTGAATTTTTCAATTTAATTGATTTAACTCTCAATATATGGTACACACGTTAAATTTGTTTGTAAACAACATAAAATTGGTCAATAATATTTAACGTGTGTACTCCTACTTAAGAATTATTATTATTACAAAATTAAAAATTTTCATTTAGAGTTTTATTAGTTTTTTGTTTTTATATACATCGAGATTATTTTTATGTTATTTTCAATTTATAACGAGCTTTCAACCTCAGTATATTTACAAAAATAAAGCAAATCAAACATGTGTAACAGAATTAGTTTTAAGGGCTATTAATATAAATTTATGTACACGTGTTAATTGTTCATTGAACCATTTTTGTATTGATAAACAATGTTAAATGAATATGTTTTTTATCGAACATAAACGTATACAATTCTTTTATTTATACACAATCAATTTTAAAACACTTGTTTAAATATTACCTCCATTCAAAACAAACAAACTAGTTAAATATTTTTAATTTCCGTGGTTAAAAATTATTTTGAAACAATTAAATTTAAAGCATTTATTTAATTTTCAATAACAAAAGAATATAATTTATATTGAAATACAAATACAAGTGTTATTTTTAAACCTTTCGCTATTTTATCCATATGGATACACAAAATTCGTTATTAACAATAAAAAGTTTCAAATCAAAAATTGATGTGCCTTGATTTGCCAGAATTCCTTTGAAGAAAATTATTATTAGAAATTTGTTGGCAACAGATTTTTAAAATTTATGACAGTTTTTCAAAATTTTACCGATCGGTATAAAAAAAATACGTTTTCATTATTTTTCTAACACATATCCACATTTCATTAAGATCGAAATATGGTCTCCTTGTAAGCAGAGCTTCAAAATAAAAATTAATTAATTTTTAAGCTTCATTCACAAATAAATTTAATTTAGAATTGAAGGGCTTAGTGCAAAAACTTGATAAGCCACAAAATTAAAATAATGAAATAATCGCCTTCAAAGTTTAAAAAAAATGTAGAAAATAAGGCTTTAACTAAACCAGACTGTAAGCATACATTAAAGGTGCTTAAGGAAGGCTCCCATCACATACCCGTTCATGGATGATAGAAATCCATCGGAAACTGCTTTTTTACAAAAAAAAAAGTGTGGCTTATCAAGTTATTGCACAAAGATTCATAGTCTGAAAAATGGTAGCTAATTAGATGGTCTTTCTTGATACTTGTAAAAAGTGCCAAACTGTGTCTTCTATTACATGACCTTCTTCGGAAGACTATAAGACAGTAAAAACCATTTTATTAAGTCAATGTGGCTTATCAAGTTTTTGCAGAAATTTTATTTAGAATTTTTTAATTTTGAAGAAATGATATCTGTATTTTTATTTATTTTTTTTTTTTTTATTATTTCAGGCATTTATTATTATTATTATTATTATTTATTATTATTTCAGGCATTTAGTGCTGTAGAAACTTGTAATAAATGCCAAGATATTTTAGCACTTATTACAAGTATCTGTTGCTCGAAAATCCTGCAAAATAGCAACTATTTCCTCAAAATAAAAATTCTTAAAGAGAATTTCTGTAATAACTTTATAAGCCACGTGGATTTGAAAAAATGGGTTTCACTGCCTTATAGTCTTAAAGCGATGGACATGTAATAGAAGACACCCTTGGCACTTATTACAAGTATCTAGAATATAAAAGTGAAGAAAAACAGCGACTTTTTCCTAAAAATAAGAAAATCTTAAATAAAATTTCTGCAAAAACATGATATGCCACATTGATTAAAAAAAAAAAAAAAAAAAAAAAAAGAAATGGTTTTCAATGACTTCTAGGCAGCTGGTAAGCAAGATGTTCGAGCTATAAATTCTTGTAATAAGTGACAGTATGTGTCTTCTATTACATATCCGTCGGTGGAAGTCTAGAAGAGTGTAAAAACCATTTTATTACGTCAATGTGGCTTATCAAGTTTTTGCACAAATTTTATTTGGAATTATTTAATTTTAAAGACTAGGTAGCTTTTTGAAGGATTTTCATGA
Source organism: Delia radicum (assembly GCA_021234595.1). Taxonomy (NCBI): domain Eukaryota; kingdom Metazoa; phylum Arthropoda; class Insecta; order Diptera; family Anthomyiidae; genus Delia; species Delia radicum. The sequence goes on along the minus strand of CM037853.1, from coordinate 235,391,816 downwards.
TATATATACTTGCTTTAAGTGCAAAGATGTGTCTTCTATTTCATGTCCATCGCTGGGAGACTAATAGACAGTAAAACCCATTTTGTTAAATTAATGTGGCTTATCAAGTTGTTGCAGAAATTTTATTTAGAATATTTTTATTTTAAAGAATAGATAGCTCATTTGACAGATTTTCCTGATAAATATACTTGTTGGAAGTGCAAAGATGTGGCTTCTTTTACATGTTCCTCATGTCTCCCAGACTAGAAGACAGTAAAAAACATTTTAATAAATTAATGTTTTTACAGAAAAGTTTTTACAGAAAATTTATTTAGAATTTTTCAAGGAATGTGTATCTTATTGGTGTGGCATATCATGTTCTTGCGTAAAAAAATATTGAAATATAGTCGAATTGTAAAAAGTAACATTTACTCTAGATCTGAAAGTATTTGGAATATAGCTTAAATCATTTAAGTGGATATTGATACCACTTTAGGTAATGCAATGAACAAATAAAATCATTTTTTGAAAACGTGTGGCTTATCATGTTTTTGCACTAAGCCCTTCAATTATAAAATTTTCATATACATATCATTCCATTAATCAACTGCCTAAGAATTTATTCATTAGCTTTATTCAAAAGCTTGAATGAGTTCGATATACATAATGTTCGTTCAGCATTTTACTAATTGAATGAAGAAATTTTAGTATCGTTCATTTAATACAGAGAATATTGATATAAACCATTTTAGATAATTGTATTGAAGAATTAAGCTACAATAAACGTAATATTTCTTGGGCATAGGTTTGTACAAAGATTGTTTCAAAAAAATAAATCTGTAGCGAAACTAAAAACTGGGAAGTAGTACCTATTGAAAACAGTTTATCACGAATTTAATATTTTATAGTTGTTGAAATTTATTTTAGTTCTATACAAATTATAAAATATGACTTGTTTGCTTGCCCAATCTTTTTTCTGGCTTCCCTGAATGGTATAAACACTTTTTCAAATGTATGTACGATAATTTTTGTGTTACTACGCTGTATCATTCCAATTTCAAAGATATTATTGTCGAAAACAATATTTATTAGAAATACTTTCATTTAATGTTTCCTTAAGGCCACGTATGTTTTTGTTATTATTTCATGAGTTGTCTTTTATTTTAATTCATTCGTACTCTTCTTATCTCTCTCTCTGGCGTTAACTTGTTTTTTATGCCAATTGTGAAATTAAGACGTCATTCTAAAGCGCGATTATTAAGAAATTACAATAAAAAGATGTAGTTATAGTCCAACAACACCTACTACTATTTACTCACTGCCTGTTTCTTGTTATGCATACGTGGCTCTTAGCAAAATGAAAATATCTAAATTTTGTTTGGTAATAAATACATAATTTCTTTTTATAGTCTATTTAAATTTTATAATAATTATGTAGATGTGTTTATTTAGGTGTAAATTGTATAATTTCAAATGACACAAGTTTTGTTACATCCGTTTTTATTAAAAATAAAAAATTCCATAATTAAACTTGTGCTGGTAGACAAAAACGAATGTAATTATAAAGATTCAGTTATATTATTGTGTCTAACGAATTGTTTTCTAGTTAATTTGGGTTAAACAGTTAAACTTGGTTTAGTTAAACCGAAAGTTAATTTGATAGAGTCATTTCCATGATTCAAAACAATCATTTGTCAGAACAACTTTTTCTCGTTTAATATTTTTGTCTTTTTGAATTAAAAAAAAAAAATAAACCACATTCCAACACCAGTTACAATCTGTGTTAAACTTATCCAGCAAAAACTGTTCTGCCAAAGAATAATTCTAGTTGAGCATTTTCATCGATGAATTTAACATTGGCTTGTTATAGGAAATAACTTCCAAGGAAGTTGTTTAGGCAGAAAACTTCCAAAGAATCATATTTGGAACGATTCCTTCCTATGACAAGCCAATGTTAAATTCATCGATGAAAATGCCAAATTAGAAGAGAAACATTTTTTGCTGAGTAGTTTAATGATAATATTTATCCTAAACCTCGGCCTTAATGTTGGTTTTTTTTTTTTTGCAAACTGAAACTTTAATGATGTTTAAATGCAAGTAAATGATTTTTGTGATTTTTAAATTGTTATTAATAAAGTAACTGCCCAGCCAACAAATGAACTGATAATACTAAGGCCAAGTTTTCGGCTTAGTATTATGTAACTAAACTTGGTTTAGTTTAAGCGAAAACAATTTTTTAGCTATTATCAAGTTTGTAAACAAAAAATTTTCTTATTATTTCTTAAATATAATATACAGGGTGTCCGCCGAGAAGGTATACTACTTTGTTTGTTTATAATTTTTGATTAAATGAAAGAGAATGGATCTTATATTGCTAAATGTTTTATTTAATGTCGGCAATTGTGTATGGAATACAATATCAGATAAATGTCCGCCTCTGTTAGCCTCACAAATGCGAGCCCTTTTAAGCACATTTTTCATTACATTCTCACACATTTCATGTGGTATTTCATTAATTTCATCACGAATATTTTGTTTGAGTTGCTCAAGCGTTTCTGGTTTGTTTGCATAAACCTTACTTTTCAAATATCCCCACGAAAAGAATGGAGCAGTCAAATCAGGCGACCGTGGAGGCCAATCAACATCACCATTTCTTGAAATAACACGTAACTTTCTCATCATCACAGTAATCGATGATTGATTTTGATAAAATGTTTTAACGATTAAAACACGTTGGTTTATCGAATATTTATCCATAATAAATTTGCCACGTGTCTACTTCACGACTGCCAAATATGAACTGTCAAGACTAATGTTTACCAAAATGGCGGCAAAACAAAGTAGTATACCTTCCCGGCGCACACTTTGTATATAGATAGTAAAAACTCGGACTAAAAATTCAAAATTTTGTTTGAAAGTTGTTTATTCAAAAGAGCCTTATTTTTATTTCCAAAAATTTTAATCAGTTTAATTAAAAACATAAATTCAAAAAGAAATTTATTGGCCTAAAATTAAAATACACATACAAAACGGAAATTTGACTTTTTGTCGTCTTTCTGAATCAATGGCGTTAAGCTTTTTGTAGCCATTTTTTTGAATTGTTCACAAGATTTTAGTTTTAATTTACATTTCTGAAACCTTTTTTGGATTAAGTTCGTGATTCAGCACAAAGACGAATTTCCGTCTTGCACAAGTATTTTATTTTTTGTACAGAACAATAAACGGACGGAAATTATACTTTCTCATGCTTTTATGCCTTTTATGATTCTTTTCGTCAAATTTTCATCAAAACAAAAAAAATAATGTTTGACAAAAATAAAATATTAAACATGTGTTGTATGAGTCCTTTTTGACTCATAGAATAATAAACCTCTAAAAATATCCGATTTTGCTGCTAGGTATTATTTTTATTTCATTTATTTAATTGGTTGAGATATCCAAGCCCTTATTACTATATGTGGCTAGAAAGCTAACACAACAAAGTTTTTCTAGCAAATTATTTACGAGTTTTATTATTTTAGATGCTCCTTGGTGCGGTCACTGCAAATCTTTGGCTCCCGAATATGCTAAAGCTGCCCAAACATTGGCTGAAAAAGAATCTAACATTAAGTTGGCTAAAGTTGATGCTACTGTTGAAGGTCCTTTGGCCGAAGAATATCAAGTACGTGGTTATCCTACATTGAAATTTTTCCGCAACGGTGCTCCCGTCGATTATACTGGTGGTCGTCAAGCTGCCGATATTGTTAGCTGGGTTAACAAGAAGACTGGTCCTCCCGCCAAGGATTTGACTACCGTTGAAGAAGCTGAAGCTTTCTTGAAAGATAATGAAGTAAGATTATTTTCTATTTTCTTAACCTCATTAAGATTTTAAATTAACATTTCGTTTTCTTAAAAAAACAAAACAGATCGCCATTATTGGTTTCTTCAAAGATCAAGAATCCGATGAAGCTAAGACTTTCATTTCTGCAGCTAATGCTATGGACTCTTTCGCTTTCGGTATCACCAGCAATGCTGATGTTATTGCCAAATATGAAGTTAAGGATGGTGCTGTTGTTATGTTCAAGCCCTTCGATGATAAGAAATCCGTTTTCGATGGTGAACTCAATGTGGATAACCTCAAGAAATTCGCTCAAGTTGAATCTTTGCCTTTGATTGTTGAATTCAATCATGAATCTGCCTCAAAAATCTTTGGTGGCTCCATCAAATCCCACTTGTTGTTCTTTGTCTCCAAAGAAGCCGGTCATATCGAAAAATACGTTGAACCTTTGAAGGATATTGCCAAACAATACCGTGATGAAATCCTTTCGTTACCATCTCTTCTGATGAAGAAGATCATGCCCGCATCTTTGAATTCTTCGGCATGACCAAGGAAGAAGTACCTACCATTCGTTTGATCAAATTGGAAGAAGATATGGCCAAATACAAGCCCGAATCCAATGACTTGTCCGCTGACACCATTAAAAATTTCTTGCAAAAATTCATGGATGGTAAACTTAAACAACACTTGTTGACTCAAGAATTACCCGAAGATTGGGATAAGAACCCCGTGAAAGTTTTAGTCGCCACTAACTTTGATGATGTTGTCATGGATAAGTCCAAGGATGTTTTGGTTGAATTCTATGCTCCCTGGTGTGGTCATTGCAAACAATTGGCTCCAATCTACGATCAATTGGCCGAGAAATACAAGGATAATGATTCTATTCTTATCGCCAAAATCGATTCTACCGCTAACGAATTGGAACACACAAAGATCTCTTCATTCCCTACCATCAAATTGTACCGCAAGGGAGACAACAAGTTGTCGAATATAATTTGGACAGAACTTTGGACGATTTCGTTAAATTCTTGGATGCTGGTGGTGATATCAAACCTGTAAGTTTTAATAACACTAATATTATTTCAAAAACTAAAACCTTTGTATTTACCTTTTTTAGGCTCAAGAAGAAGAAAAGGTTGAAGAAGAAGAAGAGCACAAGAAGGATGAATTGTAAATTCAAACTTCTCTCTCCGCCCACCATTAAATTTTTCATTTAATACTTAATTTAATTCCAACGAAAAACAAATCCTTCATCAGATTAAAAGAAATGCATTTTTTGTTTGCATCTTTAATAAATAGTGGGAGCACTGGTTAATCCTACTTTTTCCTTTTAAAAAATAACGATTATACGTTATTTTTCATTTCTTGCTTTCCGTTTCTTAATTAAGTTATGCCAAGTTTTAATTAATTATATTTTTTATATTATAAAAGTAATTAAACAAGAAAAAAATACTAAGAAAATGTTTAATTTACATGAATTTTAATGGGAGTTTGAGTTTTAGTGGCTTTAATATAGAAAAAAAAATTCTTCTATTTAAGATAAATTCCAGCTACTTTTAATCGTACAGTTTTTATAAATTATATAATCTCTTCCAAAAAATATTGTAAAAAAAAAATAAAAATGTAAAATAAAGAACTGATAAACATGAAATAAAATATGCAATTTCTTTTATAATGAAAACGTATCTCTTGCAAACTTGGCAGGAGTTAATAATTTCAAAAAAAAAATACATTTAAAATTATTTACGTTTGAAGTTTATATTCTCTAGATCCATGAGAACCCACAGATTATTGAACCACTTATATATCGCATTCTATCTTTGAACGATCTTATAAGAATTGCTAGGGTATGGAATTTTTTGCCTCTTAAATTACGAACTTTCACTTTATCGTACGATATGTTTAGAAACAGATTATTATCTTACTGCCAAGAGAACTTGTAGTTATAACCTTTGAAATTACATTAAAATTATGCTTTCACTGATATGGACTTAAACATGTATTTTTTTTTTTTTAACAGTGTTTGGCCTGCTGTACCATATACAGAAAGTGAAGTGTGCAAATTAATATTTTTTATTTTTTTTTTTTATTAATAATTATATAATTACAAATTATACACTATTACCCTAACCGAGCACTAGCAACGATGGCTATCGGCTCGTTGTAGCGAAAACAGTCCAATGCCTCTGGTGGGAATCGAACCCACGACCCCCGCACTGGTAAGCTAGCACGCTACCAACTAGCCTACCGGGGCGCATATTTTTTTATATTTAGTATTGAAACTTCTTTTTAAAAAAACTTTGTTATTTGTAATACTATAAAGTATACTGGCAATACGTCCTTGGCCTTGAAGGCTTTTTGTATTGCAGCAATAAATAAATGAAATACAAAATTATATCGCAATTTTTATTTTTTAAACTTAAAATAAAATACGGTACTGAGATTTTCAATCAAATTACGATTTTTATTCCGGATAATGTGAATAGGAAATTAAATATTTAAACAAGTAATAAAGAAATTAATGATTGGGGCCACTTTAACAAAAATGCGTAATATTTATAAAGTAATTAAAATAGATTTTAATTAAAGTTTTTCTTTTTTTATTGAAATACAAGTGGTTTTTATGCTTTTTAACAATTGCCCATTTGCAAAGTTGCGTTTCTATTAATTTTGTCTACGAAATTTAGCGATTTTTCAGCAAAATGGGTTGACAGCACTGAGAAATAATATTTATGAAGAAAAGCTTTGCGCATTTTTCCATACAAAATCGTCAGCAAATTGTAAAAAATCGTCAAAAAAAAAAGTATTTTAAGTGGTATAAAGTTTGAATAAAAAAAAGGAAAAGACAATAAAATAATTCATATTTTAAGTGCTAACGAGATATTGTTTTACTCTATCAAGATTTTTGTCACTTTTCTATGGTTTAAACTTCAAAAATCATGATATTTTACAACTTAAACACTTTACCGCTCAAACTGTTAATTACTTCATTAAAATAATGTAAAAAATATTTAATACAATTGATTCTGCAATTTTTGATTAGTTCATGTTTTTCATTTCGTGTTCGGTTTCGATATTGCTAAATATAAACTATTTCTGTTCAAATATTATGAATATTCTAGGCTCGACTTTGACAATTTTATTTATATTATTAGGCATGTTTTAAGGCACCGGATTTATTTTTGAATTTGGCAAAAAATCTATGCTTCTTTTAATTTGAAAAATAAATAAATAAATCTTACTCATTTAATTTTTAAAAAATAAAAATGTAAATAAAAATTAAATTATGCTACCCCAAAATAAATTCATAAAATAAATAAATCCCTTTTGAATTCTGGTTAATTAATTTCTAGTATTTACATTTTTGAAAACAAATTTTTGTAAATCATTTTATAAAAATAAATGTTTTGCTGACATACTTAACTGTTGTCAAAATATCGTCATTTGATTTTGGATACTAAAATCGTCAAACCTAGCAACACTGTGCTTTAAAAAAGCTTTTGAGAGAATAAAATAAATGATTTTTAATTTACCTTATATTTCCTTATCCGCTTCTGTTTTTTTTAAATACTTCTAAAGAACCAATGCCCTCAACCATCTGTTAAATTTTATATGCCAACTGGTTTTAAGAGGAACAGTTTTTAGATAATTTTTTAATGAATATTTTTTAGAATAATTAACAAAATGTGTTAATTACACAAAACGTATGAAGAGAATACATTAAGCAACACAAATTAACTTTAAAATTGTTTATACGCATGAAAATTAGTTAATTAAAAATGCCACTGTTAACACAATTTTTGTCGAAACTCTCTCAAAACCAGTACAGGTTTTTAAGGAGGGAGCGTTGGATACAGGTTGGTGCTACCAGTGGCTATCCATCAGTAATGTTAAAAAAGTCTAAATTTCACACCGAAAATTCGCAAACGACAGAGAACACAAGGAATACCGATAAACCTTAAAAGTTAATAAAAACGTATTTAAAAACATAAAACAAAAACTAATTTAGAAAAGTTGAGGTTAAGAAGAAGAATAAACGTTTTTCTCTAAAAATTATAAACATTATTAATTTTTAAATCAGTCTAGCCTAGTTTCTGCCTTTTTATGGATGGGCGTAATCAGTGATTTTCCATTTAAATTGTATTATTATTTGTGTCTTATAATTGTCAGATTGTCTCACCTCACTCGGTAATGTCAACGATAGCAAAAAAAAAGCAAAGGTTGAAAAGACTTAATTCTTTAATTAAATTTTCAAAAAATAATGAAATTTTACACAAATTTCATTCCCAAAAAGCATTCTTTTGGAATTAATTCTTAGCTTAATTCTCAGTAGATTTAAATGATATGAATGAATTCTATTTTGAATGATTAAAAATTGTCTTAATTCGTTTAGTAAGTAGGCGAATGATAAAAGATTTGTTTTCATTCATTTTGTTAAATGATTAAAGAAATTTGTCATCAATTAACTAAAATATTTAAAAAATACAAAGAAAATTACTTAAAATTAGTCTATAATACTAAAAAACAATCATTCATTTCACACAAATAAAAACAAAACACGCAAGAATTAATTGTTTTTATTTGTGTGCTTAGTCAAACTTATCTGTGATAAATGAATGCTACTAAAATTTCTTTATTAAATTAGTAAAATGTTGAATGAACATTATATTGAATTAACGGAATAATGTATAAAATTTTTTTAATTCTGAATTAATTTTTTTTTTAATTAAGCTCAAATTTAATCAATTCTTTCGAAGCTCTGCTAAAGTCATATTTTAATTTTTTTCTAGAGGGCGCTACGTATCATGGATCATAAAAATAATATAATTTTTGAATGATATTCCTTTCATATAAGTGCCAACTCTTATATGTTTCTACGCATTTGTGCCCTCTGGAATCAAAAAAAAAAATATTTTTTAATTCCAGACGGTGTCCTATTTTTTCTTTTTTTTTTGAGTGCAGTTTTGCATATTTCAAATTATATTTTTGCCAATTTTTTATGAAATAAATTGAAAACTTTTTTTATATTCTTTACATCAATATTATGACCTTTTATCTGATAATTACTGGGGTTTTATCTTCTTATCTTGTTATCGCATTAACACTAAAAGGCTAATCAATAATCACAACACTCACTATCTGCCATATTTTTACTCTAGAACGTTTAAGAAAAAAGTATGTTTTACAAATATGTTTATCCGTTTTGTTAGAAAGTTTAGCAAAAACTAAAAAAGCAAGAAAGATGAAATCAAGAGAGTTATCTTAAAAACGGGCTTGCGAGATTTGCTGTTTTGTCCTCTCAAGTTTAGCGGCTTTTTTACGGCCTTGGGGACAGAAATTTTTAAATGTTGGAGACAAGGGTTTTTAAGGGATATTAAAAATATATTACAGACATTTTGTAAAATTAGTTATATAGGTATTTTGCAACAATTGTTACTCACAAAAAAAAAAAAACGTTGCCAAGTAATTATGAGCATTTTAACTAATAAAGTTTGTTTGCAAAAATTAGTAACATTTTACCAAGTTTTTGCTTTTTCTCCTTAAGTTTTGAATAACTTGATTGAAAACACTTCATTAGTTGAAATGCTCCTAATTTCTTGGCAACGATTTTTTTGTGTGTACTTTAAAAAAATTATATTTACATATTTCTTATCTAGAAATGATTCTTTGTAATACGATTTATTGTGGCTATTTAAAAAAAAGACTTTTTTGAAAAGGGGAACTGATATGATATTTATGAATAAAACTTTTGAGAAAATGTTTTAAATTTTTTAATTTACCTTTACTTATTTCATTATCCGCTGCTGTCGTGTTACAAAATTGATAAAAAATTAAAAACTAGTTTATCACAAAAATTTAAAGCACACGAAAAAAATTTGATATTTTTTTTTTGCCATTTTTTTTTTTTTAATAAATTTGCTAACTTCTTTTATATTTGATACACCAATATTACGACCTTTTATCTGATCATTATTGGATTTTTATCTTCTTATCTTCTTTTTCGCACTAACACTAATAAGCTATTCAATAAGCACAACAACACTTTCTGCCATCTTTTTATTCGAGAATGTTTAAGAAAAAAGAAACCGAACACATGCACATGCAATTTATCATTGAATTTAACCACTATTCCACTAATTTCTTCGGAATATTTTACAAAAATGTTGATCAAAAAGCTTTGCGCTACACATTTATATAAAAAGATTTAAATTTTCTTTATTATTTTAACAATTTTTAGCAAATAGAAATTACGACAACTACCGGCCACCAGTTTTGTTTGAAAGTTTAGCAAAAACTAAAGAAAAAGAGCAATAAAGATGAAACCAAGAGATTTATCTTAAAAACAGGCTTGCCAGATTTACTGTTTTGTCCTCCAAGTTTGGGGATTTTTTGACGGCCTTGTCAACAAAAATTATAAAATTTTGGGCACAAGGGTTTTTAATGGATATTAAAAATATATTAGGGAAATTTTGCAAATTAACTTATATGGGTATTTTGCATCAATTGTCAGTTTAAAAAAATTATATTTAAATATTTCTCAACCTAAAAATTATTTTTTGTAACTAAGATTTTTTTTTGGGATATTTTTCAACAATATGGGTTGGCAGCACTGAGAGAATGATATTTATGAATAAAACTTTTGAGAGAAGTATTAAAATAAAATTAAGAGTTTTTAATTTACCTTTTCTTATTTCCTTATCCGCTGCCGTCTTGTTACAAAATTGATAAAAAAAAAATGAAAAACTATTTTATCACAAAAATTTAAAGCACACGAAAAAAATTTGATATTCTATTTTTGCCATTTTTTTTATTAAATAAATTGATAACTTCTTTTATATTTGCTACACCAATATGTATTACGACCTTTTATCTGATCATTATTGGATTTTTATCTTCTTATCTTCTTTTTCGCACTAACACTAATAAGCTATTCAATAAGCACAACACTTTCTGCCATCTTTTTATTCGAGAATGTTTAAAAAAAAAGTAACCGAACACACGCACATGCAATTTATCATTGAATTTAACCACTATTTTACTAATTTCATCTGTTTATTTTACAAAAATGTTGATCAAAAAGCTTTGTGCTACACATTTATATAAAAAGATTTAAATTTTCTTTATTATTTTAATAATTTTTAGCAAATAGAAATTACGACAACTACCGGCCACCTGTTTTGTTTGAAAGTTTAGAAAAAACTAAAAAAAAAGAGCAATAAAGATGAAATCTAGAGATTTATCTTAAAAACAGGCTTGCCAGATTTCCTGTTTTGTCCTCCAAGTTTGGGGATTTTTTGACGGCCTTGTCAACAGAAATTTTAATATTTTAAGCACAAGGGTTTTTAAGGAATATTAAAAATATATTAGGGAAATTTTGCAAATTTAGTTATATGGGTATTTTTGCAGCAATTGTCAGTTTAAAAAATTATATTTAAATATTTCTCAACCTAAAAATTATTTTTTGTAACTGAGAATTTTTTTTTGGGATATTTTTCAACAATATGGGTTGACAGCACGGAGAGAATGATATTTATGAATAAAACTTTTGAGAGAAGTTTTAAAATAAAATTAAGAGTTTTTAATTTACCTTTAGAGGCCATTTAAACGAAGAAATTAATTGCAAACAATTTTTGAATTCTCTTTTAAAGTTGATTCTAAAAATCATGAACATTTAAACGAGGAGTTTTTGCATGCAATTTTTTGACGTTTATTTTGCCAATCTTCTTTAATTGTTCATTCGTTGAAATTTAATTTATTCGTAATAATTAAAAATAATATAATTTAATAATATATATAATATAAAATAATATATAAATAGTTCTCTATTCCACATTATTTATTTTTTATTTTACGAAATATTTTCGATACACAACACTTGAGAAGCCGAATACGAATAAAGCAAATTAACAAGAATACGAACGATAGAAAAGGAAATGTCAAAAAATATCTTGAAACGAAAACCGTGCAATTTTTGCTACCCCGCTTGCTTCTCTACCCCGTTTGCCTACAAACAATAATTGCAGGCAACGTTGCATGCAAAAAATTGCTCCGTTTAAATGGCCTCTTACTTATTTCCTTATCCGCTGCTGTTTTGTTAAAAAATTGATAAAAAATTAAAAACTATTTTATCACAAAAATTTAAAGCACACGAAAAAAATTTGATATTTTTTTTTTGCAATTTTTTTACTAACTAAATTAATAACTTCTTTTATATTTGATACACCAATATGTATTACGACCTTTTATCTGATCATTAATGGATTTTTATCTTCTTATCTTCTTTTTCGCACTAACACTAATAAGCTATTCAATAAGCACAACAACACTTTCTGCCATCTTTTTATTCGAGAATGTTTAAGAAAAAAGAAACCGAACACATGCACATGCAATTTATCATTGAATTAACCACTATTTTACTAATTTCTTCTGTATATTTTACAAAAATGTTGATCAAAAAGCTATGTGCTACACATTTATATAAAAAGATTTAAATTTTCTTTATTATTTTAACAATTTTTAGCAAATAGAAAATAGGACTACTACCGGCCACCAGTTTTGTTTGAAAGTTTAGCAAAAACTAAAGAAAAAAGAGCAATAAAGATGAAATCAAGAGATTTATCTTAAAAACATGCTTGCCAGATTTTCTGTTTCGTCCTCCAAGTTTGAAGATTTTTTGGCGGCCTTGGAAACAGAAATTTTATAATTTTGGGCACATGGTTTTTTAAGGGATATTAAAAATATATTAGGGAAATTTTGCAAATTTAGTTATATGGGTATTTTTGCAGCAATTGTCAGTTTAAAAAATTATATTTAAATATTTCTCAACCTAAAAATTATTTTTTGTAACTGAGATTTTTTTTTGAGATATTTTTTAACAATATGGGTTGGCAGCACGGAGGGAATGATATTTATGAATAAAACTTTTGAGAGAAGTATTAAAATAAAATTAAGAGTTTTTAATTTACCTTTACTTATTTCCTTATCCGCTGCTGTCTTATTAAAAAATTGATAAAAAAAAAATTAAAAACAATTTTATCACAAAAATTTAAAGCACACGATATTCTATTTTGCCATTTTTTTTTATTAAATAAATTGATAACTTATTTTATATTTGATACACCAATATGTATTATGACCTTTTATCTGATCATTATTGGATTTTTATCTTATTATCTTCTTTTTCGCACTAACACTAATAAGCTATTCAATAAGCACAACAACACTTTCTGCCATCTTTTTATTCGAGAATGTTTAAGAAAAAAGAAACCGAACACACCACTATTCCACTAATTTCTTCGGAATATTTTACAAAAATGTTGATCAAAAAGCTTTGCGCTACACATTTATAGAAAAAGATTTAAATTTTCTTTATTATTTTAACAATTTTTAGCAAATAGAAATTACGACAACTACCGGCCACCTGTTTTGTTTGAAAGTTTAGAAAAAACTAAAGAAAAAAGAGCAATAAAGATGATATCAAGAGATTTATCTTAAAAACAGGCTTGCCAGATTTTGTGTTATGTCCTCCAAGTTTGGGGATATTTTGACGGCCTTGTCAACAGAAATTTTAAAATTTTGGAGACGAGGGTTTTTAAGGGATATTAAAAATATAGGGAAATTTTGCAAATTTAGTTATAAAGGTATTTTTGCAACAATTGTTAGTTTAAAAAAAATTATATTTAAATATTTCTCAACCTAAAAATTATTTTTTGTAACTGAGATTTTTTTTTTGGGATATTTTTCAACAATATGGGTTGGCAGCACGGAGGGAATGATATTTATGAATAAAACTTTTGAGAGATGTACTAAAATAAAATTAAGAGTTTTTAATTTACCTTTACTTATTTCCTTATCCGTTTCTGTCTTGTTAAAAAATTGATTAAAAAAAAATTAAAAACTATTTCATCACAAAAATTTAAAGCACACGAAAAAAATTTGAAATTATATTTTTTTTTTTTATTAAATAAATTGATAACTTCTTTTATATTTGATACACCAATATGTATTACGACCTTTTATCTGATCATTATTGGATTTTTATCTTCTTTTTTGCACTAACACTAATAAGCTATTCAATAAGCACAACAACACTTTCTGCCATCTTTTTATTCGAGAATGTTTAAGAAAAAAGTAACCGAACACACGCACATGCAATTTAACCACTATTTTACTAATTTCATCTGTATATTTTACAAAAATGTTGATCAAAAAGCTTTGTGCTACACATTTATATAAAAAGATTTAAATTTTCTTTATTATTTTAACAATTTTTAGCAAATAGAAATTACGACAACTACCGGCCACCTGTTTTGTTTGAAAGTTTAGAAAAAACTAAAAAAAAACAGCAATAAAGATGAAATCTAGAGATTTATCTTAAAAACAGGCTTGCCAGATTTCCTGTTTTGTCCTCCAAGTTTGGGGATTTTTTGAAGGCCTTGTCAACAGAAATTTTAAAATTTTGAACACAAGGGTTTTTAAGGAATATTAAAAATATATTAGGGAAATTTTGCAAAATTAGTTATATAGGTGTTTTTGCAGCAATTGTTAGTTAAAAAAAATTATATTTAAATATTTCTCAACCTAAAAATGATTTTTTGTAACTGAGATTTTTTTGGTATATTTTTCAACAATATGGGTTGGCAGCACTGAGAGAATGGTATTTATGAATGAATTAAACTTTTGAGAAGTATTAAAATAAAATTAAGAGTTTTTAATTTGACTTTTCTTATCCTCTTCTGTTTTTTATTTTAATAATAATTTAACAAAGAATTTATAAACTATTTTATCACAAATATTTTAAAGCACAAGAAAAATGTTTTAAATTATATTTTTGCCATATTTTTTATTAAACATATTGATAAATTTGTTTTATATTTTATACAACAATATCATGACCTTTTATCTGATCGTTATTGGATTTGTATCTTCTGTTTATATTTCGGTGAGCGGAATATATGCTAAAGAGATAGATGACTAAGGATTAGTAGGGCGGCTGGAGGGCTACATATTCCTCCCACTCCTGATGGCTTTTGGTTTTTAGTGAAAGTTTTTTTTTTTTTTTTTTGTAAATTTGATGGGCCTTGTGGGTTAGGGTTGAGGTTGAACACACCCAGAGAGGTCTGACCAAGGATGGTTGAATAATTATTCAACCTTCCTTGGTCTGACATGAGCTAGTTGGCCGCATCCTCTAGCTTCACCTAGTGGGATCATAACAATATGCCCTTGTTGTTTAAACACATGTAAGATTTGACAATTGAAATAAAACAATGCTCCTTATTTATTAATATATTTAAGCGGTTAACTATCTTTAGATATTTTGTATTTACATATTTATTTTTTTTTTATTTCACATTTCGATAGTTTAACTTTTTTCTATATGTATACAGTGAAATTTTTGATAAAAAAATTCGTAAAAATAAAAACGTTACAGCTTGTTAAACAAACTCCTTGCCCTATATCTTACTTGCGCGATATTAACTTCACATGTCTTTTTCTCAAAAACACATATTGAAAATCGACTGACACCGACGAACTTGCCACCAGGACTTCCGTGATAGTCCAGGACTGCCATGATAGTCCCAATTTTAAATTATGATTTTTAGAATAATATAAACATTTGTTTATTATTTTATAATTGTTTAAATATTGTTGTTTATATTGATTTAATAAGATAGTTAATCCCTTAAATAGAATAAGAAGCTGTTTATTTCAATTTAATTTAAAAAAATTGAATAGTTTGTGTCACAAAAAAATTTAAAACAATTTTCAATTACTAAATTGATTATATTAATTACTATTTTAATTGATTTGGCAACTATCACGTAAATTTTTTTTTTTTTTAATTTAATTTTATTAATTCAAAAAAAAAATATGTATAACAAATTCAATTATCGCCTCAGCGCCTTAAAGGCTTTACAGGGGCTTTAAGGCAACTTTACATATTTACAAGATAAAAAATAAAATATAATTCATTAAGTTATTTATAGTATTAATTGCTATAAATTTAATTGAAAAACTCAAAATAAATTATTTTCTTTTCAGTGATATATAAAAAAAAAAACTAAATAACTATACAGTAGTTTAAGATAAAATAATAATATTAAAAAAAATATTTAATTAAGTATTAAAGTCATTTATTCTTTGATTATTTGAAACCGAATAGTATGAGTTTGGCTGTTGATTGTTGGTTTATTTTTTAACCTATTTTTGTATGTTGATTGTTGATCTTCAATATTTGAATGTTGGCACTCTATTGAATGTATTTAACGCTGTTGATTGTTGAGTCAGTTGTTAACCCTCATTTATATTATGTTGGTTGTTTAATAAAAATATTGGTGGTATAAAAATATGTATATATATATGTTCCGGAACTGCAGTTCTAATACTGATAACATTCAGATATAATCCATTTTATATATTTAAATTATATCCAAATTATGTATTCTTATATTAATTCATATGAAATTTACGGTCCAAGTTTGTTTCTTTTTAATAGGTTCATAATGTTTTATAAAAAAATATTTCAAGTATTAAATATGTACAATAGAATTAATTTATAAAACTTTGCTAGTACACGTTTTTTAAATAAAGCCAAGTTTAAACGAATTTAATTTTTAGTTATTTTATATAAAAAATCATCATTCATTTCATTATTATAATAATTATAAACAAAATTGTATATACATATTATTGATGTAATTAACAAATTAAAAATATTAGGCAAAAATCTTTAAAAGACTGAAAAATATAAAACTACGTTACATTCAACCACATTACATAAAACCACATTATTTAACAGCAAATTTGAAATCTAAATTTTATTTAATATGTATTTATAATGCAATTTTTTTGTAAAAGTTTAAGGCAACAATAGTTTCCTTTGGTAACAGCTTTATAGTTTAGGACAAATGCAATAAAAATAAAATTTGTTAAAACTCAAACTGAAAATTGTTTATTGCAAACAATTATACGTTTATTTGCCTCCCGAGCAGCTGAACGTTTTTCTTTAGTTTGTGAAGCTGCAGGTGGTAAATCAGTATTATTAGATTTACATGATGAATTATTAGTTTGTTTTATTTTAAAATGTGGAGGTTCACAGGCTAATGAATCTTTTGAATTCGATTTTTTTGGCCTACCTCGGCGAGAAGTAGTCGGAGTTGTATTTTTATTACAAGTTCCAGCTTGTTGTTGTTCTTTATCTAATAATTCAATATGAACATTGTTTTTAAGTAAAGTTAATTCAGCTATTTTATGTTTTAAAACTTCGGTAATTTTATCATTTCTTTCTTGGCATTTACGTTTATTGCTATTTAATCTTGGTAGTTCAGTTAGATGTGGCTGCTGTTGCCGTTCTTGTAGTTGCTGCTGCAATTGTTGTTGCATAACATTTTTTTTATCATTTAATTTTTTCATTTTATAATTTCTTAATTTTAGCTTCTGTAAAACCTCATCTCTAGATGCTGCAAAATTTACATATTCTTTGGAAAACCCTAGATTGTGTATGGTTTTAATTTGTTGCTGTTCTGCAGTTACCGTTGGATTTGTTAATACTATTTGTTTTTGTGGAGTATTTTCATAACTTTGCTGTGTTTGATCTATAAATGATTGCACTATTTGTAATGCCCCAGAATCTCTATGTTGCGGATTTTTTATTAATGAAGGTAATATCGTAGTATTTCCAGTGGTAGGCATATCATTTTCATGTAAATTTCTTATTAAAGGTGACAGCATTACACGTTGCTGCTGCGTTGATGTTAAACTATTGTTGGTAACATTAGTAGAATTAGTGTTGGCAGTTTGTTGTTGGGAATTTATATTAGAAACTTCTTCGAAAATTTCTAATAAATGTTTTGAGGTTTTCTCATGATCCTTAATTAAATATGTAATGTAGGTTTGTAAAATATCTTTATAAGTAGATCCATTTTGTTTAGTTTGAGTTGGAGGTGACATATTTCTAGAACTGACATTGGAGCAGCTATATCTAGGAGGTATATGATGATGTAACAGTTGCTGTTGTGATAAAGGCATAAAATTTATATTATTATGTGGCATATTATAAGAACTCGCATTGGTTTGAGTTGAATGTTGTTGCTGCTGAGTCTGTTTCATACGATAGCAATTTTTTAAATCGATTTCTTGGTTACCAAACGCTGATATTATATTACGTGGAAACAATGCTGTGTTTACATTAGTATTTGGTAGACAAGGTCTATTTGCATAAGTTGCTGATGATAATCCTGATTCTTCTCTATAATTATTTGTTTCTAAAGTTCTATTTTGCTGTTGTCTTGCATTGTATTTATGTATCGGTTCTGACGACGATGCAGTATCATCTGTTATTGATATTAATATATTTTGCTGATCTTGAAAATTTTTTGGAATATCATGAGGTTGTACACCATTTGTATTTACAATCACTTCATTTTGTGGAGTTGTAGCACAGGGAGGATATATATTTAATTGATCATTGGTAGGATTTTCCCAAGAATTCTTCTTGTGATTCTCTACTAGGAGGTGTTCTGTTTTATCTGCATTATTAGTAGTAGTATTGTACATTTCCGATTGTTGCTGACAATTATTATTCAAATTTTGATTAATTGAAATTAGTGATCCTTGTTGCATAGATTCTTGTTGTTGTTGCCGTACTGACTTAAGTGATCTATTATGTTGATGATGGTGTTGTTGAGTATGACTCTGTATATTATCCAGTTGTAATGTATTTGAGAAATTTTGTAAATGTAAATCTTGTACAGATTCTATATTTGAATTCATACTAAAATTTGTATTCAAGGAATCATTATTATTTGTGGCTATTCTAAAATTTTGAGCTGATGGCAATGTTTGTGTATTATTAAGATTTAAATTGTTAGTGCTTGAATGCTTTTCTAATGTGATGACCGTTGTTGTTGGTTGAAGTTTCGAGGTATAAGTAGTATGTATTAAAAATGTAAGAGCTAAATGAATACGTTTTCTGACATCATTAATATTATATTGTTGTTGCAATATAGATAAAGCAAAGGATAATTTCAATAGTTGGGTGGCTGTAGAATGTGGCAATGAAATCCATTCATTATCATTGAATATAGAAATAGTATTACCGCCACTTTTCGTCCAATATAAAGGTGTTTTATTGCTCTTAACATTTTTTATATTATAATGTTCCAATATGGCTATGAGTTCCAATTTATAGACTTGTCCCTCGGCGTAATAGCCACAAGCATTGGCATTATCTATAATAGTCCTAACACTGCGGGAAGCCAAAAGATCTTCTATAAAACGGTTAAAATCCATTAGAATTTCTATACTAGCCACACCTAACATGGGTGTAGCAGGGTATGATTCCAGCCAAGGTTGGAAATGTAAAAGCGGAGCCACATATGCTTGTGATTCAGCTGATCTATGTTCGTGGAAGCGTGATGGTGAGTTGTTTTTTAATTGTGGTGCCACAATCTGTATAGGAGGTTGTCCTATAGGTCTTGCAGGTGAATTTACATGTATTTTTATTGGTGTTGAGGCTTCTGATTTATTTTTGAAGCACGCTGCGCTTGTTGATGGCTTATCATTAAATTCGTAGTGTATAGCTTTAGAACGACATTCTTCTAGAGAAATTAATTCTTCTGCGCGAATGTTGGTATTTTTTTCCAACTCTTTATTATTTTTAATTATAATTTCCGCAGCAATGTCTTGAGTGTGTTTAAAATTTGTGACCACTATATGTTGAGATTTTTCTGTGTTATCATTAGTATCAGATGGTGTAGTACGTTTTTTTAGAGGCAAAGAACAAGCAGAATTAGAGTCATAAGAAATTTCCATGGCGTCAACTATTTCCTGTTCTTTTTCTTCATCATCTTGAATCTCTTTGAACTCTTTGTTTTTATAATCATTTACTAACCTCATCGGTTCAGAATTATCATTTAAAACTTTGGAAAAAATTTCACTTCTAATATTATCATTTACCCCTGATAGAGCAGAAATGTGTGAAGTTAAAGTTTTGTATTCTTTATCCTGTGGAGATTTCATTTTTTTAATATTTTCCTCTTTCACACAAACGTTAACTTCAGATTTAGGGATTTTTTTCTCAGTTTGTGAATCATGCTGAGTTATATTCGTATCATTTAATCCAGCTAAAAATTCTGCACTAAAATTACTTAACAATTTCGGTGTTGTTTCAGTTTTTTCTTTAGATAACGTATATTTAATTTCTACTGCTTTGTTCTTAGTATCGGCATTAACTGTAGAATTTTGATCTTTAATTGTCATATGAACATTGAGATTGTCTTTTGTAGCTACGGAGTTTTTATCGCTATTAACATTTACTTCATGTGTTATGGATGATGTTTTCGTATTATTATCGGTCTTACGTACTTTTTCAAACGTACGATTAATTTCATCCGCTAATAGCTTCCTAATTTCCAACAAAGAATCCATTTCAAGATCGGTATGTGATTTTTTATTTTTGGAATTATTTTTTTTCTTACGTAAATCTATTTGCTTCATTTTCATAGAACTTATAGTTTCTTTATTTAATGGCACATCACATTTATTTTTTTTATTTTTCGTAATCAATTTGATGTTCTTCTTATGGATTTGTTTCTTATTGTTGGATACAACTTTTGGTTTAGCAGGACATTTCTGAAACTTTCTCATTTCTTTAATTGTCCATAACTTTTTGGAGATGGAATTATCATCAAACTTGTTATTAGAATTAGAATTATGTATATTAGTTTGTAATTGACAAGTTTCAGTTTGTTTAATTACCTCACTACTGCTGTTATCAGTAACCGATGATTGGATTTTTTCAAAAATGTTACTACTTTTACCATTGTATAATGAAATAGACCTACGATTCAAATTTACTTTACATAATTTAATTTTAAAATTGTTCTTAATATTTAAAAAGTTTTTATTAAAAACTTGCAAATTTTTATCGAAATTTAAACGTTCATTATGATTTACTTTACCATGTTGTTTAATTTCAAGTTTGTTTGTATTACTATTTTGACCGATATGTTCTGTAGGTTTTTGAGTAGAAGCAATTAATTAAATTAGAAACATCTGTTTTTTATGGCAAGGAGCATTTCCATTTATTTCAACCACTAATTTTTCGGTGGTATCTGATTTTGATAAAATTTGGTGAGTATGTTTAGCAGTAAATTTATATTTTTAAACTGATTTTGCAAAAAGAATTTTTTCAATATCTTTCACACAAAAAAAGTTTTGGGCTTTTGAATGATGTCCCAACCCCTAATTTTGCGATATTTCGAAGCTTAAGGATTGCCATAATTTTCAAAATAAAAATCGGGTTAAAAATATAATGGGCTCACTGCCAAATTTTCTCAAAATCGAATAATTAGTCTTTAAAATAAAATGGAAATGCTATCTAGTAAAAAAAAAAAGAAAACAGTAATGGCCATGGTTTGGTGTCTTTAAAGCACAAGGCGTTTTCTTATTTTTTAAAAGAGTTATACAAGAATAAAATAATAAATACTTATTAAAGGTCCTACCTTTTTGTAGTTGTTTTAGAGGTGATGAACTGTATGTAGACGCTGCTGTTAATGTAGAACCAGTTATGCTAGAAGCACTTAAAAATGAATTTTTAGATGGTGTAGGTAAAAATGGGTCACCAGTTTTTTCATATTGTACATCTGTGCAATTATCTACATCATTTCCACTTTTTTGGAGTGGAGTTGATGATATATGAATACTATCTTGTCTATAAGCAAATTTGATATCGCTTTCTGTAGTAGATCTATTAGATTTTGGCGTTTGAGATTTTATGTCTCTCTCAGTTGTTGTTTTCTTATTATTTTTAATATGATAAGTACGTAATGCACTATCGGCTGCACATTTGTTGTTTCCACCAATATTTTCTTCCTTTTCAACTTCTTCACTCTCAGAATCACTATCAAGACATATAACTTTTGGTGTCTCTATAGTCTGTTGATGTTCTTTTATTATTTGGGAATCCCTAAGTTGTTTTGCATTTTGTTGGAACCCATTTAACCATTTATTATGTTTTTCAAGTACAGATGTTTCACAATCCACTTCTTCATCCACTGTTAAAGCAACGGTATTAACAACAGTAGTTTCTTCAAATTTAATACTATTAAAACTACCACCCAAAGACTTCAGTTGCATCGAAGGAAATAGTTCACAAATATTACTGATTTTAGTAGCATCATCCAAAATAACATCATCATCTTCATCATCACAAAGATTCTAATAAATGGAATTTTAAAAATTACTAATTTATTGTTCGTAAATGGATTGTGTAGTAAAGTTAAAGTTTCAAATTTCATTTCATTTATTCATTTGTTATATACATATTTAACCTAATTGGCCAATGAAATTATATAAGTTCAAAATTAAAACCCAATTAATTATCAGGTAATGCTTAAGAATAGGCAGAAGTTAAATACTGATGAATCTTACGTTTAAATGATACTATAGAAAACCTTAATGATCGCAAACTTATTGGCAAACTATTCCACAAACGACCTGCTCTAATAGCAAATTAATTTTCATAAAACGTATTCGAAATTAGCATATTATCTATTTGAGATTTCATTCCGAACGCAAAAATGAAAATAAGCGAAAAACATACTCTAGTTCACAGAAATAAACTATCTTATATAGATATGTATATTAATAAACAAAATTAAAGATAACCATTAAAGGTAAGACTCAGAAAATATCTCAAATGTAAGGACAAATGGGCTCTTAATCCACAATTTTTCAAAAGTTTTTTTTTAGACTTGGAAACTTTATTTGTGGAAATAAAAAAATTGAGCAACATATTTCGTCTGGTCTTCCCGTAAATCAACAATATGTTGTTTTTGAGTTTGGCTCAATTTAACTGATCTTTCATTCATATTTTTCAGAATTTTCAAACAAACCATTGTCTAGTATAAATTTATGAAAAATTCAAGCAATTTAAAATGAAATAAAAGAAAAATAGTATTTTTTAAGTAACACTTACCACAATAGTACCCGTTTTCTTAAAAGCATTATCTATTGTAGAAGCCTGTACAAAAAAAAAATATAAACAGTTTAGAATGATTTTTTTATATAACATTTTTATACCCTCCACCATATGAACTGTGGATATATGTATATGAGTTTGTCATTAAATTTGTAACGCATCGAAATATATGTCTAAAACCCCATAAAGTATATATATTCCTAATCCTTATCAATCAAATTTAAGCCGATATAGCGATGTCCATCTGTCTGTATGTTGAAATGGCAATCACGGCTCGAAATGTCATTTTTACTTAGATTATTCGGCATCCTGCTGAGCAGTTTGGTATTGATAAGGAGCAAAATCGGTGCAGCGGTTAGTGAAAATGTGAAAGTGCTTCTCAATGTCCCATATAAATCGTAGTAAAATTTCATAGTAGCGTCTGGTGTATAATATATAACGTCGTATTTTTCCAACACACTAAGAGGTGAATAATATATAAAATTCACCTCAAATTTTTATTTCACCTCGAAATTTTTTTTCACCACAAAAACAGTTTTTTCACTGCAAAAATATTTTTTACATCCAAAAATGTTGTTCACCTCTGTAACATTTTTTGTTTATTTGTTGCATTTGTAATATATACATGGGGGAGGGCATAAAAAAAATTTGGTGAAACCAAAGTTAATGCATGTAGTTGTTTTTTTTTTTTTTTTTTTTGTTAAATCTTACATTTTTTAAACCCTTGTAATAATTAAAGTTGTTTAATATAGATCTTGTTGCCCTGCTGTATGTTTTATATAAAGGCAAATGTACAGCATACAATTTGTTACTTGCCAAGGTTGCTGAAGGTTTCATAAAAGATTCCGCAAAATTTAAAATTTCTTCTTTGGCATCTATATTATTTTCCATTTTCATCCAACGATAAAATACGATAATATACAATATATACAATTTATCCGGAAAAACATTTACTTGCATCACTGGCTTAATGGGTATTAATTCCCTATAATAATTAAAATTTTGATATAAAGAATAATGTTTTTATTGACATAAAATATATATTTACTTAAATATTGCACAGACAATTTCTCGAGCATTAAAAAATCTTGGTATATATACTAAGGTACGTAAAATATTATATCGTGTTTCATCCTGTAAACAATTCAACAATAAATAATTTTACATTTAAAAAAATTATGTTTTTACGAAACTTACATTTGCTTGTACTAAATGTTTACGGATTATATATATAATACGATTTCCTATATGAAATTGTTCCTCTGCTGTAGAATCAAATCCTAATCTCAATTCACAAGCAATATAAATAGCCAATAATTCACATATACGATGTTGATATTCTTCCATCTAAAACCAAATTTTATTGAAATAATTTCAAAAATTTTATAAATGCATTTCAAGCAAGAGGCAATGCCTAGTTGCGAATAAATTAATAAAAAAAGCAGATGAAACAAACATCTAAACTTTTGGGAAGCTAAAAACCAACTCTTAAACAAACAAACAATTTGAGGCGAAAATGGTATGTTAAAAATTATCATCTTTGTAAATATTTGTTCGCTATAATGATAACTTTGCTCCCGCTGTAATCCAATTTTACCATAAAGCGTTTCAATAGTCAAAAATTGTGATATTTTGGTTCAAATGGGTAATGACGTGGACAGACCTGAATAAAAGATATAGGTTACTTACATGGGTATATGTTGTACACATGTCCTTAAAAAGATCAATTGTTCGAACTATATTTTGAGCCAGTTTAAGGCTCATTCCACGAGATTTAAAGGCATCTTCATATATTCTATTGCAACCACTTTAAATATAAGGAAAAATATACAATTAAAAATATTAAATAATTAATTTGTTGTAATAAATATGTACTTACACTTTATATTTATTAATAATTTCAATCAAATGATTATTAAAAAAATCTTTTTTTAGGCCAGCACAACCACGGCGTATATAACGATATGTATCACAAATAAAGGGATATAATTTACAGGTTTCCATTTGAGTAGTCTGTTTAGTTGCAGTAGATGTAATTGAGGAAGGAGATGCCGATAATGGTAAAGATAGTCTTTCCATTTGATTAAGTTTAGATTTTTGATGGGGTTGTTGTTGTTGCTGTGGTCCGGCCACTTTATTTGTAGTTTAAGGCCGAAAAATCAAATTTGGCTACTACGGCAGTAAAAAATAAGTGCACTTTTATATATTTAATTTTTCAAGATAAAACTTTAGAATTTTTTAGTTGTTGAATTAATAAAATATTTACTTTTATTTAAGTTCCAACTAGAATTTGACTGCAAAAAAAATTTTAGCTTGCTTTTTTTTTTCTTCTTCAAAATAGTTGGCAAAGCTTTCTTTACAGCTGGGTCATTTAATGCTAATCTAGCGCTTTTAGATTTTTCTTCTTTAACATAGTTGGCATAAACACTGTTGCCAGTTGACGTTTTTGATGCTAGTCTAGTGCTTTTTAACTAGTGTAGCCATTTTAGATAGCGAAATCAATCTACTTGATTGCGTTAATCCAAAATTTCATTCATTTTTAATCTTCTTCGTTCACATATGCATTTTTTAGCAGTTATAAATTTAACTCGACAGCTATAAGATTAACTTTATCAGTTTAAAATACCAAGGTGGCGCCGATAGTGTTCCGGCATAAGAGGAACAAGAAAATGTCGGCGTTAGCAAAAAGTTAGTCGACAGCGTCTTTGTTAAGTTTTATCTAACTTTGTATGTTTTTTAGCGTTGCCAATCGAAATTATAAAATAGTAGTATGAGTGTAGTATGCATGCAGAGTTGTTTAGAAATAGTAGGCAAAGAAAGTTGGATACACCTTTAATCAAAAAGATTAAAAAATTGTTTAATCGACTTGACAAAGTACTTAGTTCCATTTTTAGTAGATTAACTTTTCTGTGTAAATTCCCTATTAGACAGCAAAATTAATCTACTCGGTTAAAGCTAATCCACTCCTTATTTAATTAATACTGTGTTAATTGGGTATAAACATGGATAGAATACACAAAACTAAGGCATTTGTTCAAAAAACATAACCGTTCAATCTTTTCTAGGTAAAGACCCTACAGTTTATCCACGAAACAGGAGAAAAAATGTATTCCATAGTTTTTTGCCGTCTACATCTCAAGTTTTACTACCAGCTTGGCTTCCTTGTAAGCGATAGCGTGAAGCAGCTTTCTTCGAAATCCAAACTAAAACAAAGAATTTATAACTAAACACTATTTAATATATTGGAGTGTCCTCTTTGATAATTTCCAAGGACTTGAATAAAATATACAGCCACTGAAAGCTATACATAAACTCCCAGAATATACGCTTATTACAAAAAAGTCTTAAATATTATATTAGAAATCAAAAAGCACAATTTAGTTATTAAATTATAATTCCGCTGAATTTATATTATCCACGTTTACTTAACAAAATTTGGATTTTTCTTTAATATAACGAAACCTTCCATTATAGGAGTTAAAGTTATGTATTCTTCTGTAGCCAATTCAGCACGTTCGCCCATAGCCAAGAGTACTGGAGTTGTATGAGTTTGGAAACCGGTAATCGTTTTGGGTTTACCAGCTTGACCCACCACATCAATGGCCATACCAACACGAACGGGCACTTGTAGTTGGTTAAGATCTTCATCGAAAGTAATCAACATACGTGCCTGCATGGCAGGTACCAAACAATAGAGCAGATAGTGAGAACGACCCAAAATAAGATTTTTAACATCTAGTAATGACACTAAAGTAGCCATCAGACCAGCTACAGCCATGGGATTCATAAGTTGACGATCACTATGATAGGGACTCAAAGTAAGAGTGCCCTTGCCCAAATGAGTTAAACTTTGTGCGATGCGAACCATGAATAAATTGCTAGGATCTTTAGAATGATATTGTGCCAATTGGCGTAACATGGCAGCCAATCGTGCATTATTCGTGCCGGCACCAGCCAGACCCATTGCAAAAATAGCATTGTGAGCTACCTCAGCATCACTGTCATGTGAGAACTTACTCAGAGTATCCAAAATATTAAGTTTTGGATTAGAGGCAGAAATTAAACCCAATGCCAAGGGTACCGAACGACGTATACAGGGTTCACAATAACGCAATAGATTTCCAAATGAACGGAAAGCCATTTCCGCACCAATATCTTCACCCATAGCAATGAGAGCAATACCCAAAACGGCAATGGCTTGTGTGCCAGAAAGATCTTTTTCTTTTTCCTTCTCTTTTTCGGCTTTTTCCTAAAATAAAATGAGATAATTTTTTAATAATGAAAATTTTTGAGCAAGGTTTATTTAAGAGAGAACTCCTTTTATTTCTGTTACCTTTTCCTTATTATTTTTATCCTTTTTGTTCTTATCGTTATCAGTTTCACTGCTACTAGTTTCATAATGATCAGAGCAAATGTGCAACAATTGTTGGATTTTTAAAACATTGCCGGTGCCAGCATAAGCACAAATGTCTACCATAGTGGTAGCCATAGATTTGTAGGGTTCATCTAAAACTTCCAATGTAAGCATAACAGCTTCGGTGGCCTTTTGGCGACCCAAATAAAGTAAACCCAAACCCAAAAATAGAAAACGGGTAAAAGTATCTTTTAAATCAGTTTTGGTGAGGAACATAATGGTCTGCAATAAAATCTCAGTGATTTCAGCATTGCATGAACCCACACCAATCAAACCCAATGACAGAGCTGTTATACCCATAATCTCTACACTCGGAGGAGTTTTGCCATTATATGAGAATACTGTTTTTAATGTATCGATGACAATTGAACGGTTTGAGCCGGCATAAGCAATGCCCAAGCCTAAAATGGCTCCAATGCGCATGGAAGTATTTTGATTATCAATATAATCGGATAGCAGAGCATGAGCTGGATCCACTTCATTACGTATGCCACAATTAACAATACCACAAGCCAACAAGGCACCCGATTTAATGTAGTCTTCAGTCGAATATAAATATTTATCGATCATTGTTAAACCACCATCAACATCCCAAAGAAGAATAAGTCCCAAAGAAGCGGTAGCAGATAGCATACCATGTTCCTTGTTCTTGTACAACCATTTATTGCCATCTTCAGATAGAAGTTTATCGACACCAAAACCAGCATTAACAAAGCCATTAACAAAACTGGCAGCAAGATTTTGTTTAGCAGAATCAACCTAAAATTAGAAATAGAAAATACAAAATATAATTTGTCAAGGCTTCAAGGAGAGTCCCCCAATGGGTTTTCTCCGGTGTTAAAAAAAAACATAAAAACATGAGGGACACGCATTTTTTAGCGACCCATTTCACATCTAAGGGTTAAAATATGGAGTCAAAATGAATTATTTTTTGTAAGGAAACATATCGGAAAGTTACGCAATTAAAATTTCTTTTTAAGCAGCGTTGAAGTACTCAACAAAATGTTTGCTTACTTTTTTCCTCTTAGGGGCAATTCCTACGCTTTTATTATTTACCAGTGATACGAATTGTCAAATTATAGTGAATTCGCTTTTGAAAATGAGATTTCGTATAATTTAAACTGGGAAATAGTAGATATGGTATGACTGTCTGGATAGCATGTGAACGAAACTTAAACCAATTATAATTCCTTTGCGTTTAGCAGTTTTAATAAAAATACCGGTTAATGCATCTTCAGAAACTCTTTCATTTAGTACACTCTTTCTCTAAATTTTTTTTGAAACAATACGAAATAAACCGAAAAAGTTATGTATATTTTTTCCGCACTTTTTAACACAGAATATGAGATTAAAAAAAGATTGGGCCGCTATAAAATTTAAATTCTGTATAAACCTGGATTTACACATTGACTACCAATCAATTTTAATCCAGCAATTCGCATGCGCGGCTCCAGCAATTAATATAAAGGGAAATTTCACACTCCTAGGCGTATAAAAAACAACAAACACATGCAATTGTACATCATGGCGTATGAAATTTCCTGTATATTAATTGCTGGACTCGCTCCCGATTATTGGGGATATGAATTTTAAAACTATTGAAAACTCTTTTTTTAAAATTAAATTTTTGAGAAAAAAAAAACCATTAAGGTAAAAAAAAATGTTTTGTTCATCTGAAGTTTACTTTTTCGGGCATTGCCAAAAACAATAAAAAAAGTATGTGACCCCCTCAACAATTAAAAAAGCTTCTGATGCCCACAGGACCCAAAAACCGTTGCGCTCATCAGTAACGTAGAAGTATATGTACTCAACCAAAAGGACATTTTCTAATGATTTCAGAAATTCATTTAATTTTAAGATCCATAAAATATGGCTCATTCTAGATATATTTTACCCTATGAGACCCAAGCTCACGATTGTTTGCTTTGATTTTTATGTTTACTAGATTTATTGAGATGAAAAAGTTCCTATAATATTTTTAACTAAATTTTATTTCATAAATAATGTATAAATATAGGCAAAGTGTAATACTTTTTTAATAATTTAACATTAAACTTGAAAAATCAAGAACTTTTTGCATATAGCTTGGGTCTTAAAGGATTATTTATTTATTCAGCTCATTGAAGGACAAAAATAAATATTACACATATATTATACTTTGATAAGGACCCTGGGAGCTTAAAACAGCAAATTAACCTACTAAAATATAGTAGGTACTCACAAAAACGGAAATTTCATCACAATTTCAATTATGACCATTATTTATGCATTTATAATACATATAAGTAAAATTTCTTTTAAAAAATCTCGCGATCGTTTTAAACAAATTTTCGGCTACGGCGCTATGTGATATAATAAAAAACAAAGGCTACAAATCAGATTTTTATTTTGCACATTTTTATAGAGGTCGTCATGGATTATGAAACAAAATCCAGATAAACAAAAAAAAAAATATTTTCTTTTATAATTTCAGAGGGGGTATTTTTTTTAAGGGGTGCCGAAAAAGTATACTTTTGAAGTATTTTTCAAACAATTGAACAATTGAGGTGAATATAAAATGTTTGAGTCTCCTATTGTTATAAAATGTTCGAAAAAATATTTAGATCTTTCTGAAAGAGTTAGAATACAACACGGTATGTGTACATTCTTTTCGACTTAAGTTGTTTTGCCAGCATATATCAACATATATTTACCTGTATGGATGCAAACCTTGTACGAGCATTATCCAAATGAGATTTATAAATGTCCTCTGGTGTTTTCGGCTCCATAATATCTAATTCGCGAGCTAAATTCAAAAAGTGTTTATTCAAATTGGCATTCGACATTATTTCCATTAGATCATCATAATCTGGGAAAGATTCATCTAACTCCAGACATACTTGTTGTCTAGCCAGCATAAAGGCCAATTGTTTTTGTAAAGCAGAATCTTTAGTCTCCTTGAAAATCTCAGTTATCTTATCCATATCGTTTAACATTAAAGCCAAACGCATGGCCTGGGTATATTGATTGAATTTACGTGATAATTGTAAAGCCGTCTCCAATATAATGGTATTATCCGGTTCGGGAACATAAGGATAGCACGATTGTAAATACAAACAAACTCGGGGATAAGCAGATTCATCTACATACTCTTGTAACAAATGCAAATGATCAATCTCAATAAGTAAATCACATGCATCTGCCTCAGCATTATGTTCCATGTTGTAAGGGATAATTTGCTTAACTAACTCAATAAGTTGAGTTTGAAATTCGCCCGATGTATCCAAATAATGGGCAGCTATTTCACCCGACAAATGTCGCACATACTCATGGCCCCATTCTCCAATTTTTTGGGTGCGATCACATAAGAAACGATAGGCTAAACAGTCTTTACCACTACCCATAGTCATAGACAATACCGAAATGACATCGGCACAAAGATGGCGTGTTGGCTCATCTGGCATTTGTTTATACAAAGTTTTCATGGTTTCATAATGAGGTCTCATAAACTTAAGAGGCTTTGGTACTGAAGTCATAGAGGTGGTAGACGCCCTAATTAACTTGGCCATCATTTCCAATGCTGGTAAATACAACTTTGTATCGGTTTCTTGCAAACGCTGTACCAGCATATCTAATTCCTCCTGCAATTGTTGATCTTCATCGGACAATTCTTGCTCTTTTTCATCCTTATCTTTAGCATCCTTATTATCGGCTGCCTTGGGTTCCTGTTCTTTCTTTTCACTTGCAGCGGCGGCAGGTTTCTTTTCAGTTTTTGCGGCTTCGCTAGGCATTTTGTTTTTTCTATTGTTTGTCTTTAAAAAAATCTATAAACAGTTTAACGAAATAATTAACAAAGCGAATAATTTCAATTCTAAATGTAAAAATTAAATAAAGATTTTAGACTTACTTGTATCAATTTATTAAAAAAAATGTAAATTTGTATTGCAAAAATCTGCTATATTTCACTTCAACAATTACAGTGCGTTTTTTGTTTGACATTTATTAGGATATTGCCAGGTTAAAATTTTAAAATTTGCTGAGTTTTGTACCATGGTTGTAAAAACCGATGAATCATTTTTTATATACACTTTCATCAGTTACAATTTTTAGCAGCTCTAATTTTGACAAAAAAAAACTTGATTTTACCGACTACCATGCCAACTTAGTGCTAATCGATCGAAGTGTAGCGTTTTATAACTTTCTAAGAAGATATTAGTTATATATGCAATATTATTGCAAGGTGTATACCATTGTAATTTAATTCATTAAATATAAATGAAATGAATATTGAT
This sequence comes from Delia radicum, assembly GCA_021234595.1. Classification (NCBI taxonomy): domain Eukaryota; kingdom Metazoa; phylum Arthropoda; class Insecta; order Diptera; family Anthomyiidae; genus Delia; species Delia radicum. The sequence continues at coordinate 235,360,353 of CM037853.1, read as the reverse complement.
TGAAATTAAATATTAAAATTTAAGCAATTCGTTTGATTCTAATCAGAAAATTAAAATGGTTCTGATAAATTTTATTCAATAACAATAATTTTGATAAATTAGTTTTTTACCGCCTTTTCTTCAATAAAAAGTTTCATTTTATACAATTTTATCTAAAAGTCTTTTAAAAAATCGTGTTTTTTGCTTAAAAACTTGAAATTTTTATCAATTGCTTTCTAGCGGTTTTATAGTTATATGGCGTCGTTTTTCACTTATAAAAAAGTTGACATCACTGTTCGTCAAGCAGCATCTGCTTAATAAATTAATAAAAAACACTTCAATTTATTAATTAAAATAATATAAAATGGATAAAAATAGCGCAGCTCTAGTAAAGAAATTACAATCTGAATTAGAGGCTTACCAAGGCCTACAAAAAAGTATGTATTTCCATTAACATGTAATTTTCATTAGGCCGACGACCCACCTTAACAAACTTATGCTCATTTTTTTCTAGCATGTGTGAAATTAATGAAACAACGTACTTTGCTGGAAAGTCAACTAAATGAAAACAAATGCGTTTTGGATGAATTGAATCTGCTGGGCCCTGACAATAAAGTCTACAAGTTATACGGTCCCGTATTGGTTAAACAAGATTTAGAAGAATCCCGACAAAATGTTGGAAAACGTATTGAGTATATATCTAAAGAATTGAAAGGTTCCACGGACACTATGGAAAATGTTGAAAAAGATATGACTAAACACAGAGAGGCTGTACAAAAGTTACAACAACAATATCAAGTAGCTGTTGCCATGAAATAAAGGAATGCATTTAATTTTTTTTAAACGAGTTTTGTTAATGATCTAATCATAGATTGGATATAATAGCCCTTTGATGGATCAATTAGTTGATTTGTATCTGTTTTATAATTATCTTTTAATATAACTAATTTAAAAAAAAAAATGTTCGTCATTCTAAAAAGTTTGCACACAAGGCCAGTTTGTTAATTTCCCCTACACTGTGTAATAAGATGTACAATACTTTTGCACAAAATATGGCACCACTCTTTTTGTTCAGTTGTGGAGGGATATAAAAATTGCACAATGTGGCGAAAACACCAAAATATGTTTCACGTTTCTTGGTTGCGCAATAAAACCTTTTTGATTTTTTTCAATATAACACCGGTAATTTGTACAAGAATATTGCGTAGTGCATGGGTACCTTAAGAGAGTGTTCACAATGCAGCGAAATAAATATGCCAAATATTTTGTTGATACAACTCTGCATCGTATCGATTTTTAAGTCTGGCAATGCTATAAAAAAAAATGACAATTTTAAAGAGTATTTTATATAGAGTATAAAGAAATTATTTGTAGTGCCACGCAATTCTTTAACAATTTTGTTATTTTTTAAAAACAAAATAAATTGTTAAATAACAAAAAAAAAACTATTTCCTAATAAAAAATAGCTTTTACAACTTAAGTTAAACACTAGATAAAGTAGATTTTAATAAAAAGAAAGTTTTGAAGAGGTAAATTTAATAACGAGAAAATGGGTTCGAGTCATAGTGTAGAAATACCCGGTGGTGGTACTGAAGGCTACCACGTATTAAAGGTAAAATTCTATTGAAACTATGTGCAGGAACATTTTCAATAACCAAAGTTAATGTTTGTTATATTATAGGTACAAGACAACTCCCCTGGTCAAAAGGCTGGGTTGGAAGCTTTCTTCGATTTTATTATAGCTATTGCTGGCACACGTCTGGATCAAGATAATGACATGTTAAAGGAATTGTTAAAACAAAATGTTGATAAGCCTGTTAAATTAGTCGTTTATTCAAGTAAAACTCAAACTGTGCGAGAATTGACTTTAACTCCCACTTCCGGTTGGGGTGGACAGGGTCTTTTGGGCGTTAGTATACGCTTTTGTTCATTTGAGGGAGCAAACGAACATGTTTGGCATATTTTAGAAGTACATCCCAATTCTCCAGCTGAGGCGGCTGGTTTAAGAGCCTATTCAGATTATGTGATAGGTGCAGATGCTATTAGACATGAAAATGACGATTTGTTTACATTGATCGAAACCCATGAACAGCAACCTTTAAAAATGTATGTTTATAATATAGAAGACGATGCCTGTCGTGAGGTGACTATCAAACCCAATTCTAGTTGGGGTGGTGAGGGTGCTTTAGGCTGTGGCATTGGATATGGTTACTTACATCGTATACCTATTCAAGCTGGTAATGCAGCAGTGGCTAAGCCACCAACTACTATATCATCGTCTACTACAAGTGTTGCTTCACCAATGCCAACATCTATACCGGCTCCAGTTATACCAGCCACAGCTTCTAGTACGATTATTGCACCTTCATTGCCTTACGTGCCGCCACTAAGCAATACATTTGCTACTTCTACAACAGTTACAACAAATTCTCCCCAACAACAGGATACTACGGTTACTGTACCAACTCAAAGTGTATTTAAAGCCTATTTCAATCCAGATGATAACACACCAGAATTATTAACAAGCCCAGATTTAAGTGCAACATCAAATGTTCAACAAAATATAGTTGAACCATCTACTGACCAAGGAGCTACAATGGAGGCAACAACATTACCAATTGCACAAAATCAAAATATTCCACCATCATCGGAACCCATCTATGCTTCTCAACAAAATATGCCAACAACGTCAACTGTTACTACTACTTTACCACCACCTTCTAATCTTTATATACCAGGCGTTATAGAGACCACTAATATGTCAGCACCACCAACGCAATTGCCATACCCTCAAGCAACTGCTCCTCCACCACAAATGACATCAACTGTTGCTAATACAATTCCCATGTATTCGACTGGTACGCAACAACAGTATATGTCATCACCTGCAGCATTATCATATCCGGCTGCACAAACTATTCCGAGTTATCCACAAATGCAACCATCAATGGTTGGTTTATATCCTACACAATCTACACCCATGCCTCCACAAATGTCGGCCTATCATCAACAACAGCAGCAACAAACTCAGCAGAATCCCTTGGTACCCGTTATGGCTCCTACAGCTACGTCTGCTACCAACATGCCACCATTTTCTTCTCCTCCTCCTACTTCAACAGCATTTACTAATTAAGTTTTCTTTTAAAGAAAAATATAATGAATTGTTTATCTCCCATATTTTTTCTTATATTTAGCAAAAATTAACGCTCTCATTAATAAGTTCTTTTAATTCTGTTTCACGAAAAGTTCTTTTCTTGTCTTGTATTTTTTTTTTGTTTAGTTTTATTTTAAATTTTGTTCCCATTGATTGTTTAATCTATTTTATATTTTATAAAAAAAATATTTATCGTTACGACTTAACAAATTTGTATGTAAACTTTATAAATAATAATTATTATATTTCAAATATGTACTACTACAAATGTATGTACTGCTATTATAAAACTTATATACATAAAAAAATGTCAGAAAAACATAAAAAAATTGATAGTTTTCATTAAAATTTTGATTACAAGGGAGGTAAACGGACCCGCAGATCTTAATGAGCTTTGGCTATGTTACAGTGAATAAAAATCTAAGCGACATGCTTTTTTAGCTGCCCAATTGCATGTATAGGGGTTACTAATGCCGAGTTTTTGGGATGTTGATTATCTTTAAACTTAATGTGTAATCTTAAATGTGGTTTATTTTATTTTGTTATAATAAAGGCAAAAATTCTTAACAAAGTGAAGTGATTCCGACAATTTTTTGTTAATAAACTTGGAAATGCAGACAAAATTCTTCGTCGGTTTAACTAAATCAAGTTTAACTGACATCCCCAAAAAAAAAAAAAAACTTTCAAGACACATTAACCGGTATATAAAACTTTCAAGTATTCTTGTTTTTTTTTTAATGTGTTTTAAGTTGCATTAAAACTGGAGCTTTATTAACTAATTTTAGACGGTTGAAACTATAAATAATGCATGTTAATGCCTATTTAGTCGAGAGGCTCGGTTTTTATGCGAATTTTCCTGTAAAGCTTTTTCCCCTATATTTCAAATAATTCAATTTTTTGAAAAAAATGTACTTTTTTAAACAAAAGTTCTTTTTTGTAAAGCAATTCTTGAAGTTTCTGGGCAATATTGAAAAAGTAGTGGTTTAAATTTTCTTGTTTGAAAATTAATAAATTAAATAAAAAACTATATAAATTATTCCAAAATAAAAAATAATATCTGTAAACGCTGTTTTATTATAAAATGTGTGAAATTTCGCAAATTTTTTAACAAATAGAAAAGATTGATCAATTTTAATTTATAATATTTCAATAACAATTAAAGTGTATGTTCAAATATCAATAAAATGTAAATCAATTATATTGACCATCTGTGAAAAAAAAACCATAGCAACCGAAAATTGTTTGAAAGAAAAATAAATTAATACAAAATTTCCCTCTGAGCAAGAAATCGGAAAATTCAATAAGAAAAAGGTCATAGGTTAAACAGGCGTTTATCATATTTGCTAGAAGATATATTTTTTTTTAACGCTTAAAGAAAGAAAAAAAACAATGGCAAATTTTGTATTTCCCGAAGAACGGACATATTTTATTGAGAGCATTCGAAAATTTCAAATAAAGGATATCGGCTCTTCGAAATGGTTAGATGTACATGAAATGATTATAAAACTTAGTCAACAAGCTCTTTTAGAAGCAGCTGAACATCGCGAGGAAGAAGTTAAGGAAATGCTGATATCTCGTGACAAGTTGAAAAATTTTAATACACGAAGCTTTTTGTGTTTATTTGTGGAAGACAAAAGTTTTGCCACATCTTTTAGATATTGATCCAAATCCTGACGCTACATTTTTAATATATACGGTATTATTTCATGAAGGTGCAGTCATATCTCTGTTGGATTTGGCTTTATATCATGAAAGTGGATGTGAGGCTTTACAGGATTTTGCTATAGATCTGATTGATTATTGTGCTCAAGGTGTAGCACAAGTTATTGGTTTAGCAAGGTATGTTATGCTTTATTCATGCAATTTTCATATTTTATACACTGTATCCATAATAATTTAGGTTCCCTTAAATTCTGAATTGGTCGATTTTAAATGCTACTTCCCAGTTTTGTTTAAATTGATCTCAAATGAGTCGCATTTTTCACAGTTGAAGTTTTTCTATAATTTTAATATATCTTGTGATCTATTGCGTTCCGATTTTCTCTGAAAGTATAGTTTTTAATTAATTTAATTTATTTAATATTTAAATGTACACACGATTTATTTATTCCTTTATTTGTTTTATCGACGCAAGCTAATCCTTTGTTTTAGATAAATTACGGGTGCAATGTTTCAAAAATATATCGAAATTGGTGCAGAAATTATCACTTGAAACAAAGAAAAAAATACTTCAATGGTCCTTAATTAAATTCACAGGACCATACTCAAATGTAAGTTTCGTTTGCTCAGACTAAAAAAAAGTTTATAAGAACACTTTTCTAAAAGTAGAAAATCTGCGATTTTTAGTGAAAATATAGTCGGTTGTCGAATTTGTTTAAAGCTGTGTTACAAATTCGACTTCGACAATTTGTAATTTAGGGAAGACCTTAATGCATATTTGCAGTTTTAAAAAACTTTTTGAATGAGTTTTTTTCTTAGCATGGGCTATCATGAAAATGATTCAAATGTAGATGTCGATGAGTCCATACTTAGCGAATTGGAACGCCAGAAAAGAGATTTAATTTATAAAATTGGTTTACGCTGCATATCGATGCTTAACTACTTGGTAGACAACTCAAATGCTTTACCGTTAAGTGCTACTAGGCGTATGGTTGTTACCCACGATATACCCTGGTTAATGGCCGACTTATTAAATTTTCGTCCCTGGCAAAGGCGATCAAAAAAGGGTATTGAAAAATATATTGACGAAAAGTGGATCTTAGTACAAGGTGAAGATGTGGCCAAAGTCGTCAAACATGAAGCTCAGGCTTGGTTTTGTTTGCGTCAAATACTTTTCAATACAAATCTAATGCAATCGTATGAAATAAATGATGAAAGGCGTAAACATTTGGGCAAGGTAAGCTCGTTTTGAATTCTTTCTAAATTTATTTTTACATTCAAATCCATTCTTAGTGTCAAGGTCTTCTTTATGAATCTCTATTGGATCAATTACCTCCCTTAATTGATCTTAAACAGTTACTTTGTCATTTAACTATGTCTGGTAATAATTCGAATGAAAGAAACAAAAAATCTAATTTAGTTTTGGAAGAGGTTCCTGAAATAAAAGATAAACTTATAAGTGAAGCAGAACAATCTGGTGGGTTTTTAGTTATTGCCCAGTCACAAGAAAGTGTTTTTTTGAACAATGACAAGGATAAAATATTTAGTATTGCTCAACGTTTAAATGTTGCTTATAATACTGATTTGCTGGCTGAACTGGAATCAAAGGCAGAAGAAGCTCAGGAGACTGTAGTTGGATATAATAAAGCTAAAACAACTGCCAATATTGGAGAAGTTAAAAAATGTAGCAACTGTTATGGAGAAGCAGAAAAAAAGTGTTCTCAATGCAAAGCAGTTTTTTATTGTTCAAGGTAATATAAATTATCATAACGACGACGCTGTTTTGAAGAAAGAGGTCATAAACATTAATATTTTACCTTTTCGCTATATTTTGTTTAAACACATTTTACACATTTTAACTAAACTGCAAAGTTGCTATTGAAAAAAAAGGCAAAAATAAAATTGCCAGAAGAGCGTCAATAATTCAATTTTTAAATATCTGAAGTTAATAACAGTGTTCGGCTAAATTGAAAAAAAGTTTTTAAGAATAGTACTTTAATAAGTTTTATAATAATATTTATTATTAATGATTTATAAGTAAATTATACTTATACATACTAACTACGTATATGAAGGCTTAATGTAGAAAGTTCCTAATTCAAATTTTTTTATATAGGATAATAGTAGAAGGAAACTTATTAATGTATCGTATGAACAACTTGGGGTACAAAATTCTTTAAACGAAATTTTCATATTATGTTGTTGCTAGTTTTAAAATGTAATTGTTTAAATATAACGGGCTATTCCTAAGGAACTGGGGGGTTTCCGCGTAACTTGATTAGAAAAAATATCGAATTCGGGATTGTTGCACATATTGTAAAAAAGAAAATTCAAAAATTCTTAATAAAAATTTAATTTTTTTTTCTATTTATGTTTCTTACACTATAACTAAAAACTAAAAAAGTACTTAAGATTTTCTTTCTTTTTACGAAAGGTACAAGATTTTCGAATTTGAAAATTTTTCGAATCGTGTTACGCGGTAACTCCGCAGAAATTTTATTCCGAATTTCATATTCTTCTTAACAATGAGCCAACACTTTAGGGGTACGTTAAAATTGTCCATCAAGGTGCATTTTATAATAGATTTTTCAACGGCCAAAGCTGACTAATTTGTAGTTTGAACAATTGATGGTATTTATCCTATTGTTAGCCACACCTACAACAATCTAAACAATATTTTTAAGGAGTGCCAGAGCCCATAAGAACTGAATGTTTGTTTAAACGATTTGCTTGTGGCCTAAAATTGATTTTAAAATGTGACTAGTCAACCCAATTCGACTCGTGGCAGTTTATTTTTGTACTTTTCTTTAACAAACTTAATTTTTTTTTACTAACAGTTTAGTATAATTGATCAGAACTTTGTTTTCTCTGTCTTATAGAGTGAGTTTTGTATTAAATTATTAATTAACATCAGTGGCCATCTCCGGAACAGTAATATTCGTAATATTCATTAAATTATAAATTTGACTAAATAGATATCGAGATATGGATTCATTTAAATTGGGAAACATCTGCAAAGCACTTTTATCATAGCTATTACTAGCTGTTGATTTAGTCTCTATACTTAAACTTTTGTCATCTACTTTTCCCAGCGGTACATTTGGATGTCTTTTAAGAAATCCAATTAGCCACTCTTTACCAGCCGACTCGTTTTCCATCCATGACATGGGCATCCTTTTATTATTTTTACATGCTATAAGATAAGCAAATTTCATTATATCGTTTTTGTCTAGCGCATATTTGTGATTTGCCAGGGTTTTGATATATTCAGCCAAGAAGATTTCTTCTTCGTCCGTAAACACTTGTTTGTTATTGATACTTGTTTCGTAAACATACGTTCGTTTCCCCGATAATTGGTGTTTTTTGTAATGCCTCCACAAGGTTGTTTTGGCAATGGAGTGTTTTTTTGCTGCAGTTTCAATGGTCATACCTTCTTCGATGTCTTTGATAGCGGATGCTATATTTGATATATTTAAAATAGGTCTTTTAAGTCCACTTTTGCTTCTTGGCATAATGGAATTTCACTTTTTGTGTTTAGGAACAATAAATAGTTATTACGTTACTTTGGTAATTGCGAAAGTAATACAAGGTAAAATTAAATACATGCGTAAAGATAACAACAAACAACTTTAACAATTAATTGAAACCAAAGAAATCATAGGAAGACTCATAATGATTTTATTTATAAAATAACTTAGTTATGCAAAATTGTTTAAAACAAGTAAAAAACATTAAATTTGGTTTTACCGCAACAAAAATTAGAGGTGAAACAATTTTTGTTGGTATACAAAAGAAATTCACCCCTATCGTGAATAAAAGGGAAATGTTTGCTCCCATGTAATTTTCATTCCCCTTCAAGTGAAATTAGGTATCGTGAATTTCCCCTGAAATTGTATTATGCTATTCACGAGTGAATGATGAGACAAAGGGAACAAATTTCGAGGGAACTTTTATTCACGATTGGAATTGAGTGAAAAGGGAAAACAATCCGAGGAAAAAAATATTCACGATAGGGGTGATGAAAACGAAATGTTTAAGGTGAATTTAAAACATTATTTACTTCTAAACGTATGGTGAAAAAATATGACATAATATTTATACACCAGATACTGCTATGAAATTGTACCTACTATATATACCGAACTTGTATAAAAAACTTAGAGGTACCTTATCATTTTCACTTATAACTTTTGAACAGCTAGGCCGATTTTGCTCCTATTCAATACCAAACTGTTCACTAAGATTACTATCAATCTGGGTAAAAATGGGTGCTCCCGATTGCTTTGTATGGGAGGTGATCGAATTTCATAGCTAAATCGGCTTAAAATTGAATAAGTATCAGCAATATATATCTATATTTCGATATGGAATGACAAACTGATATATCTTCGCCTAAAATGCCAAAGGGCGTTACAACAAAAATTTCAAAATCGAGTTTTTGATTGATTACCAAGCAATAGACTAAATTACAAGTCTACAATTTTTAAAATTTATGCGTCAACCAATAATGATTTTATGAACGAAATTCAAAAGGCCATAAAACAAACATTAACAAAAAAAATCTTTCAGAATAAGTCCACAGTCGTGTTTTAAGCAAGAGCAGAAAATATGTACTTTAAATCTAAAATCTCTTTAATTCTACAACGTTATTCACCTGCAAACAAAGTGTTCCGCCGTTTTGCTTTTTAGGTGACGATATACTCTGGTTAGTGCGTGGAGGGTATACAGAATGCAGTAAAATTTAAAAAGTTGACATTTTAATTACAGTGTACTAAGCCAGTTTTTGTGAAAAACTTATACCTACTTCATGTTTATTAATTCCTATTGATGTCATTTCAAAAATCCATTAAATTCGAAAGTTATCCGAATTTTTAGTTTGGATGTTTTTGACAGCAGCCTTTTTATCTGGATGGTTACAGCCAAGATATATTGATATAGGTAGTTTCACTAGAACAACAACTACAACTACAAACAATACAAAAACAACAGGGTTTTGACATTTTAAAATACTCAAGATACAGTCTTTGTTCTGTCAAAACCATGTAAGAAATGTCAAAACAGCGTAACTCGATTCGAAAAAATTTCAAATTAGGAATCTGGCACATATTGTAAATAAATTTTAATAAAAATTTTGCTTGTCCCATTTAAAATTAAAATTTTTCCTAAAGATTTTCGTTTTATGAAAACTAAAAGATTTCCGTATTTGGTTCTTTTTTTTCGAATCGAGTTACGCGGTAACATCTTGGATACGTCTACTTATAAAATTCGGTTAATATTTTTGGCCTGCATGGCTTTTGTATTACAATATGGATTTTTAAATAAATAAATAAATATTTCAAAACTTGGAATTCTGACTTATGAGTATAGCGAAAATAAAAGGGCTGTGATCTGTATTTCTCAGTGATTTCAAATCGCAGTGAAAATTAAGTTTATATCGGCATTTTGTTGAAAATTAGTTTTTAGGCTCATTATTTTTTCAACTCTAGGAAGTACACCTATCTGTAACTACTTATTTTTGTATGCCGGAAAGTAATGTCATTTTGTGCGAGTCGAGATAGCTTAGATGGTAGAGCGTCCGCAATCCGAGAAATCAATTTTATTATAAATTTGATAAAATTTCAAGGGATTGAAATTTAATTTTTTTTTTTTTTTTACTTTTTATATATGCTAAAAAATTATTCATATACAATAGAATTACCTTTATGTTGGCGCTAATGTTTTCCAATTTATTTGTTACAGAAAATGTCAACTTGACGATTGGCCAAACCACAAAAATAGCTGCCTTAAAGTCTAGAGATTCGGGAATTGACATTACTTTATCATCTTTCACTTCGACACGATTGTGATGAATGTTAATATGAACACTTCTAATGCATGATTTTCACTCTATGATAGTATTTTGAAACATTTATCACCAATATTTTTCTTTTTTTTTTAATATTTATTTTTAAATAAAAAATGTTCATCCTGAATAAACATTAAAAAATGTTTTTCTTTTTGTTTTCATATCTGTTTTTAGTCACATGTTATTTTGGTGTGTTTTTGATAAAAACAAAAACAAGATGCATCGCTATCATCCTATGATGAACCCCGTTACGCACTAAACTTAATAAAAAAAAAGTTTAGGCGTTTTGTCTGAGGTGCTCCTTGACGACATCCAAAGCTTGGGTTTCCTCACCGAAGTCTTTGATGACAACAACAGAACAGCCGCAAACCTTACGGGGCTTGCCTTCTTTGTCGATCTTGCATAAACCAGACCATTCACCGAGTTTTTTGTGGGAATCGACACGGATTAAGGGGATTTGATGCTCATGACAGAGAGCAGTAACGAGCTTCTTGTAATTGGGTTCGTCAAAAGACTCAGCCAAGATACACAAAACAGCTTGACGCCTAGAGGGGAGAAAAACAAATATTATGTTAGTATATTTTATTAGTAGGTAATGCTAAGTATGAACTTACTTGTCTAAAGCCTTGCAAGCTTGATGGATTCCGTGAACTAGACCATCGGCAATCAAAGATTTCTTCAAAACTTCTTGCAAAGCTTGATTAATATCCATGGGGCCGCCAACAACTGGAGCAGCTGAAGGTACATCTCTGTTTCAAAATAAAAGCATTAATCTTTATTATAAATGTATACTTTTTTCATAATTTCATTATTCTGGCATCAGCAATTTAAGATAAATGTCCTGTCCTGCCAGCAGGAAGCTGGCAAAACTCGGCTCCTCTTAAATTGTCCTACTTACACATCAACGTCAGCCATTTTAAAATGTATTTGTCGTCCTTGAACTAAAATAAGAATAATTTTTATTTATTATTTTCATGACCATCATATTTATTTTTTTTGGAGAAAAAAAACCATGCTGCTGCGTACCTTTTTGACAACCGGAAAGAAAGAAAAGAGCATTGCATGGTTGCCAACGTTGACAATAATTTGACATTTGTTAAGCTAGTCAATATGGCAATGTTTGATATTGCCATATGCATACAACTGTGTCAGAGGGTGGCATTACACTTAATCAAATTTGTAGTGGCTTTTTAGTTTTGTTTAGTGTTTCCAGTACGGTTAATCGATTAAGATTCCTTGATTAATCGCCTCTATTTCGGTTAATGTCGAAACAAACAATTTAAAACTCAAATAATTATTCCGACCCGAATAACCGGTTAAAATAGGTCGATTACCCAGTTAAATTTTTTATATGGATTTTTACCAAAAAAAATTTACCCTCAATTTGCGTTTTTGGCGAAGGAGTTGAAAAAATAATTACATCATATTTTTATTGATTCAAAAACCCGTAGTGTTGGTTGATATCCCAAAATTAAATTTTCCTGAAACCTAATAAACAGTCCTTTTTTGAATAATTATTAAAAAAGTGGCAGCACTTATATACCATTAAATTAATTTAACATAATAGAACAAATTACTCCGCGTTTTAATTTTAGATCTTGTGTAGACAAATGTTCATACCTTTTGTTAATCCATTTCATAGTTTTGCTGTTCAACATCTTCACTATCTATAGATAACAATATGTTGTGCAATAAGCACAGGCGCGATCCAGGAAATGGGATTTTCAATTACCCCCCCCCCCACCTCCTTGAAACCGTGCCTGAATATGCAACATTTTTTAAAACAATTATTTTTTTTTCGAGTTCTAAGATGTGCAGTTATATGGAGCTGCTTCTAGCAGACATATTGCCGCGTTAATAAACTACAATACGTTTTAATACGCGATATAAAAATAATGTGGCGGACTTTCCATAAAGATCCAACCACGTAATTCACAAATCACTGACGTACAGCAACCATTGCCTTCACGATTGAAGTTTAGAGTGATGAAGTCCAAATACGCTTGAAAAACGAACGAATCCGAACGGACGATATGCTGAGACAGGCTTTAGAGTAACGCAAAACGGAAACAATTGATAAAAACAAAATAATTCGCAGATTTGGTGAAAAATTTTAAATTCAAATAAGGTCGTTCTTTAATTTGAAGAAAAATTAATCCAAGTCTTTAATCAAATTAACAAATGGTAAGTCAATTGTGGTCTTTAAGACCTGCTAACTTATTTCAAAACAATCAAAGTTTAGGGCTTTGCTTAACTATATATATAAATGTCAAATTATGGCCTAGTTTTGGGATGTAGATTAGTTATGTTTGTTTAAACTTTGTTTTTAGAAATGGTTTAAATTGTTTTAATTTTAGGTTTAAACCAGACTGGTGGGCCAATTAAACTGAAGTATAAATTTGTCAACAAAAAACAGCTGTTAGACAATAATTTGTTTAGGTGATGCCAAATTACAGCGTATTGCCAAAGAATGTAAATATAAACTATATAGGACTATTCTAACTGGAAACTAATAATTTTGTTTGGCATCATCATGAAATTTGACATTTCTTAAACTAGAACTGAGAAACAGTAGTCCCAGTTAACTTTGTTTTGAGATTAACTTAACTGGCGAATAATATAAGTTTAAACTCTGGCTATGTTTTAGAAAAGTTACTCGCCTTAAGCCATTTATGTTGTTAAGACAAAATATTATAACTTTACTTTGTTTTTCGTCTGTAGTAGACGGCTTAACCCAAAATTTTTTTGTAATACAAAAAAATATATTTTAAATTCTTTAAATATGCTTTATTTAATTGAAATAAATTAATTTAGTTAAATTAAAAATGCCACTATTTGTTTGACATTAAATTAGAAACATATATATTTTTTCATATATATAGATTTGTATGTTATGTACGCATATATTTATTTTTTTATATTTATTTATTATATTTTTATCATATAATAATATTCATAAAATACTTATTTATATATTTATATGGGCCGCTATTAAAGTGAGCACTTAAGTAAACAACATTTTAAATTGTTTTAAGCAATACTTACAATTAAGATTCTGATCCTTAGACCGTTTCGCTTAAAATATTTTTTAAAAAGTTTACTTAAAGTGTTTACTATAAAACCAGCCCTAAGTGTATGTTTTGTATGTGTAATTTATTTACTCTTCTTATTTGTACAGATGTTTTTCATTTAAATATATATTTTTTGTATTTTTACTTGGTGTACTTTAAATTTTATAACTTAAACTAAATTTATAGATTTTTATCTATTTTATATATATATTTTTTTTATATAAATTAAAACAATTTTTTTATACAGTCTGTAAAGTAAAAAACAAAACTTCATTTATAATGAATATATTTTTTATTAAATAAAAACTTAATGTTTTTGTCAAGAACTTTTATTCCATTATATTAAAATATACTTCTAAAATATAAACCAAAAAAAAAAAAAATTTTTTAATTAAAAATAAAATGTCAATTAGCACACAGACACAGACACGAAACGATATTTTTTTTTGCCTAAAACAATATATTTGTCATCAGTTTTTATTTTGGGTATTAAAATGAAAACTGTGTATATTAAATTCTAATAAGAAAATTGAAATTTACTTCAATTAAAACTTAAGCCATTTTTACATCATTGCCAGGGCAAAGAATTCTATGCAAATTAGAGCTGTCAAAACGGTTTTTCGAATTATTCATTAAACTATTTTTTTACTTATCTTTATTAAGATGATATGCAACTGTTTTTTGTGTATTTGTATTTTAAATGTGGGAAGCAAAATGCGACTCTGATACTATTACAAAATGTAAAACGGGCTTTATTTAATTAATTCCTGCTAACTTCTCTCAAAATAACCACCGTTTAGGGCTTAACCATAGTTATGAATGTTTTATTTATATCGCAGTGGTTAAAGCTAAACTCAGGTTATTTTTTAGAAAAGTTACCCGCCCCAAATTAAATAATAAAAATTGGTTAATTTTTGTATTGCAATTTTCCAATTGGTACAAAAATAGCAAATTGCACTGAATCAAACAGACAATATTTTTGAAGTATTCTGTCTGATTATGTTAGGTTTTTTATTTTTGGCAAGGTTAATGAAAAAACTCATGGAAAAAATGTTCATTCCAGCCAAAAAGGTCTTTTGACAAAAAGAAAACTTAAGTCGATTTAGTTTGTTGTTTTTCAAAAGTAAAGGGTGTTTTTTATACAGGTATAGAACTATACGTTGGCCACACTTTTTTAACTGTAGACCATTTTGTAAGCTGTCAAGTGAGTTATGTTTAGTTTGGTTTGGCATTTCAACATGAATAGACTGACGCCTGAAACGACTCCAAATTGCGCAAATTTATATTGAAAATCATGGTTCTGTTCGAAATACGTATCGCGCATTACGTCCATTTTTAGGTCAACATAATCGTCATTCAGAGCAATTAATTCGATTAACTAACGTCTTCAGCAAAACGTTTACTCTAAATGATAATATGCATCCAGAGACGTCGTACAGTGTGTACAGAAGAAGTCATTGCTGCTGTAGAGCGTAGCTTAGATTAAGACCCCAATCAGTCTATCCGCCATCGTGCACAGGAATTGGATATGTGTCCATCCACTTTATGGAAGATTTTGCGGAAAGATCTTGGTTTGCGTGCTTACAAAATCTAACTCGTGCAACAATTGAAGCCACGCGATCATCTATCAAGGCGTAGATTCGGTGAATGGGAAGGAAACGTTTGGTAACCGCATAGTTTCACGTCTCGGACCCGTGAATTGGCCTCCAAGATCGTGCGATTTAACGCCGCTGGTCTATTTTCTGTATGTGAAGTCTACTAAAATCGGAAAGGCATCAACAAAATTTTAAAGACTTTAAATTTTATTGATAAAACACAACTTTCATAACCTTAAAAATCACCCTCATATAAAATTTTTAATTTTAAAAGTATTTAACAAGTAACCCAATTGTTTTCAAAAATAATCGCGGTTTTCTTTTTAAGTTCCAACGTATGACAAAATTTTTTTTGGGATATATATTTTCACATGTGATAAATACTATGAAATCTATATATTCATGTAACTTTAATTCGGTATTTCGAAGCTGACAATAATTTACCGAAATTGGTATTGGAAACCCTATTTGCTGTGTTAACTTATTTTTCCACTACGTCTTACATAATTCAGTTAATTTAATATTTTTTTTTGTAAAATAATAACTGCAGTAACTCCAAAAAAAATTGAGCAAAAAGACAAAAATAATTAATTTCTGTTAGAGATGTGAGATTAATCAAATTAATTTTAATTTTTTTATTTATTCTTCAAGCTCATGATTCTGATTAATTTTTTTTAATACTTAAAATATTTTCTTTTAAAGTATTCAAAGCTAATTCAGATTCCTACAAATTGAATTACTTGATTAATATCACAACCCCATTTTGATGTGAAAAATTTAAATTTCATATTTATATTGATTTAAAAACTAATACAAATTTGAAATACAATACCAAGCCAGCAAATTACATGACGCTAAAATTACGCAAAGAAATTATTCATTTTGGAGCCCTCGTATTTAGAAATCAAAACTGATTCAAATATTATACTACGTTTCCACTGAACGTGTTTTGAAATAAAACATGATTTGTACATGTTTTCCCATACCTTTTTTTCTCACATGTTTTGCCCAAAACACGTAAGTGAAAACATAGTATTAAATTTTGTTTTTAGTTTTAAGTTTTTTTTGTCAAACACCCATCTTTTTTTTTTTTGATAAAAATATGAGTCTTCAAAAAAGAATCAAAGATTAATAAAAGAATATGAACAATATAATTTTATCAAAAAAAAAAAAAATTGGAGAAATAGAAGTATTTTTGAGCAATCCAAAAGAGCTCTAAAAAATTATTCCTTTTGAAGAATGAAAATTTTTGAATACATTTAATATCTTGTCAAAATGTTCTTTATTTGAGTTGTAATCGCTATTAAGCATATTAAAATTTCACTTCAAAATTCATGGAGAGTCTCCAATGGATTGGCTCAACATTATAAATTAAGAAAAATTGGCCATGAGGGCTTTCTTTGTATTGATATTATAATAAAATAATAAAATAAAATAAAATAAAATAAAATAAAATAAATAAAATAAATAAATAAATAAATATCAAATAAAATAAAATAAATAAAATAAAATAAAATAAAAAAATAAATAAAATAAAAATAAAATAAATAAATAAAATAAAATAAAATAAAATAATAAAATACATAATAAATAAATAAAATAACTCATAAATAAAATTACTCCCATCCATAAATTCAATAAATCCTACATACATTTAAATAATTTTATATTTTAGGTTGTGATTTTGTTTTTAATTTTCTTTACTGTGAAATGCTTTTATTATTAACGAAATTAGTTTAGCGAACTGTAATCTGGCAACTCGTGGTTTTAGTGTTTTAGGACAATTTTTAAAGAAATAGAAAATAATAAGTTTGAATCCAAAAACGCCAAAGACTCAAAAATAAAATTTTTTTTGCATCAAAAAAACACTCAAATCTACTGGGGAAATTTATATTCATTTTCAGACCAACATTTTTGATGGACACACTTCTTTTTCCGAGTAATTTTGACTCATACAAACATTTTAATTTTTAATACTATTTTTTGAGCCCAACTTTTGATTAAGTTTTGCTGGCTGGGTAGGTAAAGTAAAATTAATAGTTTTTTAACAAAATTGCTTTTTTTTTTTTTTAAATATAAAACATAATTTTAATAAAAATCTACTACACATTTAAACTAAATTTCTTTATGTTTTTTGTTTTTGTTTTTATAATTGAGCACCTTCCTCTTTTTCAATGGCATTCTGCTATTCTGCTCCTTTAACGAATCCTCGTTTATTAGCTACTTGGTTTTTACTTTTTTTCTTACATGAATTGCTGGTACAGGCATTACCAAAGGCTGCGTGGCCAAGGTAGTGACTGACGTTAATGGTGATTGTGCGGAAGAGTGGGAAGATTTTGATTTAATAGAATTGGAGCTAGAAGAATTTGTATCAGCAGAAGATTGTTTTGTTATATTATTAGTTTTTTTGGATTTTCTAGTTGGTTGCTTGTTGTTGTTGATTATTGCTAAGGATGAGGATGATGAGAGGAGAGAAAAGTCGGAGTTTGTAATATTCGAGGTGTTTGGTATGGTTTTATTGCTGCCACTCTGTGTTGATAACTTCAATAGATTTGTTGTATCATTTTTTTTTATAATTTTTTCTGTAACTTTTAACTCCTGTTTTTCTTTCGTTTTATCATTAGATGAGGATGACTTATGGGCACGTTGAGTTAAAGATTTTTTATGATTATCATGTTTTTCAGTTTTTTCTTTATTTTTATTTAGCGGTTCCGTTTGTAGTTTATCCTTCTTTTCGGAAATATGATGTTTTTCTTTACTTTTAATTAAGTCATATTTATCTTTAACAAATAATACATTGCTTTTTGTGGTGGTTTTACTATTGCTGCTACCTTTCTTTTTCATTGATATTGTTAATGATAAGGACGCCGACGAGGAGGATGTTAACTTTGCATTTGTTGATTGTGTGGCGTTTGTTGGTTCTACCTCGGAATCAATACATTGTTTTATATCATCAGGTACAAATACTTTTTGAACTATATTTGCTGGACTATAAGTGCGTTTAGATTTTTTAGCAATTTGATTAATACCACTACTACTAGTTAAGGTTTTATCATTCTTTATGGATTGGTGGTTGTGGTGGTGACGATGATGGTGCTTTTCTTTTTCTTTCTTAAGAACTGGAAAATTAGGATATTCTGATTGTTCATTAAGGGGAGTGGGAGAGGGCGTAGGTGGAGGGGGAGGTCTTAAAAGTCTCGATTTGGGTATTGTTATTATTAAAGGGTTGGCGGGTTTGATTACAATATGAGATTCGTTTGTTGAAGGTGTAGTCTTAGGATCTGATTTTTCCATATTTTTTGATATTTTTGATGATTTCATTTTCTTACGCTTAGATTTAGAGAGTTTTTCTTCATTTATGGAGGTGGTGGTAGACGGTGAAGAACCACCACCACCACCACCAACAACAACATTTCCACCACGAACAGGTTGTATCCTTTCTTTTTTATCATCGTTTGTGATCTTCTCTGTTTCCCCTAAAGAACCATTTGTTTTAATTTCCTCTAAAACTAATTTTACGTTTTTTGATATTATCAACACCACTTGTTGACTCAGCACAAAATGTTGTTGTCGTCATTGCGGGTTTTCTTTTCTGTTGTTTCTGCTGCTGTAATTTTTGTTGTTGAAGTTCGTTGTATAATATTTCATCGTGTGTAGAGACATTGCGGTTTATTTTCCGATTAGAAGATGAGGATGTGGATGATGTTGTCAGGGTTAAAGTACACATTTCCGGTGAGTGATTGGTAGTATCGACTTGATTATTTTGCAATAAACAAGTAGAAGAAGTCATTTTATCTGTTTTGATTTTAAATGATTTTCGTCTTGTTGTTTTTGACTGTGTATTAATGTTAAAGGTGGTGTTTTATCTTTATTATCAGCAAATGTATCAATATTTTGTTTGCCCTTAGTGGGAGTTTGAAAAAATGTTTCCTGGGTGGAAGACACTTCATGTTCTGAAGGTGATAACATTGATTTTTCCAAATTTCCAGTTGTCGTTGTTGCCGTTGAATTTGTATGATTGGCTAAGTTACATGTAGAAGAAGTAGTTGTATTTAAAAATGATGATGAATCGACTACATTTGTTTCACTTCTTGATTTAGGTTCGGGTGTAGCTAAATCTCGACTTTCATCATTAAACAAATAAACGGGTACTGTGTCGGTAGCCTCTATATTCGTATAATCATCGCGTATTACTGTACCAGTACCAATATGAGGAGTCCGCGCAGTTACAATCTCTTCTAAAATATGTTCATTAGCTGCCGGTATGGGTAACAGTTCTTCAACAAAAACATTATCTTCGTTATCGACCGCTGCATCGGTGTCGTCATCAGCATTACACTCTGGTGGCTGGTTACTAACATCATCAGCCGATATATCATCGGCCGGTTCCAGTCTTGTAATAGTTTTCTTTGGTTTCTTAAGTTTTCTTCTCAAACTACCAATACTTGTGGTGGAGGGCAATATCAGTTCGGAATTTGCTACCGTATCTACGTTATCATCATATACGGGCAACGTTTGATCTAAAGGCGATGATGTGTAGATTCTAGCTGTGGTTATATCACTGGTTATTGTGGGTATGGAAGATGTAGCTAAAGACGATACTAATTGATCTTTACATTTTGTAGTAGAGCTGTTGTTTGTATGTGTTGTTGACCTTGACTTGTCCATACACACTAAGGATGGCTGTCCTAGTAGTTTCATCTTCTTCAATGCATTTATTATTAAGAGGACTGCGTTTTTTATGAAATTCAGTTGGTAGTGGTGGTGTTCGAGTACTATCATTAATTGTATTTACAAGTAATTGGAAAGTTTCAGCTGTTCTTAACGTACTTTCAGGAGGTTTTCTAGTTAGCTTTTGGGTCTTTATATAATTTTTTAATTTTTGTTTATGACTAGAAGAAGACGAAGTTTCCCTTAAACCTTCATGTATATTAGATAAATCAAATGTTACTGTTTTCAAAGTTTTTGATTTAGTTTTCTTGTTGGATATTGCACTGTATAATATGTTTGAATCCATAATTGTTTGTTCTGGTGTTGTATCTACTTTAGTTTTGTTTGTTGTATTATTATCTCGAAGGTCCGCATCGTTGAAATTTTCTTGAATTTTATTTGTTTCTAATAAATCCATCATTTGTGTGTTACTGAGATTTTGTTTTAGGCTGGGTTTTTTAATTAGTGACAATGCTGCTGTCGTCTCATTTTTATTATCACAGTTTAATATTTCATTATTACCTTTGACAGCAGCAGCAGGAGTATTATCGGGTTTAGTTAAGGGTATGGCCATCCAAGTTTCCTTTTTATTTGTCTTAGAGTGTTTAGAAATGTTCAGACGTTTAAGTCTAACTCGGCACTTAATATTAAATATTTGTTTTGAATGTGTTTTCAAATTTAAAGGTAAACTGGGTGGTGGTATAGAGCAAGGTGTAATATCCGTAGTAACAATGTCATTTGCTGACACCGGCGTTTGAGTATTAAATTCATTACAAGGAGACTTTGGTGGGTTTACCACTGAATCATTTAATAAATTATAATCTTCGTCTTTAGCTAATGTTGGTGTAGCCGAAAATTCAAAGCTATCTGACGGCAAAGCAGTTTTGCCACATTCGGCCTTAGCTAGAATTTGTATTGGAGAAGTATCAGTACTATCTACCGGAGGACCAGCTGTAGGCTCGGCAGTTATGGCATTTAGTTCTTTTAAGATTTTATCTCGTGTCTCTGATTCATCATCTGTTACGGTCTTATTCAATATAAGATCCAGAAATTTCGTAACATTACTATCAGTTTCAGCATCTTGACTATTTTTGACAGGTGTTTCCATTTCAGGTTCTATAACCATTTTCATAGGAGTATTTAAAATATCGGATGTATGTTGTGTAATTGAGTCGATTATGGGCACCAGTTGCATTTTTGTGGGTGTGTCTAAATTTAAATTGATGTTGAAATGACTTTCCGGTTCCGCTTCTGTAGGTAGTGGTGATAGGACAGGAGGCATTACCAATGGTAGAACTGGTAAGGAAATGTCTGCAATATTGGATGTCATCGCACAGGTATCATTCGGTTCCGTACATGATTTTGATATATCAGTTTCCATTGAATTTTCTGAGATATCTGTAACAATAGGTGAGGGTTCTGCTATATGGGGTAGATGTTTGGAAACTTCAGACTCTAAAGATATATCAGATATGTCAGCTGGCATTAAAGAAGATTGATTTATTGAAAGTTCTGGTTCACATGATGATATATCAGATAAATCTGTTGTATTTAACGAAGATCTCACTAAAGTGGATGTTAAAATACTATCAGTATTGTTTTTTAAGTTATCCACAACTTTGGCGGTATCCTTATTACCTTGCATTTCGCCAGCATTTTCGATATCTTTGGTTTCGTTGACTTTTTCAAGTAGAATATTTTCTGTTATTAATATATTATCATCATTTGATTTTTCCTTTACCATCTCTGTAGCTTGCCCTCGTGAAGATTTAGTTTTATTTATATTGATATCCAAATGATTTAAAGATTCTACATTACTTATTAATAAAGGAATTGTAGATTCAGTTTTTGTCGTATTATCTTTGTCATAATTCAAAGTACATTCTGCTGAAATTGTAGTAATAATAGATTCTTCAAGAATATGTTCCAATGATTCTGCTGCTGCTGCTGTTTCTTGGGCTTTATTATGTTCATAATCATGACTCTCTTGATCGTGTTTAGTTTGGAACTCATGTTCAAATTCTTGGCTTTTTTGTACTGATGTTGTTGTGGATAATTTTTTAGTTGTTTGATGATTATTATCTAATTGTTTCTCTGAGAGATTTTCAAATGATTGTATAATAATTTGCTCGGTTATAGTGGGCTTTTCTTTTTCTAATGCTGTCATTGGAAGAATATTTATTTGATCTGTTTGTTCATCATGTAATTCTAATTGTTGTGGTGATACAATATTGGCTAAAAGATTAATTTCTCTCATTTCCGCAGTCTGATTACAATTTTCTTTAATATCACTTTGTCTAGACACGCCTGTAATTTTCTTCTCATCCCCATTGTTCTCGTCGTTTAGTCTCTTACAAGTTATTGGCTCGTCTAAATGAGCATCAATTTCACTAAGTAAAGACGATGTGGCTTCTGTCATTTCAATTTGTATATTTAAAGGTTGTAGCTCTTTAACAAACTGTAGTTGTTTTCTAAAAGGAAAGTGATTATGAGTCTCTAATTCTGATTCGCTACTCATATACGTTTCATTATGATTCCTGTATTCTTTCAGTTTTCTATCTCTTTCAATTGCTGTGTCCCTAGCTCCTGTTCTGTTAATACATTCTATTTGTTGTTCTCTTTTCTCTCCCCATTCCAAAAGCCTTCTTTCCTTTTCTCTCTGCTTTTCAATGGCACGTAATTCCAACTTCCTTCTTTGTTCCTGTAGTATTTTATTGTACATTAGATCACGTTTACGACGTTCATATTGTAAAATTTCGTTTGTTGGCGTTATAACCACTGCACAACGTTTTCTTAATTTAACGTCATCTTTATAACGATCTGTATCAGAAGGTGTATCATAATCATCTGATGAATCCACATCATTGAAAGATTTACTTGACATGCCTGGTGGCCCAAAAGACATGTAGTTGAATCCTACACGTTTTTGTATAATAGAGCTACTTTCGTCATTGCTTTGTGATTGTTTATCAAAATCAGCTCTGCCACACATAGTATCTCTGCGCAGTTTAGTTGATTTAGAGTTTTTGGATATCTTGTCTTTTTACGGGATTGCATTGCTGTAGTTGGTGACGTTAAGGAACGCGATGATGCCGATAACGACGAGGGAGAAAAAGGAGCAAGATATGACATTCTACTATTATTGCGTGGCCTATCAATTATATTACGAAATACTGTTGCAGTTAATGCTATGTGCTCTATATTAAAAAAAAAATTATAAAATTAAAGAAATAAGAAAATTATGTATTAGTTTGTTGTTTAAGAACATGTAGAATATAACAAATATAATAAGGATCATTGTTGCATTTAAATTTTATTTTTTTCTCTCAGTTTAATTACACGCCTCAATAATTGATTAATTCTCCAAAATCGGTATATAGATATCTAATGTACTATATTAATATTTTTATATATCTGTGTTATTTTCGCATAATCGCGTATGTCGACTTAAGTGTTAGCCATACTTATTGCTCATTAATGTGTCGCATATATGAGTCTAGCGCACATTTCGAAAATTATATATTATATAATTTTCAGAAAACAAAGTCGAATTTATTTTTATTTAATAATGAAAGAAAAATCAAACATATTACTTATATTTTTTTAACTGCAAGATTTATTGTTTATTTGTAAAGAATTTGCACCAACGTGGAAAAGCTGTGCTTTGCCAGTGCTGGCACCTTTTTATTTTTCTACCTGGTTCTATAAAAAGATCAATTATTAAATTACATTATGATTACAAATTTGTGCAGAGTATTAAATTTAAAGGATTGTTTTTTATTAAAATTAGTTTTTTAAGCTGTTTACGATATAAGGGATATTAAATGTCATTTCCAAACGCTTTTTTATTAAAAAATCAACAATTTGTATCACCAATGCTGGAAATAATAGATATGGTTAGTCAAGGTGTGTAAATAATACAAAGTCCACAATAAAAAGACTGAAATATTCCTGTAAATTCTACTAATTTATATTTGAATATGATAAATGAATATTTAGTTAACTTCCATAATTCTCTTGGCAAAACATTGCAAATATTTAATACACAAATTTAAACGTCTTATGGGTGAAATTATGTGTGAATTTCAAACAATGTATGCGTGGTCATCCTTAACAATGAATTTATTATAAAACTAATATTAGGCTGCTAATATATTTTTGTAACAGGCTTGAAAAAACCTCATAATACTTACACTACTTATTCACTTAGAAACGTTCTGCAGTTAAGAAAAAAAAAACACTGTCAAAAAATGTTTTTCCTTATTAAAATAACTGCTTAAAGTTGTTGTTTACCAGCAATACTACTCAAATAACAATTATGTAGTTAACTAAAGAACTTTTCTGAGTGTATTAAAAGTTTCGATGAATGCAATAAAAACATTTTTTTTTTTTTTAATTTAAAACTGAAAATTGTTTATTGCAAAATACGTTTATTTGCCTCCCGGGCAGCTTAACGTTGTTTATAATAAACACGATCCATAGCTGGGCATGATGTGTTAATCACTATTATGGGTTTAGCGTCTTAAACCTTAAGTTAAACTATTTGTTAAACTATTTGTTCGTGTTATTTTTATAGCTGGAGGTTCACAGGAACACAAAGATTCGGTTGCAGCATTACTGTCAGCTTGACATATTTCTGAATTAAATTTTTTACGCTTACTACGCCTAGCTTGTTTTTTTTAAGTAAATTTAATTCAGACATTTGGTGTTTTAAAACTTCGGCTAATTTGTCATTTCTTTGATGACATTTACGTTTATTACTATTTAATCTGTGTAATTCTTTTTGCTGTTGCCGTTCTTGTACTCTCTGCTGCAATTCCTCATCTCTAGATCCTACAAAACTTAAATATTCGTTGGCAAAACCTGGATTATTAATGGTTTTACTTTGTTGCTGCTTCTGCAGTATTTTCATAACATTGTTGCGTTTGATCTATAAATGATTGTACTACCCGTAATGCCCCGGAATCTGTAAGAGGTATGTTGTGCGTCATATGATGAGGATTTCTTATTAATGAAGGTAATATCGCAGTATTTCTTAGGGTATGCATATGGTTCTCTTCTGAATTTCTTATTAAAGGTGGCAACATTAAATGTTGATGCTGCGTTGATGTTAAATTGTTAGTAGCATTAGCAGAATTAGCATTGGCGGTTTGTTGTTGGGAATTAATATTAGAAATTTCTTCGAAAATTTGTAACAAATGTTTAGAGGTTTTCTCATGATCCTTAATTAAATATGTAATGTAGGGTTGTAAAATATCTCTATAACTCGATTCATTTTGTTTAGTTTGAGTATGCGGTGACATATTTTGAAGATTGATATCAGAGCCGCTATATCTGGAAGACACATGATGATGTAACAGTTTTTGTTGGGATAAAGGCGACAGATTCCTACTATTATTATAAATATTAGTAGGTAAATTATGTTGCATATTATAAGAACACTGCAACTCTTTGATTTGAATGTTGTATTTGATGCTGTTGCTGCTGGGATTGTTTCATACAATAGCGGGTTTGTAAATTAATTTCTTGGTTACCAAATGTTGATTTTATTTTACGTTGAACGTAGCTAGGGGATGTAGCAGCCAATTGATTTTGAAATAATGCTGTATTTACAGTATTATCTCCTGGACAAGGTCTTTTGACATAAGAAGGTGATGATCCTGATTCTTTTCTATAATTATCAGTATCTGAAGTTTTATGTTGTGTAGCACATGACGATGTCGACGATGCGTTATCATCTGTTATTGATATTAAAATATTTTGTTGATCTTGAAAATTTTGTGGAATATCTTGAAGTTGTACACCATTTGTATTTACAATCACTTCGTTTTGTGGACTTGTAGCACAGGGAGGATATATATACAATTGATCATTACTAAGTTTTTCCCAAGAACTGTTACGTTGATCTTGCTGGTTATTCTCTGCTAGCAAGCGCTCTAACTGATCTACATTATTAGCAGTAGTATTAAATATTTCCGATTGTTGCTGACAGCTCGTTGTAGATTGTTCATTTGAAAATTGCATTATATTATTCCAGTTTCGATTATTTACAATAATCGATTCTTGTTGCATAGATGCTTCTTGTTGCTGCCGTTGTGACCTAGGTGATATATTGTGTTGATGATGTTTATATTGAGTTTGGCTCTGAATATTACCTAGTTGTAAAGTATTTGTCAAATTTTGTAAATCTTGAACATTTGAAGTCATACGAAAATTTGTATTTAATGAATTATTATTTGTGGCAATTCTAAAAAAACTGGACGGTGGCAATATTTGTGTATTTTGAAGATTTGAGTTGTTAGCTTCGGAAATAGTTCTCGAATATTGTTGCATACGTTGTTGTAATGTGGTGGCCGTTGTTGTTGATTTAAGTTTCGAAGTATAAGTGGACTGTATTAAAAATGTAAGAGCTAAATTAATACGTTGTCTGGCATCATTTAATTTATATTGTTGTTGCAATATAGATAAAACAAAGGATAATTTCAATAGTTGTTTGGCTGTAGAAAGTGGCAATGAAATCCATTCATTATCATTATCATTGAATATGGAAATTGTATTACCGTCACTTTTCTTCCAATATAAAGGTTTGGTGACTGATTTATTGCCCTTAGCATTGGCTATATTATAATGTTCCAATATGGCTATACGTTCCATTTCATAGATTTGTCCTTCGGCGTAATAGCCACAAGCATTGGCATTATCTATAATGGTCCTAATATCAGGGGATGCCAAAAGATCTTCTATAAAACGATTAAAATCCATTAATATTTCTATATTAGCCACACCTAACATGGGTGTAGCAGGGTATGATTCCGGCAAAGGTTGAAAATGTACATGCAAACGCGAAGCTGCAGAGGCTTGTGATTCAGCAGATCTATGGTCGTGGTTGGGTGATGGCGAGATGTCTTTTAGTTGTGGCGTCACAATCTGTATAGGAGTATGACCTATAGGTCTTAAGGGTAAATGTACACGCCTTTTAACTGGTGTTGAGGGTTCCAATTTATTTCTTAAGCACATTGAACTAGTCGATGGCTTATCATTAAATTCGTCGTGTATGAATCTAGAATGACATTCTTCTTGAGACATTATTTCATTCTGTTCGAATTGTGATATTTTCTTTTAACTCTACTTTTTCTTTATCATTATTTTCAATTATAACTTCGGCAGCAATCTCTTGAGTTTGTTCTAAATTTGTTACCACTTTATGTTGAGAGTCTTCCATGTTATCATTAGTATCAGATTGTGTAAGACTTTTTTTTTGAGGCAAAGAACAAGCCGAATTAGAGTCATGTGAAATGTCTACGGAATTAATTATTTCCTCGTTATTCTCATGCTCTCCTTTTTCTTCTTCCTCTTTATCAATCTCTTTGAACGCTTCCTCTAAAGACTCTTTATTTTTACAATCAACATTTAAAACTTTAGAAGATGTTTTACTTCTGTTATCATCATTTGCTGTAGAAATAGTGGTTTTAAATAATACTTGTTATTTTATTAAAATGCTTTTTGAAATATTTGTTTTGATTTATTAATCTTAATTAAAACTTCTGTATTAAAAACTTTATACTCAATGGGCTACGCAATAAAATAAAAATACACCGATCCCCCACAGTGGCCTTTTTGGTTCCTAAAGCAAAACACTTTTCCCTATACTTTTCCATACTTCTGCGATTTTCTAAAATTACAGCATAACTCAATTTTTTCTGGATTTTGACTTAATGATTTGAAATTGCTTAATCTTTAGCGCTCTTTACATTGATCAACAAATTTTTTTATAACCAGAACTAACGACGTTTTTCGACATAAATTTTCTTGCAGACAAAGTGTTTAGGGATCACGACTTAATATGTTATTTCTGCACACACTTTACGTCTTCGTAAAGAATTGTTTTTTCATCCTTATGTAAAATCGCGTCCTTTAAGGTTTTTTGCCTCGAAAATTTATATAAATTATTTATTATTCTTATCTACTGTTAGTTTTTTTTTATTTATTCCGATCCGGCAATTTAAAAAAAAAAAAAATTTTTTAAAAAGTTTGAGTCACACGGTTATTCTAAAAAGTCACATATTTATGATTCCTGATGAGTACAAATTTTTACTTGTATTTATTTATTTTTTTTTATTTTCTAAAACAAGAAGTTTTTTATATAAAATTAAAATGTAGCATAAGTTTAATTCAAATTAGCAGAGCATAAACAAAATTTAAATTTGATTTACTTTTTTTTTTTTTTTAATAAACAAATTATAGTTGGAAAAAAGTAAACAAAATTTTCCAATTTGTAAAAGTAGTAACAATTTGGAGTAAACGAACACACTAATTAATTGATGTCAGTTACGCTTCCTTAGCGCTTCTTTTGCGTTTCCAACTAAGTAAAATTATTTATTTAATAGCGGTTCTTTTATGTTAGTTACACTGTTAATAGCACACGTTTCGGATTCAAGTAGGTCACCCGTTTAAATTGTTGCTTTATCGTTATGTAAAAAACTTAAAACAGAGCGTTTCACATTTTAATAAATTTTGTTTAAACAATTTCGTTTTCAATAAAAATAAGTGTTTTTTGTAAAAAGCTATTGGTAATGAAAAAAATACAGCGAAAACTTATACTTTGGAACTCAAAGACCATAAAAGCGGGATTTTTGCCAAACAATTTCTTCTCTTTCCATAATTCACCAAAGGCGGTAATGCGACTGATCGGTGTATTTCAAAATATAGTAACAGAAAATTTGTGTCAATTAGTGAAAGAATATGAAGAGAAGACCGATTTTTACGTGCACAGTTATATCTATTGATACCAGTTGTTGCATTTCTTCTGTTTGGATAGATATTGATGAGTATTTTGTTGTTTCTGTTACTAGTTGATATGGTTTATGCTTTCAAAGAGTAATGGTATAGTGAGTAAAAAGAGAATAAGTATTGTATTTGTATTTGTTTCGATGAAACAGATAAAACACATATTTTTGGTTATACCATAAGTTCTTATTGTATTTGTGAACACTTCAAGATGTTTAAAAAATAGTTAAATTTAAAAGCAGTGCAACCAGTAAATAAAAATTACATAGATATGGGTCCAAAATTATCCAAAACCATATGAAATTACACAAAAAAAAAGCCAAAATTGAAAAAAAAATTGCTAAAAAATAAAAAAGAATCGCCAAAATTTAAAAAATAAATTCCAAGTAGTGCAACCTGTAAATAAAAAGTACACAGATGTGGTTCCAATATCATCCAAACCATATGAAATTACACAAAAAAAAAAATTCAAAATTGAAAAAAAAAAAATCGACAAAATTAAAGAAAACAAATTGATAAAAATGAAAAATATTCTCAAAAATTAAAAAAATCGCCAAAATTCCAAACAATCCCCAAAATTAAAAAAAAAAAAAATACGTTAAAACTAAACAAATCTCCAAAATTAAAAAAAAATGCTTAAATTGAAAAAATCACCAAAAACAAAAAAAAATTTCGAAATCCAAAAAATCAGCTAAAATGTTAAGTCAATAAAATTAAAAAAAAAAAAAATGCAAAATTTTAAAATAACCAAAAGTTAGAAATATCTCCAAAGTTAAACAAAAAACCGCCAAAATTTATAACATATTTCCAAAATTGAAAAAAAATTGCCAACTCGTAAAAATTTAAGAAAAATCGCTAAAAATTTAAAAAATTGCCAACATTGAAAAAATCTCCAAAATAAAAAAACAATCGCCAAAATTATATAAAAAATTGGAACAATTAAACAAACTCGCCAAAATTGGAAAATAATTGCCAAAAGTTAAAACATCTCTAAAATTAAAAAAAGAATCGTCAAAATTCATAAGAATGAAAAACTCGCTAAATTTAATCGCCAAAATTCATAAAATTTTCTAAAATAAAAAAAGCCGTTTAAAATCTTTAAGAGAATCGCCAGCACCTTAAAAAGGCCCTATAAAAATCGCCAGTCGCCATTTAAAAAATTTAATCGCCAAAAATTTTGCCGATTTTTATGAGTTTTGTGTTTTTTTTAATCTGTTGGCTATTTTATAAATTTTGGCGACTTTTAATTTAAAAAGTTAAAAGTAACCTAAGAGCAATACATTTTATTTAATATTAATATGGTATTGTTACCGCTTTCAAAACGTGTTCTGATGATGGGAACCTAGAAAATTTCCGAAATAGATCTATCAACACTATTCCTGAAAGGGTCAAATAATAAATTTGAAAACAAAAAAACTCTATAGATTATTTGTTAGGACAATATCCTAATAAAGAAATATAGAGTATGGACTCGAACTTGAATAATTTTCATTTTCATTTAATATCTAACATTAATATAAAATTGACAAATATTTAACAAACGATTCTTTAAGTTAAATATATTAATAAGTTTTATGTATAAAAATAAAGGTTTTGTAACTACTTACCTTTTTATTACAAACCCCCATTATTTTAACAAAATCATGTCCATCGAGGTAATTGAATGTAATGCACTAACGACAAAAAAATTACTCTAAAAGCAATTACAAATGCAATTGAAGGAACGATTATAACATTTCAAAAATAACTGTTTATTTTCAAAAACAACCAACAAAATATTCAATAAAAATTCAAATATTTGTTTCAAGTAACACTGAACGCATACGTATTATTAATAGTAATATTAATAATAATACGTATACGTATACTAGAACAAACGTTTAAATTTTAGATGAATGATTCCGGTAAACAATATTTAACGAATTTTATCTTGAAAACAAAGTCGCTGAAACTTTCCGAGTCTCTAGAAAACATCTTAACATTTTTTAGAAATAATTCTACTCATTAGATGTTTAAATATTTTTGAAAAATCATTTCAAATGTGTTTGTCAAGAAAATTAAATTATTCATTTATCATATTCATTTCTAAATTAGTCTAATTTGCAGAACAGCATGTATTAGCGTAATATTAGGATGTATGTGCTCTACTAATCCTGAAATGATAACGTCAATCTTCGGTTGGCCGTTTGTATTTGCAAAGGTTGGCGATGTGTAGGCAAAACTATGAAAAGTTCTATGGGAAAAAAGAGTTTTTCCTTTTAATGCCAGAATAAAAAAAGAGTCCTATTTCGAGTAATATTTATATTTGTAGTATATTTTTTTATAATAATAAATTAAATTATAAAAAGTGTTATTCATATTTTAAATATTATTTAGTAATATTAAATGATTTCGAATTGAAATTGACCAAATTTTAAGATTTTCTTTTCGATATTAAGAAAATTCAGATAAATATAAAAAAAAAAATTCAGTTAATATTTATAAATATTGTTAATATTTATAAATATTATTTGTATAGATTAGGTTAAGTACTATACTCAGGATTGTATTGCTATGTAATACGTTTTTTTTGGCTTTAATGCCTTTGTATTACAATATGGATTAATAAATAAATATGAAATGCAAAATAAAGAAAAATTATTTTTTATTTGTTTAGATTGCAAACACTTTTTTTCACAAACATTTTATTTGAAATATGTTTTTATGAAAAAAAAAAAACTAATAATCATGGTTTAATTATAAAGGTTAGCTGATTGACGGGTGTTTTGGTAGCCATAACAATTTTTTGACAGCTTTCAGTACAATAATATTTACGAAAATATAAAAGAGAATAAGAACATTTTGTTCGGCATAAATGACTCGCATCACACTAAATTTTAAAAGTTGTATTATATTTTAAAATTTGCTAATATTTTATTTTGTTATTGCTTAAACTTTAATGTAATTTAAATTTAAAGATCAATATCACTTTGTTATTGCGGTTTTAAGGGCTTAAAATGTGACTAATTAATTGAATTAGTGTAGTGAAAATTTATGTCGTCTATGCCGACGTTTCTTGATTTAGTTATGTTATTGTTCCAAGAAACGCAGCTAACGACAGTCCTTGGCAATTAGTCCATGCTAATAATAAAAAGTGTTTTTTTTTCTGAAAGTCTGGATTTGCCAATTGTACAAATTCCAACCAATTTTTTTTTTTTTACAAAATTTATAAAATATCGACGTAATTTTCGATTTGCAAGATATTTTTCAATTTAAATTTTTCAATAAACAGTAATAAATTAAGTGGAACAAGGGCTGGTAAAGCACTTTAAAAAAACAGTTTTTTTTTCATATACAGTCTTAAATTTTGTGAGAGTACTGGCAAAGCCAGTACTCTCACAAAATGAGGTTGCGGATGAACTGGCTAAACGGGGAGTCCATTTGCCAGTGGAAATGGCATTGGACGTTCGCGTGCCACTTCGGTCTCTGAAAAGGGATGTAGAATCCACGATGATGCGAAGAGCTGATGCGGTTTGGAGAAATACCGAAACATGCAGAGTATCTAAAGTCATGTGGAAATCCTACGATCCCGTAGCGACCGAACTTTTACTGTCCTTGTCCAGGAGCGACTGTAGACTTCTTGTGGGGATTTTAACTGGTCACTGCTGGACGGCAGTTCTTGCCAAGAGAGCGGGAAGGCTGCAGAGTGACGAATGTAGATTCTGTGGGGTACCGGGGGACAGAGAGACGGTGGAACACCTAATGTGCTGCCACTGTCCTGCTCTTGCACGCTCAAGGGCGAAATGTTTAGGGGACCACCTATTCCGCGATCTGGGAGAAATCTCAGAAATCGGAATCTTGAGACTTCTAACATTTGCTAAGAGGGTGTGGGGAACTCTGGCTACCATCACTAACGACTGACCTAACGTGGGGGTTATCGTTCCTTATCTGGTAACGCTAGGGACCTAATGGTCTATGCGGGGTCTTTGACCGGCCAGCTCAACCTAACCTAACCTAACTGGCAAAGGCCCTTTCCATAAAGGGCTTTGACCAATGTTAACTAACAGTTTTTTTTCATATACAGTCTTAAATTTTGTGAGAGTACTGGCAAAGCCCTTTCCATAAACGTTGGCAGAGAACATTCAAATTATGTTTTCTCAGCAGTATTTTTCAATATACGGTCGTAAATTTTGAAAAACAAGTACTGGCAAAGACTTCTTTGAAAACGTTGGCAAATCACTTATAGCCAATGTTTTGCCAGTGGTTGATTTTCATAAACAATTGTAAATTTTGTAAAAACAAGTACTGGCAAAGTCCTTTTTGAAAACGTTGGCAAATCACTTTCAACTGATGTTTTGCCAGAAGTCGTTTTTCATAAACAATTGTAAATTTTGTAAAACATGTATTCAAAGCAATTTTTGCAAAACGTTGACAAGGCGTTCCAAATAAGTGCTTTCCTGATGCTTTTTCTTCGGTATTACAGTTAACTAACGCTCTGCAAGTGCTTTGCTTTTATGTACCATCAGCAATTTCTACTTGGGTTTGAACACGTATAGCTTTTCTAAGGGATTTATTTTCCCAGCATTCATGTTGTCATTTCCTTTTATTTTAATGTTAATCATTAATAAATTACTTATGCTTATTCAATTTCTTAAATTAGCTTTGCATTATTTATCAAAGTTATTCACAATTTTGGAATAATACACGCTATAGATTGGATTTTGTTCCACTTACATTTATTTATTTTTTCATTCTTTTTATTTTTTTCTGAAATACAATTTGTGGCAAAGATAACTCCATCATTGTGCCTGAGCCTTAACCTGAAAATTTATATAGAACTAGCTTAAAACCCCGATACTTCGTTAACGGTAGTTTTAAATACCAGAATATATTTAATATTTGTGGTTTATGTTTCAATTTCAAGTCTTATATTTCTACCTTATGGGCTTTGTATAGTTCATTAAACTTTTTAAGCCATTTATCTTTGAAAACCCATGTTATCAAAAATTCAAAATGTTTATCTTCATAAGATTCAGTTTTACTACGATCATAGCGAAAATTCCAAAAAATACCTTATCTCTGAATTAAACATTATTAAAACTTAATTTTCTGAAAAAAAAACAATGTAGGCATGCCGTTAAGGCTTCCTCCGTTTTTGTTCATCCAGTAAGATAATCCAATAATCCGTAGTTCAAATTCTTAGCTTAAGCGGGTGTTATAGGCCGTTAATAGGTAGACTTTTCCCCTTCATGCCCCTTCTAGGAGAAATTTTTTAAAATCCTGTCAAGTAGATGTCTAAGCGTCACTAGGTACACACACACACACCAAATTTCAAGTTCCTCGATATAGCGGTTTGGCCAGGCCACCAAGTGTAAAACTTTTCCTATTCATGCACCTCCCCGGAGGAATTTCCAGTCTAAGAGGGATTGTCGAGTCCGTCAAGGGGAGTACTTTTCCTAATTCTAACAAATTTTTACAACGTTCCTTTCTAAAACTATTAATTATTTTGTATTTATTGTTGCAATAGAATAAACCTTCAAGCCCAAGGACGTATTGTCAGTATACTTTACAATATTACAAATATAATCAAAAAAGCTTTTTAAAAAGAAGATCTTATACTAAATATAAAATTTGCACACTTCATTTTCTGGATATGGTACAGCAGACCTAACACAACTAAAAAGGAAAAAAATCAGTGAAAACATAAGATAATAATCTGTTTCTAAACATATCGTATGATAAAGTGAAAGTTCGTAATCTAAGAGGCAACAAATTCCATACACTAGCAATACACAAGAAAAGATCGTTCAAATTTAGAATGCGATATAAAGTGGTTCAATAATCTGAGGGTTCTCATGGATCTAGAGAATATAAACTTCAAACGTAAATAATTAGGTACACCAGATTTAATGACTCCAAAAAGTATTATATAAGTAAGGTGATACTCAATAGAGCACAATGGAAGAAGAAAGACTTCCCATTTCTGGGACTTATTCCATTATGCCCCTCCCCGTAGAAATTTCCAAAAATCCCGCTTAAGTGAATGCCTACACGGGAGTTCAAAGGCACATACCAAACTATTAAGTTCATTTTTGGGCTCTCAAAAGCACCGTCTAAGCGGTAATAGGAACCAATACACCGAACTTCAATTTCGTCGCTTTAGCTGTTTGTTCGTGCCTTTTCTCTTCATGTCCTCCTCGTAGGAATTTCTACAAATCCCGTAGATGCGGATTTCTAATGCGGCAGAAGGAACCCACGTACCAAGTTGGAAGTTCCTTGCTAAAGCTATTTGGCTAGGACGCCTAGGAGCAATGTTTCCCTCCCGTAGGAATTTCCAAAATCCCGTATAATCGAATGTCTAAGTTTGATTCTAAATTTATATACCAAATCGCAAGTTCCTCGGGGCAGAATTTTCCCCTTCATGCCCGTGTTCCGAAGAAATTACCAAAAATCCACTGAACGGATGTATATACGTGATAAGAAACCCACACATAACATACTGTGTAATTTTTACAAATCGCATAAGTCGAAATTTGAGATATTAAGCTATTTAAAAGAAGCCCTTACTATCAAGTGTGTCTTAATATAGTAAACAATAATTACCCTTATGTCGATATTTCCAGTTAAAAACGTTTTTGTCAAAAAAAGTAATTTTAAATAATCACAGAAATAAATTACAAACAAATTTTTTAAATTGGTCCCAACAATGATGATGAATCTTTATATGAAAAACTAGAATTTACAAGCAGTTCAAGCAAAAAAATTGTTGGAAATAAATTTGAATTTAAAAATCAGAGTGTTTGAATTTGCAAATTCCATTGTTGGTGATTAATGTTATTTCTGTGATTATTATAATTTTCGAACTAAAAGAAATTTTGAAATGAGGGTTAGACGCATAAATGCGTCTTAATGAGGACATCAATAATAAATAATAAAAATGAATTTAGCTTAAGTCGACTTAAGTGATTTTGTGAAAATGACACAGATATATAGATTTTGTTATTTAGTTAGTACATTTGGTTATTTAGTTAGTAGCACATAAGGACTCAAGAGCACAGCTATTGTAAATGAAGATTTGATAATACAAATAAAAAGTAATAAAGTATTTTTTTTAATTTTGCACTTGAATTTTTTATGTTACACACCTTGACTAACCACATCTATTATTTCCAGTATTGGGGGTACAAATTGTTAATTTTTTTTAATAAATTTCGTTTGGAAAATGATATTTTATATCCCTAATATGGTCAACAGGTTAATATATAGTATTTTTTATAAAATATTATCCCTTAAATTGAATACTTTACACAAAATTGTAATTGGATTTTTAACACTTGCTTCAATAAAAACTTTGAATTTAATATTTGCCACTGATAGTAAAGGAATGTATAAAGTTAAAGTTTTCGATTTTTTTTCCCAGTTGGGGGTTTTTTTTTTAATTTTCCGATTTACATTGAGTGAATCATTCACACAAACTTTACTTTCGGATTTAAGAGGATTATTTTCTGTAAATCCTGTTGACTTGTTTTCGTATCTTGAAATTACTGTTTGTTTATTTACAGTTAAGTGTTTTATTGTTGTACAATTTGTTTCAAATCCAAAATAGAAATTACTTTTTTTTTTTTGATTCCAAATCTTTGTTTCTATTTGTAATTGTAGAATTATTTTAATTATTCTTGGCCGTAAAAGTTTTATTGGTAATCCACATCAATTTCAACGCTTGTAAGCAGTGTAATGTAGATATATTTTTAACTGGTTTTAGTCTCATCATTAATATATACTGTAGAATTTTAAGCTAATTGATATTTTCTGGTACTATGATCATTCAAATTGTCTTTAGGAGCCAACGGAGTTGGCCTTTACTTCATTTGCTTTGATTTTCATTCATTTCATATTTTATTCAAATTCATTCCTTGATCCTGATGATTTTGATTATTATTTATTTGGGTCTTTTTTACCTTATTCTGTATTTTGGACATTCACATTTTCTTTTGTAGCCACAAAGTTAGTAAAATCTTTGATATTAACTAAATTTGATTTTCAGAATTTTCATTTTAAGGTTTTTTTTAGTTTTAAACACGAGTTTTACACTGTTATGATTGGCTCCCTCTGCTGTCTTGTGTGAAAGTACCTAATTTTATTATAATCCCTAATAGTTTTTTATTTCAATAATCAATTGTTTGCATTTTTAAAGAATGTTGTTGTTTATTGAAAGATATAACTTTTGGTTTTTAGGACACTTCTTAGACTTTCTGATTCTTTAACTTTCAGTGGCTTTCTAAAGATGGCATCATAATTAAACTTTTAAGTTAAGTTTTATTAATATAAAGAAAAGTTTGTGTTTAATATGACAGTTTTTTTTTAATTACCTTACAATTGCTGTCATCATTAACCGTTGTATGTGTTTGATTTTTCTCGAAAGTGTTACTACTTTTACAATTGGTTAATGATATATTTCCACTATTAAACTTTACTTTTGCATATTTTTCTTTAAGAATAGTCAAGCCAACAAATATTTTGTTCAAGCAACAATATTTTGTTCAAGCCAACAAATATTTATTGAACTCTAAAAGTTTATTATAATTTATGATGCTTGTTGTTCAATTTTAGGATTATTTGTATTTATATTTGTACCGGTATTAGAAACCGTAATTAAAAATGTTTGCTTTGTTAAAAAGAAATCTGTAAAACTCATTGTTTGTAGTCTTTAAAACACCATTGCCTGTATTTATAATGAAAATTTCATACAATTTTTTTTTTTAATAAGTTTTCCAACGCTATCAATAAAAATCTAGTTTTATATTCATTCAATAAACTAAAGTTCTCCCGCTAATGCTAAATACTGCATGCATTTCTAAATTTCTTGGTCAGAAGATTTTAAAAATAATTTTGAGCTCTGTGCTAATATTATTCTAGGACTAAAAATGATTCTAGTAAGCAGCTTGTTGTGAGCGACGTATGAGCGGCTGCTAAGTTTTCATATTGAACAGTCATAGGCGTTTTCTTTTAGTTTGTTATATGCATTGTACAATAATAATATAATAATAAAAATAAATGTTCCTACCTTGTTGTTGTTTTTGTTTTAAAGATGATGAAGTGTGTGTAGATGCTGTGGTTGATGTAGAACTGGAAGCATCTGAGGCTTTGTATTTATATTGTAGTAAGGGTGCCTTTGGCTTATATTTTTGAAATTTCGAGTATGCAGAAGTTGGTCCTAAGGGACTGGTATCAAAATGTACACGTTTCTTTTGTTGTTCGGACTTTATGGGCGTCTAAAATAAAGAACAAATAATATTAAATATATATTTAATTTAAACTAATTAAAATTATTATAAGGAGTGAGATGGAAAAAAACTGACACATATTTTCACTTACAACTGCTTTTGTATACGACACTAAACTTTTTATCTTATTAACCCTCAAACTGGCAAACGATGTTTTGCAACGAAATTCATAACATGTGCTCCACTCGAAAACAAATAATAAGCTCTTCAACAAAATTGTTTATCGTTGCCTAATTTAGGCGATATGAGCCAAAATATTTTAGGGTGCATTTTGAAAACTAAAGCATATAAAAGAGAAGTTTTGGACAAAAATATTTCTCTTACCAAGATATAACCACGCTCGAAAAACAATTTTTTTTTCTGCTCCTAGTTAAGAAGATATCGGGATTTTCGCTTTTTGGAAAAAACGAAATTAGGCGAAAAAGTATATAAACTTCAATTTATATTGTTCAAACTTCAACGCTTTGCTATTAATACTTAATGTCTTCTTTCTGCAAAATTTCATAAAATCCGTCTAATAGTTTATAAGTTAAGACGATGTCCTTTAGAGGAATCCTGATAAAATCGTGTGAGTCCTTGGACTATATATATATATATATCTTTATTATAAGAGTTTTTAGTCAACTTAAATTGTTTTTTTAGATTTTTGAAAAATATATATTTTTTTTAAAATAATTAGTTTTTGAAATTTTGATTTTAAAGCTTTCTCGCTTCCAAACCAAATTTAGTTTTCTATCGGAATATATTAATTTCTAAGTATAAAACGCTCATTTGACGCATTTGTGGTAAATTTTATGAAGGCTACCCTAGCCAGCCTTACCTGTTAGAGGGTTAAGTTATCTTTAAGAAGGTTATCAGATTACGTATGTAAAATATTTAACCGATGGGCTGGTTTATTATTTCGGCTACAAATGGAATTGGAACAAAAAGTGAGTAATAGTGTTTTTTTAGCATCTTTAGTATCCTAATTGCTAGAACCAGACCATTTCCAAAAAAGTCAAATTATTGGGAACTCGTTTTGTAGCATTCATAAATAATTTAAAAATAATCTGAATATCATTTGATTTCCTGCGCTCTGGACAATTAAGCAAATATATTTTGTTAGAAATTGAAGATTTTTTGTAAAAATTTTAATTATTTTCCCTCACTTTTTGTTTACAGTCCATTTGTAAAGAAACTAATAATCCGATTACTCTAATATTTTTTTCACATAATCTGACGACTATTTAAATTTATTTTCAAACATAAAACAAATTAAAAGTGATAATGTGTGTCGGACATTTTTCGATCTCTTTATTTAAATAGCTTTTAATTACCTTTGCCTCTGAACTATCTGAATAATATTGTTGTTGTTGCTGTAGACGAGGATGTGTTTGAGAAAATAATACCTTTTCGGTATTTAAACGAATACTCGGATATGGATAAAGACTCACGGGCTTAGGTTCTTTAACAATTAATAACTTTTCAGACTTTTTAGGTGTTAAAGGTAAAAATGGTTCCACATCATCATTATTTTCATCTTGTACATCTGTGCCATCATCTTCATCATTTCCACTTCTTTGGGGAGGTGTTGATGATATATGAATACTGTCTCGTCTATAAGCCAAGCTAAGATCGCTTTCTGTAGGTCTATTAGATTCTGGCGTTTGAGATCTTTCGTTTCTTTCTGTTGTTGTTTCCTTGTTCTTTTTAATTTGATAAGTACGTAATGTACCTGGCAAAAAACGTGATGACAATTTTGTCATATCATCTGCATCTTCGGCATCAGATGTTTCTAAATCAGATTCACAATTAATGGGTGTAGTAGTTATAGGATAACTATCCATAAATAAATCTTCACTATCGGCTGCACGTTTGCTGTTTCCAGCAATATTTGCTTCCTTTTCCACTTCTTCACACTCAGAATCACTATCAAGACATATAACTTTTGGTGTCTCTGTAGTCTGTTGATGTTCTAATATTATTTGGGAATCCCTAAGTTGTTTTGCAGTTTGTTGAAACCCATTTAACCACTTATTATGTTTTTCAAGTACAGACGTTTCACAATCCACTTCTTCATCCACTGTTAAATCAACGGTATTAACAACAGTAGTTTCTTCTAATTTAATATTAGTAAAACTACTACCCAAAGGCTCCAGTTGCATCGAAGAAAATAGTTCAGTAAAATCAATGTTTCTAGTAGCATCATCCAAAATAACATCGTCATCTTCATCATCACAAAGATTCTTATAAAAAATTATATATAAAAATTTCAATTAATAACTATTTATTGATAAAAAGCTGTGTTAAAGATTAAAGTCCATCAGTTAAAAAGTTGTTATCAAATTTTTAAAAATACTTTACCAATGTTTTACTTAACACACAATAAAAGAATAACTGCCTTAATTGTGCAGTAAAACTAAAGGAATTTCTCTTTAAAAATCAAACCTTTTACTAAGTCATCATTCGTATATGTATTGTGCAGTAAATGAATTTTATAAATTTTAATTTCTTATAAACAAAAAGAATTTTATTGGAGGAAAAAGTTCAAAACCTTTATTAGATTCAGAGACTTTTTTGTGTAGAAAATAAAAAACTTGAGCAAATTATTTTGTTTGGTCTTCCCGTGAATCAACAATACATTGTTTTAGAGTTGGGCATTCTAGTAGCTTTATTTTAATTGATCTTTCTGATTTTCATTCATATTACTCAGAATTGTCAAACAAATATAAAAAATTTAAAAATAAACATAAGAAAAAAGTATTTTTAAACAAATATATTACAGAAAAATCGTAACTCCGAATTAGTTTTACACATTTTCTTTAAAAATGAACATGCAAATATAACAATAAATAGTTTAAAAATAAATTTAATTAATACTTACCACAGTACCCGTTTTCTTAAAAACATTATCTATTATAGAGGCCTGTACAAAAATTATAAACAGTTTAGAATATTTTTTTTTTTAATTTAATTTAATTTTTTTTTTTTTTTGTTAATACTTACATTTCTTATATCCTTGTAATAATTTAGATTGCTTAATATAGATCTTGTTGCCGTACTGAATGTTTTATATAAAGGCAAATGTACAGCATACAATTTGTTACTTGCCAGGGTTGCTGAAGGTTTCATAAAAGTTTCAGCAAACTTTATAATTTCTTGTTTGGCATCTGTATTATTTTGCATGGACATCCAACGATAAAATACGATAATATACAACATATACAATTTATCTGGAAAAACATTTACTTGCATCACTGGCTTCATGGGTATAAATTCCCTATAAAAATTAAAATTTTAATATAAAGAATAATGTTTTTATTGACATAAAATATATATTTACTTAAATATTGCACAGACAATTTCTCGAGCATTAAAAAATCTTGGTATATATACTAAGGTACGTAAAATATTATATCGTGTTTCATCCTGTAAGCAAATAAACAATAAACAATTTAATAGTTATACATATTTAATATTTAGTTGTTTCTGAAACTTACCTTTTCTTCTTGTATTAAATGTTTACGCATTATATATATAATACGATTTCCTATAAGAAGTTGTTCCTCTGATGTTCCACCTAATCTCAATTCACATGCAATATAAATAGCAAGTAATTCACAAATACGATGTTGGTATTCTTCCATCTAAAACCAAAATTTTAATTTTAAATTTATTGATAGAAACATTTTTTAAATGCATTTGAAAATTTGAATATTTAAAAAATATATATATAATATTGATATAAAATTTTAAATTACAAACATTCTAATAGTCTTATTTCTAAAAGTTTAACATAGTTAAAATGTACATTTTACTTACATTGGTATATGCTGTACACATTTCCTTAAAAAGATCAATTGTTCGAACTATATTTTGAGACAATTTAAGGCTCATTTCACGAGATTTAAAGGCATCTTCATATATTTTATTGCAACCACTTAAATATAAGAAAAAATTTGTATAATTCAAAACATTAAATAAATTATTTGTAATATACTTACATTTTATATTTATTAATAGTTTCAATGAAATGAGTATTATAAATATTCTTATTTAGGCCAGAATTACCCCGACGTATATAACTATATGTATCGCCAATAAAGGGATATAATTTACCGGTTTCCATTTGTGTATTCTGTTTGGTTACAACTGATGTTATTGAGAAAGAAGATGCCAATGATTGTATTTCCATTTGATCTAGTTTTGATTTTTGCTTTGGCCCAGCCACTCTATCATTTGATGATGTTAGTTGGGTTTTTTTACTGTTTTTGAAATCTTTAAAAGACATCATACTGAAAAATAATAAAAATTATACAAAAATTATTTAGAAAACAAAAAAAGTTTAAACATACGAAAAACCCCTTTAAAATTTATAAATATTATATATTATGCGTTCAACTTTTTTGTTTTACCTAACCCTTATCTATAAATACTGTATTAAGACTGATTGCAAACACTTGTAGTGCAAACCAACAAATTGTCCTAGACATCTAATAACCAGGTAATAATGTTTTTAAATGCTTGGAGTTTTAAATGCTATGTCCGTGTTATAAT
Source organism: Delia radicum (assembly GCA_021234595.1). Lineage (NCBI taxonomy): Eukaryota > Metazoa > Arthropoda > Insecta > Diptera > Anthomyiidae > Delia > Delia radicum. The sequence continues at coordinate 235,317,754 of CM037853.1, read as the reverse complement.
CTTTATCACAAAGCTGAAATATTAACATATACTATGGTAAGTTTGAAACCTTTTTTTTTTAAGGGTATTCTACGAAAGAATTTCTGAAGATCTTTAAAATACATAAATTCAAGAAAAAAACTTTTTACGCGTAGCTTAAAATATATTATTAAATATTCTATAATCAGCTTAGAGAATTAGATTATTATAAATCACAGTAAATTTTAACTGATATATTTACAGTAGCTTCAAATGTGTTTAGATTCATTCATATATTTTTCAATAAGTAATAAATTATTAGTTTTTGTATAACGCCGGACAAAAATTTGTTTTAAAACCACTTCAAACAGCAACAACTGATGATAAAGTGGTTACAAATTCAGCTCAAACGCCGATTTAATTTACACTTCATGTGTAGGGTAACCATTTTTTTTTTCATTTTTTTCTTACACAAACATTATGAGTTTACGAAAATTGCCAATACTTATATAAAAATGTCAGACTCAGCTAATTTATATGAATTAATTTATACACTAATAGAATTATGTATGTGTATGGTAGTAATGAATATTTACATTAAATCAGTGTTCCCATTTAAGCATGTTTTCTGCTAGATTTAGCAAATTGAGTTTGGAAAATGTATACTTTTTTTTAAAAAATATGCCAAATGCCTTTTAGCATATTTCATTTGTTAAAAACGGTTTTTAGCATATTTTTTCAAAAAATATTGAATTTTTAAAACATTTTTAGGAATAATTCCACTACTTTTTCGAAATATTAAACGGGTATATATACAACTGAAAAAGTGTGTATATACAACTGAAAAAATTAATATATACAACTGAAAAATGTTTACTTAATAAGAAAATTAAACTAAAATTTTGAAGAAAGCATATTTTTAGCATATTTTTATATTCTTGCAATTTATCAGATTTGCGCATATTATTGCGTAATCTATCTAGCATATTTTGAAAGAAGTTTTCTGGCAACACTGCATTAAATTAACAGTTTCGCTGGAATTCGTACATTGAAACTTTTAGTTTGACTAATGTTTTTATTTATTAAAAAAATCATTCGCATAATAACAACTTTTCATTGATAATAGTTTTATAAAAACTTATAAGTTATGGAAAGTTTTTCGACCATTGAAATTAATGACTTTATTAAATAATTGAACTCTAGGTCACGTTTGTATTTATAAAATATCCTTTATTATTTTATATATCTCCAATATTTCGTCATTCTTTGAATGACATCTTCAGGGAGTATGAGTTGTAAATGTTGTGTTGACCAGAGTGGAGGGCAGCGGCAAAAAAGTTTTGTTTTTAATATTGTTTTCTGTTGTTCATACTCCCTGAAGATGTTTAGTTTAGTTTTATTAGTAGTATTTAAAATACTTTAAATTGACATTTTATATTAATTTAACAAAATATTATATACTCTGATTAGAATTAACATTTTTTATGAAGTTTACAGTTTTTCTTCTAAAAAGATTTATATTTGTATCATTCTTGACGTCACTAGGCATCATATTATAAAGTTTCAATCCTTTGTAAAATAACGATTTCTGCATTGCATTTGTATCTGCTCGCTGTGGTCTAAAATCTAAGCCATTCCGAAGGTTGTAAGGTTGTACCTCTCCAACATATCTTATTTGTTCAATCAAGTAATCGTTTGAACTTTCCATTTTCATTTCTTGGATAAAACATATTGTATTTCGTTGCAGCCTTTGCTGAATGTTTAACCATTTCAGTGTGTCTAACATATATCTTTTTGAAGTAAACCGATTGCATTTTAAAATTGAGCGCATAGCCTTATTTTGTAGTTTTTGTAGCCTATTTATTTGTTGGTCTGAACAGCAGGTAAATAAAATGTTTGACCCATATTCAAAATGTGGTTTTATCCATAGTGTTATAGATGTTTATTGCGGTTAATATTGTCATTTTATTTCTTATACGTTTAAAAAACCCAATTTTCTTGCCAATTTTTCTACATATGTATTCGACATGATCTTTGGAAGTTTAGATCTTTGTCTATAAAGAAACCCAAATATTTTATATTATTTACTTTTTCGATTATTACATTATTTATTTTGAAAGTTATGTTTGTGTTCATATTGATTTCCATTAATTTAGTTTTGTTTTCGTTTAGTTTTAATTTATTCATTTTTAGCCATTTATTAATATTATCTATATCATTTTTCAAATTTTCATGACATAATTAATCAGTTGTTGCTTCTGAGAAAATCAAGGTATCATCTGCATACTGAAAAATTTCGCACTTCTCCAACAAATTTTCCATATCATTTATATATATAACAAAAAGTAGAGCTCATTCAAAGAATGACGAAATATTGGAGATATATAAAATAATAAAGGATATTTTATAAATACAAACGTGACCTAGAGCTCAATTATTTAATAAAGTCGTTTTATAAAAACTATAAATTTTTTTTTACAAAATCCAATTTTTTAATCAGTTTTTGAAAAAAGCTTCACAAGTTTAAAAAAAAGTTTTCATTAACACATGACATGTTAGGTAATAAAAAAAAAATGTATTTAAATAACTATTTTCAAAAGATCACTAAAATTTGAAGAAAAAACTTTTGATTTTAAAAAATATGCAGACTGACTACTTTTTAATTTTTTAGTCCTGAATGAATTGTTTTTCAAAAAAACACACAACATTTTAAAATATTAAAGTACTCGGTTTCTAAGCACTTACTTTGAGCTAATCTTAAATTTAAACGGGTTTACCACAAAAATACTTTCAGTTTTCAAGAATTTGTTTACAGTTTTTTTTTTTTTTAATTTTAAAGTGCAGTTTTGCCTTAAAGTGTAAGGTTGTTTTTAAAGGAAGGAAACATAATAATATAAATTATTTACTTCCCAAAACAAAATACACAACATGATGTGCTAAAAAACGTGATAAGTTATAAAGTGTTTGTATTATGAGTTATTTTAGTACTTTGTATTCTTTTCTACACATTTATTGCCCTTTTTTATTTCTTCAATGTTGGCAGCATCATTAAAGCGATTGATTGTATGTAGTGTGCAGTTGTTAGTTTTGTAAACAATTATTTTGATATTTTCGTTGTTTTTGAGAAAATGTTTACTCTTCTGCAATTTTACTACACCAACATTTCTGATATGAATACTCTTATTAATATTTGTCAGACTATTTCGACTTTATATTTTAGTAAAACCAATGCAATAAAGCTGAAAAGATTTGCATAAGAAAACAAAAATGATATTTATTGGTAGAATGGTAAAAATAAAAAATTACAAGTTTATTCATTATTAACGCTTTAACCGGACTACGCATTTTTGCAATGATATTTATACCATGTCGTTCGGCACGAAAAGCAAAAGAAAGAATTTTGTTCGTTGCCTGTTTAAGGCGATATGGGCCAAAATAGGTTTGGAGTACTGCACACGAAAAATTAGTTTTCTATTGCAGACGATATTGTGATATTGGCAGAAGAAATACATATATTGCAAAAAATGATGCAAAATCTTGAAGTATATTGTGAACGTTGGAATTTAGAAGTCAATCTTTCAAAATCAAAAATAATGATATTTAGAAATGGAGGAAGAATAGCTAATAGAGAAAAATGGTTCTTTAAAGGAGAAGAAATCGATATAGTTAATGAATATAACTATCTGGGAATGATTTTAACGCCAAAAATGGTGTTTACTAAACATGTTTGTAATAGAAATAAATTGGCAAAAAGCAGCATAAATTCCACATGGAAATCATTTCTAAATAAAAATTTTCTAACTACAAAATCAAAATATAATTTATTTAAAGCAGTAAGCAGGGCAATCCAATCGTATGGAGCCCAAGTCTGGGGTCATTCGCACTTTGAAGAGGTCGATAAATTACAGAGATATTTTCTCAAGCGAATACTGAAATTACCAAATTCAACACCTAATTATACCCTAATGCTAGAATCTGGTTTGGAAGATTGCCACTTGTATACATTAGAATTGAACTTCAGTTACATAAGGCGTACGTTGTTTGAGTACTCTGATGCTAGACTTCCACATAAACTTAGTAAAAAAATCTTGGAAAAACAAATATTTTGGGCAAAAAGTTTTAATGAATTACACAACTACATAGAGTGGCAACCAGATATAACATTAATGCAGTGGAATAACAAACAAAACCTTGTACTGGACTTTTTAAGAGTAAAATATTGTGAAGAACGCTTACAAAGAGCTTCACAAACTGTTACGTTTTATAAGAATTTAGATTTTACCACAGGCCAATATTATTTTATGAATAACTACAGTCAAACTACTGTGATGTGGATTTTCAAAGCCCGATGTGACCTTATTGAACTAAATGCCACACGATTCTCAAGAAATAACTCCAAACTATGCTCACTTTGCAATATGAAGGAAAATGAAGATATTCAGCATTTTATCTGCAGATGCCCTATTTTTACCAGTCTTAGGTTGCAATTGTTTAAAAACACACCAATATCTGAGGTAGATCTTATTCAAATTTTAAATGGAGAGTATTTTAGTTGGGATGTTTTAGTAAACTACATTGTTAATGCTTTGCAATATCAAAATTTTTAATTAATGAGTATAATCACTAATATAAATATTGTTCGTATAATTTAAAATATGTTATTAAACCGATTTTTTCCGGCTAACGACTATGTCAAAGCCGTAAGTAATATTCTTAAATTTTTAATAATTAATTATTCTATTGTAAAAATTTTTTATTATAACGTTTTTGAAAATAAAGAATTACTACTACTACTACTACTACTATTAAAATAGATTAATTTATAATTATAAAATACTCATTTGATGAATTTGTGTTTAATTTCACGAACCATGGAGGCATTATTGTCAGTTAGAGGGTTAAGCAATGCAAATATAAATAAACAGGAATTAAAACAAAAAAAATAAAAAAGCTAAACAGGTACAAATTTTAGATATTCGCACGCATTGACTATTTTAACTGCCCGAAAAGCTTTCATACACAATTCAATTGTCTGTTATAACCAGGGCAAGTATAAAATAGCACAAAAAAGTGGATTTTGACTGGCAAAATGGAACGAAAAATTGCAAAATTAGCACAAAAGAAAACAAATACAGTGTTTTTGTTTTATGTCTAACAAAAAAAAAAATAATGCACTGCCAAAGTGTTAAAACATATAAGACGCTTGCACCATCTAAGTACAAGTTTAACGGATTGTGAAATTTTTGAAACTTTAAATGGTGGAACTGATGCAAATTGGCTTTCACTAGTAAACTATATCACAAATGCATTGAAATATAGAAAATTTTTTGTAGAGGAATATAATTTCTAAATGAAAATATTGTTAACTTTTTTAATAGTAAAATTTATATAGTAAAATATATCAAATCTTAATATACCAAACTTCCGGCAGACGGTTATAAGCCATGCCGTTAAATCTTTATTATTACTTTATCTTAATAGCAATAATGTAAAATGTATTGGGAAACTATTTAATAATATCTATCTATCTATCACTGCCAAAGTGCAGTCCTCGTAAAATAGTACGATTTTTAAAGTGTAAATGTTTTGTTGTTGTAAAAGAAAATAATTCGGAATTTAATTTCTACAAATATTAAAAGAATACTTTGTTTTACCAAATATATTGGCATTTTTTACAAAATAATTGGAAAAATGGCATTTTATTGCAAAAAGCTAAAAAGACTTGCCCTAGTTTTAACGAATGCAAAGTGATGCGTAATGTTTTTTTACTCCCTGAAAAATACAAGATTTTCACTATAAAGACTTGTTTTTTTACATGCAATTTTTTTTTTTTCTTTTTTGGTAAAACCAAAATATTTTTTCTATTCACATCTATCTATCCTACCAACAAGCATTAAGAAAACCACTATGGGTTGATGGCATTTCCAGAACAAGTATATTAGGAAGCCTTCATAAATTCAACGCTGAGTTTCAGAGACATAGAGGTTAAACAGCATAAGTCAATATATTCGATTTTTTGTTATTAAGATTTACGTATTTCCCATATTTAAAATACAAATTTTTTGGCCCAGATGGTTTTATATTACAGACAGAACTTGAATAAATAAATAAATATTTACAGTAGAACCCGATTAAGACGAACAGAAAAATTAGTTCGTTATTTGCGAAGATCGTATTAACTGCGGTAAACTTTTTTTCCGGTTAAAAATAATTATTTAAATCAGATCAGATATACATAGTTACCCAGGTAGAAATTGCAGATGTCACAAAAAACAAAGCACTGGCAGAGCGTTGGTATACAGTAATACCAAGAAAAAAGTATTGGCAAAGTAGTTATTTGGCAAAACATCTGTTAAAGGTGGCTTTGCTGCCGTTTGCAAAAAGGAATTTGCCAGTACTTCATTGACAAAATTTATGACCGTATATGAAAAAATACTACTGGGAAAACTTCTTCTAAATGTGCTCTGCCAGCGGTTATAGAAAGTTCTTTGCCAGTACTTCATTGACAAAATTTATGACCGTATGTGAAAAAATACTGATGGCAAAACATAAAGTGCTCCACCAACCAAACAAGTGCTTTGCAGCACTTGTTTCACTTAATTTACAACTGTTTATGAAAAATCCTGTCAAAAGATTTGTTTCCTAATTTTATACGACATTTACACTTAACCAAAAGCTAGTAGTTTCTGAAGTTTTTTTTTTTAACAAAAATTTCGGTTGTAGTGTAAATTGTTCTTTATTTTCGTTTCTTCCTTTATGTAAAAGATCTAGCGTTTCATTCTGAAACTTTGTGAGAACACTCTTAACTTCTACTAAAAACATTAGAAAAAAATAGAAAATAAAAATAGTTTTTTTTTTTACAGTTTTATTAGTTTTTTTTATATACCTACATCGAGATAATTTTTATGTTATTTTTAATTTATAACGAACCTTAAACATCTGTATACTAACAAAAACTAAGCAAATCAAACATATTAGCAAGGTAGTATTTCGATTTCGCTAAAGATCTCATCAGAACCCGAAGTTTTAGAAAAGCTAGAGCCTCCAGAATAGGCAGTTAAAAAAAAACCTATTAATCATCTATTTTGCTCTATTCTTTCTTATTGTTAGTAATCAAACACGTGGCTAGGGTATTTTCGTAACAAGCATCATGACGTTACTAAACTTTGAAGACCAAAAATGTTCTATTTATAAAATTAGTTTTTACTCTGTTACAAGTAATATTTTTTTACAGTTTTATTAATTTTTTTGTTCTTATATGCCTCGAGATTATTTGTATGTTATTTTTAATTTGTAACGGGCTTTCAACCTCCGTATATTTACAAAAATAAATAAAATCAAACATATTAGCTAGGTTGATACCAGTATTTCCATTGGCTAAATGTCTCATCAAAACCCCTAAGTTTTAGAAAAGCTAGAGCCTCCAGAATAGACAGAGCTTTAACAAAAAACCTATTAATAATTTTTTTTATTATTCGATTTTATAAAAACATATTTCAAATAAAAATGTTGTAAAAAATGTTATTTTTACTACTATTCTAAATTAAAAAAAAAAAACAAATTTCAGCTTATTTTTTTTTTTATTTTGCTAAATAACTGTTCAAATTTTAACTAAATTTTCCAAATATCAAAAGTAGTAGTTGCACATTTTTTAATTTTTGAAGCTAAAAATTCAATTAACCTCTTTAAGATAGAAAAAAATCAAATGTCGACTGTTTGTTTTAAAAAAAAATTCCAAAAATGTGTACTTTTTTTGGTTTTTAAACACTTTTTCCAAAGAAACTATAAAAAGTGGTACTAACGAAAATCGATTTTAAGAGGTAATCTTTGGTACTATTTTAAATGTTGCATTGCATTCGAGGCCATACTTCGGTTGTGATCGCTAAACGGGTATGACTTAGTATTGTTACGTTTGTAATGTAAGAAGAGCGCAGGTTTGATTCTTACAGCCGCAGGTTGTTGAAAAATTTATTATACAGAGACAATCTGACAATTATAAGACACATATAGTAATACAATTTTAATGGAAAATCACTGATGACGCCTGTCCATAAAAAGAGGCAGAAACTAGCCTAGTCTGATTTAAAAATTAATACTGTTTATAATTTTTAGAGAAAAACGTTTATTCTTCTTCTTAACCTCTACATTTCTAAATTAAAATCTTCAAATTTAATCAATTTTAATTCGAAATCATTTAATATTACGAAATAATACCTAAAATATGAATTAAATTTTTTATTTTTTGATTTCAATATTTAATTTTTTATTTTTCTGTTCCCGATGAAGTTTCTATATACTCATATACAACTTGATATGATATCATATATGCTTAGATGTGTGGCTTATAAGCATAATATATAAATTAATTAATTTAAAAAACTTATTAGATAAATTTGTATGGACAATTTAGAGGTACCATCACATTTTCACTCATAACTTTTGAACGGCAAGATCGATTTTGCTCATTTTCAATACCAAATTTTCGGGAAAATATACATAAACTTGTGTAAAAATGAGAAGTCCGCATTGCATTTTCGAGCCTTTATCGTCATTTCAACAGACAGAAGTACGGACATCGCTAAATCGTATTGAAATTGAATAATGATCAAGAATATGTTTACTTTATGAGGGTCTATATTGGATGCATTACAATCGGAAGTGACAGTATGCATAGGCTATAAAAAATACTTTTTTTTTAACGAAAAAGTTAACAATTTTGAGAAAAGAAGCTTTTAAAGCAAATAAAATCTGAAAGGCAAAAATTTGCAAAATACGCCAATAAGGATTTTTAGTTCTTGAGGGTCCCTGGCCACCTTAACCGTACAATTTTTGAATTCAAGAGGTGACCGCATACTTTTTTCTTTTTAAGGTACGCTTTGTGAATTGCACTTTAGTGGAGGCAGACCCAAAAACTTAACATTTATCTGAAAGATTTCAGGAAATTATGGAGTAATCCCACAAGATTTAAAAATCAGTACTAAATAATACTTTAAGACCCGATTACTGAATTTAGCAGTTAAATTGAAAATTTAGACGGGGAACAACAACAAATGTGTCAGTTAAACTCCCAGTTAGTAGCTAACGGGTCATTCAGTAATCGGGCATAACAATAATAAAATGCAAAAAACATTATTACGTTTTTAAATAAAAATGGACTTTCAAAACAAACATTTAAAATATTTATAAACTAATCATCATTTCGATCTAATTAAAATTTAAGGTTTTTATTTACATTTAAAATTTTGAAACCGCTCCCCTAAAAAGTAGCAAAACTGACTTATGCTGTTTCTCCTTTTTGCCACAGATTTTTTTTTTTTTTTGCTAAATTGGTCTACCGAAGATATTTAATAAAAAGAAGCACCATTCTCAAGTTATTTAAGAAAAACAATTTAAGATAACTTACCTGAGCTTTGTGTTGTATTATATTTATATATAATTTTATTTCACAATTTTTTTTGTATTTCAGTTCATTTATTTATGTAGTATCTATATATAAAAACTAATTTTAATTAATATTTAGCTTTTCCTTTTTATTCTTTTTTTCCTTTTGTTTTAGGTAATTGAATACCGAAAAATCAAATATGGCGACCACGGCAGAAAAAAAAATATATACATTTTTAAAGTTCAACTTTTCGGTATTAAAAATTAATTTTCAATTAAAACTTTATAATTATATTATGCACTTTTACTTAAACTAATTCAGGGTGATAAATACATTTATTTTAAAGACTTTTTAATAGTAAAATATTTAATTTTATTTAAGCACTAACGAGCGAGCTAGTCTGGAAAAAATTTCTTCAACTTGCTTTGATTTTCTTTCTTCAATGTAGTTGGCAATATGCAAGGTTGCCAACTTAGTGCTTTACCGCTAATTTAGCGGGAAAAGTAATTAAATCGTCAAAGATGTGTAGTGTTGTATTTCATTAGCCTACTGCTGCATATTTCTCAGAATTTGGGAACGTACACGCAGAAAAAACTGGTGTTATTATAAACGCCATTCCTTGCAAATTCCTTAGCGTTGATAGCAAAATAAAGGCGAACATGTTTGGGTAATATGCTAAACTGCGTTTTACTCAAATCTTAATAAAATTTTTATAATCTTAAAAATTCATCAGATTAAGCCACGTTTACACCTATTACAAATGTTCTTTATTCTTTTACAATCGTTTTGGCAAAACACGTGTTTTGCATTTCGGTGTGAATGACAGTTTAGATTTTCTCAGTGAAGAAATTCACACATTCACATTTCATTCTACTTTAACAGTTCCTTAAGCCACATTCACACTAGACAGCAAAACACGCATTTAAGCTCTTTATTCTATTCCGCATTTAAGCTCTTTATTCTTTTTTGGCAACACTAGTTCTTCAATCTGGCGTGGAAGCCGTATAAGGTGATGTTCCCAGATCACATTTTCGCTTATAGGCCATTCAGATGAACGAGATTGCTAAATCACGTTGTTGTTCTTCATTCTATTACCATATAACGTCATTTTGTGACAGTATATAGTAGTAGAATGAAGAACAAAATTCATATAATGAATTCTTTAACTTTAGTTAAAATTTAGATTTTTTTATTGCACTATATTTAAATATTTTAAAATTTGAACTACATTTATCATACAATAGCATATAAAAATATTTTATAAATACAACTACATAGAATTTAAAAAGTCTGAGAAAACATAACTACTAGTACATTGGTGGTTCCTGTTAGCTATAAGCATACTATAATGTTTAAACAAACAACTTTAACGATTATAATCCGAGTTGGACATTTAATTCAGTTTCATCGATTTCTTTCATATTTAATTCGGCCTCCTGTTTCTTCAATAGCTCGAATATGGCCGCTAATTGTTCACGTTCAATTCTTAAAGAAATAATCGATTTATTACAATTTTTACAATATAGGATTAAAAATGATACAGTACCTTCGTTCCTCTTCTAATTGATCCCTAGTTAATTGTGCTTCTAATTCTTTAACTCTTTTGTTTTTTAATTTACTAACTAAGCCATCAATATGTGCATTATCCGAATCATCATCAGAATTTTCATTAGAATTATGACGTTTCATGTATTCCTCGTCATTATCCCCTTCATAATCACTGGTATTTTCTAGTTCTTCGATTTTCATACGTTTTTGTATTTCTTGTTTCAATTGATAATGATTTTCTATTTCTGTTGTAGCATCATTAAGATAATCCTCTTCTTCATCGTCACCCACCTCAGCTAAGACTTCTTGCAATTGTTTTTCCTAGAAATGTAAAAATAATCCTTTTATTATGTTTATAAGTACTGTCAAACACTTACACTTTCGTCCTTGAGAAAATTACTGCAGTAAAATGCTATAATAACCGCTAAAAATGCAGTAGTAGCTATACTTAATAGGTAAATATTTGAGACACCATCAAATATTGAGTCAGTTGCTGCATATTTATACATTTTTTAAAAGAATTTTACTTGATTTCTTTAATATTCAGTATATTTAAGAACAAAAACCTGAAATTATTTGCAAAATAAACAATAACACACACCAGGGTTGCCACATTTTAATTTACAGATCCCCCCTAATTGTTCAAAAAAATCTTGATTTACTCCGTCACAAAAAAAAATTCCCATAATATATTATTTTTTACAAAATATAAAATTGTTTGCAGATTTCGTTTTTAAAATTAAAGTTTTAATATGTTGAATTTTGCATAAAAAGTTTTGAAAAATTATAAGATCCACACCTAAATTATAAACATTGTTTTGCCAAAACACGTATCTAAGCAATTTGTTCTATTAAAAAGTTGGAAAAAATGATAATAGTGATTTTTTTTAAAAATTTCATTCAACATTTTTTAAAACAAACCAAAATATATATTTTTACCCCATAAATATCACCCTAAATGTAAAAAGACCCAAAGACTGGCAACTCTTTAACACACATTAGTTAATATCCACAGTTGCATAAATTTGTTATCAAAAATGTACTACTTTTAACACTGCACGGTGGAAAAATTTTAGGCTGCAAACGACTAAATAGTTTAAACTAGATTTCAAAATCTATAGATTTAGCCTTGAAATCCAGTTTAAACTAGATTTCGATCATATGGTAGTGTAAAAATACTACACGAACATAGTTTTAATTGGATTTCAAGGGTAAATGTAAATGAACCCATTCGCAGCAGCATCAAATTTAAAAATTACACACAAAAATATTTTTTTATTCGAAAATGTTTTTGTTTTTTTTAAATCTTTATTTACATTACCCTCGAAATCCAGTTTAAACTATATTTGTATCTTATGGTAGTGTATAAGATGATACTGGATTTAAAAATATAGTTTAAACTAGATTTTGAGGTTAATGTGTAAATACACCTTAAGCTAGAATATTTTCAATCAAACCATTTTTCGTGCAAAAAAATTTATGGGCAATTTTTTTTTAATTTATTTTGAAAACATTTTTGAAAAGTCACGGAAAATCATGTAAAACTATTTTAATAAAAAGGACTTAGACATATACTTGAACATTATTTATTATATTCAAAAATATAGGTTATATTCATACATGTATTATTAAAACCAAATCTTATATTAAATTAATACTATGTTTAGACCAGAGAAAATTCTTATGTTTGCTTCATCTTTTTAAACAATACCTAATAAACTAAATCGATTTTTTATTGTTTTTACAAAAACTAGATGGAATTTAGTTTTTAATAGCAAAATCAACAGTTTTCAAAACCTAGTAGTTTTAAAATAAAGAAACTATCCAAAAAATGTCGTTCCGACAAGGGATATTATGAAAAAAATTGTAAAAATAATAAAAAACAAATTAAATAAGAAAAAACTAGCAAGCAAGTAAACCTAAAGACCCAACTCTATATAGCGTAGTTGAACTAAGGGAAATGAGCCATTGTATGCAAATACATTGAAGTTAAGCTTAAGTCAACTTTCATAAAGTTCCGTCTCTATTAATATCATTAATTTGTAATCGAAACTCATCGTATCCAACTTATGCTACGTTTCCACTGAATGTGTTTTAGACGTGTTTTGAAACAAAACATGTTTTGTACATGTTTTCCAAAATTTTTTTTTTTTCACCAAAACATGTTTTGCTCGAAACACGTAAGTGGAAACACAGTATTAGGCCCGACTACTGAATATCCAGTTAAAATATAACAAACAGTTAAATTCAAAATTTATATGTGAAAACATTTTAAACAAGCAAAATAAATTCAGAAAATAATAAATAAAATGAATTAATAAATTTATAAGAATAAAAAAATTTAAATTATGGCTCTCACGACCCAAAAAAAAAACTTGCAATTTCCAGATTTTTCGACCAATAATTTTTGTTAAAAATATTTGTTACTTTCTCTTTTAATCCGCAAATCTGGCGAAAATGTTTATACTCAAATAAGTTAAATAAAAATAATAATCAAAATCGATTCGGCAATTCAAATTTGGTTAGAAAATATGAATATCATTTAATCCGCAAATCTGGCGAAAATGTTTATACTCAAATAAGTTAAATAAAAATAATAATCAAAATCGATTCGGAAATTCAAATGTGGTTTGAAAATATGTGAAATAAAAAATTAAAATTCTTTTCAAGTTGCCGATTTATGGTTTAAATTTTTGTATATCTAGCCCGTAAAATGTTGATACTTTTTTTTAAGATTCTTATTCTATGAGACAAAAGTGGCTCAAATAAAACAGTTATGTTTAAAATTTTAATTTTTTTTGTCAAAAATTATTAGTTTTATGGCGAAATATATGTGTCTTCTTCTGTGGGCGTTGTGGTGTAATGGTTACACAGATGGTCCCAGGTTCAATTCCCGGTGACGACAACATCAATTTAGAAAAATAATATATATGAGTTTTCTATCACTTATATGTATCGCAGCGCCCACCTTCGGTGTTCCCATAGCACTTAACCCCACCGAAGTAAAATAATGAATCAGGGCTATGAAACAAAAAAAGCTTCAATAATTTCGCCAACTCTACATCAGGTGGCGAACAACAACTGTTCTAAGACTTATCATCTCGCGCAATTACAGTATTGCCATGTTTGAAGACCTTCATCTTATACCACCTTTCATCTCTTCACTATCCCCTTTCCAAAGAAAGCTACACATCAAAAAAAAAAAAAAAAAAAAAACAATGTCTCAGAATTGACTCAGAAATGTAATTGAATTGAATGCAAATTGAAATTATATTAAAATTTGTATGTATACTTTTTTTAGGGTTCTTACTCTATGAGTCGTAAATGATTTAAATTAGGTTTTTATAAATCGACTTTCAACTGGTAAAAAAGTCGAATAGTCGACATTTGCTTTCCCAAAAGTTATAAATTTTTAAGCCTATAGAATCTTTTGTAATTTGTTTTTGAATCTAAAACGACAGTTATTTCATAGAAAAATTATAAATGTAAGTGATATTTCTGTTTATTTTTTATGCTTGTTTGCTAGTAGGGAACCAAAAAAGGCTCCATAAAAAAATAATTTTTAGCCAATAGATTTTTAAAATTTTTTTTGAGTAATTTTTGCATCTAAAAAGAAATCTTTTTTAAATTAACCAGTTTTTTAAAATTTTAGTAATATATTTTGGTTCCATTTCTGCGTTATTTTCAAGCTTGTTTGCTAGCAGAAAATAAAAAAAAAAAAAATTTTGAACCTACAGATTTTAAATCTTTAGTTTCAAGTAATTTTTGAAAAAAATAACTCTTTTTGGATTAACCACTTTCATACAAAAATTTTAAATTTTAGTATTATATTTTGTTTCGCATTCAGGATATAAAAACTTAACATTCTAAGGACTTTTTCTTTTAAGAATCTTTAAATTCTGATGACATTCTCCCTTGGATTAAGTATATTGTAATTATAAACCATTTGATTCTAAATGCTTTCTGTTATAGATAAACTTGAAAAGAAATCTAGAAAATATTTCTAATTTGAATATTTTTCCAATCTTTTTAATTGCAAATAATGTCCGTATGACATTAAAACTATCAAAAATGTTTGCTTACCATTAAATACTAAAAAATTTTGTTTTTTTTTTTTAACCCTGAAACGTTTAACTTAATCGAGGCATACTAAAATTATACGTTTAAAATAGTTATGTTTTCCTGTTATTACAAAAACATTAGATCAGCTTCTAATTTATCTTTCCAATTACCATTTGGTTGTATATGTTCATAACCAGCGCGACTGTTGGGATGATATTGTTGTGCTACTTGAAAATCATCATCATTGTTTGAAAATGTTTGTGAAAAATTTTGACATTGTTGATAAAAGTTTTTTAACATTTGTTCGTGCAATAAATGATCGTAGAGTTTAAGTTGAAATGACACTTTTTTGGCAATAATCATGCGTTGTTCCTGAGATATGGGACGTTGATAGGGCTGTAAAGTCTTAAAAATAAACACTCACAATAACAAAAAAAAAAAAAAAAATCAAATGATGTTAAAATATTTTAAACTTACATTAATAGCTTCTTCAGATTCAAAAAAAAGATTTGATATATTAAACGTTTCTTGTATAGTCTCATCTAAAGATGTGGATGACTTTTTTCCTGTTACCACACAATAGGCTACAAAAGTATCAAATATACCAGCAAGTTTTACATTGTGACGATATTTAAACAGATCCACAATTTTATGGCTATAATGAACAGCTTTACGTGGCCTTTCCGATTCGAGTATAATACGAAATTCTTTAAAAATCTTACCCAAACTTATCATATCAAATATATAAATATTATGAGGTGTTGCCATAGCTATCAATGAGGTTTTTCGATTTCTACCCGTATGTATAGGATCAATCATAAGACCTATAATAGTTTGAGTTTTAATATCATTTAATGCTTTATGATATTTTTGATCGGTTTGTGTTATATAAATCATTGTATCTAATTGTGTCTGCAGCATTTTTAAGTCCAGGCTAGTTAATTGTATATTTAAACTATCACATTGTTCTTTACTACTATTTGATTGGTGATGATTGTTTTGGTCTTCAGGTACTGTTAATAAGTTTATGGATGAACTAAAACTGTTACTCGCTGTTGTAGTGGCATTTGAAGAATTAAGTTGTATTAATAAATCATCAGAATCAGTTTCCGCACTATCGGATTTATTTGTAATTTGATTTTCCTCTTGTATTACTTTAATATTTTTCATTTGAGTGTAGGCCAACATTTGTGATGATTGATAAGTAAAATTTGTTTTAATATCACGTACATTTTCCAATTCTATTCTTAAATATTTGGTATCAACATATTTCAAGGTACCAACTAATAATTCTTTGTTAGTTTCCACAAGTAGTAATTGTCCCAATTTTAGGGACAATAATTTTTGAATTGCCGGAGTCATTTTGTATATTTTTATCGCCTGGAAATATAAATCACATTTATTATTGAATAAGTATCCTTTTCATAACAACTTCTATTATATTTATAGCGCTTTGTAATAGACCTTGAAAAGGATATATTTTTTTAATCAATTTACTCAAAAATTTAATAATTTTAGGAATGGGAATGGCAGGATAATAATATTTTAGTTTATTCAATATAAAATCATTTGTTTAACAAAAAACAAATGATCTTGAACTTGAATAATCTTGCTCGCATTATAATTTATGATAAAAGATCGTAAAATAAACTTTTGTTTTTAATTTTTTTTTTTTTTAATTTAAAAGTGATGTAAATGATGTTTTACTTTTAAATTTAAAAAAAAAAAAAAAATTAAAACAAAAGTTTATTTTTCGATCTTTTATCATAAATTATGATGCGAGCAAGATTATTCAAGTTCAAGATCATTTGTTTCTTGTTAAACAAATGATTTTATATTGATTAAAATAAAATATTATTACCTTGCCAGCAAACAAGTTAAAAAATGAACCAGAATTGGGCTCAAAATATTTAATAAAAGTTTCAAATTTTGTATGAAAGTGGTTCATCTTTTTCAATTCAAAAATTACCCAAAAAAGATATTTAAAAAAAATCTTTGGGCTGCAAAATCTATCTTTTTTTTGGAGCCTTCTTTGAACTGTTCACAAAATATTCAAATTTAATTACATTTCTGAGTCAATTCTGAACCATTTTAAATAATTTTCTTCAAAATTTTGTATCTTTTATGATTTTTTTAGAAGGCTCATAACTTTGTTTAAAAAATTAAAATTTTTGAAAATAAAATTTTTTAATTAAAAATATATGTGTTTTATTTCATTCATTTTTGACTCAGAATAAGAATGCTTAAAAAAAGGATTAACATATTGATTGCTGGGTAAGTATAAAGTATGTTTCAAAAAGTTTTCTTAGTAATTTCTGCTTTTTGTGACATTTTTGAGCTTCGCCGATTTTTTAATAACCTCTGGGGTTATAAGAAATAAAATATTTAATAATATCATAGTAAATTCATTAATTTTCCATTACAAAACAAAGCTTTACATAATATTTAGTTAATAAAAATCGCAGCAGAAAAGTTTTCACTTATGAGCCATCTTCTTCAATTTTCTTTTCTTGACTACCAATAAGAAACATAAACATTCTTCTCGTATTCGTTCACTAGAAAATGGCCATATTGTTTTTTTTACAAAAATTGTGCGTGCAAAGTATTTGAGCTAACACGTTGTGTTAAAAAAGTCGAAACAACTACTTAAAGTAAATGTCACAACAATGCAGTAGTTATGGTAAGTTATTTAAAAAAACAACCGCCAAAAACATTAAAAATTATTTTTCTAAGCAAAACAACTGCACTTGCAGTTAAAATAACTTCCACCGGATTACTACACTAAATAATGGTCATGTAGTAACTGCAGAATTTTTTGGATATTTTTTTAGATATACAGAATTTTATTGATTTACAGAAGAACCCAGACTATTATTACATCATCTTTAATCCCTTTTGTGTACAAAAGCGAAATAATTCTGGCAAAGATATTCGACACTGTACTTGGGGACCTTAGACCCGAACAAGCTGGCTTCCGGCCCCAAAAGTCTTGTGTAGACCACATCAATAGTCTACGTATAATTTTAGAACAATTGACAGAACATCGCTCACTGCTTTACCTGGTATTTATCGACTTTGAAAAAGCTTTCGATACAATAGATCAAAACGCTATATGGGGCGCTCTTGCCAGCAAAAGGGTTCCTCCTAAAATCAATAGCCTTACCCAGTCTTTATACTGTGATGTTAAATGCCGTATTGTCCACAATAATGCTCTGAGTAGCAATTTTAATGTCGTGGCTGGCGTCCGCCAGGGCTGTGTGTTATCACCCTTGCTTTTTAACATCGTTCTAGATGTTATAGTTCGCAATGCTACTAGAGTAAATAGAGGTATCAGCTGGGGACTCAACCAACAACTCGAGAGCCTTGAGTACGCAGACGATATCTGCTTACTTTCCCACAGCTATGGAAGTATGAAATCGAAGCTAAAGTGCCTCGAAACAGAGGCAGCAAAAGCTGGCCTGAAAATAAACATTGGCAAGAGTAAAGTAATGCGCTGCAATAGCGTGAACAATAACAAATTTCGCATGGGAAATATTGAATTGGAAGAGGTCACGTCATTTTGCTACCTGGGTAGCATTTTAACAAATACAGGTGGTTCCAGCAAGGATGTTGCGTATCGGATATCTAAAGCCAACCAAGCATTCCGTACCCTCCGGTCGATATGGAAGAAGTGAAGAGAATATCATCCAACCGGTCCGAATGGAATAAATTCGTTGTGGCCCTTTGTTCCCAATAGGAACCACAGGACATAATATATATATATATATATATTCGAAAATAGTGTTAAAATAAAATGACGATTGTAGGAGTTTGCTGAAAAATGCTGGCGATATTTAAATTTCCACTTATAATAAACACTTTGCGAGCAACTTTTTGTCGATAAAACATATAGGTTATGTTTATTATAAACCACATAATATCATAATCAAGGACGCAATTAGTATAAAATAGTAAATATTGCTGTTAAACAACAAAAACTGGGTTTCAATTTAAAATTCATATCCCCTTTATAATTGTACACTTTTTGACATTTATGGTACGTTTCCACTAAACGTGTTTTTGAAACAAAACATGTTCTATACATGATTTCTCATACATTATTTTTATTTGTCACCAAAAACACATGTTTTGCTCAAGACATGTAAGTGAAAATGTGAAATCTGTGGATTCACCACTATGTAGTTTCCTTGCAAGTTTTCAAACACATTGGGGGTTTGATCTAGTAGTAGTCTACTTTTACATGCAGTGACCCCAAATTTGTTGCATAGTGTAATTTACGAGACAACAGACTACACTTTTTTAACTTTAGAAATGGTGAATCAAATGTCAAAAATACAATGATAAGCTTCAAATTTTTTGCAGATTTAATAAATTTTTAGCAAATGATGAAATAATGTCAAATTTAATAACACAAAAAGAGATATTGTGCCACAAAGCCACGTGAATTTGACGTTCCTGGCAAGATCAGAAGGGCTAGGGCGGCAGCGACTTTCCTGTTGCCATTTTCTTTTCAAGTTTAAATAAGTTGGTATGCTACCCACCGATTATAACAAAAAATAAATTCTGTTCTATGAGGGTACTAGCCCGCAGTAATCCAATTTACCCAAAGCAACAACAATTTACATACAGTTTTTACGACTGAAACGCTTTCTGGTGTTTTTCCCGCGGTAACGCACTTGGAAATTTCTATCGTTCATTTACTATAAAAAGTAAGCTTCACTATTAATCTAAGTGCACCTATTAATATCTTAATAACTTTATAGTTTACCTTTTTACAAAATTCTTCACAAGTTTATAATTTTCTTTCTTTTTTGACTGATGTTTATAATTAAAATATATTCTCCATCTAAAAAAAAATGCAAACAACAAAAAGTGACTAAAAATAATAGCTCAGAGGTCCAAGTCGACCTGCGAAAAGCCTGCTTAGCGCTGCCGCCGACTTTATTTTAGAGTTTGAGCCGCTGCTACCAATGTGGCTGATTTCGTCTTAAATTTGCTAGCAACCTTAAGCCTGTATGACACCTTCCTTTTTGCAGCAACTTTGCCAGGCGTTTTCTTTAAAATGTTTTAAAAACCAAAACGAAATGTCAAAAAATTTAAAGTTTTTGATAGAAAAACTCTGATGAAGTTTTAGCAAACAAACAATACGAAATATTCAGAATTTAAATTTTATAAACGATTGTTTTTCATCCCATGGCAAATAGTATTGTAATATAATTATTTAAAAAAAAATATATATAAATAAAAAAACATCGACTTCAGCCGGCTTAGAGTCGCCGCCGATTATTTTCAGTCGACTTGGACCTCTGGGGTATTGTTGTAAAAGTATAGAATATTTGTGTACTATGTAATCGATAACAACAAATTTTCTGGGATTCGATATGTATCGAGTAGTAAAAAGAAGTGTTAGTGTTTTAACGCCAGTAAAAAATGCTAATTTCGCGAGCACAACGATTTTTAGGTTTTGTAAAAACGCTAGATTTGCAGGCTTTTCATTAGTTGAAGTCTTGGCTATGTGAGTACGGAATTGTAAATGTAGGTGGAGCTAAAGATATTTTTGAAGTCCATCTATATTTAAAATTGCTTAAAAATGCTTGGTGTATGTTTACAATAAATGTTAAAACTAAGGAACATATTTTATTTCACATATTTTCGCCTTTAGTTTAAACTTTTATTGTAAACATTTTCCAAAATAACTACAAAAGAAATTAAAATGGCAATGACTGCAATTGTAATAAGAATGACTAACAATGTAGAAACTTTCAACTACTAAAAAACTACAAACATAGTAAAAACAACTGCTAAGAACGGTCAAAATAACTAGCGTACTATTAACAACAGAGTTGTAAAGACAATTACAAATGTAGTAAAAATAATTAAGTGAAATTTACTATATAAACACAGAGAACAAATTATAGTTAAATAAATTATTATTTCATATTTAAATTAATATCTTATTTTTTTAAATTAATTGTGAATCTTATTAAAGTAAATATGATTCAAGTTAAAATAAATAATTGAAAATGTATCAAATGTAAAGAAATGTATCAAATGTGATATAACCTTATATATCATTGATATACAATTTGATCCCAAAAATGGAGGATCGTATGGTATATAAATTAATTATATTACACTGAGTTTGATATAATTTGATACGATGCAATCCAGCGAAAATAAATTTGTTAAATTAAATACAGGGGCTACACTCAAAAAAATAAGTTAGTAAAACGTCTTGTATACTATTTCTCAGCAAATTTTTTTGTATAAATTGTGTGTTTCAGCTAAAATTATAGTTATACTTATTCAGCACAAAACTGTTTAGAACTAATGTTTTACTAATTTATTTCGCTGAAAAAATTGTGTTCATAAGCACATTGATAGTGTGGACGGCAACCCGAATGAAAGATATACTCAGAATCAAGCATATGTCGCGGCATGTCAAGATGTAGTAGAGACTAGGAAAATGATTCTAAAAAGTACAACTCTTTTAAGACATAAAAAAATCAACAATGGAAAATTTTTGTTAATTTTGTGTTGTCTCCGGCTTGTCAAAGTAATTGGCTATTAATTAAATTAAAGATAAAATATTGAAATTTAAATTTAAGAAACATAAAATGTGTATTTTTAAACTAAATCTTTAAAGTGATTATTAATGTAGTGTGGTACAATTGCAAACAAATATACGTTCAGGTAGACAGACTATAGCGAAAGACAGTAACCGTATTTCAGTTGGCAAATAGCTAAACTTTTCTCTGTGTGTATAATTAATAGTTTTGAAGTTGTTTAATTTTTTCACTAATTTCTGGAATCAAAACAATAAATATAACAATAAAAATATTTAAAACTTACTTAAACATGCATTTCATTATTTTTTACAGCTTTTTTTTTTTTTTTTTTTTTTTTTTAAAAGAGAGGCAACACTCAGGAAATACTTCCTATATTTAGCGTGTTGCTTTCTTTGGAAAGGGATAGTACAGAGATGAAAGATGGGGAAAGATGAAGGGCTTCAGACATGGCAACACTGTAATTGCGCGAGATGATAAGTCTTAGAACAGTTGTTGCTCGCCACCTGATGGAGAGTTGGCGAACTTATTGAAGCTTTTTGGTTCATAGCCCTGATTCATTATTTTACTTCGGTGGGGTTAATTGCTATGGGAACACCGAAGGTGGACATTGCGATACGTATGAGGGATAGAAAAAACTCATACATATTATTTTGATGTTGCCGGCACCGGGGATCGAACCCGGGACCTTCTGTGTAAAAGTCCAACGCGCTAACCATTACACCACAACGCCACGCTTTTTGCGAAGTTGTCAAAATAACTACACAAAACAACTGTTACTAAACTACGGTATTTTTGATTAAATATTTATTTAAATGACTGTCAAAAATAGTTATTTTACCATAGCAAAATGACTACAATTACAGTTAAAATAACTATTATCGTTTACTACACGAATGACTGACATCTAGTTACGAGAAGAATTTTCTGAGTGCACATCTTGTCACATTTTAAATCTTAAATACACTTTATAAATTTACAAATTATATCTCTGCGCCATTTATAACTATATTTTATTTTTCAAATGACTAAAGTAGGAGTACAACGAATATTTATTCCACCAAAATATTTTCATCATGTGCTACAAACTTTATGTTGCTATTTTTTTTTTGGTTGTAACTGGTATTTTTATTGTGCAAACGTGACTGACACGATGCCACTCATAAAAATCCAACAAGCGTAAGAAGTTATTGGGAGTTTTAAAACCGCAAACACGCTGAAATAAGAAAAAACAAATCAGGAACAAATTTAAAAAGCATTACGAGAGATATTCCCAGCAAAAAATTTTCAAAAAGGTAAGCGGGTTTGTAATCAAGCATTTTGGGCAGAACGCATTCCATACTAGATTACCTACTCGATTCTTTTAACAGGGCGTGAGACTAAAATAATTGATTCTTTAGAATTGATTATTTTTTTACCGAAGAACCATTTACTTTATATTTTTAAGAACTACATACATTTTTTAATAAAGAAATAGTTCCATTGTAAAACTACGAAGTACTTACACAAAAAAAATAAATAAATAGTTCCCTAGAAAATATAAGAAGTACTTACATTTAAAAAAAAGAAGTAGTTCCATAAGTAAATTCAACTTTTACTCACACGTGATTCTCCTAGGTCACTCAAATATAACGATCAAAACTCATACGGAAATAAAATCCTAAAAAGTGAAACATTGAATTGTTATGATAACATGGGTTTGTCATAATTCTGGAGCAATATACCACGAAAATATAAATTTTTCAAAAAAAAAGAACAATTCAAAATTGAAAAACAAAAATATGACTCACGCACAATCACCCTCGACATTTTTTTTACACTCACTCACGATAACGTCAGTAATTTCAACTTCCACTCACAATTTTCTGCTCAAGTGCGCTTCCCTAATTTATACCTAACCACAGTTTAACAAAATTTAGGCAACATGCAATTTCTGTTTTTAGTATTATTTTCCTGCAAATAAAAATTTGTTTGAAAAAATATATGAGATAAATTCTTTAAAATTGTATAACTTCTTTTTTCAAAATTATGAACTACTTCCAATAACGTCCTTTTATTAAGAAAAAGTATATGATTACTTCTTGAGTACAAAAAGTTATACATATAAGTTAATAACATTGTTATTTTCTTTTAAGTAAATAATTACTTTGTTATTGAGTTCATGCTTTCTGGTTTAAATTTAAAGAATTGATTACAATACTACTTACTTTTTTGACTCTATCGTTGGAATGAGTTTGGTATTGCAGTTACTAAATTTGGCAATGAGATATGTAAGCAAGTGTGGGCATCACCTTCTTTTTGGAATGTGTAATTTTTTCCTGGGTTTGTACAGTAGTAAAAGAGGTTACCAAAGGGAGAAAACAAAAGAGATTTTAGAGATAATTCACAGTTTAGGTGCTAAGGTGTTATTGTTGTAAAAAAAAGAGTTTTTTTATTTTTCTTTAAGAATCATGCTATTTTACTATGATAGCACATTCGCACAGTAACTGTCAATTACCTCAATGTTATTTAAAGAATTTTTTTTTGTTATATTTTT
The DNA here is from genome assembly GCA_021234595.1 of Delia radicum. Lineage (NCBI taxonomy): Eukaryota > Metazoa > Arthropoda > Insecta > Diptera > Anthomyiidae > Delia > Delia radicum. The sequence continues at coordinate 235,293,702 of CM037853.1, read as the reverse complement.
AACAATATTTCTTTGGAATGAACTTCATTTCATTTGTAAATTTTATTATGGAAAAATTTGTATTTGAAATATTTAAACTTTTCAAACAAACAAATACATTGTTCTATTTTATATTTCTCGTTCTTTGAAACTTTTTACATATAATTAATTTTTAACTGACAACCTTTCAAAAAGAATGGAAAATCTAAAAAATAAGCAAATTTTTTACAACACCTTCATTATTATGACCTGAAAAATTTCATACTTTAACGCATTTTTATAATCTACAACATATTGTTAGGTATTATAAATTTTTCCTAATGTTTGTAAAAAAAACAATGAATCTCTTAAAAAATATAAATGAATGAAAATTACTGTTAAAATTACTACAATTGTAATTAAAAAGGCGATGAATGTATTGGCCATAAAAATTACTAAAATTGTAATAATTTTTAACTACTAAAAAATAATTAAAAATGTAGAAAAAACAACCGTTAGGAACGGTCAAAATACATACAAAATGCAAATAATTAACAGCAGAATTCTAAAAACAATTGCAAAAGTAGTAAAAATAACTAACTGAAATCTACTACATACACGCAGAAAAAAATATGGTTGCGACATAATTGCCGCAACACAACTATGTTCAATACAGCCATAAATGGTTGTTTCAATTAAATTATTGTTGCATCAATCATATGCCACCAATAATATGATTGCTTTCATCATGTTATAGCAAAAATTTTTCTTTTTTCCAGTTATCATATTATTGTACTGTCTACAATCATAATAAAGCATTTATTATCATATTCCTATATGTAACTAAAGCCATATTATAGTTGCGCCAACTATAAGATGATCACTCGGTTTTTCTATTAGCGTCTTCGCTCTTTTAAATTCATTCTTGTTTGAGATTTTGTGAAAAGCTGTAGTGAGAAACAGTCAGTCACAACTAATTAAATAATATTAAACAAAAAGACATTAAAAAAAAACATACACGTAGTGGTGTTAATTGTAATGTTGATTTGTTTTGTGGAAGAAGGAATAAGTTATAGTCTCAACTCGGTCTGCCCTGGAAGTCTAGGCAAAAGTTTAATTGTTGCGCACCCGTTAGATATAGTTATTGTTTATTATTAAAAAGTGATAAAAAGTGCTTTATTTTTTTAATTGTTTGTAATTACGCAAAAAAAATATTGTTAAAGAAAATAAAATGTGTATGAAAAATTTAAACAAAATGAACGTGCTTTTAAGTATGTAGTACGAAATAATCATAATATGTTTGCAATAATCATAACATGGTAATAAATTATGACGAAATGCGTTTCCATGATCATAATATGATAACTAGGACTTTAATATGGTTATAATGCAATTATTATGTTTGCTGCAAACATGGTTTGATCATTATAAATGTCTTGTGAAATTGTATTCTTAACAATATTTTTATGCGTGATTTATGCTGTAATCAGATGTATAGCTTGTATAGCTGACAAAATATTTCACAAAGCTTTTTCTTCAACGCAAAGACAATTTGATTACTTAAATTATTTTAAACCTAAGTTTAATTAAATGTGTGAATTATTAAATAAATATACTAATAAAAAACACGCATATCTTTCTAATCCAGCTTCAATAATTCACACAAATTTCCAGAACCATAATATGATAATATTGGGACTTATTTGGAACCATAATATGGCAAGCTAATTATCATATTATGACACAGAAGCATATAAGAGTATGGTTGTTACAACCAAAGTAACATGGTTGTCGCAATCATAAATCCAAAAATGTATGATGTTCTTCGAATATGGTTCCCTCAACCATGTTTTTTCTTTGCGTGTATGCAGTTAAAATAAAACAAATTAAATAAACTAACTAGGGAGGTATCCCGACCCGGACCGGCAGATCTTAATGAACTTTGGATATGTTGTAGAGAAGAAAAGTTTACCCGTATTTTTGTTTAGCTGCCCAATCTCATGTTTAGGCGTTACTAAACGGGGTACAAAACTACCCCATTTTTCGTGTTTTCGGTTTATTTCGTTATATTTAAAGTAATTATAGACAAATGTGGTATTCAATGAAAGGTTTTTTGAAGACACATTCACTGGTGTACAAATTATGCCCAATGACTACCAAGTATTTTTGATATTAAAAAAAATGTGTTTTGAGTAACATTAAATCTGGTTCTATTAAGCTAAATATAATGCATAGCAATGCCTATTTAATTTAACGCGAAATCCGAAACCGTTCGGTTTTTATGCGACTTTTCCCGAAGAACCCTTTCCTCCTATATTTCTAATAAATCAAAAATGTGGCAACCTTTGGTCAACTAAATAGACAATATGGGTACCAAAATTTTCATTTTCTTGAGTAATTTAACCCTGCGTACAAAAAAAAAACTAGTTTTAGCAAATTAAAATGAAGTTTTCATACAAAAACAAATGAAAAATACAAAAAAAAAAATACGTGTCTCTTTTTTTTGATCCTTCACAACATATTCAAAGCTCATTAAAATCTGAGAAAACTTTGAAAATTTAAAATTTTTTATAATTTATTTGTCTACTAATATTTAGCATATTTTTTTGCTGATTTCAGCAGATTAATTTGTTACTTACAATTAACTAAAATTTAGCTGAAATATAACTAAAAATTCGTAGATTCAACATATTTTTTTTTATTTTCTTACTTTACTAATATTTAGTAAAAAATTCTGCTAATTTTAGAATTTTTTTCTGCAAAGTCTTTTTTAACTAATTTTTAGTAGTTTTAGCAAACCAATTTTTTTAATTTTTCTATCAGTGTACATTATTATACAATTTGCTAATATTGAAGAAGAAACGCATTTTCGCCTGTATTAAAGTAAAATATTTTTAATAAAACTTCAGAAATTTTACATTTATTTAAAACAAAAACTAAGGGTTTTATTTAAATACTCAAACTATTAAAATTTCTTCAAATTATCGATTTCGTTGCTTATTATCTGGACCTTTTTTGTATTGAATAAAGGTTTTTTTTATTAAAAATTAACTACCAACAAGTCATAACTTTTTAAAGTTATTTGCTGAAAAAACAAAGCAACTACCCAAAATAACTGTTACTACCCTGCAGGAAACTTGGGATCAAGTGTCTCCAAGTCTCCACTTTTGTCAACTATTTTGTTGACATTGTCAACTAAGCGTCTACACTTTTTACTTTATTAGCTCACTAGTAAATTTTTGGTTCCAATTTCTACATATGGTCCCATTAGAACTAATTAGTCACTAGTGAATCTATGGTTTTTATATCTACATGTGGTCCCATAAGAACTAACGAGTCACTAGTGAATCTTTGGTCCAATGTCTGCATGTGTTCCCATAAGAACTACCTAGTCACTAGTGAATCTATGTTTCTAATGTCTACTTATGGTGCCATAAGAACTACCTAGTCACTAGTGAATCTTTGGTTCCAATGTCTACATATGGTCCCATAAGAACTACCTATTCACTACCTAGTCAATAGTTCTAATGTCACTAGTGATTTTCAATGACACGTACATGTTATATGTCTATAGCAAATTACATTGCCTGGGGAATATTTTGTTAGTAGTACTGGTGACACAGTCAATAGTGAATCAATACTTTTTCACTATTGACATTTCCTGCAGGGTATAGTTCAGTATTTTTGGTTAGGTTTTTTTTTTTAATAACTGTCAGAAATAGTAACGTTGACCACCAGAATTAACTACATGTAGTTACAGTAAAAATATTCTGAGTGCACATTCTATTTTTGCAGTGACAATTTCACTCGAACTTTAAAATTGTGAAAGCCAAAAACATAACTATTCAACCAGATAATTAAAATGAAAATAAATTCTGCATAATTTTCAAGAGAAATTAACTTAAAAACATTTTTTTTATAATAATTTCCTAAATTTTGAGACATTTTTCTTTAAAGTAAATAAAATTTAAACACTTTTTGTAAGGCGTGGTAGAGAAGAATGAGTGTATTTTCTAAAAATCATAACTACATTGCAAATTTTCAATTTTTTCTGAATCAGACTGCGCAGTTTCTGGTATTGAACCTTCGTCGGTGACCCTGTTTTTTGAATTTTTTGAATAATGTAATATTTGTTATGTTTTAATTTGTTCGATTGCGTCTATATGAAATTTTCTGTGCAATCACTGACCGTGGTATAGAAAAACTGATTTCTAATGCCACATGCACTCGCACTACCTGAGCTATCGTCAGGTTGAGTTTTGTTGTAATTAAAACTAGTTTTATTCAATACACGGTGTTTTTGTTCTTGCATACATAATCTCAGAAGTACAACTCCAACAACACAACAGTTCTATTTTTAGAAACTTACCTCACTCTAATGTCCACTGTTTTCCATATGTTGTAAGTGATGCCATATCTATGATATATTCTTTGTATATTTGGTAGATGGCGCTTACGTAGTTAGGGAAGAATTGCCAGAGAGCAAAGTTTGATTTTTGTTTGAGTTTGAATTTTAACGTCTTTTTCAGACATTTGCAATTAATACTATAATTAATATGCAATTTTATTTAATTTAATTGTGTAAGGCGTGGTAGAGAAGAATTAGTGTATTTTCTAAAAATCATAACTACATTGCAAATTTTCAATTTTTTCTGAATCAGACTGCGCAGTTTCTGGTATTGAACCTTCGTCAGTTACCCTTTTTTTTTGAATTTTTTGAATAATGTAATATTTGTTATGTTTTTATTTGTTTGATTGCGTCTATATGAAATTTTCTGTGCAATCACTGACTCACTTTTTTGTTGAAACGGTCTTAGACTCAGAATAACTTTATAAATTCTGATATACTTAAAACTAGTGTCCGACCGAACAGTTGGGCCAGAAAATGCATTTGGTCTGTATTCGGTATTTTAAAGCATTATGAACAAATTTGGCGGATGGAAAAATGTTTATTGGGCTGATTAGATGCTATTTTGAGTGTCAAATTTGAAGAAAAGTCTGTAGTTAAGCAATGAATTCACTGTTCTCAGAAAGTTCGGCCAAATTGAAAATAGTTCGGCGGCCGAACTTTTAACTTTATAGCTAAACTTCGGCTTTTCTCTTAAATTTTATACACAAAATCGAATTAAATCGGCTCAACAAACATGTTTCCAATACTAAAATTTGTCATCATTGCCTCTAGATATAAAAAAACCGACAAAATATAGGTTTTTGGCCGAACTGTTCGGGCGGTCACTACTTAAAACGTCTTAAATGCTGAAATATTGAGATTCAAAAATATGCGAAAATCTATTTTTATCTGTTCAGGTAAATAGGGCATCTTAAATCTGTCTAAATCTATTTTTTTTTTTTTAATATTTTTACATTTTATTTTTTTACTTTTTTCAAAAATGCACAAAAGTTTGAAACAAAGTGTAAAAAAAATCTAACAAAGTTGACGAAGGTTCATTAGTGTCTTTACTCTTGTATAATAAAAAGGAAAGGTATGAATATAAAAACTAAATCACTGTAACATAGACACAAAAAAATATTACGCTTAATTAAGGAGCATATACTTTTTTTTTTTTATATTTGAAGTACAAGTTTCACTGACATCTCAGCGCAATATAAAAAAGTAAAAATAAAATTAATACTAGTATCACAGTTTTTCTTCCTCGTTCTTGGAAACAAAAAAATGGTAATAGAAAAACAAAATGTTTTAGTAGGTACTTTTTTATACATTTTGTTTTTAGTTAAAACAATAGATAATAACCTTATTCAAAATATACAAAGATGAAGAGTGAAAAACTGAGTAGAGTTGTCATCACAGGTAATAAGAAAGATGCAAGAAAAAACGACAATCACGTTTTACTTTTTATTTGTAGAAATGTTGGAAAAATCCGGTATGCATTTTTATATTCTGTTTGCATATAATTATGTTTTTACATCATTATTATGAACTAAAAAAATATATTTTTACTGAAGGATTTTCATAATTTTTATGGCTTATAATTGATATTATAGAGCAATTCCATATGAAACGATCAAAATTGGCAAATTTTTGGACGACCCCTCTCCGATTTTAAAATAAATAGTCTCAATCGATTGCCCAGCAAAAAATAATGTACCTACATATTTTTTTTTTTTATAGTGACTGGTTTAGTGGTGGTGTGCACCACTGTCATGTGACAAAATTGAAGAATTCTTCATAAGGGACCTCATTGAAAGTTGTTTTAAAAAAAAACTACTAAAGCGAAAGGTATTGAATCAGGCTTTAATTGAAAAATAAAATTTTCCTAATTTTTCTCAGAAATTTACCTTTTTTCCCATGAAAATTAAATTTCCCCATGAAAATTAAATTTTCCGATTTTCCACAGAAGCTCCTAAATTTTCCGGCTAATTTTATTTTTTTTGGATTCCTCATAATTTTTTGCTTTAAGAATCAGCAATAAAAAAATGGGCCCCGACTCCTTGTTTGGACAGGAGAAGAGCATTTAAGAGACCACCTTGTTCTCATTGTTTTTATATTTTTTATAATTGAATTATTTTTAATTATTTAACAAGAAAAATTAGGAAATTTTTCAATTAAAGCCTGATTCAATACCTTTCCAACGAGCTATCACTCGTTGCGATCGCTTTAGTAGTTTTTTTTTTAAAACAACTTTCAATGAGGTCCCTTATGAAGAATTCTTCAATTTTGTCACATGTCATATGGAATTGCTCTATAGTGACTGGTTTAGTGGTGGTGTGCACCACTGTCATGTGACAAAATTGAAGAATTCTTCATAAGGGACCTCATTGAAAGTTGTTTTTTAAAAAAAAAAATACTAAAGCGATCGCAACGAGTGATAGCTCGTTGGAAAGGTATTGAATCAGGCTTTAATTGAAAAATAAAATTTTCCTAATTTTTCTTGTTAAATAATTAAAAATAATTCAATTATAAAAAATATAAAAACAATGAGAACAAGGTGGTCTCTTGTCCAAACAAGGAGTCGGGGCCCATTTTTTTATTGCTGAATCTTAAAGCAAAAATTATGAGGAATCCAAAAAAAAATAAAATTAGCCGGAAAATTTAGGAGCTTCTGTGGAAAATCGGAAAATTTAATTTCATGGGAAAATTTAATTTTCATGGGAAAAAAGGTAAATTTCTGAGAAAAATTAGGAAAATTTTATTTTCCAATTAAAGCCTGATTCAATACCTTTCCAACGAGCTATCACTCGTTGCGATCGCTTTAGTAGTTTTTTTTAAAACAACTTTCAATGAGGTCCCTTATGAAGAATTCTTCAATTTTGTCACATGACAGTGGTGCACACCACCACTAAACCAGTCACTATAAAAAAAATATGTAGGTACATTATTTTTTGCTGGGCAATCGATTGAGACTATTTATTTTAAAATCGGAGAGGGGTCGTCCAAAAGGTGATCGCTTTCATATGGAATTGCTCTATATTAAAAAAATTGTTACTCATACGTACAGTGTGAATAATTTATAAAAAAATACGCAGTCCCAGTGTAGAGACGGTAATGACATGTCATTAATTTTTAGTGTCCGACCGAACAGTTCGTCCAAAAAACTGTATTTTGTCGGTTTTTTGATATCTAGAGGCAATGATGGCAAATTTTGGTATTGAAAACATGTTTGTTAAGCCGATTTAATTCGATTTTGTGTATAAAATTTAAGAGAAAAGCCGAAGTTTAGCTATAAAGTTAAAAGTTCGGCCGCCGAACTATTTTCAATTTGGCCGAACTTTCTGAGGCCGAACAGCCCAATAAACATTTTTCCATCCGCCAAATTTGTCCATAATGCTTTAAAATACCGAATACAGGCCAAATGCATTTTCTGGCCGAACTGTTCGGTCGGACACCATTAATTTTCTCACAACGAGTAATGACACCAGCTTACTCTCTTTATTACTTTAATACAAATGATAAGGACTTACTAATAACTAGTTAATTTTCTCATCATTTAAATACAAAAATGCGTTTACCATAAGTACTTATTTCTATCATTATTTTAAATATAAAGTAATGATCACACAATTTTTTGAAAATCTATTTTTATACTTATTATTTTTTCAACTGTAGCATGTACATATATAACTACTTATTTTTGATTTTTTGTAAGCGGGAAAGTAATGACATTTTGTGCAAGCAAGTCATTTATGTTGTTATCTACGATATCAAGTATAACATGTACTAGTAACTATCAGTCCCTATGGGGAATGAGGAGTCAATTGACCTAAAAGTGACTGGTTAAAGAAGGACTTATCACAGGACTGGTATAATTTAATGCTGAAGTGGGTTAAGCAGTGTCAATTGTCCTAAAATTACCAATCCTGCGAATGGTAAAGGGAGGACATACCACTTAACCAGAATGCTTATTAACAAGAAAAAGCCAGTTGGCCAAAATTTTACGCATTGGAAGCTGTTTAGTTTTCGTTTATTTTATACGACATGGCCCTTTTGCGACAGTCTTGTGGTATGCCCATCTTTGGTTAGTCCTGTGGTATGCCACTATGTGGTTTAAAGCAGGACAAATGACCCCCTCCTATGACAAGCCAATGTTAAAGTTGCCAGTTGTTTACATCTACCCTATGTACCAGAGGACCGGTCTCTGGCACGAAGGGACTGTTCTTAACAGTTCTTTTTACTACATATGTAGTTGTTTTTTTATAGTTAACAATTACTACATTTTAAGTAAATTTTTGTAGTTATTTTAACTGTCAGTTATAGTAATTTTTACCAACATAATTCCTTGAGTGTATTGTTAATTATTATTAATGTTATTGTTAGTATATTAATACATAATTAATATAATAATTAATTTTTGGAAAAATTAAAAAAGTGGTTAAATGTTTTATTTCTATCATAATGGGCAATAACTTTTCATAAATACTTTTAAAAATTATTATAAGTTTTCATAATACGTATACTTAATATAGTCGTAATGTGTAGCATAACATAATAATAATCATACGCACAGTAAAACATTAAGTATTATAATTTTATGTTGTTTTCATACTTTTTTTTTCAATCAAACTTAATTAAATCCTTTTAGTCATGCATGCATGAAAGTAATTTAATTTTGATTGTTGAAATTTTTATTGTTTTTCAACAATAACTATATATATTTGTTCAAACAATTTTAAGTATATGAGTCATTCTATGTCAAACCAAAAGATTTTTGACATCATGATTTCTGTTTGCTTTGAAATTTAGCAGACGTATTCTTATTTCAAAAATATTTGACACGTATTTTTGTAATTTGTAATTTTTTTTAAGTTTTCTTGTGTTTAAAAATTAAAAAAAAAAATGGAAAATGTTCCGACATATCGATACTTAAATTGATGTACAGGGAAACCGCAAATATGCAATATCATGTTTTTTTCGGTGTGTCGTATGGATCCATGGATAAACTATTTATCCGATTCAGAGCAATTTAATAATTCTGGCATCGATTTGTTAGAGCATATTTTAGCATATTTTATCCTTTAGAGCATATTTTGCGATAAAAGAATATTTTTAGGGCATATTTCTACATTTTAAGAGCATAAAATTTTAAAGAAAATAAAACGGGGAATTACTTTTTTCGCAGTACTTTATCTATTTTTATAAAAAAACATAAGCAAATGTAAGCATGTATATAAAATTAAAGCGAATTTATGTTTCTATTAACATTTTTTTTTTTTGAATTTGTAAAAAATGCCTAAGGTTAAGCAGTCTAAAACATCAAAATTAAAGACTCTTAGCAAGGAATTTCCTGAACTTCGAGTAGATGGAGAAGTTCTTTTTTGTAATATCTGCTGCAAGTCAGTCGCAAGAGAAAGACTATTTTTAATTAAGCAACACATCGAAAGTCCAAGACACTTAAAGTTAAAGAAGAATCGTCAAAATAAAGAAAAAACACAATTGTTTATCACGGAATGTGCACAACCAAAAGAAAGTGACTTTTATAAAAAGTTGTGTGAAGCTTTTATAGCAGCTGATATTCCTTTATTTAAAATGCGAAATCAACATCTTAAGAAATTATTTGAGGAATTTACAATTTACAAAGTACCCTCAGAAACGTTTCTTCGAACAAAACTTGTAAAAGATCTCTACGAAAATTGCCTAGGCAATATACGTAAATGTTTAAAAAATCAATATATATGGATCTCAATAGATGAAACTACTGATGCGGCTGTCAGAAATGTGGCAAATGTTATAGTTGGTGTTTTAAGTTCTGATGAAGAAATTTCAAATCAAAAATTTTTAATACATACTGCTGTATTGGATAAAACTAATCTTTCCACAATTGCCAGACAAAAAAAAAAAAAAATGAAATAAGTCCCAAAAATTGTTCATACAAATTTGGGAGTAATTTTAAATGAAATAATACCCAGTTCTTTTGCAGTTATTTCATTTTTTTAGAAGTTATTTGATTTTTGTTATTAGGTGTTATTTCATAATGCAGTAATTCCAAAATGAAATAAGTCCCAACAGAACTTAGCGTGGGACTTATTTCATTTTATTTTCCTGTTCGGTTCATTTGCTGTGGGAGTTATTTCATTTTTAGTAGGAGTTATTCCATTTTCAAAAATTCATTATTTTTTTTTAATATTATTAATATTCTAAACGGTTCCTATAACGGGATCTTTCAAAATATTGTGATGATCTTCTTAAAATGACCTAACTTAATCTGTTCTTTAACAAATTTTGAAGGCGTTAAAAAGTAAAATAAAAACAGGCCAACATAGATATTTAAATATATTTAAATAAAGTTGAGTACTACACCAATTAAATAAGCCATCAACCATTAAAATCGGCGCGTTGGACTTTTACACAGAAGGTCCCGGGATCGATCCCCGGTGCCGGCAACATCAAAATAATATGTATGAGTTTTTTCTATCCCTCATACGTATCGCAATGTCCACCTTCGGTGTTCCCATAGCAATTAACCCCACCGAAGTAAAATAATGAATCAGGGCTATGAACCAAAAAAAAAAAAAAAAAGCTTCAATAAGTTCGCCAACTCTCCATCAGGTGGCGAGCAACAACTGTTCTAAGACTTATCATCTCGCGCAATTACAGTGTTGCCATGTCTGAAGCCCTTCATCTTTCCCCACCTTTCACCTCTATACTATCCCTTTCCAAAGAAAGCAACACACTAAATATAGGAATTTTTCCTGAGTGTTGCCTCTCTTTAAAAAAAAAAAGAAAAAAAAAAAAAAAGTTAAATATCGATACGCCGGAACATTTTTCATGATTTTTTTTGAATTTTTAAACACAAATGAGTTCTTAAACAATTTTTTTTTTTAATTATTTTCAAAAAAAAGTCAAATATTTTTGAAATAACAATACCAAATTTCAAAGCAAACAAAATCGTGATGTCAAAAATCGTTCCGTTTGACATTTAATGACTCATATGTTTTGTTATCCCACACAAAAGTAAACATACACACACTTATGCACAGATAATAAAGCCAATTATACACTCTCTATGTGTGTATAATATACATTAATATACACTGTATATATCTCAGTGCTGCCACAAGAGAAATTCAAAATTAGACGTGATGGGTGTCAAAATTACACTTGGAATTAAAAATAATTAATAATTTTTTTTAATTTTGAATTATCAGGTTTGAGATCGTTATTAAAATGTTAAAATGTAATTACAAATAGAAAACACATATTGTTAATAAATGTAATAGAAGATGAAAACAATCTGTTAAAATTGCATTTCATTTTGAATTGTCAGATTTGAGATCTTTAAGATTTTAAGAGATCAACAATACATACAGAATTCATAATTAATAATTTTAAAAGTTTTTCTAGAGAAACATGTTCTTGGAATTTGGAGGCATTCCTTTATGAAAATGTTTTCACACACATGAGCTTTTAATTGAAAAACGTTATCGAAATTTGAAAGGTTTCTGTTTATAAAAACTCCTTAATATGTTTGAAATTTTAACCTTAAATATGTCCTTACAATTAGAGTGATAATTCTATTAAAAACAGTTACAGTGATAAATTCCTTAAAATTTTTGAAACAATATGTCTTTAATGTCTAACTTATTTTCAAAGGCTTTTATATAAAATAGACATCACAATCTTAAAGTTTTCATTTGATCAACTAGCCTATGGCGGAACAATATTATCAATATGTTATTTTTAAATGAAAACATCCTCAGCATCTAAAATTAATTAAAATAAATAATAATGCAATGAAAATGAAAATTATTCAAGTTCGAGGCCATACTCTATATTTCTTCATTAGAGTTTTTTGTTTTCAAATTTATTATTTGACCCTTTCAGGAATGTGTTAATAGATCTATTTCGGGAATTTTCTAGGTTCCCATCATCAGAACACGTTTTGAAAGCGGTAACAATTCTATGCCAAACATCAAACATTCAAATGAACTAGTTTACTCACTACATGAGAACTAATATAAATATGAGCTTGAAGTTAAAGATTATAACCATTGATCAAAAAATAAATTGAAAACTTGTTTATTATGTGCAAGGTCCACCTCTGGTGGATATTCAATACACGTTTTTTGTTTTTCTCTCCTTTTTATATTTTGTTTTGTTTGTAAACAAAACAGGGGAAGTAAACCCGACGGTACTTTGTCTTTAATACAAGTTTGATATAATTTTTATTAAAAATAAAAATTATGGTTTTTCGACCTTTCATTGTGCAATGAAAATGAAAATTATTCAAGTTCGAGGCCATACTCTATATTTCTTCATTAGGACATTGCACAATTAAAGGTCGAAAAAACATAATTTTTATTTTTAATAACAATTATATCAAACTTGTATAAAAGACAAAGTATTTTTAATAAAAATTATGTTTTTATTAATAAAAATTAATAAAAATTATATCAAACTTTCATTAATAATAATGTATAAAACTTGAAGTTAAATTAAAAATTACACATGAGTGCAATAACACAAGGACTACACATGCAAGTCAAAATTACACGCAATTTGTGTAATTACACAAGATGTGGCAACACTGGGTGTATATTGAATTGTATGCATGTGTGTGTATAATTTATGCGTTTTGTTTTTAAATTTACTCGTTTTTATTTCAACGTATTCCCAAAATGCGATTATTAAATGATAATAATACTCGTTTTTACTATGGTTATTGTTTCTTTTGTTGTCGTTGTTGTATTTTTAGGTTTTTCTGGTAAATTTGCAACATAGCTTTGCTAATAAATAAAGTACTTAACATGTTGGTATAATTCAATGTAACATATATGTGATTACACTACTCAGCGGCAACAAAACCCAATTTTTTTTGAAATATCGCGGTTTTATTTGTTCATCATTTAGCCAATTTTTTCGTATATTTAGCTTATTTTTTCCGAAATTTTATCTTAAAATCATGAATTTTTTTAGAATATAAATCTACCTTAAATTATCTTTAATTTGAGTACAATCATGTCGGTGTTTGTATCAGTATATCGCACTGATATTGCAAGGAAGTTAAAAGTTTTACTTTTTAAGTTGTATCCTTATGCATGTCAAAAATATTTAAAATATTATTATTGTGTATAAACTAGACATGCCAATGAACTATTATTAAAATTGCAAATCCATTGAAAATGTACTCAAATATTTAGAAAAGAACTTAAAGTTTTAACTAATTTTCCACACATAAAAATATATTGTTAACATTACTACTGAAAAACTTGCAGAACCTGTCTTTTTAAATAGTACATACTTTCCAATAGATTTAGGTACGCTGAGTTTTAATCTGGCAACATTTTTTCTCATTTGTAAATTTTTACAAATATCGCGGTTTGCAACTTTTACTTTACATTCTTCATTTTTTTTATATAAAAGTTTCTTCTTTTCTTAATATTTCAGGATATTTTTAATGAATTTGCAATTTTTATAAAAAAAAAATGAGTTCAGTATAATGTGTAGTTTACAAATAGTGAAAAAATATACCCTGAAACAAACACCGACATGATTATACATAAAAGATAATTTTGTGTAGATTTATATTCTTAAAACAAATTTCATGATATTGCGGTTAAATTCCGAAAACTTAAGTAAAAAATGCAAAAAAATGGGTGATTGATGTTAATATAAAAACCGCGATATTTCAAAAACGGCAAATGTAGTTATGATTTTTAGAAAATACACTCATTCTTCTCTACCAGGCCTTTCACAATTAAATTAAATAAAAGTGCATATTAATTATAGTATTAATTGCAATTCTCTGAAAAAGACGTTAAAATTCAAACTCAAACAAAAATCAAACTTTACTCTCTGGTAATTCTTCCCTAACTACGTAAGCGCCATCTATCGAATATACAAAGAATATATCATAGATATGGCATCACTTACAACATATGGGAAAACAGTGGACATTAGAGTGAGGTAAGTTTCTAAAAATAGAACTGATGTGTTGTTGGAGTTGTACTTCTGAGATTATGTATGCAAGAACAAAAACACCGTGTATTGAATAAAACTAGTTTTAATCACAACAAAACTCGACCTGACGATAGATCTAACGTGTAGTGCGAGTGCATGTGGCATTAGAAATCAGTTTATCTATGCCACGGTCAGTGATTGCACAGAAAATTTCATATAGACGCAATCGAACAAATAAAAACATAACAAATATTACATTATTCAAATTCAAAAAACAGGGTCACTGACGAAGGTTCAATACCAGAAACTGAATTGAAAATTTGCAATGTAGTTATGATTTTTAGAAAATACATTCATTCTTCTCTACCACGCCTTTCACAATTAAATTAAATAAAATTGCATATTTTATATAGTATTAATTGCAATTGTCTGAAAAACACGTTAAAATTCAAACTCAGAGAATTGTGTCCGTTAAATTTTTCAATAAAAAAGTTTTCTTCTTTTTCTTACTGTAATAAAACTTACTAAAATAAATTCTTCAGTTATTAATTATAATAAAAATAACTCTGATTGTCATTACATAACGGTTTTTAACACTTTACCCCACAAACAATTGAAAAATTTACCCAGCGACAACTCTATCTCTAAAAATACACTGTATCCTACTAATGAATGTGAAAAACGCATCACAATGTGATAATTACCTGAGAAAAAGAGATAAAAAGAGGAAGTATTCTAGTTCAAAAAATAAATTGTTCGTTAATGTATACGAACAATTAATATTTTGTTAACTCTGTCTCTTCTGATTAAAACAATACATTGTGTAGGCTGTGATTGACAAAACTCCAATTAGCCGCACTTTACCCTAGAAAAATTTTGTTTGACAGACTTGGATTTGGCGTATCTACACTCAGGGAACCTCTGCTGTAAATATTTGTAGTTGCTTGAGTTGTTAAACAGTTGTAACAGTAAAAAAACACTAATTTGTAGATGAAAGTTCATTTAAAAAACAAACCACATCAAATTACTGTATTATGATTGTACATTCATTTTATACACAAGTTTTTTTTTTATTTAAAAAAAAAAAAACAAAGATTGTTTATTTTTTACTGCATGTCTTGTTAATATTTCACACATTTGTGGTTAATTTTTTAAATGGTAAAAACAAATAACAATGTTAGTTGAATTTAATGAAATGTAAGTATTCCTTTTTTCAAGTGAAATTTCATTTGTTTTTAACTACATTTGCAGTGTTCTTTACCTACATAATAATTTTATTAAAAAATATGTATTTAAACAGGTTCTGCAAAAAGTTAAACTTTGTTGAGTAGTGTTATTAGTGTATATATGTATGAAACAGTATAAATATGACACATTAACAACTTCATTGTCTCATCGCTTCATAGTACTAAAGTCAACATTATCAACTGTATATCATTGTATGCGGTTATTGTTGGTTATCATCATAATTTTGATTGTCATCATTTTTATGCTGTTATACATTTTTTGTAATTTATGCACTATTTTCTGTACTGATTTGCTTCTCAGTAGAATCAGTTTTTTTTTTCAGTCGCTGTTACAGTTGTGGTCATTTTATTTATGAGACATGTGAACATAGAAATCAGTAATAAATATATCAAAGGATTTATAATTTATGTTTTTCTTGGTCATATTTTTTTAGTGATAGATATTTATATATAAAAATCCTTTTTTTTTTTGTTAAAAATAGTGGTGATCCCAAATTAAAGTACATTTTCCTGTGTTTACTATAGTTATCGCAGTAAATGCGTGCTTTTTCAAAAAAAATTCATTCTTATTTGTTGAATATAGTTAATTGATAATTCTCTTCGTTATTTTAATACAATTTTACCAAATCGAAATATAGTTATCGTTGAATAAAATCCTTAAAAATGAAAACGCTTATTTTTGCATTTTCTACAAAAATATATAATTTTTTTTTTTGAATCCCAAGTTTCGTGGGTTAAAACGATTTTTAAGAAAGCTTTTTATTTGTTCATCATAAAAAAATGAAGAAGATCCGCTGCTTATTTTTCCACAAATATAGCCACAGAACGGTCAAGTCTTTCGTTTTCGGGTGTTTTTAGCCACATATGAACAATTTCGTGGTATAAGGTGCTGTCCATTCCTTTAATAAGATCGAAAAATTTCGGCAGACAATTTAACTTGTCCCTTAAAGTGGACATTTTAGCTATTCGTTTAAAACTAATTTTGTGCTGATTCGTTATGTTCCCTACAACTTGTCTTGCTGAGAATTTTTTTTTTTTAATTTAACGAAAAAAGTTGTTTCCTTAATTGAACACTAAAAATATTTTCCAAGTTCTTAAAACGTTTTTATGCGATATAGAAACAAGAGAAACTGAGCTTTTAAATAAAAATTAAATGTTTTAAAAGACGTTTCCAATAAAGTTAAACTCTTTTAAAGAAAGTAAATTCTAACTAATGTAAGTGTTATTGTTATTTTTATTTTTTATTTGTGCGCCCCCGGTATGCTAGATGGTAGCGTGCTGGCTTATCAGTGCGGGGCTCGTGGGTTGGATTCCCATCAGAGGCACTGGTCTGTTTTGCTACAACGCGCCGAAGGCCATAGTAGCTAGTGCACGGTTAGGGTAATAGTATATAATTTGTAATTATAAGATTATTAATAAATAATAAAAAAAAAATATTTTTATTTCACTCAAAAATATTCAAGTTCAAAGTACCGTAATTTTGTTACTGTGGACTATTTTGAAAAACTTTTTGCATTTTTAAGAATCAATTCCTTTTTTTATTGTATTAACTTCTGATATCAATTAGTTTTCTTAAAATTGTGAATAAAATTCTTACCGTTTGCAAAAATTCAACTTGGAAAATTCTTTAAAACTGGATTGTTATTCTCTTTTTATGTTAATAAAAAAATTATAGTTTGCGTGTTTTTGCAACGACACTATAAAACCAGGAAAAACGTGGGCATTGACGTCGAAACTGTTTTAAAATAGAGATAGTGGTAATTCAACTTGATGACAGTTTGCAGTTTTGACGTATTCATGCAACAACACGAAAAAAATCGAAAGAGAACAGGCCACATTAGGAAACATTCCCTTACGATTTTTGAAAGTAGAAATATTCGAAAAAATGTTGATGCATTTTTGTAAAAATCCGAAATTTCAATAATTTTACGTTTGAACCAGAGGGGAAACAAGGAACGTTGTTCGATTTTGAAAGACTTTCAGAATATAGTCCTTATGACTTGGGTCAAAATATGGGATTTTAGCAATAGTAAAATCCAAACCAAGTTATCAAAACATCTAATTTTTTTTTCTAAATTCGCTCTAATATTTGTTAATTTTAATCAATACTATTCACAGTGGGTTGTTTTTTCAAATATTTTGGTATTGATACAGCCACTATTTTGTGGCTGATCGGATTACCATGAAACTTCACACAGCCATAGTCAACGCAATTTCAAGCTTAAGTTTCAAAGAAGGACCCACTAGATCCATCAGGCGCTGATCAATTAGACTCCAAAGTAGAACACCTCGGGTATTCAAAAATTTTGAGAAATTTCTAATTTTATATTTATCAACCGATTTTCAAAAATTAAACATTTCTGTAATCTACTTGTAATGGCCAATACTAAACCACACGGTATACAATTTTCGAATGTCTGTAAAAAAACTTTTTTTTTTAAGTTTTTGTGGACAAGTTAAACTTTTATTTTGCAATACTTTTGAGTTTAGCAATAATTGTAAATATATAAAAATTTTAATGCGTTTGGTTTTGAACACAACAAAAAACTTTTCGCAAATAGCCATTAAAATATGTAAATTTACATTAGATTTGCCTGTGTCTATATGAATATAATGGAATAATACTAGACCGTGCCTATTTCTGCTGTTGTTGTTTTCTTTTTGGCACATATCCAACAGATGGTGATATTGAGTGAATAATAGTGAGTGAATGTATAAATGGGTGTGGTAAAATCCATTAAGGTTATGGCATAACAAAATGTATTATATTTCGTGGTGCGAGTATGAGAATTGCACTAAAAATAAATATTTACATTTTTTACCATAAAATACTATGTAAATTTACAGCTCGCACACTCAAACCTGATACTCCTCTTTTCAGCACTTTACTAAAACAATCATCATCAATATGTAGATGAACAACAAACTTATACATACAAAAACATACACATACATATGAGGCTTTACAATACAATTGTTCGGCTAAAAAATAGAAATATCAAAGCAATGATAAACTTACAGAATTTATTGTCCTATATGAATTGAAAAAAAAAAAAATTAAGCAAGTTTTTAAAATTTATGCATAAAAATACGAAATTATTGTCCAAACAACTTTGACATTTATTCGCAAAAAAACCGAGTAAAAACGTTCATATTAAATTATATCTTATTAAAACAAAAATATTTAATAAAAACATATATCATTATATAGCTTAATGTGGATATATGATATGGTGCATGTGATCATATATAATTTTATCTTGGATTTAGGTTTTCCGAAATTTTTTGATATGGTCCCATACATATTATTATCTAAATATATATTGATTGATATTACCGTGGATGTGTCATACATTACTATATATAGTATACATAAATGTGCATGATTTCATATATAATTTTATATGGCTTAATATAATGTTACTTTCAATACTATATGTGTCGTCAATTATTCATCATATTTATGAAGGTTTCATAATTAAGAAAAACTACACATAACACCTTTTGGAGGATTCTTTTTTTAAAATATGTTAATACACTTTTTGTTGATAGAATAAAAAGTTTAGTTGTTTTTTCTATATAAGTTATACACATAGCACTTTTAAAGATAGATTTTAAAGAAAGCAATCTTTAAAAAATATTAAGATATCGCAAAACCGTTTGGTATATATATGTATGACCAATAGAGCTTCTCAATGGTACAATAAAAATTTTTTAAAAATAACACATGGCTTTATTTGCAAACTAGCTTACGATTTGCAATTTAGACCTGCTAACTAGTGTCCGACCGAACAGTTCGGCCAGAAAATGCATTTGGTCTGTATTCGGTATTTTAAAGCATTATGGACAAATTTGGCTATTTTGAGTGTTAAATTTGAAGAAAAGTCTGTAGTTAAGCAATGAATTCACTGTTC
Source organism: Delia radicum (assembly GCA_021234595.1). NCBI lineage: Eukaryota > Metazoa > Arthropoda > Insecta > Diptera > Anthomyiidae > Delia > Delia radicum. The sequence goes on along the minus strand of CM037853.1, from coordinate 235,274,230 downwards.
GGGCCTCAGAGAGTTCGGCCAAATCGAAAATAGTTCGGCGGCCGAACTTTTAACTTTATAGCTAAACTTCGGTTTTTCTCTTAAATTTTATACATAAAATCGAATTAAATCGGCTCAACAAACATGTTTCCAATACCAAAATATGTCATCATTGACTCTAGATATCAAAAAACCGACAAAATATAGTTTTTTGGGCGAACTGTTCGGTCGGACACTACTGCTAACTTATCTCAAATTAACCAAAGTTTCAGGCTTAACCATAGTTATGAATGTCATATTTGTATGGAAATACTTTTGGTTAAAGTGAAACTCTGGTTATTCATAGAAAAGTTACTTGGCTTTAGACTTCTTAAAACTTAGAAACTACCAGAAATTATATGAAATTCTGAAACATTAATTAAATATTATTTTGTGTGTTCTTAATTTTAAAAATAATTTTTTGAATATACAGTGGAGTTCAGTTATAACGACCTCGTAGGATTTTTTTTTACAATTTTTAATTATGTTTGTACATTTTTACAACAAATTTTTTTTAAGATTAGCAGCATATTTTACATTTCAAAGTCTCGATTTGAGTTCGTTATAAACGATGTTCGTTATAATCTTATTATTTTGTTTGACATATGAAAATGCGTTGGGACCAGAAAAATCGTTCGTTAAAAAAAGTCCGTTATAACCGATGTTCGTTATAAGCGAACTCCATCCATTATAATACGAAACGTTGTATAATATTTACGACAAATTTCTAAAAATTCATGACACATTCGAAATATTATGAAACTTCTTCATCATATTTATGAAACAGTTTAAAAATATGAACAATTCTGTCCTCAATTTGCCCTTTTACGAAACAGCTTCAACATATTTATGAAGTGTTACATTGGACGAAAATCAATTAAGTTTTTCATCATATTTATGAAGTTTTTCATAAATATAATGAAGCTTTTTTTCCTGAGTGTAGAAAAACTAATTTTTTAATAAATAAAAAGTTTAATCGGTTTTTTAATGAACTGAGTTATATATTACACTAAATATTCAGAACTAGTTCTGATTTTTTTTTTTGTTTGTATTTTTAAAATATTTCATAAAATATTTTATTAGCTTAGTCACATTTTCAGCATTTCCTAAATTCCATTTAATTATAATAAATAGTATATTTAAAAACAATACAACATTTGACAATTTTAAAACACGCCAACTTTTCCCACTTTTTGGAAAAATTTAAAAAGTGATTGAATTTTTAATACTGGAAGTTTGACATTGATACGATATATTTTTTTTTTGTAAAGGGACAGTTGTCTTGGGAAACCTCTTATATATATGTGTATAGCATGGCAAATGTTATTATGTGAGAATATGTGTATGTGTTGTGGAGGGTAAGGTGAATGAATGAATGTTCAATCGTGCAGTCACATGCATTTTTACACATACCAGTTTTGCATATACGTGGAACACGGTTATAGCGAACACTGGTTATAACGAATTTTTTTTATAACGCACTATTTGTGTGGTCCCAACGCATTTACTAACATATTTCATACAAAATTATACGGTCGTTCATAGCGAACTTTTTTTATAACGAACTAGTTTTTTGGAACACATTAAAAAAAATAGAGATTTTTAAATGGAAAAAGCGCTGCAAATTTCAAAAACTTTAGCTTTCTACCTAAAACTTCACTGAAAAAAATAAAAATTTGTATAAAACGTAATTTAATCGAAGAATTGTTTCAAAATTACAAAGAAAATTTTAAAAACTATTGACATTAAAAAAAAATCCTATAATTTTATTAATTTTCGGAAATGTTTGCCACGCTTATAGCGAACTTCGCTTATAACGAACTAAATTGTCAGGGTCCCTACGAGTTCGTTATAACCATGCTCCACTGTACTACATATGCATTTTGCAATATACAACTGTTGACCATTTTGTTATCAATTAAATATTTAACATGATCCAAATTGTATGCAATTCTCTACACATATTTATATGTACTACTGAACTTTCATTTTTACATTTTAGTTTTTTTTTACTTATACAGTTGTAATGGTATTAAAATGTACTTGCACCGCCAGCCTTCACATTCTCTGATCCTTGTAAACAGAGAATCCCAAAAATTTTTAACGCTTATCTTAAAATGAGATATATTTTAAGAAATTCCATGGATAAATTTCGAACGCATATCCAATAATGAGCCATAACTAAAAATGAAATATTCTAAACGCAACATTAAAATTTTTTAAAATTTTTTGTCTTCTTTGATAGTGAGACAACACCTAATGACACACTGTGGGATATATCCGAAAATTTTTATTTCGGTCATTTTGTACTTAGTGGTCTGATTGCAATATAATTTGGAACAGGCATAAGTGATGTAATATCGATCTTATGACCCCCAAAAGTAGAGCACTTTATGATTAACAAATTTTGATAACCCAGGTGAAAAAGAGATCGTATATGAACATATATGATCGTATATGGGATTCTATATGATCATATATGGGTATAGCTGGTCATATATGTTCATATATGGTTCGATGTATGACCATATATGATCTCATATATTACCATATATGTTCGGATCCGAAATTTGAGGGTATATGGTAGTTTATGATCATATATGTTCAGATATGCTAATATATGATCCATATATGCTCATATATGATCATATACGACCATATACCCTCAAATTTCGGATCCGAACATATATTGTCATATATGAGAATATATATGGTAATATATTGAACTATATATGGACATATATGGCCAGCTATACCCATATATGATCATATACAAGCCCATATATGATCATATCTGTTCATATACGAATCAATTTTCACATGTTAAGTTTAATTAAATTTTAACTATTCAATAAAGTAATGTGACTTTAAAGTCACAAATGTTAAATTGATGATACTCAATCCCACAATTTCCAAACATTAAATTTAAATTTCCAAAAATGGTATTTTTTTCATTTCTTGTTGTCATGTCTAAGTTTTCAGTTGTAGTTTTTAAAATATCGTCCTTCATTTAATTTTTTCGTATATTTTGATTAATTTTTCTAAAATTTTATCGCACAATCATGATTTTTTTTTTAAATATAAATCTACACAAATTATTATCTTTTATATAATCATGTCGGTTTTAGTATCAGGTTATCGCACTGGTATTGCCAGGAAGTTGTACATTTTACTTCTTTTCTTTTATCCTTATAAATTTAATGCTTGTTAGAATTTTGTCAAACTTTACCATGGTTCATATACTAGACATTTTAATAAAGAAATTTTTGTATACAAATTGCAAATGCATTGAAAATGTCCTGAAATATTTAGAAAAGAACTTAAAATTTTAACTAATTTTTCAAATGGTTCAAATAGTTGCTAAAGTTAGAAAAAATCTCTTCATATAAAAATGCCAGACCTGGGCGATGTCAATTACATTTTTCATAACATATACTATTTTACACCACAAAAACCATCAGACCTAAGCTTACACTTGTGGGCCAGACATGGGTCAATAATAACAATATTTGTGTATTTACTTACGGTTCAATTACTTTATAAAGTCTAATTACATGTAATTTGATGTAATTGCCCTGTAAATAAATACCCAGATGTTGGTACTAATCCCCATGTCTGATATTAAACATTTTTCAAGGAAGCGTTTAGCCCGCAAGTATTAGCCTAGGTCTGAAGTTATGAATTATATATATAGAAAAAATTTCACATATGAATGATTGCCCAATGTAATTGACTTCGCCCAAGTCTGAAAAATTATTTTTTTTACTCATTAATGGCACTCTTTTATTAATTCATTAATGGCATGATCCGCTGGACATTTTTCAACCAAACTTTGCAAAAATATATTGAACCACGCTTTATTAAGACATTTTTTTTTTAATTTTTTTGCCTTAAAGCGTCTTTTAGTGAAAATTAGCAACCAAAGTTGAAACTTTGCAGGATATAAATCCTATATGGTTGAAGATTTTTTAAAAAATTTAACTTTGTATAAATCTGTTAACATATTTTTATTTAAAAATATATATATTTTTTTTTTGGTTTTTGACCTTTTTTAAAATTGACATATGGCAACCCTGACATCATAATTTTTGTACATGTGTTAGTATATTAATAAAAACAAGCCATTATTAATGTTTGAGTAAAAACGGAATACATTTTGGAGTATCTTAGACTTTGTGTATGTGAAAACTTCATGGTCGGATTGGTCAAATTTTCAAAATATTACAGGCAGTCGGAGAACTAATTTTTATCAAAAAAAAAAAAAAATACATTTTAATATTTTCTCATCAACATAACAATCAAAAATACAAAATATAAGTCTTTCTACATTTTTAAATAAATTTTGAAAAAGATCCCATCAAAAAAGGACAAAAATAATTTTTCCATGTAATTATTTGGCGACTCCGGATAACAATTTTTCAAAAGTTTTGTATTCCCGAATGTAGTCAAATTTTGAATAATTTTAAAATTTTTAATTCACTTAATTATCTTTATGCAGTACAACTATATAGGCGTTAAAAGGTACTGGGTCGAAAAAGAACACTGTTAACAATGAGCTAACAGTACTACTGAAGAGCTTCCAACTTTTCGCAGAACCTGTCTTTATTAATACATGTTTTCTATTAGATCTAGGTCTAAATATGGCAAAAAATGTTGTCTCATTAGTAGTTAATGCAATATCGCGGTTTTTATATTTATTTATATATTCCGTTATTTATATAAAAATTTTCTTTTTTTCTAAACATTTCTGGACATTTTCAATGGAATTGCAATTTTAATACAAAAATGAGTTCAGTGTAATGTTTCGTTTACGCATAGATAAAATTTTAAATTTGTTAAGCAGACATGATATTTTAGTTTACGCATAGTGATACAATATTAAATTTGTTAAGCATACATGATATTTTTAAGGATACTCAAATGAATGATAATTTTGTGTATATTTTTGGATTCTTAAAACAAATTTCATGATTTTGAGGTTCAATTTTGAAAAATTAAGTAAAATATATAAAAAAAAATTGGGTAAATGATGTAAATATAAAAACCGCGATATTTCGAAAAATAACAATTGAGTAATCAAAAATGTTGGCAAATTAAAAAATATGCATTTCATAGACAGGTTGCAATTTGTTGAGTAGTGTTATTTATGTATTGTTATTTTATATAGACTTTTTTTTGGTTATTCCTGCAAATAATCGAAAAAATTTTAAAACAAAAATTCGAATAAATATTAACTCTAACAATTACTAATGTTTAAATTGTGCAATATTATTGTGCCAAACTGTATACACATGTGTAAACACTTGCGTCATAGTTAAATTGTCTTTAATTCTGTATGTGTGTGTGTATTTATTTAGTATATTGTTGTTACGTTTGGTTTTCTTTCTTTAAATTTTTCCTATGTGTTAGTGCTTGAAAAAATTTTGTACTAATTGCAAATTACACTACGTGTGTATAACTTAAGTGGGTCACTTTTGATTAAAGTCCAGTAGTACCAACAATATGCACACACATACATGCAAATTCCCATACATATATATTTTTTTACCATTATCCTATAGTTAACAATTTGTTGACATTTAAGGCAGATGAACTATAAAAAATAAAATTGGTTTAATATAAACCAGTAAATTTAAGGGTAATTTTTTGTTCAACTATCTACTGGTTCACTATGCACTGGTACATTCGTACATATAAAGACTGTTTAAGTAAAAGTTTTAACAATAGAAAATGTAAATTATCGCTAAAGGAAATAGTTTTCAAAACAAAAAGTTTTTAATTAATAAAATCCGCTGGACATTTTTCAACCAAACTTTGCAAATATATGTATACAAAAATTAAAACATTTTTGAACAATTAGCATACCACGGCTCATCTTATACAAACTTCGTTTGCTGGGATGTAAGTTATTTTTACAAATTGTAATACAACATACTACATATAATGATATACAAAGTGTATTGATATGTAAAAATTGTTCCTTTTCAAATAGTTTTGATTTTATGACTAGGTTCACCAAATCAGCCAGTTTATACACTAAAGCAGACAAATTCGCATAAAATTGATTTTGTCTGTTGCATGTAATGTCTCAATTTGAGTAAAGCTAATGCTCGTTTTCTTGGGCGGACGACTGAGGATTGGGGTGATGCATATGAAACAATTGTATTGTCTACCCGGAAAATTATCAACATTTTTGAAAAGCCACAAATAAAATCGAATATGACAATATCATATTATATTTTGGACTTGAGGTAGACCAATATTCTAACTAAAGATATGAAAATAATATATGTATTTCAATTTTTAATACAAAAATTAATTAATTAATAAGACAATATAAAAATCGAAATAATTTAAATATAAGAACGGTTACTGAACCTAAAATTTATAAACTTCTAACTTATGTTCCTCTTATATCTGAAAGATTTGAAAAATCAAAAATTTATAATGAGAAGAAATATTTAGTCGCACATAGAACACATTACACATTAGGTAGATTATTCAGCAAAACCATGTCTGAAGCCCTTCATCTTTCCCCACCTTTCATCTCTATACTATCCCTTTCCAAATATAGGAAGTATTTCCTGAGTGTTGCCTCTCTTTTTTTTAAAAAAAAAAAAAAAAAAAACTAAGGATAAAATAAATATATTAAAAATGTCTAATTTAGTTTATAAGATACCATGTTAGGTTAATGATAATGAAAATTGCAACAAGGTATATGTAGGTACAACAAAGAATAAACTAAAGACTAGAATTGCAGGACATAAATCTGATCAAAAACACAATAAAACTATTTCTACACAGAAAACTGCATTATCATTACACTGCAATAATTCTAATCATTATCCAGATTTTGATAATACATCAATTTTGAACACAGAGAATAATAACAAACGCAGATATATGTTAGAAATGTTACAAATAATGAAAGTACCATTTACACAACGCATTAACTATAAGACAGATATTGCAAATGTTGCACAAAGTTACAGACATTTAGTTAATAAAAACTAAGATCATTTTTATGATGTTTAATAACCCTATGGGGAATGAGGAGTCAATTGTCCTTAAATTGACTGGTTAAAGAAGGACTTATCACAGGACTGGTATAATTTAGTACTGAAGTGGGTTAAGCAGTGTCAATTGTCCTAAATTTACCAATCCTGTGACTTAACCAGAATGCTTATTAACAAGAAAAAGCCAGTTGACCAGAATTTTACACATTGAAAGCTGTTTAGTTTCGTTTATTTTATACGACATGGCCCTTTTGCGACAGTCTTGTGGTATACCCATCTTTGGTTAGTCCTGTGGCATGCCACTATGTGGTTTAAAGCAGGACAAATGACCCCCTCCTATGACAAGCCACTGTTAAAGTTGCCAGTTGTTTACATAGGGTAGGGTTTAGCAGAGGACTGGTCTCTGGAACGAAGGGACCGATCCTGTGGCACACACAGAACCGGTCCCATTACCCATAGGGAATATATGTATTTCAATATTCTAATTAAGATTTTAAATATTATTATAATTATTTTTGTTTTCTGTGATATTTTTATTTTTATTTAATTTTGATTTCGGGGATATTTTTATTTTTTCATATTGACAGAAAATATTTTTGATTTCCCGCCTTTTTAAAAAAATTTATTATATTCATATAAGTTTTTAATTATTAAAACTAGTTTTTCAAATTGTAATATTTGTTCCCTGAAGAAGTCACCCAATGTGGAGACGAAATATGGGAAATAAATAATTAATAAATAAATGATCTTAAGCTCGTTTAAACTAAGAAGAATAAAATAAAAGAAGATCGAAGAAAACTTATCATTTTTCAAAAATTAAAACATTTTTTAATAATAAAAAATATAAAAATTTGCACTTTCTTATATTTTTAATAATTTTTGAAAAAGGTCACATGGTTTTATTCCCGATTGTAGATGCTGAATTGTTTTAAGAATATTAAAACACTTAATAATCTTTATCCAGTAAAAAATAATAGCCAGTTAAAAGAACTGGGTCGAAAAAGGAACACTGTGTCATTAATGAGTTAACAAAAAATGTTCGAAATCTAAAGAGTTTTCTATATAACAAAAAAAAAAAAAAAAATCTTAACAACCGGTGTTTTGTTCTAATTTTATTGTATAATTATTTTGTTTGTAAATTTAATTTATTGGACTATCTTTATTTTAAACACTGCAATTGTATATACACACAAAAAAACAATTTAAATATAAATATTAAAATAGTTATTTTAATAAGAATCATATTTACTTTAAAAAGATTTGCACTTAATTTAAAAATGTTCGCAAAATATGATTTCAATTCAAATATGATATAATAACTATGATTTTTTCTCTCTGTGTATACATTTAGTTTAAGTTTTATTTGCATTTAAACTTGATATTTTGTAGGTTTTTGTTTTTTTTTTTTCTTGTGTGTTTGTATTTGTTGCATTTAGGTTTTTTCATACATGCCACATTTGTATGTTAAACATTTTGTGGTTAACACATCTGTTACTTTCTACCCTACTAACTAACTAAATATGTGTGTACAGAGAGAAAATTAACGGCATGATATCAATGGATTTTTGCATTTGATCTATGAAGTGTCACTGGAATTCGCGCATTAAAAATTCTTCATTAAATTAATCAAGTTCTTTATAAATTTTTTTTAAAAAAATTCATTATATTTATTGAAGATTTCATACACCTAATAAAAAAGTTTAATTAAAAATAGTTTCTTTAGTTAGTCTCTTTACAGGAAGAAGAAGAAGTAAACATTTTTATTGAAAAATTTTACGGACACAAGGGATACACCAGACTACCGCAGTTTCGTCCCCCTCCTGGGACTCGTCAGTGGTTAATTTATGTGTCAATTGAACAAAGTATTTATATTGTTAATTTGCTTTATATGAAAAACTTTTTATTTTTTGGTGTCGTACTGTGATTTGAACTCACTGCCTTAGCATCAAGCTATGCATCGTAATCTCACCTCTTAACGAGTTGAGCCACGGTCGACAGTTTCATTAAAGTTATGAAGAAGTATTTCATTCAATTTGCGAAGGAAACTCCATAGTTTAGTGAAAAATTTCATTAAAAATTGGCAAAGAAAATTCTCTCTGTGTAGTTGGATGTATTTATACAATCTACGGTTGTGAATATAATCAAGTCAGTAGGTTTTTAGTTCTCTGGTATATTTTCGTTTAATATGCAACAATAATAATTAATTATTTAAATAGGATTATAAACGAAAAAAATGTTAATAAATTTAAATTAAAATAAAATGTATTTGTTTTTTTATAACAAACATACATAGTTAAGTAATTATAATCAGAGATAGATTTTAAATTGTTTAAATATTTTAATGTGATATCATAAGCGGCTTAAAATCAAAACAGTACATAACCGCAGTCTACTTTAAGTGATCAAATCATTTTGCGAGAAAATTAATATAATTTTAAAACCAAAATGCTTAAAAATAGCTAAAAATTGTCTAATTTACAAAAATGTATTTGCTCGCCACAGTTTTTTTTTTTTTTTTGATATTTATCAGAAATACTAGCTCATGTTAGTTAAGCATATAAAAATGCAAGTCCTACAGCACGTATGAGTGTTATTTATTTTTATGTAATAACCATAAAATTAAGTATACGTCTAGGTCATGTTAGTCTTATAAAATACCAAGTCCTACAGTGCGTATGAGTATTATTTAATTTGTGTATAACAGCCATAATATTAACTCATTAAAGATACGTTATAGATGCGCTGGACATTTTTTAACCAAACTTTGCAGATATATAGAACGATGTTTCATTAATAAAAATTTGTATTTTTTATGCCTTAAAGCGCCCTCTAGTGGAAATATTTGCAACCAAAGTAAAAACTTTGACAGAATATACTTTTGTTTTGCAATCAAATAATTTCATAAATATTTATGAAACTTATCCTACATACAATGAAATTTTTTATAAAGATTATGAAATTGTTTATTCAACAATATTATGGCCGAACTTGATATCAATGTTCGGCCGAAACCGAAGCCGAACTTTTTGTTTTAATAAAAAAAATATAAATTGTTTTTTTAGATCAATAAATTTAAACCAAAAAGTTATTAAACATAAACAAAAATAAAAATTCGTAGGTATATTTTTTAAAAAATCATATTTGGAAAATAGTTGTGCTATTTTAAGTACAAAAAAAGAATAAAATATTTGTACTATATTTATAGTCAAAGAAAAATAGTTGATCGATTTTTAAGTTGATATAGAAAAACAAACTTAAACTTTAATATTTAAAATTTAAAATTAAAAATTTTGATATTGCAATGACAGAAAAGCAATTTTTCCACATTCACACCATGTGAATTGCTTCGTCTATCAGAATACAGCTGCCCGGCAGCGCTAAAAAGCTGTTCGCTAGCTACACTAGTTGGTAGGGCTGATAAATATTTTATTGCTACAGCTTTTATATTTGTAAATGGACTTGAATTGCAATACTCAAATATATTTATATTTCGGGACTTAAAGGCTCCGTAATAAACATTTTAATTTCTTTTTCAATAAAATTTTCATTTGGTTCTGCTACTTCTCAGTCTGGTACTGCATCATGTCTATCAGAAATTGATGAACCTGTTAATCTCTTTTTAGGATTACTTACTACTCGAAATTAATTGCAAAATATAAAAGTATACACACAGAGAAAACTTTAGCTATTTTCCAAATAAAATTTGGTTACAAAGACTCAAATTCGGTTATTACGGTTATCAGTCGGTTGGTACAACTGAACAATAGTATCAACTACAAAGTTCGGTTAATTCAACTGAATTTTAGCTGCAACATCCAAAATATTAAGAAATCTAATGTAAATATCATAGTACTAACTGAATTTATAAGTTGTTACCACCAAAATACACTTTTCAATTCGGTTGGCACTTTATTTCTCTTTGTGTACGTTTATTTAAATTATATCGCATTAAACTTGATTATTTGCTTATAAGTCTTGTAGGTATATTTCTGGAAATGTTTTTTAAACTCTTTTGGCTTTTTGAAATTTTTTCACACACATTGATATTTAAATATCGTTTTTTTTTTTTGGTATTCTATCATATTCAACGTTGTATTTTTTATGTAGTTTATTTGTAAATTCTGAAAAGTTAATATAACCACAGTTGTTATTTATTTGTGCTTTTTATAAATAATCATAACAAGTTCGGTAGTTCGGCCAAATTCGGCCAAAATTTGGCCGAACACCGAACTTGGCCGCACTCCGAAGCCGAAGCCGAGTACTCGGTCGGACACTACAAATAATCTATAGAGTTTTTTGTTTTCAAATTTTTTATTTTTTTTTATTTTATTAATTAATAATCATATAATTACAAATTATATACTATTACCCTAACCGAGCACTAGCTACTATGGCCTTCGGCGCGTTGTAGCGAAAAACAGACCAGTGCCTCTGGTGGGAATCGAACCCACGACCCCCGCACTGATAAGCCAGCACGCTACCAACTAGCCTACCGGGGCGCACGTTTTCAAATTTATTATTTGACCCTTTTAGGAATGTGTTGATAGATCTATTTCGGGAATTTTCTAGGTTCCCATATTATGAAACGTTTAATAAAATATAATAAAACTTAGTCTTTAAATGTGATGTGAATAAAAATTTATTATAAAACAAATAATATTGAGCAATAGTTGCTGATTTATATTTTTTAAATATATATATAAAATATAAAATATGTTTTGTGAAACTTTTTCAAAACATTTATCCTTATATAAAATATTTATAAATTTAAAACATAAATCTTACCTTGACCCTAACTAAACCAATGGTAGCTGATACTGGTACTTATTTTTATTTAGAACTTTTTCAACTTTACAATATATGTAATCATATCATAAACGTATATAAGAGCAGCTTTAGAAAGCAGCAAAACCTTTGAGACATTTTTTTTTATTAACTAAAAAGACATGTCCTTGTTTGCATATAGTGATGTTAATGCACTACACACAAAAAAAAAAAAACTGGGAGAATATTATCGAAGTGCTTAGTTTGTACAGCTACATAAGTTTCATGTTAGTTTTACACATTTCTTGTAAACTTATGTAGTTGTATAATTACTAAGCCCTTCGATAATATTCCCCCAGTTTTTTACTGCGTGTATGCATACACGTAACTAAAAACTATATTGAAAAGAAAAACCTTAAGTATAGAAATTGTTCAAATGTTGATTAGAATGCCTCAAACTCCATATAATGCATAATAAATTTATGTCCAAAAATCGGGTTTTATTTGTAAAATTATATAAAAAGGCGACATTTCATTTCATTTATTCAATTGTAATACATGTAGCCTAATTGGCCAATAAAATTATATTACAAGTAAAATTTAATACTATGAGAATAGAAATACTTAAATCTAAAAAATTCCTGCGACTTCTCTAAAAACACACTCTACTTAAATAATTTAAAATGAAAACCCAATTATCAAGTGACATTATGAGTAATAAGAAGTAAAATACTCACGAAGCCTACGTTTAAATGATTCAACAGAAAACTGAAATGATCGCAGATTCCTTGGCAAATTATTCCACAACCGGCCAGATCTACTAGCAAATGAATTTTCATAAACTGCGTAAGAGATGAGTGCATACTCTATTTGAGGATTTCTTTGAGAAGGCAAAAATGATATTAAACGAAAAACACTCTCAGGTTCACGGAAAAAAACTATCTTATACAAATATATTAATAGTCGAAATTTAAGATAATCATCAAATGTTAGATTAAGAAAATCCCTCAAATATAAAGACACATGGGCTCTAAGTCTTAATCCATAGACAAAACGAACAATTCTATGAATAACGTATTTAATTCTTTTTTTACTAGTCTCAGAACAACCAGAAAATACTACAATACAATAATTCACCTGAGACATAAGCAAAGCATGCGCAATAGACTGCTTGACAGATAAAGGCAACCACATATTTAGACGATAAAGCCTCCGTAACGTAAAGGTAACTCTAGAAATCAGGTTGTTAATGTGGGACTCGAAAGACAGTCTGTCATCAATCAAAACACCAAGACAGCGTAAATTACTGACAGTCTCAATAATGTTATTACATATGTTTAAGTTCAGATGAAATATATCAGATCTACTAGATTTGAAAATTAAAGCTTTAGTGGGTTCGATTCCCACCATAGGCACTGATCTGTTTTCGCTACAACGCGCCGAAGGCCATAGTAGCTAGTGCTCGGTTAGGGTAATAGTATATAATTTGTAATTATATGATTATTAATTATTAAAAAAAAATATTAGTTTTCAATGATTTATAAAAATGATCGCGGTATTTCGTGCATATTGAAACTTTCGAAAATAATTTAATGACGAACCCAATAATTTTTTAGTTTCTCTTAATTTATACAATTTTTTTTTTTGCCTAAAAGCTGCCTAACCAAAATTTTTTAAATGCAACAACAGATTTATATAATTTTTTTTTTCAAAACGGTTTAGTTTGTTAACGGTTAGAAATCACTAGAGCTTATTTTCAAGTCATCTTATTATACACCATATGAAACATGAGTCGGCTTAATGTTCATGTTTATGAAAGTTGTGTCTAGGTACTCATAAATGTTGTTACTCTACTTGTTGCAACAACAGTCTGGTGGCTTCTAAAGAGAAAACAAGGATTATATTTTTAACTATATGCACATAGTTGGAGCACATATGTATCATATTATTAAAAAATAAATGCATATTATTATAAAAAATTAAATTGTTTATAATTCTTGTTTCAAAAAAAAAAAAAAAAACATACAACTTGAAAAGTATTGCTTCAATTATAATAGATATTTATTAAAGAAAATTTTTAATAAACATTTTATTTAAACATCTTTATGTGGAACAAAAATATTAGTTTTTACTGAATATTTGTAATGTTCAATATTAAACAAATCTTTTATAGATAGAATGCTAAAATATTTTGACCTATTTCAAGTTATCAAGGACACGTCACAGATCCGCAGGATTTTTTCAACCAAACTTTGGAGATGTAAAAAACTGTGCTTCATTAACTTTTTGTAAATTTTTTTTGCCTCTACTGAGAGAATTACCGGCATGATGTCAATGAATTTTTGCATTAGCTGTATGAATTGTCACTGGAACTCGTTCATTGAAAATTTTCATTAAATTAATGCAGTTTTTCATAAAATGTAATGAAAACTTTCATATTATTTATTAAAAATTTCATAAGCCTAATGAAAAAGTTTCAATAAAAATAGTTTCATTAAAACTATGAAGCTTTTTCATGAAGTTTAAGAAATTTTTCATTAACATTGTGAAGAAAACTTCATTCAAGGAATTATCTCTGTGTTGAAGAAATATAAAAAAACGAAGTTTAAGCCTTGACCAGTGCTGCCGCTAGAGAAAAATTGAGTGAAGTAGATTTTGGAAAAAGTGGAGCAGATTGAATAAAATTGAAGTAGTATACATTTTTAAAAACAAAACAATATAATTCATTTTATTTAATAAGAAAAACAAAAAAATGACTCTGTTGTTTTTTCGAAAACTTTACTTGCGAGTTCACTTACATATGTTTGTTTTTCTTGAAATATGGAACAGAAAACCATAAATATGCTCTTTTAAAAGAAAATTGGAGTTAAAATAATGGCCACAGAAGTAGTTTGCGGTAAATGATTTTTTAAATAATTACATCAGCTACAGTCGACTTTGAGCCGCCGCCGGTCATTTTTTGATTAGCCGCCGCCGCCGAGATTTTGAGTCGACTTGTATCTCTCCGTACGTTATTAACTCACAACAATTTGACAGTTCACGCAATGACACTTTTACAAAGCAAAAATAAAGGGTTGCCATTTCAGCGATGAAAAATAGCGTTTGCATATGTTCAGTGATTAAAACCACTATTTTCATCGTAATTAAGGGAATAGGAAAAACAATTAGGTAATATAGGGAAAAAAATTTAAAATTTGAAGCAGAACAAAAAGTGAAGCAGATTTTTGGAAGAAGGAGTGACGAATTAAATTTTGTGAAAATGAAGCAAAATACTTCGATTGAAATAGTAGCGGCAGCACTGGCCTTGACAGATAAATAAATTAAATTCAGAACTCTTAAAAAAGTTGATAAACATAACACTACACTCAAAAATTTTTTTTCTAAAATTATGTTTTCAGCTAAAATTTTAGTTATACTTAGTTATATGCACTTAACTGTTTTGAACTAATGTTCTACTAATATTTTACTAATTTATTTTGCTAAAATAATTTTGCTGATAACCACATTCATAGTGCGGACGACAACCAGATTGAAAAATATACGCAGAATAAAGTAGATTTGGCGGCATGTCAAGATGTAGTAGAGAACAGGAAAATGATACTAAAAAGTACAACTCTTGTAAAACACATAAAAAAAAATCAACCATGGAAGAGTTTAGAATCTGTTTTTCATACATAAAACAAAATTGTTGATTAAAACAACTTAAATTGTATGTTGTCACCTTCTTGTGAAAGTAATTGTCTATTAATTAAATTAAAGACAAAATAAAGTATTTAAATTTATTAAAAATTAAATGCGTATTTGTAAACTAAATGTTTATAATGATTATTAATGTAGTTTGGTCAAATTGGCAATTTGAAATTGCAAACAATTATACGTTCAGGTAGACAGACTAAAGCGAAAGACAAGGACACACATCTTAGGTCATTGTTTAAGTTTCCTTTGTCATATTACAAAAAAGGGCTATATATGTCATATTTTGTTATTTTTTTGGTTTGTTTCTAGAATTATCTAAGCCATTCAATTTTTATTTGGAAGTATGAACATTTTTATATTTTACAACTTTTTGTAAATTATTTTTAAAAGAATCACAAAAATTTTTTTAAGGTTTTCAGCAAACAATTAATTTGTTTGCAAGCACGCTCTTGACTAAAATTTTGCTGACTCGGCAATATTTTTTGCTAACTTTACTTATCTTTTTTTTTGTGTGTACTCGTCGGCCAAAAAAAAACTCGCTTTGAAACAGATATTTTTTAAATAACCTATGTACGATTATTCAAAATCTGACAAACATTTTTCTACCCCTTTGCAGTTTTTGAAATATCGCGGTTTTTATATTTACATCATGCACCACAACTTTGCGTATATTTTGCTAAAATTTTCAAAATTTTATCGAAAAATCATGCAATTTTTTAAGAATATAAATCTACACAAAATTATCTTTAATTTGCGTATAACCATGTCGGTGTTTGTATCAGGATATCACACTGGTATTGCAAGGAAGTTGAAAATTTTACTTTTTAAGTTTTATCCTTATAAATTTCATGCAAGTTAAAAAATTTTAAAATGTTATCATTGTACATAAACTAGACATTCCATATTTTTGTATTAAACTTACAAATCCATGGAAAGTATCCCAAAATATTTAAAAAAGAACTTAAAATTTTAATTAATTTCCACATGCTTCAAATACTAAAGTAAAAAAAATGTCTTCGTATAAAAAAATATCATTAACATTACTACTGAAAAGTTTGAAAGATTTTCCTTTAATTTTTCATATTTTCTAATAAAACAAAAAATTCTCATTTGTAGTTTTTGAAATATCGCGGTTTTTATACTTATTTTTTTTTGTAAAAATTTTATTCTTTTCTAAATATTTTTTAGGCTATTTCAAATGGATAAAACTAAACATGCAAAATTTTCAAATGATGTAAATAAAAAACAGTGATATTTAAAAAACTGCAAATGGTAAAACAAATTGACAGATTTGGATTCAGCGTACCTAAGTCGATTAAAAAAATATGTATTTTAAAGAGATGTTCTGCAAAAAAGTAAAATTTGTCGAGTAGTGTAATTAGCCATAACTTTGAAATTTATCCATGATTTTTTTTTAATATAGATTGTTTTCTACCTAAGATACATTTTTAGGATTTTAAGTATAATTTTTAAATTGTAATTGACGTTTTTTAACATAAGATTAAATTTATCTCCATACATCTTCTCTTTTGAAAATCATTTTATTTTGCATTTTTCTGTCTATCGCAAAAATAAATGATCTTTGTTCTAATTAATTTTTTATAAACTAAAAACAAGAAGTATGCTACATAAACATTTTAATAAGTTTTATGAAACTATAAGACAAACCTTAGACGGATTCAGAAATGCATAAAACATATGAGGCTTTTCAAGCCAAGTGCCCGGCTTTAGGAGAAACAAATGCTTGACATTTTGTTGTGAAAGGCGTGGTAGAGAAGAATGAGTCTATTTTCTAAAAATCATAACTACATTGCAAATTTTCAATTTTTTTTGAATCAGACTGCGCAGTTTCTGGTATTGAACCTTCGTCAGTGAATTTTTTGAATTGAATAATGTAATATTTGTTATGTTTTTATTTGTTCGATTGCATCTATATGAAATTTTCTGTGCAATCACTGACCGTGGTATAGGTAAACTGATTTCTAATGCCACATGCACTCGCACTACACGTTAGACAGAGCGCTTTAGCCCTCTGAGCTATCGTCAGGTCGAATTTTGTTGTGATTAAAACTAGTTTTATTCAATACACGGTGTTTTTGTTCTTGCATACATAATCTCAGAAGTACAACTCTAACAACACAACAGTTCTATTTTTAGAAACTTACCTCACTCTAATGTCCACTGTTTTCTGTGTACTATGTACTGTGAGAATTTTCTGCCTGATATTTATGAATTTTTGCAAAGAAGCATGAAAGTTGCACTGGAGCTAGTCCATTGAAACTTTTCATTAAACTAAGTTTTCATAGAATTTTATTAAAAATATAATTTTATTTATTAATAGTTCAATTTATTCAATGAAGATGTTTCATAAGAAACTGGTTTTATTAAAAGTATGAAGCTTTTTATCAATTTGGAGAAATTTTGCGTTTACTATGAAAAAAGTTTTATTAGTTTACTAAAAATTTTCAATATTTTTTTCCACTAAAATTTTCTCTGTGTAGCAATAAATTTTTATGCGAATTGTGAAAAAAAAATATTTTTTCTGTAAAAAAAAATTAAATATTTTTCTATCATTGGAGAAACTTTCAGCGTATTACCCGGCTCTATTTTGAAGAAAATATTAGTTTAATATAGTTCATTCCAAAAATCTAGTATAAATTATTATTTTTGTTATAATTAGGAACGATATGGTGTATGAGTAATATGCAATACGTATACTAGAGTGTCCCGAATATGGCACTTTTTCGAAGGAATACCACTCAATCGTTGCATATTTAGGAGCTGAATATGGAAAAAATAAATAAACTAATGTTTAGAGTGGATCTTCAGTTCCCCTACCAGCGATTGAAGTTGTCGTTTTTAGTGCATTTTGACCAAAAAAAAGTTTGGAGTTTTTTTCGTAACAGGGCTCAAAAGTTTCCTAATTTTTGGCTTATTACTGGAAAAATATTTTGAAATTTTGGTCCACCAGCGGATTTTTTAATTTAGACCGAGTGCAATTTCTATACTCTATGTTTTTTTTTAAATTTGTACATAAAACTATTGTCTTTGCTCAAAACTAAAACAAACTGTGGTGGACCAAAATTATTAAAATATTAAGATCCATATTCTTGCTTTTTCGCGATAGTTAAAAAAGTTCCTGTACAAATAATAATGAATAATTTTGTTTTGAAATTTCTTAAAAAAATTAGCATTTTACTTAAAATTATATATAGTTTTTTGGTTTGTACTTTTACTACCATCAATAAAAAATATTAAAGTCAAAATGACTTTTAGAAATTGGTTTCGGTGCGAAAGGTTTTTTTTTTCGCATTGACTTAAAAGCACAATATTTATTATCTTTACAATATTGTCCATAAGGCGATGGCCTGTAATTTTTTCGCAACAAAAATTTATAACCCTAATACGTACTGGAGTTCTAACAACAAAATAATTCAATTTTTATTTAACAATAAGGTAGTTCAGAAGGGGTATACTAAATGTTGTATGTGTTGTATAGTCGTATCGAAAATAGAGATGGTATAAAAATATACAACAATAGATGGATAGATAGTACGATACAACATTTGTAAGTACGTTTAGTGTACTCTGTTCAAGTGTACTAACAAAGTGAAATTCCAACCCAAAATCTTCCTCAAATTTAAGATAAAATTTTACCATCTCTATTTTTCAATACAACATATAAAGGGTCCGCCATCTAACGTTTTTTTTCAACTAGTGCTTATTTCGTGAATGGTAACACTTAGCTCATGTCTGATTTGACAGATAATTAGTTTTATACTTCCGCTAAACGAATATGGTTGTGTATACGCTTGAACAACGCTGGGAAATATTGTGACATTACTTTGAAAATCATGGTAATGCGCAAGGAGTGGCCGTTACCGTCAATGGCGATCGTTATCGGGCCATGTTGAACGAATTTTTGTTCACAAAAATTGAAGAGGAGGATATTGGCAACATTTGGTTTCAACAGGACGGCGCTACGTGCCACACAGCCGAAGCTACACTCGATGTTTTGCGCCTTGTTTTTGAAGATCGCATTATCAGCCGCAGAGCTGATGTCGTTTGGCCACCTCGGAGCTGCGATTTGACACCGTTGGACTATTATTTGTGGGGTGCCGTCAAAGATAAGTGTTACGCCAACAAGCCAGAGACAATTGACGCTTTAAAGGACAATATTCGTGAAGCCATTGGTGAAATACAGCTGCACACAATCGATAATGTGCTTAAAAATTGGACCGATCGTGTAGGCTACTGCATGGCTAGCCGAGGCAGCCATTTGAATGAAATTATTTTCCATTATTAACCGGAAGGATTGTACTTTCAAATAAAAAGGAAATTTGAGAAAATATTCAGTAGTTTTTTTTTTATAGCATTTCAAAAAAAAAAGTTACTTGGCGGACCCTTTACAACACCAAGTACACCTTGTGAAAACTCTTAATATTTCAGATGGATAGTATTTAACGATTATATTCTGCTGGATCGATAGAAAACCATTTAAATTTAAACAAAAAAAAAAGCGGTATTTCCCTTGTATCTTATGTGCTGCTGTTGAGTCGGCTTGGAATTTTATAAAATATTCCTTTTGAGTTACATTATTTAAGAACAGGTCTAATGATTATTAATGAAAATATATAACTTAAGTTGTCTAGTTTTCCTAAATTCTATAATACATACTTTTTGTTAATATTTCTTGCTGCTATGTATTATTTTGTTTCAGAAAGTTTTGACTATATTTCTTGTGTATTATAGTAAAAACAGTAGAAATTCATTTTAGTTTTTTGTACTCTACAAAAAATATGTAATTAGTTGTTATGATAACAAGAGGTTACAGCAATTTTGCACACTGAATGCCAATAAGTTTATTAATACATTCTGGCCTAAACGTAACAGTCACATGAATATAAATTCGCTTTAACTTTGAAATTTATCCGCGGATTTAATTAAAATATGTTTTATATTTTCCATAATGATAAGGCCTTTTTTAATGCGATTTTAAAAATCAGCAGCCCAAAATAAATAAGAAAAAATATTCAAATTTCAAATTTGAAGAAAAATTTTATTTTATAGAATTAAATTATTTCATTATAGAGACCATTAATAAATTTCTGTATACAGCATCTCATAGTCGCCTTGTATTTTAGATAATAAATTTATGTAATTTTTTTTGTGTGTTTTATAATATATTTCTTTAGGAGCTACTTTGCCAGTGATGATAAAAATTAGGACAACAAAAAAGAAAAAAAACGAAGCTAACTTAACAACAAAAATAACAGCTGACAAAAAAGTTTCAGTTTTTTTAGTTTATTTGTTAAATTTTATGAAATTATTTTTCAACTAAAAAAGAAAAAATTTAATCAAAAAAACTAGTGCCATATTTAGACTACACTCAAAAAAATAAGTTAGTAGAAAAGTTAGTAAAACGTCTTGTAAATCAGGTATACTATTTTTTAGCAAATATTTTTGCTAAAATCGTGTTTTCAGCTAAAATTTTTGTTATACTTATTCAGCACTTAACTGTTTTATACTAATGCTTTACTAATATACTAATGTTTTACTAATTAATTTTGCTAAAAAAAATTGTGCTGATAAGCAGACGTCGCGGCATGTCAAGATGTAGTAGAGAAGAGGAAAATGATACTCAAAAGTACAACTCTAACAAGACAAGTAAAAAAATCAACCATGAAAAAAACATATACAGACATGCAGACAGAGTAAAGCGAAAGACAAAGACACATATCTTAGGTAGATTTGTATGGTTCCTTTTTCTTATTGCAAAAAAAAGGGTTGTTTTTTTTCGTTTCGTTTGTTTTTGTTTATTTTTTCGTTTCGTTTCTAGAATTATCTTCGGCAGTTTCGTCATTGAAAAGATAGCATCATTAAGACAACCATTGATGTAAGTAGTTGAAAAAAATTTTTGTTATGTTATATATTTATTTCTATATATTTTCAGATATTAAATTAATTCATGTCGTCAATGTGGGAATATGAAAATTTTTATATTTCGTAATTATTGTAAATTATTTTTAAAAGAATCACAAAAATATGTTTTATGATTTTCAGCAAATATATTAACTAAATTACAATTTTTTCACAATTTTTTTGCGTTTTTTTTCAGTCTACTAAAATTCAGCAAAAAATTTATTAATTTTTACCAACGCTTTTTTATTTGTAATCTACTAAGTGTTGGCAAAACTTTTGCTGAATCTACTTATTTTGTTGCTAAAAATCAGCTCGCTGATTTTTAGCAAAAGATTTTGCTGACATTAGCAATTTTTTTGCTAGCATCCTCCTGACTAAAATTTTGCTGACTCAGCAAAATTTTTTGCTGACTTTACAAACTTTTTTTTTTGAGTGTATTTCATATTTTATGGATTTGGATTTTTTAAAAATATAAGTACACTTAAATAAAAAAGGCAAAAGAAAATTTTGTAAAACGTTGTATATCATAATTTCCAGTATTTGAAGAAATTTTTAGTACAAGATTATTTAGAAAAAAATGTTTCCAAACTAATTTCTGTTGCTTATTTAAGCAAAATATTTTACTAATTTTTTAAACCCGAGTTGGTAAAATGAACAAACATTTTTACTAATTTTCTTTTCACAAAGTTTAAATATTACAGATTCTAAAACAGATCCCCAAGAATTGTGAAATATTTTTTCAAGACATCTAAACACATTATTAGATTAGTTTGTTATGAAAATATTGTAAGCTCAAGAATTATGCAATGTTTGTCATTCAAGATACACCCATTGAAAAACAGAAATAAGTTTCATCAATTTTCGTCCAAAGTCGTTCATCAATATTTATGAAACATTTCATAAACAACATGAATTATATTGACCATATCATGGTCTCTATGAATTTTTTCTACACATAAATAATGAAATTTTTACAAATACAATATATCCTTCATATATATACAGAAACATTTCATATATATGATGAAATGGATTTTGCTTTTTAATAAATGTTTCATAAATACTATGAAACGTTACATTGGACGAAAATTGATGAAACACTTTATAGATATGATGAAGCTTTTTTTTTTTAGTGTACTGTTAATAATGAAATATACTATATTCGTTGATGAGTTTTTTTTATTTTTTTTCAATAGATTTTTTTAATTAGTTTTTAAGAATGTTAAACATCCGTAGTTATTATATTTAGTAAGAGAAACTAGCGCAGTATAAGAAAATAAACAATTTAATTTAACTTGATAAAAATATTTCAAAATTATAAGTTTTTCATTAAAAATTTTCCGTTTAAACTAATTTAATTGTAAAACACACAAAATCAGATAAAAGACAAATATTTTAGTACAGTGTTATTTCAACGTCATATAGACAGTCGCAATTAATTTTTAATTAATATGCATTTGACAAATTTAATTTAGAAATGTTGAGGTTAAGAAACGTTTTTCTCTAAAAATTTGAAACACTATTAATTTTTTAAATCATTTAATAATACCAATAAAAAAAAATACGAATAAAAACAAAATTATGTATGTTCTTATGTTTTTTCATCTTAAAATATACTATAATATGGTATTATATATGGTGTCATGCATAGTCATATATTATTATATGTTACTTATATGGTAACATTAATAATGATATAATTTTATATATTGGCCTTTATAGAATTAGATGTTAAACATATATAATATGCATTATAAGATATCCCGATATAAAAAAATTTATATGGAGGTTTATGTAGTCATATCAATTTCTATGTGACGGTATATATAATCTTATTAAATTTTATCCGAAGTATCGGCCCCACATAATTGTATCTATTTTTATGGGTTTATATATAATCTGATTCAATTAGATTAAAAATATACTACAAAGGCCTCGGGTAGCATCAAAAGTACCCTAACAAATGTTTGGTTTTTATCCATTTATAAAATTATGACAAATACGAAAATCATTGTTGGCAGCCCGTCTGAGGTTGGTACCAAAAATTCACCAGGAATTTTGATCGTAACACCGTAAAGCAGGTCAGATGGTGTAGCTTCAATATCATCTCTTAAGCCAGTACGGAGTCCAAGTAAAGCAGTTGGTAGAATATCCATCCATTTTAAGGTATTGTGACACATAAGTGCAGCCTTGAGGGTTCTATGTAGTCGTTCAACCATTCCATTTGCACAAGAATGGTAAGAAGTAGTTCGGATTCGTTCGCAACCAAGTATTTTAGCTAGTTCTTTGAATAGATTTGACTCAAACTGACGGCCTTGATCAGTGGTAATCTTCTCGGGAACTCCAAATCGAGATATCCAACCAGTGTAAAATGATTTTGCGACGGTTTCTGCTGTAATATCTGCCATGGGTAATCAATAAAACCTATCGTTTGAGTAGTTCTATATAAAAGAAGATCTAAATTTTTTCGAAATAGAACGATATATCTTTACATAGAACTATGAATAGGTCAATATATCGTTTTGTCTAAAATGAAATAATATTTTTTGAATATTACACTATATGTTATTATATATAATCTAATTATGCATGTGTTCCTACATAATTAGATTCACCATATAACATTTTATATGTCATATACGATTATATATTGGTCGATATGAGATGTAATTATATGTGGCATCGAATTGAAAAATTCAGAGCAAAAAAAAACTTTATATACACATACTCCAACATATGTGTTTACATATAATAGCATGAAATAACATATATATTTATATAAAATAATGTATACTTATATGTACAAGTTTTTACTCGGGATGGTAGATCTTTTATCATATATAATAATATATTCTCATGTATAACATAATATGTAATCATATTTGATGATATATAAGCCATGTAACTTAAGATAATATATACAGTCTTATAATAAATATGTTTTTGTGTGATATAAGATATGGTTATATAGAGTGCCATATGATTAAATGTCATTAAATGATGTGAGATATAATCACAATGATAATGACACAAGATTAACAATTAGGGTTGAGATATGATATATTTTCCAACATCATTAATATTTTCTATGCTTATAAGATATAATTTTATATAATTATATCTGTCCAAATTATTTTTCTTAAACATTTTTTTTAATTTTATTATATGTCTTGGGATTGAAGCAAATTTAATTTCATCTCAAAATACCTTATTCGATCCACCAAAATTACTTATCTTTTTGGATCTAATTAGATCCAATTGGATATAAATTAATCCAATGTGATATTTTGGGATCTATCAGGATCCAAAATTAGTTATTATTGGAACCCTAAATGTTTAGATTAATTTTGATCTAATTTAATCCATCAATATATTTCAGTGCTCCAATTGGATATTACTGCATACCCCAATTTTGAGATGGACTTTTATTATATTAAATATCGATCTTTTTTAAATGAGATATGATTTTATATTTGAGATATAATTTTCTTTTTGGTCGGGTTTACACAAAAAAGTTAATCTAAGCACTAAACAAGTTGATTAAACATTTTTTCAATCTTTTTAAAAGTTAATTCAACTTTTATACTGCTTACTATTTCTAAACGACTCTGTATTCACACTACTAATTGTTTGCAACTCTGTGCTTAGTTAAAATTTATGTTGGCAACGCTAAAAGATATATATACAAAGTCAGATAAAAATTAAGGCTGGGATGCAGACGAAAAAAAATATTGACGCTGTCGACTAAAGTTTTGCTAACGCCCACATATTTCATGTTCCTCTTATGCCGATTAACTTACGGCGCCATCTTGGTATTTGTAACATACAAAGTTAATCCTTTAACTATCAAATTAAACGTTTAACTGTCAAAAAATACATTTTTCTAAGAGGCAGATTAAAAACGATGTTAACTTCAATCAAGTAGATTAAGTTCTCTGTCTAAACTGGCTATAACGTCAATATTTACCTGGTTCTTTTAACGCTGTGATGTCACATCGCTAAAAACACTAAAAACAACCTTCGTATTTAAAATAAAGTATTTTTTAAATAAAAAAATGCTCTTTTTAACTACACATACAACAGATCCTTTTTAATTTCATTAATTTAACATTCGCCATTTCGGTTTTTTATATTTTTATCTACCCGCTTCTGTTTACATCGAAAAATATCTTTTCAAATATACAAAATTTATTGCATTAAAATGTTTATACTCTCAATGTATAACGATTCAATGGAAGAAAATGCCTTTTAAAAGTTTATGTGCGCGCTTTGCATTAAATACATATTTTCAACAAGGTTTAAACGGAAAAAACTATTTTTTTCAATAAAATCAATTTATATTTTTTCGAATACGAACAATGTTGGAATTTATTATGGTACATATACAAATATTTTCAGTAAACCGATGGTCATAAATTGCTATTTGACAGTTATTTTGCAATTCGGGTTAAAAAGGTCAAATGACTTCCAGATAAAAAAAGTTATATCTTATATACAAAATCAGATCTCATTCGATATGTTTTATTATTTACTCTTGTCTAAGTTCATCTCAAAATTGTGGTATCCAATAATATCCGATTAGATCCCTCAAATATATTA
The DNA here is from genome assembly GCA_021234595.1 of Delia radicum. Taxonomy (NCBI): domain Eukaryota; kingdom Metazoa; phylum Arthropoda; class Insecta; order Diptera; family Anthomyiidae; genus Delia; species Delia radicum. Next base: position 235,248,215 of record CM037853.1, on the reverse strand, counting down.
TTGGATTAAAATAGATGCAAACTTGTCAAAATTGCGGGATCCAATACTATCTAATTAAGATCTTGACAGATCCCAAAATACGCTATTCTAATAAATGGGATTTAATTGGATCTATTTATATCCAAAAGGTGGATCGAATAAAATATTTTGAGATTAAATTGAATTTACTTAATAAAATTTTGTCATATACAATTATGTATGGTGTTATATAAAACAATATGAAAATATATCTTACAAACATGCAAATATTGATGATGTTTTACCATATATAATCAAATCTCAAACTAAATTGTTAACCTTGTGACATATATGGAATCTTTCATAATGATATCTAATATTATTTAATGTCATATATAATTATGTCTTAAGTTGTATTATACATAGGGCGCATCTACTACACCACACAAAAAAATGTTTTTTATAAGACTGTATATTAGGGGCTTCAAAGTTCTAGACGTCGGAAATTTCCACCTCAAGGTGCTCAAGGCCCAACCAATGCGTCTACATGTTCAAAGTGTAAATAACTAAAAATCGCTGAACAAAAGTTTTCATCGTCAGGTCGATAAATAGCTATAAAGTTTCGATTATAGGTTAATAAAAATTAAAAAAATTTTAAAATGATTAATATTTAATTCAATACCATAGAACAAGATACACCATATCTATAAAATATATTGGTGGTAATTACAATAATGAAGTCAGACTTTTTTAAATAAAATAAAGGCTTTAAGTAAAAACATAATTACTCGTATTAAATATGTTAAGAAATAAATAAAATTTTTCAATAAAAATGTTTTCTTCTTCTTCTTCCTATAAAGAGACTAACTAAAGTAATATTCTACAGTAATTAACTAAAAAAATTAATTACGATTGTCATTATCTGACGGTTGCAAAACACTTTCTAACACTTGGTATCCAACTATTGTATGTGAATAAAGCGCATCAAAAAACGTGATAATTACTTGTGAAAAAGAGATAGGATTAAGAAGAAGAAGCATTCTAGTTGAGAAATGAATTGTGCATTGGTATTAGTTAATTCTGTCTCTTCTTCTACGTGCGCCCCGGTAGGCTAGTTGGTAGCATGCTGGCTTATCAGTACGGGGGTCGTGGGTTCGATTCCCACCAGAGGCACTGGTCTGTTTTCGCTACAACGCGCCGAAGGCCATAGTAGCTAGTGCTCGGTTAGGGTAATAGTATATAATTTGTAATTATATGATTATTAATTAATAAAAAAAAAAAAAAAATTCTGTCTCTTCTGATCGAAACAATACTTGTGTGTACGTAGTGTGTCAAAAACTCCACTTTAGCCACAGTCATCGCTGTGTCGACCGTGGCTCAACTCGTTAAGAGGTGAGATTACGATGCATAGCTTGATGCTATGGCAGTGAGTTCGAATCACAGTACGATACCAAAAAACTTTGTTAAATTGACACATAAATTAACCACTGACGAGTCCCAGGAGGGGGACGAAACTGCGGCAGTCTGGTGTATCCCTTGTGTCCGTAAAATTTTTCAATAAAAATGTTTTCTTCTTCTTCTTCCTGTAAAGAGACTAACTAAACATTTTTTTTTGAAAATTTTTTCAGTTTGGCCTTTTATAACTTTTACTCCGTAGAATTTATACTCTGCCAAAAAAAAGTTATCTATATGAAGTATATTTTCGATAACTTATTTAAATCAATAACTCATATTTTATGAAAAATCCCTAGGATAACGTTATCCTTCCTTCAATGAGTAGGCCATAAATTTTTGTTTTAAGCCTTAAGGAAGAGGATTAAATTAAAATATTCAATTGCTTAGTGCACACCGGCTCTTAAAATAAAGAATTATATTTTTTTTCCAAATCACAAAAAACGCGAATACCTTGAAAACCGTTTAAAATTTATTAAAAATTTGTTCTACAATCTTAATGACAACAAAATTTTGATTAAGAATTCATGGAGAATTATAAATAATTACAAATTTAATGTAAACTTTTTTTTAATTAAAAGTTTTAATAGTGATCATTTTTGTGGTTGACTCAATCATAGAGTTAATTGACTATGACTTTGTAATTCAACAAAATTATTAATTGGAGGAAATTAAGAAATATATTACTTTATTTTGTGTTGATTTTATTTTGGCCAATTTTTCATAAATTTGTTAATTTATTGAGCTAATAAGACCTAAAATATTCATGTAAATAAAAAACTAAATTTTTGATTACAGTTTTGTCCCTACGTTTCGTCGATTATTTGTCGACTTCTTCTGGGGATTCGTAAATTTTGATATTATTACATTAAAAAATTTATAAATAATTTTACATTTAACATGTAACATACAACAAAAAACACGAATTTAACAATGTCACAGATTAATTAATGGCTTTATGTTTATAAAGTCAAAGTTGTTAGAAAAATGTCAGTTAAGAGTGGCCAATTTATAACCATCAATATGCATTAAAAACAAACTAAAATTTAACAACACTTTTATGCTGAGATGAAAACAAAGCAACAAAAAAAAATCCATGTTTTTTAATAGAGCTTTTATACTGTCTTAAACTAAATATATATTAATTCAAAATTGCAAAACTCTAAAAGCTATAAAAGAATTAATTGTAATATTGAAACCGATTCAGCAACACAAAAATAAAATTGATAATTTTATCAATAATCACTTAAAACAATCTTTGTTTCCTAAAGTGAGCATTTCAGTATTTTTTTGCGTTGTTGCATGAATATGTCAAAACTGTCATTGCGTTGAACTTCCAAAATCGCTATTTCAAAAAAGTTACGTTTTTCTTTGTTATTATTATGTCGTTTCGAAAAAACGCAATATAAAGTGCAATTTTTGTAAACATTAAAAGGGAGTAACAAATAAGTCGGATTTTTGCAAACGGTAAGAATTTTATTCACAATTAAAATGTAAACATTTGATTCTATAAAAAAAAAAACATAATGAATAAAACAAAAATGTGAAAAATTAAATTTTCCTAATATTCCCTTAAAGTGGACCTTTGATATATTTTGATATATGATTTTTTTAAAGTTTCAACACATTTCGCAAAAAAATATCGTTTGTTTACCGCAATTAAAAAAACCCTTTAAGCAGCTTTAAACGATGGAGAACACGTTTTAATAAACAAAATTAAAATAAATTTTAATTTAAATACAAAATTTGTTCGATTTGACTTAATTTTCTAACAATTGCATATGCTTTTAGCGCGTTTTTAGGGAACATGTACCCTAAAGTGGACCTTTTGACTTGTTTTGAAAATTGTTATATAACTTTTTTAAATTAGTTCCCACATGAAAATGATATATAGCCGAAAAATGCCCTACGAGTTACCCTACAAGCAGATGTCTTTGGATTTGGAATACTTCACTTATTTTTATTTTTTTTATATAGTCCAGGTTTAGAGCCACATTAGGATACATTCTCCTATTTAAACTATACTTTTTTACGTATTAGTAATATGGAATTATTAAATTATATTGATACGTACCTTTTTTAGATGTAGTCTAACTGCGGTATTAATGTTATTGTTAGTTTAAATTTTATACCTTTTGCTAGTAACCAGACCGTACAATAGCATCGTACTTACATAAAGATGAACAAGACAAGTGGTACAAAATGCTATTTACCAACTGCAAAGATAATAATGGTTAAATTTAGAATACAAGCCACAAGTTGTAGTAAATATTTAATAAGAATATTATGTACAGCATAAAAACATTTTAAATTAAATGTTTTGTTTAATTTAAGTATTTTAAGAAAAAATTATAAAAGCATAGAAAAACACATAAAAGCGGTTCGTGTGGTAAAGACTAACATATTCGTAAAAAACATAAATTCTTGACAATTTAAGTCAGTTTTGCTACTAATAATTTATAAATTTTTAATATTCGAATTCGTATTCGTATTAACTATTAAGGCCCGATTACAGAATGTCCAGTTAAAATTTAACAAACAGCTAATTTAATATGGGAAACAATAACAAATGTGTCGAAAAACAATGAAATTTTTCAGTAAATCAATGAAACTTTTCTTCATAAAATAAAGAAAATTTTTTTTAAAATCAGTGAAAAACTTCATACTTTCTATGAAACCAGTTTTTAATGAAAATTCTTTATTGATTGTATGAAACCTTTAATAAATAAAATGACATTTTCATATAATTTTATGAAAACCTGCATTATGATGAAAAGTTTTAATTCAAGTTGCAATTTCATTGATTTTATGCAAAAATTCATTAACATCATGAGATCTCTCAATGTAGATACAAATAAAATAGTTAAATTCAAATAACAAACTACACAGAAAGAAAAAATTATACAAATTTTTGTTCCTTTCGTTAAAGCTAAGAAATGCTTCGGTTATTTTAAGTAGCTAAATTACCTAAACATTCTCTCTCTGTACAGATAGAATTCCTTGGACGAGTTTGCATGACATTTTTTCACTAAACTAACGAAGTTTTCCTCACAACGTGAATAAAAAATTTCTTAAAATTGATAAAAAAAACTTCATATTTTTAATAAAACTATTTTTAATGAACATGTTTCATTAGTAGTATGAAATTTTTAGTATATAATATGAAATTTTTTATTAAATTTTATGAAAAACTGCATTCTTTTAATGAAAAGTTTCAATGAACGAGTTCCAATGACAAATCCCAGATCTAATGCAAAAATTCATTGATATCATGAAGATAATTCTCTCAGTGTGTGCACATTTACAAAAAAAAAAACTATTGTTAAGTTATGACCAAAAAAATATTTTTGTGTTATAATATTGTTTTATTGCGGTTGAAATCAAACTACAAGTTAAAAAGTTGAAACAATTTACGACGAAAAAAAATTCTAAAAACCACACTTTGAACAGATGTTTAAATGCAGTTTCGTTTGATATTTTTTCAAGGAAATTATTTAATTAATTTGTTAAAAAAATCCTTTAAACTTGTGTTTTTTTTTTTTAATGGTTAAAAATTCTCTTTTGTATTTTTATGAAATAAAAATGGCCTGGTTTCTTTATTCTTTTTTGTATTTTTGATGGGAAAATAAAGTAATCATTATAAATGATTAAGTAGCAACAGTGTATATGAGCAACCAAATACCTTTTGGCAAACCAAGTTAAAACACTTATTACTGGAGTATGCAACATTGCATGCAAATATTGGGAACACAATAAGAAATGATTAGTAAATAATAAATATTTCAAAATTTTTCGAAACCTGTTGAAACTGACTTTAAATGCCTCTTATTTATTAAGGTTTTTTGGATTGAGAAAAACGATGGACAGGGCTAGGTAGACGATACTTAAAATCTATAAATTGCTAAGTTTTACGTTTAAAAGCCTCCACCTAAAGAGCTTATCGCCATTTAAAAGCCGAAAAACTAAAAAAAAATTACTTAAAACTTACAAAAGTCAGTAGACTTGGGAGATATATTCACTAAAAACATAATTTCCATATAGCTGCTTAGTGAATATTGTATGGTGGTTTACAATTGAAATCTAAATATTCAGATTTTTCCATAGGGGTTTTGCGCGGTTTAATGGAATTGAGTTTTGACAACAGTATTTTAAAAATGGTGTAATTGTAGAAAGTTTGAGGTATACCAAGTTCATATCAGAGCACCAATAACGAGATACGGACATCACAAACTTATAAGGAGTTGGCGTACATTTTTTCGAAATAATTGTTTTTTACGTGTGACATTTACAATTATATTTGCGAACTGCGTGAACTGAGTTTCTTAGTCTACAGCAACTCGGAGTCAAAAATGCATTTTAATAGTTTTAAACGCAGAAAATTTAATGACCTTTAAAAAAATTTTGCAAAATTTTATTATTTCTATTGCATTTTTTTCAAAAAAACATGGCTTGCGAACTTAGTTAGGTATCTAGAGTGAATCTTCATTATGCATTAAATTCATAAAATGCAAACAAATTTAATTTTTTTCGTTTCTAGAAGTTACAGCGGCATTTTTTTCCAAACTCATTTCGCTTTGTGTACATCAAATAAAAGATCTCAATAAACTTAATACTAAAATCGATAAGGCATCATTTATATTTAAGTTTCACATTATAATCTACTGAAAATGACAGTTAGGACAACTGGTATTTCAGTTAAAATTGTCGCCGTTTTAACTGAAATTACCGTTAAAATAACTAAAATGTACACTCAGGGAACTTCTGCTTTAAAAATATGTAGTTGTTTGGATTGTAATTCAGTTTTTTTTTATTTTTAATGCAAATGTCAGTCATTTGCAGAACAAATTAAAATATTTACTAACCTTGTAGTTCATTTAAAAAAACAACTAACATCAAATGACTGTTTTATGATTTTACATTCATTTTTTACAGTTGTTTTTTGTTATTTAAAAAATAAAAAAAATAAATGTTTGTTTATTTTTTACTACCATGTGGTTCAATTTTACTACAATTGTTAGTCATTTTTTGAACATTAAAAAACAAAGGACAATGTTAGTTGATTTAATGAAATGTAAATCGTCCTTTCTTTAAGTGAAATTTCATTTGTTTTCAACTACAAATGCAGTAGTCTTAACCTACATAGTATTCTAAGTGTAGTTGTTCTTAACTGTTGAAACACAACTAAGAAACGTAGTAACAAATAACAACGGCGAAAAAAATCTACAAAAATTTTTAAACAACTGTTAAAAAAACTAATGTTTTTGACAATTATTTAAAAAAAATTTTTTTTTTTCCATTACAAAAAAAAATTGTGTTTTTTACATTCTACTTAAAATGCAAAGTTAAAATTCCAAACTGTACTATAGTTATACCGTTTTTATGCATTATTTTATACAATGATATTTTCTAATTATTATTTGAAAACTATGAATATATCAATAATAACATATATAAACTAAACGAGAATTTTAAAGAACTCGATATAATATACTATTTTTAAATAACTAACAAAAATCAAGTGTTTACAGCAACATTATTGTTTTGGTAAGTGTTTACTAAAATACTAAAATAACTGCCTTAAGCAACTGTTATAAATGCAGCAGTTTTCGTCAGTTGTTTTTAAAATAACTGTTAAAATAGTTCTTTTGAATAATTTCATAGAAAAACAACTGTCATTGCAGTTAAAAACAACAACTACTGTAGTAACATTAATTTCATTTTGGATAATAAAATTAATTTTATTTTGTATAAAACGATATCTTGACCAATTCATAGTTATATATCGTTTTACACCAGAAAAATGTAGATCTTCTTTTGATTAAAACTATATATTGACCCATTTAAAGTCTGATGGCTGTATATTAGCCTGTGCGCCCCGGTAGGCTAGTTGGTAGCGTGCTGGCTTATCAGTGCGGGGGTCGTGGGTTCGATTCCCACCAGAGGCACTGGTCTGTTTTCGCTACAACGCGCCGAAGGCCATAGTAGCTAGTGCTTGGTTAGGGTAATAGTATATAATTTGTAATTATATGACTATTAATTAATAAAAAAAAAAAATAAAAAACTGTATATTAGCCTGTCTCGAATTTAAAAAAATTGCGAATTTCGTCACGTACTCAAACGATAGGTAGTATTGAGATATTTAGGGATAAAAACCAAACATTTTTTTTAAGGGGACATACTTATAATTGCTACCCACGACCTTCATAGTGTATTTTTAAAATTTTTGGACAAAGAGGAGCTTAAAAGTTTGGCAATGCTGAGCATATTATGGGAAATTCATTTATAAAATTTCTTTAGATTAATTTTGGTCCACCACAGCATCATTTAGTTTTAAACAAGTCATTTTATTTATTACTTTTTTTAAATTGAAAGATGTAATGGACCAAAATAACTCTATGGAAATTTTATAAATATATTTCCAAAAATATTGTCAGCTTTACCAACCTTGAGGACTATTTTGTAAAAAAAATCTAAAAAAATACGAGTAGCAAACTATAGTGTTCTCCATTTTTTTTTGTTTTTCCCATAATCAACTGGGTACCTAAAATTGTACACTTTCGGGACACCCTAATGTGCATTAAAATATAAAAAAGATTTATGCCGTAACTTTTTTGAAAACCGCAAAAAAGTAATACATTTCTTAATATTTTTAATGGACTTATAGTAAATGATAGGATGATCATATGATCATATTAGTATGAACTTGTGTATATTTTCATCCAATCATATACAAAAATGTAACATGGAGTCCAATTTTACCTTAAACTCAGATCTAATTATCATATGCTATTATATCAGGTCAAAATCCGGATACAATAATTATATCTATTTGTATCAGTTTAGATATAAACGGATACAATTAGACACAAAACTGATACAATCTAATACAATTCCATCGGGCTATAATTCGGATAAAATTGTACTGCACATTTATCTAATTGCATCAGATTAGATCTAAACCCATACAAACAGATACAATTATATGGGCCCACATTTCGGGTGAAATTTAATAAGATTACATATAGCGTCACATAGAAATTGATATGACTACATAAAACTGCATACACATTTTTTTTAATCGGGTTTATACATTTCTGTTTACTCAGGTAATTATACACTTTGTAAACCACTTCTTAATTTCATTGGGCCAAACATGGAACATACCCGTTAACCAAGTTTTATAACCATATATCATCATACTAATTTACCTCCACACACATATAAACATGCATATTCTTTCACACTAACATAGTTACATATTCTTATATACACTTATTATGGCGGAAAAAGTGACAAACGCCTTTTAAGTTTCTTTTGGCAGCTCACAGACACTCAAGGTAATTGAGTAGTGTGCTGGTTAAGAGAAGGTTGAATAAATGTTGTCACAGCATGTGAATTTAGTGTTCCTTTTTTGTTGTTGCTGTGAATTTCAAATCAAAGGAATACCAAAAAAGTATGACAAACGACTCAGAAAATTACAAAAGAAGTACTATGAACCAAAAACAACAACATGGTGGTAAACGCCAACACAAACTCCCCTAGAAATTTGGGTAGGCAATCAACCGAAAGATGGTTAAACAAATCAACCCAAATACATACATACAAAACTTAATTGACTTACAACGACGACAACAACTGCGACAAGGACGACAGAAAAGCATAAAAGAGCAATGTTTGCATCAGTTAAAGTTTAAAGTCATAAAAAACGTTTTTAAGTACATTTCAAGAAGCGGCAAGCAAACAAGTTACAAACATAAATACCGTCCTTATGCATACTTATCGTTTACATGATTTTATGCACTATCCAAATATTGCCTTTGAGTTGTCCATGATTCAACCCTTCACCTGGAGTGGTTCATTGACAAAACATCATCAGCGCAGTGAATGGAAATGGTTTGTTACCAAAGTCTGGTTTATATTTGGTGCAGCGAACTTGATCTATCAAAATTTTGGCATGTTAATATATTTGCTGGCACCGAAAACGTCTAGCATTCATATGGCCGAACCAGAGGATGAGGTTGCATTGATTGCACAAATATCAGAGACTGGTGGCATAATGGGTTTAACATTGGTGGGTGTTTGCAAAATGTTGGTAATGTTTTTGCATGGTAAACGTATTTCCAATTTATTGGAAGAATTACAGGAATTGTTTCCAAGTGAATATGTACAAAATGGTAAGTTTAACATGTTTACTATACAAGAGAGACATTTTTGTGACCAATGAAATTAATGAAACTTGTGAGTAAATTAATTAAACTTTTGGATTTTTTTTTCACCACAAAAATGGTTTTCCCTGTTCTTCAGTTTTTTAGCTTTGAGATATTTCATTCATTTCATTCATTTAATTTTTTTAAAAATTATTATTTGCCACAAAAAAAACTAGGGAGTACATACAAGTTGTTGGTGAAGCCGGCTTAAATAATTTTACTTCTTTTTTTAATTTTTTAGTTAAATTTAACTATGTTTGAAAAACCTATTTTTCTGTTTTTTTTAACTTCAACTAATTTTATTTGACTTTAATATAAATACTTTTATTTGACTTTAAAAATACAGAATGAAAAAATTATAAAATCAGGGAAAACAACATTATATTACACAATTACTGTACGAAACTCCAGATCTTAATAAAAGTTGTATATTTTGATAGTATATTGAAAATAGCTGAACACCTATTTCGGTGTTTTTAGATATTTTCACTTTTCACGGTTTTATTAGCAAAATTACTCTTCCCCTTCTTCAGTGAACTTCTGCTTTAAAAATATGTAGTTGTTTGGTGTTAAGTACAGTTTCTTTATTTTTAATGTAAATGCCAGTCATTTGTAAAACAAATTTAATTTTTCACTAACCTTGTAGTTCATTTAAAAAACAAACCACATCAAATGACTGTTTTATGATTTTACATACATTTTTTACAGTTGTGTTTTGTTATTTAAAAAAAATAAAAAAAAATGTTTGTTTATTTTTTACTAACATGTGGTTAATTTTTACTGCAATTGCTAGTCATTTTTTGAATATTAAAAAACAAATGAAAATGTTAGTTGAATTTACTGAAATGTAAGTCGTCCTTTCTTTAAGTGAAATTTCATTTGTTTTTAACTACATTTGCAGTGGTCTTTAACTACATAGTATTCTAAGTGTACAGATTTATTTCTATGAGTGTAGCTTTAGGGGTTTGGCCAGGCCGCAAAGGGGCTGATTTTTCACTTTTTGCACCTCCCCATAGAAATTTTAAAAAATTCTGTATCAGCGGATGTCTACGCGGGATTGGGACCCACATACCACATTTCAAGATCCCCTCTTTAGTGGTTTGGCTAATCCGCCAAGGGGATATTTATCCTATGATGCCACTCCCCGTATTAATTCATAAAAATCCTGTATAAGCACACGTCTATGAGGGATAAGGAGCCCACATACCAAGTTCTTCGCTTTAGCTGGCAACCAGGCAACCAGCAGATTCACAATTCTCAGCCACTACTTTTTCCATGTTCCTGAGCAGAACTTCAAAAATCCTGATATCTTATTCAAAGAAACACATATTTAAAAGTTCAGCTTTTTAGAAAAATGGGTTTGGGAAAGCCGCCAAGGGTGAGACTTTTTCCTTTTGGCCCTCCGCTTAGAAATTTGGAGGATAGACCTACATGTTAAGAATCCAGCGGTATAGACTGGGTGATGTTGAGTGAATGAATAAAATTTAGATAACATAGTGGTTCCCAAATTGTTTGTATATACAAATATAAGAAGGCACTTAAAATAAATGTTAAACTTACAAGGAAATTACACAGTGGTGAATCCGAAGATTTTTATGAAACTTGGATATGTTGTTTAGGGGCTAAAAAGGTGTATCAAAAATTATAAAAGTTTTGTATAAAAACACCTTTAAAATTCAAGAAATTAAAACTTGTTTGTACGCAGTATTAATGTACTCGAGAAAACAAAAATTTTGATACCTATATTGCCTATGCTGTATGCAGAGGGTTGCCACTTATTTCAAAAATTTTTATAATATGGGTTTTAAAACCTATTCGGGAAAAGACACCACCTCGATTAAATTAAATAAGTATTATTATATGTTAATAATTTGGTATTCGAAAAAATTGTTTTCTAAATAACAAAAATATTGCCACATGCACCGAAAAATTTTATGTGCCAGTGGATGAAAATACCTTTCATTTGATACCCAATTTGCCTGTAGTTTAATAACTTATATAATAAATATATTGAAAAACGCCAAAATTGAGTCATTTTTGACTTTTTAAACCCTAAATGTGCGATTGGGCACCTAAAAGTAATATGTATCTAATATATTTCGTCCTTTTCAACTTAGCATAGTTTCATTGAAATCTGGGAATCCACCTCAGTGTAGTTTCATTGTTAGATTTTTTCACATATTAAAAATAAAAATTTATTAAAAATTAAATACGTCAAATAAATCCGGTATATTAATATTACTTTAAATAGTTTTCCTTTCATTTCTTCTTCCAGACTCCAAAACACTATATCGTGTTCATCATTTTGCAAAAACTTCGCAGAATTTGATGAAACGTACCACAATATTTTTCATTTTTGCCTTTTGTTTCTACAATTCTTTGCCCATTTTGGAAATTATTTACGAGCATATAACACCGGGCAAACATATAATGTATAGCTATCAATCGAACACCTGGTATCCATGGCAAACACGAAGTAATAAAAATTCTTGGCTTAATTTTATGGGTTCATACTTGTGTCAGTTTCAATCGTCACTGACAGGAGTGGCCTTCATAATGGCGGGCGAATTTATGTTGTGTTTTTTCATTACACAAATGCAAATTCATTTTGATTATTTGAGCAATGCATTAAGGACATTAAATGCCACATCTGCAAATGCCAACGAACAATTGAAATGTTTAATTGTTTATCATATAAAATTGTTAAGGTAAGAAATCGAAGCTTTTTATAAAAAGACTAGACATTTTGTAACATTTATTGGGTTTAAAAAACAGTGCTACATAAAATTCTTTGCTAAATGATCTAAACTCAAAAAAAAGTTAGTAAATTCAACAAAAAATGTTGCTGAGTCAGCAACATTTTAGTCTGGTGGGTGCTTGCAAAAATGTTGCTAATGTCAGCAAAATAGTAGATTCAGCAAAAATTAAAAATTCCTTGTTAAAAGCTAACAACATTTTTGCTGAATATTAGTAGACTAAAAAAACCTCAAAAAATTTGTATACTTTAGTTAATTTAGTTGCTGAAAATTTTTTTTGCGATTCTTTTAATAATAATTTACAATAAGTTACAAATTATGAAAATGTTCATACTCCCACATTGACAACATGAATTAATGTAATATCTGAAAATATATAAAAATAATTATATATATCATAAACAATATTATCATTTAACTACTTACATTAATGGTTGTCTAAAAGATGGCATCTTTTAAAGGAAGAAAAATGCCTTAGATAATTCTAGAAACGAAACGAAAATATAACAAAATATGACGCATACAACCCTTTTTCCTTCCAATACGAAAAAGGAAACATAAAACATTACCTAATATGTGTGTCCTTGTCTTTCGCTTTAGTCTGTCTACCTGAACGTATATTTGTATCTAATATAAATATGTAGATAATTTTTTGTAATAACAATTAAAACTTCCGGTTTTTTTTAACTGTTTCAACTTCTACTAGGGTTTTTTCGAATCTTCATTTACTACAACAATATTTTTAAAGTTAGTGTTTTCTGAGTAACATGAGCCTTAATTTGTTAAAATTGGTAAGAAATTTTCAAAGTTATGGTACTTTTTCTATATATGTATACAGAATTAATTTTGTTTCTTCCTTCTTCGCACTTAATTTTGTATATATAGAAGAAGTACTATAACTTTATCAATTTTTAACCAATTTTAATAAACGAAGGATCACTTTATTCAGGAAAACACTAACTTTAATAATATTGTAATATTTTAAGAACAAGTTGAAAAAGTCAAAAATGAACGTAAAAACCATACGGCAATCTGGTAACATTGTGAAATAGAGACGGAGGAGATTAGAAAAATAAACAAAAATCTAAAAATAGAATATTTGAGTTTGTTAGTGTTGTCACTTCTGAGTATAATATACAATAACAGAAAAAGCTAATAGGAAAGAAAACTGCAATTTAGCTGCATTAGATTCGAGGTCATACTTGGGTGTGATCGCTAAACGGTCATGACTTGGTATTGTTACGTTTGTAATGTAAGATGAGCGAAGGTTTGATTCATACAGCCCCGCAGGTTGTTGAAAAATTTATCATATAGAGACAATCTGATAATTATAAAACACAAATAATAATACAATTTAAATGGAAAATCACTGATGAGCCTGTCCATAAAAAGGCAGAAACTAGTCTAGTCTGATTTAAAAATTAATAGTGTTTATAATTTTTAGAGAAAAACGATTATTCTTCTTCCTAACCTCAACATTTCCAAAATTTTAATTATTATTAAAAAAATCTCGATTGTTAATATAAATAATAAAAAGAAAGTATATATATTTCGAAAGAAAACTGCAATTTAGCTGCATTAGATTCGAGGTCATACTTGGGTGTGATCGCTAAACGGGCATGACTTGGTATTGTTACGTTTGTAATGTAAAATGAGCGCAGGTTTGATTCTTACAGCCTCAGGTTGTTGAAAAATTTATCATATAGAGACAATCTGACAATTATAAAACACAAATAATAATACAATTTAAATGGAAAATCAGTGATGAGCCTGTCCATAAAAATGCAGAAACTAGTCTAGTCTGATTTAAAAATTAATAGTGTTTATAATTTTTAGAGAAAAACGATTATTCTTCTTCTTAACCTCAACATTTCCAAAATTTTAATTATTATTAAAAAAATCTCTATTATTAATATAAATAATAAAAAGAAAGTATATATATTTCGAAAGACCAGGCAAGTCTCATTTAAATACCGTTTGTAAATTTAAAATCAGTTAAAAATGACTGAGTTTAAAATGTTTAAATGCGCCAGTCCCAAAAAATACTCTTCTCCAGTTATCTTGAAAATGTTAGGGTAAATTGCAACTTCACAAACCAGTTTTGTAATACACTCACATGTACCTACAACCAGCACTACACTTAAAAAAAACTTAGCTGAACTTAGCTACTTTTTTATATTATCAAGTTATCAATTTTTCTGCAAGGATCCTCCCAGCAAAAATGTTGCTCACTTTACAGACTTTTTTTTTGAGCATCGTGTAATTATTGTTCTATAAGATTTTTAGTAATTTTCCTTTATTTTTAGATACTCTAAGGAAATCAATATTATTTTTAATATATCATTTCTGGTAAATTTTATTACATCATCTGTAGCGATTTGTTTGATGGGCTTTTCTATGGTGATGATAAGTTTGTCTCATACATTTAAATATTCCGTGGGTTTATTGTCCTTTTTGGTATTTAACTTTTTCATTTGCTATAATGGTAGTGAATTTACCACAGCGGTAAGTATGAAGTTCAACATTTGCTTTAATTTAATAAAATACAAAGAAATATTTGTGTTGAAGACGGTGTTAAACGAACTTAAAATACTCTAAAGTTAAAATAATTAAAATACTCTGAAGTCATTTAAATTTTACGTATAATACTCATAATAAGCCATGCATAAAAATACGTAATGAATGTCAAAACAACGAAAACTTTCGTAACATAAACAAAATTTGTTTTATTTTACAAAAGTTTTTGTTATTGTGACATTTTTTTTTTGTATTTTTATGCATTATGGATTATTATCAGTGTAAAGTCATCTTAACTTAAATAGGACAAAAAAATTAGTTTTTCTCTCGGGATAGGCCTATTCTCTGTTTAAGCTATTCTCTTATAATTGTCAACTTGCTGTAGGGGATTTTTTGTTCAAAAACAATTTGTATCTATTAATAGACATACAATGTTAAAATATCATTAATTTTAAATCTTACTCGTTCTTTAACAATTCTTCATCCTTATTTTCATCTTTCTATTTTTTTTTTGCTTTCTCTTCCTTGTTATGATTACAGAGTGATGAATTAATGCCTTCTGCCTTTTATAACAACTGGTATGAAGGCGATATGTCTTATCGTCGTATGATACAGTTTTTTATGCTGCGTTCACTGGAGTCAAACGTTTTGCGTGCCTATAAATTTACTACGGTTTCTATGTCGACATTTATGGCAGTAAGTTTTTCTAAGAATTTATTTTTCTATTGTTATTTTGCCATTTTTTCGCAGTCATTATTATGGAGGTTTTAAATTTTTTATCATTAATCATCTTGTTTTGTTTTTCTTTTTGTTGTTTTCTTTCTGTAGATTTTGAAATTTTCCTATCAATTGTATACTTTTGTACGTGCCATGGGTTAAGGATACTGGATTTTATAACAAAATAGTCAATATTTATTTGCCTATAATATATTTCAGTTATTTGTTGTCTCTTTGTTATATTAGATTTAAATATATATATATATATATAAGTTAATTTACTATTACTTCACCTTTTATTTTATTCTTCAATAAATTATTTTAAGTTTGTTTTATGTTTAGTCATTTATTAATTTCAATTTATGATCTACAACGTAAGTTACAATTCATATTAAGATTATAATTATTTTATTTAATTCTTTTTTTCCTACTATGTAGGCTTGAGTCTGTTTAAAAACTAAAGTAAATTTTGCTTTACATTATTAAATAAAGCCAAAACACTTTCCTCAGCAACAGAGGAACACAAAAAAAATGCTACGTTAAACAAACCCGAAAAATGCTGAAGCAAACATAAATAATGTTCAAGTGCATTTGTTTCACAATAATAAATTGTGAACGTTTTAAGTGCAATGACTTAGGGAAAAAATGCAATGAAAGCGTTATCATTAAATGTTTGTGTGTCGAAACTGACACCCAAAACAATTAAAAAGGTTGGATGAACGCAATGGGGGTTTGTGACCGAAAAGTAAATGCAATACGATATTGCGACATAAAAAGAATAAGTGACAAGCTAAGTTGCTTGTCAAGTAGGGTGGCATGTTCTTCACAATGACGGTGACATGCCTTAACTACTCCCCCTTTTAAGTTTCAGACGTCCCTGTCTGACTGACACTACGAACCACATTGATGAGGTCAATTTTTGCCCGTCTCTTTGTTAAGAAAAATGTGATAAGGGAGATTATGAGTGCGAGTAGTATGACTGATGAAACTGAAATTACAGCATAGTAAGTGCTTTTTACGTTGGAATGAAGCTGGGAGATGGTATCTCTGTTCTCAATGTTTAACTCGTGAAGATATGGGAGAGACAACAAGGGAATGTGGTTTGAAAGATTAACGGAGTGGGCGATCGGGATCTCGGGGCTTATGAAATCAGTTTTCCTAAGGTTAATTAATTTGGTATTGTTAATAAGGAGGTCATGTTCAAAGGTAATTAAAAATGTGCCCTTCGGGAGATTTTTTATTTCGCCTTGGTCTGTAATGTTTGCTGGTTGGTCATTTATGATGATGATACCATCGTCAATTGGGTTAATGATTGGTATGCCGTGGGCCGAAATCGTGTTGCAATGACCCGTATTTTTGTTTAGTAAATTTTCAAGACAGAATTCATTTGTGTTTCTTAGTTGCTGACAAAATGAGGAAAAGGCTTTTCTTGTACAATTTTTTAGTATAATATAATTATTCATACACTTAGCTGCTACGCTTGATTCCAATGACAGAATTTTATTGTTACGTATTACTGGAAAAATTAATTTTTATTGCATAGTTGCTTAATAATAGGGAATTTAATTAAAAGGTAATAATTTCAGTGTTTTGCAAAATCTTTAGTTTTGAGTTGGCGACAATTTCGCTCGTGCTAATGTTCAAATTGTTTTCCGAATTTAGTATGAAATTTATTTCTGGGGCATCAAGTAGTGTAGGGTTAATGATGTCAGCCTTGCCAAGGGCTATAGATAGCGATAGGCTATCGAGTTCCCTTAAAACCGCTCTGTTCCTACTGCTTAGCAAATCATATATATTTTCCGAGTTAAGGTCTCGTTGTTTTGTTCCCTTAAGAAGTAGGTTGACGGTACGAGTTATGTTGTTGATCCGTGCCTGTGTTTCAGTGTTTATTATAATCTGTCTGTTGTCGGCAGTAATTAGTTCGCCCTGCTTGTTGCGAACTTCATTGAAGTCGTCATAATCTGGTGTGCCACCAATAACCTTTAGTGCGGTACCGATTATATTTAGACTTCGTGCATGCCTGTGGTGGACCCAGAGTGCGTTCAACATTTTTTCCATTTCGTCAACGTCAGATAGCAGTAACTTCTTCATATGGGAGTTGGGCAAAATTCGTGAAAGGTTTGTCGTCTCTTTAATGATTGATATAAAATTGGTTAGGTTGGTCACGTGAGCCAGGGTTTTATAGTTCTCAAAAATAGCAACCGGCCCATCTGCAACTGGGATATAGTGAGAGGAGCTGTAGTCATAAATGGTGGAATTTAAAGTTGGGATGTTGGTCCACAAAATTAGGATTCTGTAATAAGGAATCGTATGTTATCCTTATGAACTATTTTATTGTCGATTTTTAGAGTGGTTCCTAAATCTTCTTGTACTAATTTTTGTTATAGATTTTCGAAAACTTGTTACCTAAACGCTTGTTTCTCTTAATGAATACTGTATCACCAGGGTTGTACGTTTTGTAGGTTCTATTTCTATTGTGATAAGTCAGATCGCTCTTTTGTTTGTCAGTGAGTCTAAGGTGTACTGATTTCCTAAGATCCTCTGAGGCAGAATGGATTATGTCAATTGGCCTTGCTCCAGTGGTGGAGTGAATTGTCCTATTATATTTTGCCGTTGCCAAAAGTATTGTCTCCAAAGGGTCGGCCATTGGGTCGTCAATTTTCAGACACCTGGCAATTTCCGTGAGGGTGCTGTGAAAGCGTTCGACCTGACCATTTGAAGTACTGTGCATTGGTGGTGTTATGAAAATATTTGCTCCAAAATGATCTTTTGCAAGTATCTTAATGGCGTTAGAAACGAGGGCTTTTTCGTTGTCGCATATTATTGTTCTAGTAGTGAAAAAATTCAAAATTTCCATAAGGGCTGGCTTAATGTCTATAATAGCCCTTGAGGCTATGTTTTTAACTATTGCAAATTTGGAAAATTTGTCTACGCACGTCAAGAATAGTTTTCTTTCTGTGTTGTAGATATCCACGTGTAAAATCTCACCCGATGAGGATGGGATGGGCGTTGGACCTATTTCATGGCTTTTTGGATGTCTGCAGTACTTTGCTTGTCTGCATGTTTCACAATTTAGGGTTATTTGTTTAGCCTTTTTCCTGATGTTTGGGAAATAGTAGTCGCGGAGGATTTGTTTAACATTTTCCGCTGGGGAACGGTGAGCTCTAGTGTGTTCGTTAAGTAAAATTTCGTTTTGATCATCAAGGTTGAAGACGTCGGTGACTTGTTTATTCGCATATTTAAACTTAACCGAGGGGAAATTCGTTACCAAATCATGCTGTATTTGTCCCAATGTATGAATATCACAGTGAATTCCATTAACTACTTGTGGGTTCACCACGTTCTTAATTGTGGTGGGGAGTTCATCAATACTTATGAATGAAATATAATGACGAATACGGTCTCGGAAAAGAATTTTTGTTTCTCGTTTAGACTCAGCACCTTGAACAATTATTATCTGGTTTCTAAAACAATTTATCGGATTTTCTACCGCTGGGATTACCGCGGTTAGGGAGATTTCGCTATTACAGACTTGTAATGAAGATTGCGAGGAAGTATCAGTGACAATATTGAGAAACTGCCTTGAGAGGGCATCCGCAACAACATTATCCTTACCTGGTTTATAATAAAACCTAGGTGAAAACTCTTCTATAAAAGCTTTCCAACGCTTAATTTTCGAGTTAGGGTTTCGTTCAGAAACGGCGAAGGTTAGAGGTTGATGGTCAGTGAATATGTTCAGCTGGTTCACACCGTAAAGATAATGGCGGAGTGTTTTCAGGGCCCATACGATGGCCAGGAGCTCCCTTTCGTTGGTGGCATAGTGCTCTTCAGTGGCTGAAAGGGTACGCGAAATCATTGTAATGGGGCGTCCTTCTTGTGAAAGGACGGCGCCGATGGCGTGAGAAGAGGCATCAGTTGTCAAGTCAAAAGGTTTGGCAAAATTTGGGTAGAGGAGTAATATGTCCTCTGAAGCGAGAAGCTTCTTTAGTTTATTAAAAGCTGATAGGGCTTCGTCGTCTAACGTTATTTGTACGTTTTTTGACTGCCGAGTGCTAATATGGCCATTATCACCTCGCAACAATTTGGTGAGGGGTTTTGCAATGGCTGCGTAGTCCCTTACGAATCTTCTATAGTAACCCGCAAGTCCTAGGAATGATCTAAGGCCCCTTAAAGTTCTTGGAGGTTCGTAATTGAGGATAGCGGCAACCTTGCTTGGGCAGGTTTTTATGCCATTGGTGGTGACGACGAATCCTAAAAATTCAACAGAAGTTTTGAAGAATTTAGATTTGTCCAGGGAGACCCTCATATTAGCCTCATAAAGTTTTCGTAATATCCTGTCGATATCATTTATATGATTCTGCTCAGAGTCAGAAAATATAATGATGTCGTCTATATAGACGTGGCAGGTATTACCGATTTCCTTTCTTAAAACATCATCGATAGCTCGCTGAAAGATGCTGGGTGCATTTTTCAATCCGAACGGTAACCGACAGAATTCGTATTTACCGTTATTTACGCTAAACGCAGTCTTTTCGCGATCACGTTCGATGAGATTTATTTGATGGAACCCGCTTTTCAAATCCAGAGTTGTGAAGAATTTAGCTCTTCCAAGGTTAGCCAAGATGATAGATGGGTCTGGAATGGGGTATTTGTCAGACACGGTTTTCGAGTTTAATTTTGTATAATCGAATACAAGGCGTTTGTTAGGTTTACCGAGCTCATCAATGCCTTTTTTGTCAACAACCCAAACGGGGCTGTTGTACGGTGACCGTGAAGGTCTGATAATGCCATCTTTTAGAAGTTTATGAACCTCGCTATTTACGAACTCGACCATAGACATTGGGTAAGCCTGATACCTGGAATAGACAGGTTCTTGGTCCTTTGTTCTTATAGTGGCCGAGATATTGGTGTTGAATGGCAGTGCTTCGTCGGGATTTGCGAAAACACTGTCATTTTCATGGATCATTTTAAAAAAAGATTCTTCAATATCCGAGGGAATTTTTTGTTCGGAGAGTGAATTTACTAAGTCTAAATTTAAATATTTTAGCCCTATTTGACCACCGTCGAAAAAAATAGTGTCTCTACCCGTGTCTATTATTGCGTTTGCGGCCTTTATCGAACTGAAGCCTATTATACCGTCAAAATAGGGTAGGTTATGGAGTAAATAAAAGGTTTCGGTAGTGTTAAGGACATTTACAAGGGTTCCGTGGTTAATTTCCGTTGCTCCATGAATTGATTTAACTAAGAAGGGTTGGGATAATTGTTTTATACCTTTAAGTTTGTCGCAGATTTTTATATAGCTTTTAGTGGCACCTGTGTCAACTAAAAGTTTGATAGACCGTCCGCCTATTGTTCGTTCGACGTAGGGGAGGACGGAACTTCCTCTAAAAAATTAATATTATCATTAAATTCGTCGTCTAGTACCTCGGATATTATTCCCGCTTGCCCATGATATTCGCCATCGATAAGAGGTTGCTCATTTAGGTGATTGATTCTCTGAAATTTATTACCGTTGAATCTACCTGATTCTGGATTCCTCTTAAATGGTTGTGGGAAATTATTTGTACGGACCGTTCTCATGCTAACGTCCGTGTCCAATGCATGGTTGTGTGGTCGTGACGCGAAAGTTTGTTGGTTGGTTTGAGGGAGAGTAAACGTTTGAAATTTGGAATTTGAGGAGGGTCTGACATTTCGATTGGAGTTTGTTTGGTAATGGGGTTGTTGCGGACGAGGTTGGTAGTTATCCCCGTTAAATGGTCTGTTAATACCATTCCTTTGGTTCTGACTATAGGGTGTTCTCTGGGGTTGCTGTTGTACAGAGAAATCTCTGTTCAACCCATTGCTGTAAATTTCAGCGAAGTGATACCTGTTCTGGTTAGTCTCAAGTTCTTGAGCCATTACCAGGGCTGAAGGTAAATCGATAGGTTTGCATGAAAATAGAGTTGTGCATAGGGGTTTACGAAGTCCCGAAATGAAGACGCGGAGTGCATCTTGCCGATACTTCTGATTGAGTGAAGTTAACAAAGAAGGGTCACTCTGATGTGACATTAAAACTTTATTCACTATGGCCGTTAACTTATGTTCTACTTTGTCGTAAAACTGAAGTAGAGTATTTTGGCCTTGCCGCAACGTTGAGAGCTCTTGCTCCAAAGTATAGATTGACTTTTTGTCAGAATATGCGAAATCTAGTCGTTCCATTATAGCCTGGAAATTTAATACCGTGTTATAAGTGCTAAGCACTGAATCGGCATTTCCGATAATCTTATTGCGCAGTATTGCAACTGCTTGATAGTATTTTGAACTCCCTGCAAAGGGCTCGAAGAGTTTGTGGGCCGTAATTGCAGCTTGTCGCCAAGAGACGTACTTATTGGCATCACCCCCGAATTCAGGAACCGATTTTATGATATCCAATGTCTCGTTGCATTGGACACCTGCAATGATCTCGATAGGTCTATGTTCGACAACTGAAGCGGTAGGTTCAAGGGCTCCAAGTCTATTACTAAGCTGATCGATAGTAGCTTGGAACTCCTGCCTAGTTCGGTCTGTGGCCTGAACAATGGCTGTTTCGAGGAGAGTTCTAACGGTTTCTGCGTTCATATTGGTATCTATGCGCGGTTCGGAAATGGTTAAATGCGTAAGTCTAGATAAAAGTTGCTCAGTCTCGTCTGTCTGCATCTAGTTGGACGAGCAGTTTCAATAGGAGCTCTAAAAAAGAAAATTCTCTCTATTCTTTCAATTTTTACTTAGAACTCAAAGATAAAGGTTTTGCAATTACAAAAAAAGAAAAATCGTAATACCCGTTTTGCTACTTAATTTATTTAAACAATTTTACTTATAATAATTATAACTACTCACAAAGGAATCAGCCTCGATACCATGTTGATTTAGGAGTTGATGTTAAAGTTGATAGTTGATTTTTTTAGAGTTGGTGTTAAAGTTGAGTTGCTTTTAAAGTTGATTTTTTTTTAGAGTTGGTGTTACAGTTGAGTTGCTTTTTAGAGTTGTGTTACAGTTGAGTTGCTTTTTAAAGTTGATTTTAGTTCTATAAGTTGATTTGTAGTCAACAGGCAATGATCGCTTAGATGGGTTTATTCACTTAAAGTTGTAGGTTTTTTTCAAAAGTTAAAGTTTTTTATTCCAACAGGATTTTTTCTTCGTTTGATTTATTATGAAGATTCGTATTTTAGATTTAGTTTTTTTGGTTTGTATCCTTTTTATAAGGATTTTTTATTCACTTAGAATGTTCGTTTAAGCCCCACGTTGGGCGCCAGTTAATTTACTATTACTTCACCTTTTATTTTATTCTTCAATAAATTATTTTAAGTTGTTTTATGTTTAGTCATTTATTAATTTCAATTTATGATCTACAACGTAAGTTACAATTCATATTAAGATTATAATTATTTTATTTAATTCTTTTTTTCCTACTATGTAGGCTTGAGTCTGTTTAAAAACTAAAGTAAATTTTGCTTTACATTATTAAATAAAGCCAAAACACTTTCCTCAGCAACAGAGGAACACAAAAAAAAATGCTACGTTAAACAAACCCGAAAAATGCTGAAGCAAACATAAATAATGTTCAAGTGCATTTGTTTCACAATAATAAATTGTGAACGTTTTAAGTGCAATGACTTAGGGAAAAAATGCAATGAAAGCGTTATCATTAAATGTTTGTGTGTCGAAACTGACACCCAAAACAATTAAAAAGGTTGGATGAACGCAATGGGGGTTTGTGACCGAAAAGTAAATGCAATACGATATTGCGACATAAAAAGAATAAGTGACAAGCTAAGTTGCTTGTCAAGTAGGGTGGCATGTTCTTCACAATGACGGTGACATGCCTTAACTTATATAAATATATGTATAAGCTCGTTATTAATACTTAAAGTGTGCGCCCAAATAAACGTTAACCCACATTTTTGCTTATATATTTTTTTGCGATTGATTTAAATATTTTTATTCATCAGACTATGTTTGAAAAATGAATCAGATACTAAAATTTTTTTGATTTGTCAAAATTAATTGTATAGTTAGTTCACAATTAATAATCAAAAGCAAGTGCGTGAAAAAGTTTTTTAAACCTTTCGAAATAAGCACAAAAAAGTGACACGTATCCTAAGGTTTCTGGCCGCGAAGTTGAACGACGCGTGCGATGTTCGAAACATTTTGAGTGCCAAGTTAAAAGTTCCGGATAGGAATGCAAAGAAGAATACTGAAGCCGAAAAACGAGTAAAAACTAATAAAAATGTTTTTTTTTTTTCAAAAATTCGAATGTTGTATTACAGAGAAAAAACTAAAAACGGGTTTCAATTACAAATTTTATTGAATCAATTAATATTTAATTGATTTTGCACCTACCACTGAAATGCTAGTATTAACTAAAAAAATTTGCAGACAGTTTATTAAGACTCTTTCAATTAAAATAATAATAATATCAATTAAAAGAGATATTGTTTTTCTTTACAACCTCAATTAAAAAGTTTAGTTAAATTGATTAAAACTTTAATTGAAACTTGAGAAGAAAACAATGGTAGTTTTAATTGAAAACTCGTATTTTTTTATTTCTTTTATATGCCCCCTTTTAAATAAAAAAAGAAATGTAGGTTTGTAAATTAAATTGACATTTTATTTATAATAAAATTAAAGCTTTTTAATATAAAAATGTATTATAAGAAAACAAATAAAAGTAAAGACAAAATTTTTGTTTTGCTTGTCTTGTTTTGAACTTTTCTTGTAATTGAATTGCTTTCTTAAAAAATCACACACAACTTTAAAATGATAGTTTAATGACACTTATACTTATTGAAAATTTAATTATTTACAAAAATTATAGTTTAATTGTCCTTTTTCGATACGGTTTATTTAAATCCACATGTGCACTTTTATTACCACAGATAAAACACGAAACTAAATTAAGTTTTCGTGCGTACACGAATATCTCAACAAAAAGAGTGTTGCAAACTCTAGGGAAACAACTACGATTTTGCGTGTATTTGAAATCGGTAAACTATTCAACTTATTGAAAGTTAATCATTTGCGATTTTTTTTTCTTTTTAATAACAAATTAAATAATATATTTATATAATTAAACCTTTGTTTAATTATTTAATCTAAATAAAATAAAAAAAAATAGTTTGCCAAATTTTTAAAAATGTTGTTTACAAGTTGTCAACACTGTATATATATTAGAAAATTCAATAAATTTTTTAATTGAATCAATTAAAAAAATTGTTTAAATTGCCAATGATATTCAAACAATCGATTAATTATATATTTATGGTCCATATTTTTTTCTGTGTATGGACAACAAAATTTATGTATTTTTGGATTTTTCACAGCTTCCCGGACGAAAGTTTTATGTAACGGATAGTCTTAGAGAAGTCCCGAAATAGTACCAATTAAAAAACTATCGAAATTTCCAAAAAAAAGTTCTCAAATCTATTTCCAATTTTCGATATACGTGGGCAGCAAAATAACAACAGAAATGGCTTATGGGAGGCATAGCAGAAATATTAATTAAACTCTTAACTTTTATATAAGATGGTACAAAATATAAATCTGTATAAAACTTGAATTAACAAAATGTTTTATTTTCGCTTAACTCAGTCTGTATTAACGTAAATATTTGTGTGTTAACGTTTATTTGGGCTCACACTTTATTTTTTATATATAATATGACCCATTATCTGTAGAAAAATAAAGAATATTTTGAATTTTTTTTTAAAGTTAAGTAAATATTAAAGAGCTTATTCTTAACCGGTTAACTGCATAATTAATATTTGTCATTACAAAACGTATATACAATTCCTACGATTTCTAATGAATGAAAGACCGAAATTTAAATGAGCAATTTTTTAAACTCATTAAAGACGCGTTATAGATCAGCTCCACAGTTTTAAATCAAACTTTGTAGACTCTATCAAAAATAGTTATATCTTAAATATAAAATCATATCTCATTTGATAAAACCAGATCGATATTTAATCTAATGCGAGTCTATCTCAAAATTGGGGTACCCCGTAATATCCAATTAGATCCCTCAAATATATTACTAGATTTAATAAGATCAAAATTAGGGGATCCAATATTACCTAATTAAGATCTTGATAAATTCCAAAATATCTAATCCAAAGTAAAAACATTTACATATATTATATGTAAATACATGTGTTTATGTATGTTTATATATAAACGTTTATTAATCTAAATTTACGATGCCACATATATTTACATATTATTATATAATCCAATATGACATATACACTTATATATGGTTGATCTAATTATGTTCGAATACATGTATAAAACACAAATATAAATTATATAATTAGATATAGTGTAATATTTCCTTTTGGATAAAACGATATCTTGACCCATTTATATGGATCAAAATTAATCTATGGAAATTTTATAAATGTTTCTCCAATAATATGCTCAGCATTGCCTAACTTTTATACTTTTCTTTGTACAAAAATTTTGAAAATACTATACGAAGACAGCGGGTAGCAACTACTTATATCTTTAAGCAGCTCAATAATACCTATCGTTTGAGTACATGACGAAATTAGAAAAATTTTAAAATTCAGGACATGCTAATACATAGCCTGCGGCAAAGACGATTTACATTTTTCTGGTAAGGAACAATATCCCTATGGGGAATGGGACCAGTTCTGCGTGTGCCGCATGATCGGTCCCTTCGTGCCAGAGACCGGTCCCCTGCTAAACCCTACCCTATGTAAACAACTGGCAACTTTAACATTGGCTTGTGATAGGAGGAAGTCATTTGTCCTGCTTTAAACCACATAGTGGCATGCCACAGGACTAACCAAAGATGGGCATACCACAAGACTGTCGCAAAAGGGCCACGTCGTATAAAATAAACGGAAACTAAACAGCTTCCAATGGGTAAAATTCTGGCCAACTGGCTGTTTGTTGTTAATAAGCATTCTGGTTAAGTGGTATGTCCTCCCTTTACCAGTCACAGGATTGGTAATTTTAGGACAATTGACACTACTTAACCCACACTTCAGTATAAAATTATACCAGTCCTGTGATAAGTCCTTCTTTAACCAGTCACTTTTAGGTCAATTGACTCCTCATTCCCCATAGGGATATAACTTTGAACAGCGTTGGATATAGTGTTATTCAAAATGAATTATATTTTTTGGATATTACACACATCAAAAAAGTATTAGAAAATCAAGTAGAAACAACATTGAATTAAATAGAAACAGCTTTGAATACAGTTTAGTTTTAATAAACTCATAATATTTTAACAGTAACTGATTGTAGTTTGCTTAAAAAGTAATCAGTAAACTTTGTTTTCTAAGGAATATACATTAGCGGTATTTACTCTTGATAGCATATATGCAAGGATAGAATAAATGCTAGGACTCTTTTTCTTTTTTTATATGTATTGCATATTTTAATTTCATGTATTTTGCAGTTGTGGTCTTGCATACTATAGCATTTATAGAAGATCTGCAGGCTTTGCAAGGTCTGCAAGATTAGTTTGCTACCAAGAGTGAAAATTGCTATTCAAACTACAAAGAAATATTTTTTTAAACTTATTTTACCATTTATTAAAAAACAAACTACACATCAATACTGTTTTTCTGTACCAGTTATTATTTTCTGTACCAGTTATTATTTTCATTTAATAGTAAAAAAAAGAAAAACTTTAGTTTTTGGGAGTTAATTTTTGATAGTTAAAATTGTTTTTTAAATTTTTTTTTCATTTAATTTTTTATAGTAAAAATTAAATAAAATCTTTAACTTTCACTGATTTTGAGTTAATTTTTTAAAAAATACATTTGATTTCAAATAAAAAAATGTGTTTACTTTATAAGACAATACCACTTAATTATATAGTTTTGGAACATAAAATTTGTTCTTGATAATTTTTGATCATTTCGTTGTTTCATTTAAAAACATGTTTTTTAAATCTTTAAAATTGTTGATTTCTAGAAATTTTTATTTTAAACCTAAATACTTGAAGTTACTAAAACCATACCTACTATCGGCTAAAATATAAAATCATACATATTTATATAATCAGACATATTTACATCTAATTAGATATAATTTAATGGCCCGGATATGGACAAATCTCGGATAAAATTGTATCAAATTATCTTTAATTTGATATAATTGGATACATGCGGATGACCCATTTTCCGGATCAATTTGTAATCGCCTATATATGGGAACTTAACAAATAAGATATAATTTTATTAAAACTATAGTGAAATCTCAATGAAAATTTTAATATGGAGTCTACATATTAAAATTTTCATTAAGATTTCAATATAGTTTTAAACCATTTTAGTTTCTTTTATTTTAAATTGTCTCGACACATTGCACAATATTTATCTTTGCAACAAAATCTTTATTAATCAAGATAATCACAAAGTTGTTACTTCTGGCTTTCGAATCCTTGTATTTACTTTATAACAAGAAATATTAAAAATAGCAGGCTCATGTCTGCACTTTCCACTGAGTTTAGTCCATCCATTCATCCATCTCCCTATCCATTTATACATTCTACTGACATCCAATCAACAGACATGCTATGACACTTATAAAGAATAGAATTCAAAATGACTGGAAAATTTGTGTATACTGGATGTAAAATATCTAACAAGAATAAAGATAAAAAGCCATAAATACAAGAAACATTTCAAAAACAGTTGTAATTGCATAATATTTTTCTATATATAAATGCTGAATATTCTATTTTGCATACCTATGAGTATCATAATAAAAAATACTTGACCTGAAAGGACATCCAACAAAAATGGAATATGACAGTAAAAAAAAAATTCCTAAGAGACCTAAAACATAGACACAAATTTGAACATTAGGATTGCTACACTCATACAAATAAGTCTGTAGCAGAACGCTACTTAAAATTAGTTAAACATTACGTAGCAGAAAAAATCAGTAAAATTAGCAGAATCTTTTTGCTAAATATTAGTAAAATAAAAACAGAAAAAAAACTGTAAAATCTACTAAATTTTAGTTAAATTCTTAGTTGTTTGCATGAAAACTAAGCGCCATCTGTAGTGAACATTTTTATTGTAAATAATAAGACAACTAAAATACAGAGTTGTATCTGTATCTTTTATTTGTCTTGTCACTTTTGTATGTACATCAAAACGCTATATGCCAAAGAGTGAAGCGAAATCTTAAAAAATTAAAATAATAGAAAAATAAGTAATTATTTAATGACATAAGCACTGATTTTTCCAAAGCTATCAATATGTATTCATTGTTAACCCACTTGGCGCAACCGTCCTTTTAAAAGAACATGTGACAAATGAGAGAAAAGCGCCCTTATGTACGTGCATTTCTGTACATATTTTTTTATAATATTATTGCTTATGCTTTGTTATTTAGCTTCGCAACTCGAAAGCGTCAGTTGGTGAAAGCAGTTCCGGGTATTTTAATTGCTTATTGAGTGCTTAGCGAATAGTGATTTTTTCTAATAGTGCGTAATGGAAAAAACATGTAAGTAAATCATTTACATCCAGTTAATTGTTATTTTTTGTTAAAAAATTAATAAGAATAACATCTTAGTTAAACAATAAATAAATGGAAAGCTTGCGTAATGCTGTATTGCAGCGCAAAGTGTACTGTCTTTGGATAGTACTTTTAAAAGGACACCCGATTCCGGGAAATCTATAGGTTAAAAAAAAAGTCTTTTTATAAAAAATATTAAGAACCCCAAAGAGATTTAAGTTTCGAAATAAAAATTGAAGTTTTCAAAAAAAAAAAAAAAAATTCCGGCGCTATCTGGGTTAAAAGAAAAATATTTTTTAAATAATTTTTTTTTTTAATAAAAATGAAAATTATTCAAGTTCGAGGCCATACTCTATATTTCTTCATTAGGATATTGTCCTAACAAATAATCTATAGAGTTTTTTGTTTTCAAATTTATTATTTGACCCTTTCAGGAATGTGTTGATAGATCTATTTCGGGAATTTTCTAGGTTCCCATCATCAGAACACGTTTTGAAAGTGGTAACAATCCCATGCCAAACATCAAACATTCATATGAACTAGTTTACTCACTACATGAGAACTAATATACATATGAGTTTGAAGTTAAAGATTATAACCATTGATCAAAAAATAAATTGAAAACTTGTTTGATGTGCAAGGTCCACCTCTGGTGGATATTCAATACACTTTTTTTGTTTTGTTTGATGTTTGGCATGGGATTGTTACCGCTTTCAAAACGTGTTCTGATGATGGGAACCTAGAAAATTCCCGAAATAGATCTATCAACACATGCCTGAAAGTGTCAAATAATAAATTTGAAAACAAAAAACTCTATAGATTATTTGTTAGGACAATATCCTAATGAAGAAATATAGAGTATGGCCTCGAACTTGAATAATTTTCATTTTTATTGCACAATTAAAGGTCGAAAAAAACATAGTTTATATTTTAAATAAAAATTATATCAAACTTAATTTTTTTTTTTGTATAAATTTTAAATTAATTTATATACACAAAAAAAAAAACCAATTATTATAGTCCTTCAATTCAGAAAAAAATATTTACTTTTTTTTTAAAGCTATAGAGTATTTTTTATAGTTTTATTTTTTATTAGTTCATAATAAAACCATTTACATAAATGCTTCTAAATATATTTCTACAAATTACGACGTGCTCACTACATTTGTCTACGACACAATATAAAAAATACACAAATACTGAAACGCAAATAATATTTTTATTTTTTTTTTTAACTTTAATAAATTTAGCAAAAAAAAAAGTAGTTAAAAATTTAGTATTTCATCAAGTCAAAATAGCAAAATTTTTAAATATAATCTTAATTTGAACTAAAAATTAGTTTAAAATTTGCAAAGTTGTATAACTAACGGCTTTAATAATTGTTGTACTAACTTTTTTCTATGAGCGTAGATTTTCAGACTACAAGATTTGTTAGTGTTGTGGTATTTGAATCGAACAATCATATTATTAATAAGACTTCATTTTAACAGGGGATTTTTAAACAAATTTCGAAATTTATTTTACGACAATTATTGATAAAATTCGATTAAATGTTTGTTCATTTAATGGAAAAATTTATTGAAATTGATTAACCTTTTTAATATAAACTAAATTATTACAAATACACTTAGAATACTATTTAGGTAAAGACCGCTGCAAATGTAGTTGAAAACAAATGAAATTTCACTTGAAGAAAGTACGACTTACATTTCAGCAAATTCAACTAACAATGTCATCTGTTTTTTACTGTTCAAAAAATGAACCACAATTACAGTAAAAATTAACCACATATGTATGTAGTAAAAAATTAACAAACAAACAAAACTACTGCATAAAATGAATGTAAAATCATAATACAGTAATTTGATTCAGTTCGTTTTTTTAAATGAACTATAATTGTAGTAACAAATTAAATTTCTTCTACAAATTACTGTTTTTTCATTTCAAAATAAAGATACTGTATTACAACTCAAATAACTACAAATATTTACAGCATAAATTTCCTTAGTGTAGTAATAAAAGTAGTGAAAAGTCGGTTATTTGCAACCCGATCTGGAAAAGTTCCCGGAGAGTCGATTACATTTGTGACAAACTAAAAAATCTCGTTTATTCAATAAAAATTTTAATTAAAAATTTTAGAATTTTTCAATTAAATATATAATTTTTCAATTAAATAAGTGTTACTAATAACAGTTATTCAGTCTATTTTAATTTTTTCGATGTCAAAAATTAGGCAAATAATAAATTTATAAAGGCTGCATTAGAAATTTGAATTGAATTTATACTTTTTCTTAAATAATTTAATTTAAAAAAAAATGTTTTGCTTTTGAAATAGTTTTGATTTTATGATTAGGTTTACCAAATCAAATCAATTTTATGATTAGGTTTACCAAAGTTCTCATAAACTCGATTTTGTCGGTTGTATGTAATGCCTCGATTTGAGTTAAGCCAATCATCGTTTTCTTTTGCGGATGACTGAAGATTAGGGTGAAGCATATGAAACAATTAATGGAAAACATATAAATTCAACCACTCGATTTCCTCCACTCATTCCATATATATAACATCTAATCCCAGCGGATATTAAAATATCGCGTTTCAAAATATGAAAAATATTCGATAATTTTAAAAAAGTAGTCGTAAATAATATTCCATATCTTTTTAACGGCTTAATCTACTAGACTCATTGATACCTCATTTTAAAGCTACTTAAATTGTGGTTTTACTAGTGTACAAAAACTATTCACTTCTCCACGGCAAAATGCATTGTTTTAAGAAACCGCGGTTCAAGAAGCTGTATTTCCAAAAACTGTTTATTTAAATTTTTTAAAAAATATATGTTAATTATAAATTACTTCCCTATGCCGTGTTCAACTCCCTATGTGGAGCCCTTTCGGTATACTCAGTTATATGTAAAAACTAGCTGACCAGGCAAACGTTGTTTTGCCTTCAAATTTTAATTGTAATTAATTCTTTAAATCAAGAAATTTCTTTTACGCAAAAAAAATAATTAAAAAAATAAATTCACATTAGTAAATCATTTTATAATTTGTAATTTCATGGGAAGCCCAACGCGGATTCATGTTTACTTCTTTGCCTTTTTTATTTATTCTAGGACTATGAGGAACGCTAAAACAATTTTTGAACAACATTATTAAATAACCTTGCAAAAAGTCTTGAATGTGATAATTTATTTTAATGCTTATTTGTTTTTTGCTTTTGGTATCACGCCCATTTATCCCATTCCGCCCATTTTCAGTTGGACTACTAATATTTGTAATTGATGGACTCGTACAAAATTTGAAGGCTATATAGCTAATATAGAACCCTAGATATTTAATATTAATATTAATTTTGTATATGAGCTAAATAATCACTTTGTATGGGAGCTGCCACGCCCACTGGTATGATCCCGCCCAATTTTCCCATAACTATTCATAGAATATGATATTAAATATTTACTTTGTATGGGAGCTGACACGCCCACTGGTCCGATCACTCCCATTTTTCCCATGACTATTCACATTAACAAATAATCAACGTGCACAAATTTCTAAGACTATGGCTATTATAGTACTGTAGATATATGATATTAAATATTTACTTTGTATGGGAGCTGCCACTCCCACTGGTCCGATCCCGCCCATTTTTTTCCTGATTATTCAAATCAGTAACATATGGGATACTGAAATGTTTCAAAACTCTTGCTATGACAATAGTCAAGATATATGATGTTATTCAATTTATGTGGGAGGGGCCACGACCACTTGAAATATATATAGCCGAAAACCTAATTTGGACTATAACCTTTCAAATGAAACCGGTTTGGGCCAAATCGGTTGGATAGTTTTAGAGTCTATAGAGGACAAACATACAAACATTGTATTTTATATATACACACAGAGAAATAAAGTGCCAACCGAATTGAAAAGTGTATTTCAATAGTAACAACTTATAAATTCAGTTAGTACAAAGATATTTAAATTAGATTTCTGAACACTTTGGGTATTTGAACTTAAATTCAGTTGAATTAACCAAACTTTGTTGTGAAAACTAATGTTCAGTTGTACCAAACGACTGAAATTCGTAATAACCGAATTTGAGTCCAAGTAAATAAATTTCAGTTGGCAAATGGCTAAATTTTTCTCTGTGTGTATAGATAGATAGATGTAAAAAAAAAATTGACTAAAAAGCCGATAACTCAGAAACATGCAGGAGTACCACATAAGAATTTGGTAATGGCATAGAAGAATAACCACGGAGCCTAAGTTAAAAAACCCATACCTAATCAATTAAGTGTCTTGTGAAATTAATTGAAAACCACCACTGATGCTTTCTAAATGCACATAATAAAATTTTGATTTTTCTTTCAAAGAATTTTAACTTAAATAAAGCAACATATCGCACCCCTGGAAACGTGTTATACATTAAATTAATATAATTGATTATTATCAATTTTGTACTTTTTTCAAAAAATATAAATTTTCTAAAAAAAAGTTTTTTGCAAATATTTCTTTAACTATATACATATAACTTCGTGCTCTGCGTCGCAAAGTCCTTTAGAAATAATAGGTCACAACCCCGATGCATCAAATTTTTCTGATTTTGTTGAACTGTGTTCTAAATAAAAATCAGAACATTGATTTTCTTCTTTTCTTTCTAGCACTCGTGATAGAAATTGTTAAAATTTATGATTATATTATTTAAGTTTTATAATATTATGATTAAGTAGTTACGCATGAGATAGTAAACTTATCGTTAAAAAACTTATTTGAAATCATAAAATATTTTAATAGAATATTGTTAATATTATCAATTAACTTTTAATGGAATACGATAATCAATAAACCCTAAATAACATCTGAAGGTATGTTAAGCTACTATTTTTGCATTCAAAATTATGATAACGATAAGATTTGAACAATAAAAAAAAGTTTTTGCAAAATTTATAATAAAAATTTAAATTTAATAAAAATTTAAAAGGTAAAAGAACAGTTAAATGCCAACCTTTTAACGGTAAAGGTGGTCAAAATCGGTAGCGAGAGAAAATAAAATGAAAACGTTAACGAGACTTCTAGTGTGTTTAGGCGCTATCAGTTTAATACAGGCTGGTATAGTAACTTCTAGGATAAAGGAATCTAAAATATATAATGAAATTTTCAATGAAGTATCAACTAATACTACAACAGGACCACCGATAACCGAAGGTCCTGTAACGGAAAATAAGGGAGTTAATGTTAAAGGAGATTGTTCATTTCGTGTTACTGGTGATTTAATTGGTCCTACTCCTTTATTTACTCCTCATGGCAAATATGATTGGTTAGTACCCAATCCAAAGGGTGTGGTAGAGATAAAAAATGGCCAATATATCGATATGTACTGTACGGATTCCTTTGTAGCTCCTTTTTTCAATGAAACTGCCATAACGGCGCAATGTTTACAAGGACTTTATTTTTTGGTAAATGACACCATTTATCCTTTTAAAAACTTTAGTTGCACAGCTTGGCCTACTTATACGGCCCGCCGCACTGGACGCCAGTGTAATGGTGGTACTGATTTATTAGAGGTGGGCTTTGAGATTAAGGGAGGTTTTTTACAAACTATGGATATATGCCATGATGAAATTAATGAAGTTACCCGTTATGTCCATCATGTTTTGAATCCCTCAAGTATGGCTTATCAACGCTCTGTAGCTAGACCCCGTTTTATTGAAGGAGATTTTTATGCTGACAAAAATGTGGACAAACTTTATACTAAAAAACAACAAAATATTACCATAAGCAATATTTTAGGAATGGATGCTTCTCCTTATTTCAATGATTCTATAGATATTTTTATGGCTCGTGGTCATATGGCGGCTAAAGCCGACTTTATATTTGGAGCTCCTCAAATGTCGACATTCCTCTTTGTTAATGTGGGTCCTCAATGGCAGGCATTTAATGGTGGCAATTGGGAACGTGTGGAAGATGGCGTACGCAAATATGTGCCGAATAATGGTTTGACAGTGGATTGTTATACCGGCATCTGGGGTGTTTCAACATTGCCTGATGTTAATGGCATACAAAGAGAATTATATTTGGCTTTTGATGAAAATAACAATGGTTTAATACCAGTACCCAAGATCTACTTCCGTGTAGTCATAGATCGTGCTTCCCTAAAGGGCATTGTTTTAATTGGTGTTAATAATCCTCATGCTTCTTTGGAAGAAATTATGGCAGAGTATGTTATATGCGAGGACATTGGTCATAAAATCGATTGGATCCAATGGGCCAAAGAAGATTTACATAAGGGCTATTCATATGCCTGTACGGTACCTGACTTCTTAAAAGTTGTTAAAGATTTGCCTCTGGAAGATCTTGAAACTTTGGGTATATTGGGTATAGAAGAAGAAGATCTTGGTTGTTCATTACGTTTTAATGATGCCTTAAGTGGTCCTGCTCCTTTATTGACACCCGAAGGTATTTATGATTGGTTTGAGCCTAATCCCGAGGGAATAATTGAACTCAAACATGGTGAATCCATGGATATGTATTGTTCTCCATCTTTTAAAGCTCCTTTTGAAAATTCTTCTGAATTAACCGCCACATGCTGGAACGGCATGAATTTTATAGTAAATGGTCAGTTGTATGATTTTAGTAAATTCAGTTGCTCAGCTTGGCCTGTTTATACAGCCAGAAGTACTAATCGTAGCTGTAATGGTGGTACCGATCTCTTGGAAGTTGGTTTTGTGATGTCCGATAGATTTTTAAAAACCATGGATGTTTGTCATGATGAAATAAATGACGTTACACGTTATGTTCATCATGTTTTGACCCCCTCTAGTGCGTCCTATCAGAAATCGGTAACACGTCCTAATTTTAAACCTGGTGATTTTTATGCTGGTAAAAATGTTGATATTCTCTATACCCAAGTACAACAGAATATTACCATTAGTGAAATTTTGGGTATGGATGCTTCTCAGTACTTTAATGGTTCCAATATATATTTGGCTAGAGGTCATATTGCTGCTAAGGTTGATTCTCCTCAAAGAGCGACATATTTCTTTGTTAATTCTGCTCCTCAGTGGCAGGTGTTCATCACTGGTAACTGGGAACGTGTGGAAGATGGAGTACGTAAATATGTAGCCGATCACTCTTTAACTACAGATTGTTATACTGGTGTTTGGGGTATTTCCACTTTACCCGATATTAATGGTATTCAAAGAGAGTTATATCTGGCTTTTGATGAAAATAATAATGGTTTAATACCAGTTCCCAAAATCTATTTCAGTGTTGTAATCGATCGTAAGACCCGACAGGGTATTGTTTTTATTGGTGTTAATAATCCTCATGTTTCTATACAACAAATCCATAATGAGTATTTAATTTGTGAAGATATTGGTCATAAAATAGATTGGATTAATTGGTCAAAAGATGATTTGATTAAAGGTTATTCTTACGCTTGTTCAGTGCCAGATTTTATAAAAGTTGTTAAAGATTTACCTTTGAAAGATTTGGAAACTACTGGTGTGTTGGGCCTAATGGAAAGTAATGTAGAAAATGTTTGAAATTTACATTAATTTTTGTAAATATTCAAAAGTTGACTAAATTGTAATTTGTTAGCATTACTTTGAAAATAAAATTCAGAATTTTACAAGCGAAAAAAAAATTGTATAATTTATTAAAATTCAGATAGCAAAAACTCTAGTTATTAAAAAATTAGCTACAAATTTGACAAGAAGTTAAGGTAACTCTGTTACTATGACTTGTTCCAGTTTCAATAAACTAGTTCTTTTTATACACTTTATTTTACTTTGCAGGAAGTTTGAGACTCCATTTGTAATACATAAAAAAATAATTCTGGGACCCTATTAACCATATACATTCTTAATAGCGATGTTCACCTGTCTCTTGAAATGCAATATATTCCGCCAATATAGAATTGGGTTTACTAGTTTTTGTTCAAGTTGTTTATTGACATTATAAGCAGTTTGGTATTGAAAACGTGTAAACTCTGTTCTGGGGTTAAAAAGTTATGAGTGAAAATGTATAATTAACTCGAAGTTTTCTATACAAAATAGTACATACTTATTACGTTACGACGCAATTGTGTAAGTAATGGCAATTTAACATTATTTTTTCCACTTACATTTATTTTCAACTATTTTTTTCCGTAATACTTATTTTTTTCTCCTGTTTATATTACGTCGTGTAAGTAATGACAATTTACCACTTAAAACCGCTTAATATATTTTCCCACAAGCATTTTTTTTTGCTTATTTTTTTTTTGAGAAATTTTTATGCTTTTCTTAAGTGACATAATGAGGGGTGGTATAAAAAAATTCGCTATTTTTTATGAAATGTTTCATAAATACTATGAAAAGTTACATTGCATAAACATCTATGAAACATTTCATAAATATGATGAAGCTTTACCTTTGAGTGTACAACATATCCAAAGTTCATTTAAAGCGTCGGGTTCGACTCGGAATATGTCAATTGTCAGTGGTAAAGTTTGATGTTTTTCCGAGATACTCAACATAGCAGGTTTTTAAAGAAGCACCTGGTTTTTAAGTGTGTGTTTTTTAAAATTTTCTAGATCGGCCTTTTTGAATGTTACTTTATTTTTTCAAATTAAATAAAATATTATTTATTCATATTCATCCGACTGTTACGCTGGATATTAAGAAGTGAGATCGAATAATTCGTGACACAGATTTTCACTTACATAACTGTTTTTATGTTTAAAGGTTTTTTGGATGAAGTTGTCAGATTATGTGTACAAAATATTGGCCAAATCGGATAATTAGGTTGTTTATAAATGGGCTTTGAACAAACAGTGATGACAAAAAAACTTAAATTTTTAATAAAAAACCTTAAATTTTGTACAAAAAAAATATGCTTAATAGTCTAGAACTCAAAACAATCAATGATATCTTTTTAAATTATTGATGAAGGCTAAAAAACAAGTTCCCACTACTGTCACTTTTTTTTGTAACTGGTTTGCTCCTATCAATTAGTGCTCTAAAGATGTAAAAAAAACTCTATTACGCTTTAATATTTTGCACACATAATCTGGTAACCTTCTTTAAGGTAAATTGACAATAAAAGCTCAGTGTTAGTACACAAAAGCAGTTAGTTGTACACTCAAAAAAATAAGTTAGTACAAAAGTTAGTAAAACGTCTTGTAAATCAGGTATACTATTTTTTAGCGAATTTTTTTGCTAAAAGCGTGTTTTCAGCTAAACTTTTTGTTATACTTATTCAGCACTTATATATATTATTGTTTTACTAATTAATTTTGCTAAAAAAAAATTTTGCTGATAAGCACATTAATAGTGTGGACGACAACCAGATTGAAAGATATACGCAGAATGAAGCAGATGTCGCGGCATGTCAAGATGTAGTAGAGAAGAGGATAATGATACTAAAAAGTACAACTCTAATAAGACATATAAAAAAATCAACCATGGAAGATTTTTGTATCTGTTTTTCATACATAAAACAAAATTGAGGATTAAAACAACTTAAATTTTGCATTGTCACCGGCTTGTGAAAATAATTGTCTTTTAATTAAATAAAAGACAAAATAAAATATTTAAATTTAATTTATTTCTAAATTAAATGTTTATAGATTAATAATCTAGTGTGGTCAAATTGCAAACAAACATATACAGACACGTAGACAGAGTAAAGCGAAAGACAAAGACACACATCTTAGGTAGATTTTTATGGTTCCTTTTTCTTATTGCAAAAAAAAAGTGTTTATTTTTTCGTTTCGTTTCTATAATTATCTTCGGCAGTTGCGTCCTTTAAAAGATAGCATCATTTAGACAACCATTGATGTAAGTAGTTGAAAGAAAATTTTTGTTATGTTATATATATTTATTTCTATATATTTTCAGATATTAAATTAATTAATGTCGTCAATGTGGGAAAATGAAAATTTATATATTTCGTAATTATTGTAAATTATTTTTAAAAGAATCACCAAAATATGTTTTATGATTTTCAGCAAATAAATTAACTAAATTACAATTTTTCTACAAATTTTTTGCGTTTTTTTTCAGTCTACTAAAATTCAGCAAAAAATTTATTAATTTTTAGCAAGGCATTTTTATTTCTAATCCACTAAGTGTTAGCAAAACTTTTGCTGAATGTACTAATTTTGTTGCTAAAAATCAGCTCGCTGATTTTCAGCAAAAGATTTTGCTGACATTAGCAATTTTTTTGCAAGCACCCTCCTGACTAAAATTTTGCTGACTCAGCAAAATTTTTTGCTGACTTTACAAACTTTTTTTTTTGAGTGTACGTGAATATGTGTGTCGGGATTTTATTCAATCTCACTCTTTACTAACATTTTCAGGTTTTTTTTTTTATTAATCTGGGGAAAATATGTTCATAATCATTATGGTTTTAATTTTTAATTGCTCCCTATAAATTTTGCTACTTTGTTAACTGCGTTTTTATCAACTATTTTCACTATTTTTTTTTTTTATAAATTTTACTTATGATGACTGCTTAAATAATTTTCAAACTTCTTATCTTGTTGTTATGGTTTTAACTACTAATTGACTGATTTATTTTGATCATTGTTTGAAGTGATTTTTATTTTATTTGTTTGGTCAGTGAAAATCGCGTGTTAGTCTTTATCTTTAAAGTTATTGTAATAAAATACTAGATAAAGGCAATCTCGTGTTGGTAGTTTTTCTTTAAAATATTGAAAAAAAAAACTAATAATAAACTCTTGCGTTAATGTATGTTTATATCAGGGATGGAAAATTCAGTATTTTAGTACTTTTTCATTTGAAAAGTACAGTAGTACCCACTCGAACAATTTAAACTTTTTGAACAGACAGACTCAGAAGACAGAAGACTCCAATATAAATGAAGATCAAATATATATGTATATAGTAAATGGATTCACAGACCCCTATAACGATGAGTTACGAACCTAATGATAAACTAAATATACCCTGCTACTGATAATTTTGAGATATAGAGAGAATAAATAAAAAATTATCTTTCATCTTTAAGTAAATATCTTAACAAAGTTAAAAAACAAAAGAGCTGAGCCTACGTCACGTGCATGACCTTTCCAAACATATACGTACGTTGTGCTCACGTAGTTATCGTAAAACTAAAGAATTCAAACACCAAAAGTTGATGTATGTTACAAAACAATGAAAACGACTTAATAAAAACCAAAGAGCAACAGGTGTATGAATAACTAATTTTTTTAATAATAAAGTTTATAAAATTAATAAGTGATATAAAAACTATGTAGAGAAATTAAAAAAAAAAAAATGTTAACAGATTTAAAGAGCCATTGAACAAGATATATAAAATAAGTGAGATGTTGTTTTATTTTTAACTTTAGTTCAAATTTAGTTTAGCAAGTGAAAAGATGTCAAGAGATTTTGTGAAAGTTTGTCATAATATTGTGTTTATTTTATGGTTTTTAAATTTACTTATTGTTAATATTGAATGCCGCAAAGCCATTCAACCAATTGAAGATGTTGAAGATATAATTAAAAAATTAAATAATATTAATTTTAATGATATTGACACTGAAGGTAAGTAGAATTATGAAATATTAATAATTTGTTTACTCTATTTTTATATGAGTCACACTTGGGAAGTTTTCATTAATGCACACAGAGAGTGCCAACCGAATTGAAAAGTGTATATTAATGGTAATAACTTATAAATTCAGTTAGTACAACGATATGAACATTAGATTTCTGAATATTTTGAGTGTTGCAACTAAAATTCAGTTGAATTAAGTGAATTTTGTTGTGAAAACTAATGTTCAGTTTTATTAACCAACTGAAATTCGAAATAACCGAATTTGAGTTGCAGTAACCGAATTTCAGTTGGCAAATAGCAAAATGTTTTTCTGTGTGTAGTGCAATTTGGTTACACTGTTGAAACTAACGAAAATGGGAACTAATTTAATACTAAGATAATGATAATGATAATAAAATATTTTGTTTTAGAAAAGATATTTATAACACTGTGCTACACAGAAAATTCACTCGTCAAAGGACCTAGTGTAGGCTGCAAGTCTAGCTGAGTGTATTACAAAACCGGTTTGAGAATTTGCAATATACCCTAAAATTTTCGATATAACGATAAAATGGTATTTTTTACGACTGGCACTTTTAAACATTTCTTATTCAGCCAATTTCTATCTGAATTTAAATTTTTGAACGGTATTTAAAAGAAAATTATCAAGTCATTCTTAAAAATTTATACTTTCTTTATATTATTAATATAAATAATTACAGCTTTTTTTAATAGCAATTAAAATTTTAAATTTCTTTAAACTTTTTTTACTTTTACGAGAGTTTTTTTAGAATCTTTTTTTAGAACAACAAAGTGCTTAAAGTTAATATTTTCCTGAGTAAAATATGCTTCCATTTATTAAAATCGGTTAAAAATTGACAAAGTTATGGTCTGACAAAGATGGTCTTTCAAATAACATTAAACAGAGGGTTACTTTGGCACCAAGAGCATCTAAGGGTTAATTCAGAATATTTTTTTAGGAATTCAAAAAAAGGCTGCAGCAAGGTTTGTAAAGAAAATGGACTTAAATATTTTTTGTTTAAATATATATAAATTCCCGCAATATCTCCAGAATCTTCAGATATTGTGTTATAATATATTAAATCCAGTTTCTTAAAATTCGAAAGTAGTAAGCAAAGCTTTGACTTTTTTGTAAATTGAAATAAACAAGTCTGGCATCATTTGTTGCCACATGACCACATCGGCGTTGTGGTGTAATGGTTAGCGCGTTGGACTTTTACACAGAAGGTCCCGGGTTCGATCCCCGGTGCCGGCAACATCAAAATAATATGTATGAGTTTTTTCTATCCCGCATACGTATCGCAATGCCCACCTTCGGTGTTCTCATAGCAATTAACCCCACCGAAGTAAAATAATGAATCAGGGCTATGAACCAAAAAGCTTCAATAAGTTCGTCAACTCTCCATCAGGTGGCGAGCAACAACTGTTCTAAGACTTATCATCTCGCGCAATTACAGTGTTGCCATGTCTGAAGCCCTTCATCTTTCCCCACCTTTCATCTCTATACTATCCCTTTCCAAAGAAAGCAACACACTAAATATATAGGAAGTATTTCCTGAGTGTTGCCTCTCTTTAAAAAAAAAAAAAAAAAAAAAAAATGATGGCTAATTGAATCTCGAGTTACTGTTATAAAATAAAACAACAAAATTTACTAAATTAGCCAATTTTATGACAACACTTGTTATAAAACAAAATTTCCCCGAAATCCGTAAAAATCAAATCGTTTCCCTACCCAAGTGTAAGGGGGGATATTTTTAATTTTTTTTACTTTTATTTTCTAAGATGTTTCAAACAATTCCCTAGAGTGCAAATATCAATTTTTTTGCTTTTGTTGAAGAAAACATTTTAAAATTTGAAATTAGAGATTTGAAAAGCATCCCGAAAATTTTGTCCGTTTTTGACATTACCTTACAGGTTAACGAAACCCAAAAAAAAAATTATTTCCATATCTCTCAATTTTGAGTATTTTGAATAAAAAAAATTCTATTGTAGTAATCAATTTAAAAAACTTTTAAGATGTGTGATCAACTTTTTCAGTCAAGTAATAATTGGCACATTAGTGGTCTGAGGCAGTATTTATTACTGGGCTAGGTATTAACCGATTTTGGATTTTTATACCTTTTTGAATACATAATATTATCATTATGTCGAATAATTAATCAGTTAGAAAAAAAACTATTACAATATTTAAAAAAATTTGCAAAAACTGAAAAAAGTAATTTTTCCCCCATATAAACGCATGTCTCGCTCTTTAAGGCCTAGTCGCTTAGGGTAGGCGTTGTCGTAGAGCCCTATAATTACACATGAGTTATACTCAACTCAAATATAAAAAAATTAGAGGGTACCGTATTAGCATTTCCAATATTTAAATTTATGCAACACTCTAAGGGACACTCTAATGTTTGTATTAGTTCAGATATTATTGTATGCTATTATATTTACTCTTTACTAAAGTATGTTTTCTTAATTTGTTTTATTGCACAACGCTCATTGATTTCAGTGAACCAAACTAAAGACTCATTAATTGAAATTTACCATAATAATGACCTACTTTATAAAATAATAGTGCACACCATAAAAATGTACAATAATTTTCTTCTGTTCTTGTTTCATCTTCATTAAGGACCTCCTTGCTTATTGAATATACAACGAGATTTTCCCAAAGGGAATACACCTCAACCCCTATACATCATAACCTGAAACAAATCAATTTTGGATGCCCAATGAACGTGGCCAATTACAAATACCACGTGGAGCAAGTATTGAATTGCATTGTTCAAAATCATTTGCCAACGTAACAGAAGAGAAAAGCAACAACAACAACAACAACAACTTGAACAACGTTAAAAAGTTCAGTAACATCTTAAAAGTAGCCAGGAATACAAGGATACTACAACCTCGTTGCTTACATGATAAAACATTCCTTTGGCAAGGAGAAAAATATGAGTTTGGACAATTCATTTGTGAACAACCGGCAAAATATATGGTTGAACAACTGCATGAAAGATGTCCAACTATGACAGATGGCCAGGCATCCGTTGAAGCTCAAATGTACCGTGTAGGTTTTAACATAACTGCCTCACGTAGTGGTGGTCCTGATGGTCGTTTTATTGAAACCATGCGTATCTGTTATGATGATACAGTAATGCGTACATTGTATGTGCAACATACATTGTTGCCAGCCAGCATACATTTTCAAAAAAACATTAAACGCTTGAATTTCAGCAAGGCTGGCTATTTCAAGGATCTCAATATGAATCACCTGTACACACAAAAGCATCAGCGAGAACAAGCAGCCACTTTGTTACAGGGTCAACATGAACATCTTTTCGACAACAATACATTGTTTTTGGCTCGTGGACATTTGGCTGCGAAATCCGACTTCATCTATGGCAACCAACAGAGAGCTACATTCACTTTTTTTAATGTTGCACCCCAGTGGCAGGCATTCAATGGCGGCCAATGGGCAGCCCTCGAGGATGAAGTACGTAAGTTCGTTGCAAAGTCAAATCTACGAATTGATTGTTATACTGGCACCTGGGGCATATTGCAATTGCCACTCAATTCTACCGCTGCCACCAATAGAACTATACAACGTGATTTTTACTTAACCATGGATAACAATAACAATGGTCTCCTACCCGTACCCCAGCTGTACTATCGTGTACTTGTCGACCGTACGCAGCAACCCCACCGTGGCATTGCACTGGTCGGTGTAAATAATCCTCATGCCACTCTTAATGAAATTAACGCTTCATATGTAATCTGTGAGGATATACGTGAACAGGTTGCATGGTTACGTTGGATGCGTAATAAAAATTTAAAAAAAGGTTTTATGTACGCCTGTCAAGTGACAGATTTTGTTACTGCTGTTGGCCATTTGCCTATAAGTCTATTAAATGTAACAGATATTTTAGTCTAATGAATTCAGGTTTGTTAGTATGTATTTTTACAATGAGTAGCTTAAATTGTCAATTAAGTCAAAAACTCAATATAAGTTAGAATAATTTATTTATTGAATGTCATAGTTTTTATATATGGTTAGTAGGGTGGGGCGATTTGTATGGAAGGAAAAAAATCTTAATGGGCGTATCGCGTTTCTGATTTTTGGGATTGTACTGAGGAAAAAAGTCCACTAGACCATAAGTCTACGGTGAAAATCGAGCTTCCAGATGTGTGGGTGGTTGTGGTGTAATGGTTAGCGTTAGCGCGTTGGACTGTTACACAGATGGTCCCGGGTTCGATTCCCGGTGACG
The DNA here is from genome assembly GCA_021234595.1 of Delia radicum. Taxonomy (NCBI): domain Eukaryota; kingdom Metazoa; phylum Arthropoda; class Insecta; order Diptera; family Anthomyiidae; genus Delia; species Delia radicum. Next base: position 235,203,264 of record CM037853.1, on the reverse strand, counting down.
ACAACATCAATTTAGAAAAATAATATGTATGAGTTTTCTATCAATTATATGTACCGCTACACCCACCTTCGGTGTTCCCATAGCACTTAACCCCACCGAAGTAAAATAATGAATCGGGGCTATGAAACAAAAAGCTTCAATAAATTCGCCAACTCTACATCAGGTGGCGAGCAACAACTGTTCTAAGACTTATCATCTCGCGCAATTGCAGTGTTGCCATGCTTGAAGCCCTTCATCTTTCACCACCTTTCATCTCTCCACTATCCCCTTTCCAAACATAGCAACACATTAATTAATAGGAAGAATTTCCTGAGTGGTGCTTCTCTTTTAAAAAAAAAAAAAAAAAAAAAAAATAAAGTATGCATACAATGAAGCAATAAAGTATGCATACCATGAAGCACTAATGTTGTCAACATACAAAAAAGAGCTTCTTAGTGCCTAAGAAGGCATGAATTTATTGCTTCTAAGAGCACATGAAGCGCTTGTTTGAAGCACTATTTTTTGCTGGGGATAAACATTTATGTTTTAAATATGTTTTTCATTATTTTATTTAATTTTGTCTATATCTAAAGTACAGTGTACTTTTATATGAAAATGTATAAAACAACTATTTGCCAAATATTCGGTACTCGGTATTCGTCAAATTCGCCATGACATCTCTAGAAAATATTCATTTAATATCAACCATCGCAAATAGAGTTGTCAAATATTCGACCTATTTAAAAAAACCGGGTTCCGAATACTTAAAAATACAGAGTTTTTTAAAGACTGGTTTTCGGCTTTTAAATTAAAACAAACAATAAAATTAAAACAATAAAAATAAAAAAAAAAAAAATTAAAAACCAGTTCGAATAACTAATTTTCCGGTTTTTATAAATCGTTTGTATTGCTAAAATCTAAAAATGTTCGCAACAAGTTTTAAAAAAATTTACTAAAATTTTCAGGAGTTGTAAATTAAGAAAAAAAAAAAATAATGTACGCCTTGCGATTTATTGAGGTCTTGAAATCAAATTCAAAGTTACAAGATTACGATAGTATTAGACCCCAAGCGAAAACTTTTATAGCCTTCACGGTCATTATTAGAGAAGACAATAAAAGCGAGATTCAATGTATTTAAATCTAAAAAAATATTAAGAGTTTCCACAAGTTGTACTAAGTGTTGTATGTTGTATTTTAAAAATAGAGATGGTAAAATTTTATTTCAATTTGACGAAGATTTTGGATTTTTTTTGTTGTATTTTCACTCTGTTAGCACACTTGAACATAATACACTAAACACGTGCACAAATGTTGTATCGTTCTATCATCTATTGTTGTATATTTTAAAATAAATCTATTTTTGATACGACTATACATCATATACAATATTTAGTACACACTTTTTGAACAACCTTATAGTGAAAAAAAAATACAAAGCTTTGGAAAACCCTTCTTTAAAAAAAAAAAGTTATAAGAAAAACTAATATTTTATGAGTAAACAACATTTTTAGCCAGAAAATCTTTACGAAAGCAACTAAAATCTCAAAAATCTGAAGAAGATTTTTTTAAGCTCAAAATCGGAAAAACAAAAGCCCAAAAGGGTGAAAAAGGTGCAAAAGGCAAAAAACTGAATAAAGCAAATTTATTCTTACATGATTTTAAACTTGCTAGCATTTACAATTAAGAGAACCCTTAAATATTAATCCAAAATTGCATATTTCGCTGAAATTTCCTGTTTGAAAAATATTCGAAAATGCCGAATTATTCTCGAATAACTCGAAAACCGCCCTTTTTGAAAAACTGAGTTTAATAAACCGGAAAAATAAAAAAAAAAACAGTTTATCGAACAATTTGGAAACCGGTTTTGACAACTCTAATCGCAAATATTTAATTATAATTAATACTAATTTTATTCTATATATTATGAATCACAGAGCGTAGATGAATGTGACATCGATTATACGTACTTATATTTTCATTGACTTTACGAGTCGATTATAAAATTATAGATCCGTTGGACATTTTTCAACCAATCTTTGTAAATAGAGAAATTTTTGTGTTTTTTTTTTTGCCATAAAGCACCCTCTAGTGGAATTATTAGCAACAACATTTTAAACTTTGACAGAATATAAATCCTAGACGGATATTTTATAAATTTATAGTTTTTCTACTTGTGTGAAATCTTTATTTAAAAATACATATATTCAAAATAATTTTTTTTAAATTTTTTTTGGAAAAATATCGTGGTTTTTGACAAATTTTAAAAAAGAAAAAGCTTCAATATATTTATAAAAACTTCATGGGTTGTCGTCCAATGTAACACTTCATAAATATGATGAAACTGTTTCATTAAAGTTCCCATTGAAGACGAGGTTCATCATATGTTTTTCAAGATGTTGAATTACTGTCTTCATCCAGTAAACAAATATGGCCGTTAAAAAGTACTGGCGCCGAATTACGGCATTCGTGATCGTAATTTTTCGATCGAAATTAATTTTCTATTTCCGAAAATTAAACATTTTAACGAAATTTTTTGATCAGTAATATTGTAGTTTGATCCTTGATTAGAAATAAATGTACAACTTTGTGTTTTCATTATTAGTATTTTTGTAATTACTCATTGGAAAAACTGTTTTCGAACGATTTCACTCGATCACGAATGCCGTAATTCGGCCACTGGTTCGAAAAACTAATGCTGCGTCAATAATGAGTTAATTGTTGTGGCATATTTGAAATACACAATGCTAGACAAATATTTCTCCAACAAAAAATCGAGTACCACGCTAAAAATTTATAAATCCATAGAAAATATATAAACTTTTTTTAGAAATAAAAACAAATTAAATTTTTTTATCGATATATAGAAAAATTGAGTTAATAACACTAATAAAAAAATACTCATACGCTTTGGTTTACTAGCTAATATTCTTTCTTTCAAAAAAATATACTGTGATTTTGGTTTAAGGAGTTGCCAACTTACACCCCTCGAAATATAGAACTTAAGGAAACTATAATTTTTTAAATAGTTAAACTATTCCAATAAAGCCAAACCCATCGTCTCTATATAAGCCATAAACTGCAGTTTAAGTATTTTTTTAGCCAACGATTTCTTTCTTTTGCATATTTTTAGGCCAAAAAAAATCATATTTTATAGTTAACCTTATTTTGTTTTAACGCATGCCATGAGTTTATATTTCTTTTTACCAAAAAAGAACTAGAACAAAATTCTATCCTTAACGAAAAAAAAATGCATGAAGTAAAAACTACTTTGGTGAACGGTTGGTTATTTCTTTCTATGCTATTTTTACTTGTTACATGTCAGCGGATGTTATAAGATTTATGGCTGCCGCATAAGAAAAAATACGCGTTAACGTTTCAGTTTTTTGTTTAACATTTTGTTTCTGCTATGGCACTGCAAAAGAAAGCGGAAATATGCAAATTTGCAAAAGGAGCAGATTTGTAAGAGAAATTAAACCGAAAAATCAAATTGCAAATACACACTCAGTAGGAATAGTAACATAACAATGGGTAAGGATTTCAAAAAATGTGAACTAATTTAGGGATTTGGAAAGAAAATATACGTTTTTTTTTTTAATATTTATAAGAAAACTTAATCAATTAATGAATTTGAAAGTTTTTGATAGTTTTCTAAAACTTGGATTTCGATATTATTTTTATATAAAAATTTTGTTTTTCATGATTTATTCAGCTTTAGAGAAATTTAATAATTATTTACTGGAAGAATTTAAAAAGTTTTATGTTGTATCATAAAATATGATTTCTGGCCCATTCTACATATCTGTAGTAGTTTGTATAGGTAAATCTTCCATATTCCATTAGTATTGTTGGTTATGAATTGTTGTCTTGAATGCAAGTGGTGTTAACATTCTGTTGTATTTTTAGGCTTCTTCTGTTGAAAAATGTGAAAAAAAACTGAAATAAACTCCTACAAAAATACTTGTATCCGGAAGATTTTTTTCTCGGTTCGTTATATCTCTACTTTATCTTGCATGTGGGTACAATAATACAACAATGCAAACGGACAGACAACAAAGAAAGAATATTTTACGGTTGCCTTGAACAGAAACGAAGCATGAAATCATGATGATGATGATAGTGGTGATTGTTGTTTGCAAAAAAAAAAGGAAGTTAAGGGTCTATTTAAGCCTTTCTTTTTAAAAGAAACAGGAAAGTATTGTGTTTATTTGAGATATAACAATAGTGAGTTCTTTCCCTGGAACATGAAAAAAAAAAAAATGGAAAATATAGTTATAAATGGAAAATTCTTTAGGATTGGCTATTGTTTTATCGTAATTAAAGGAAGATAATAAAAATGAAATTTAACTCAAATTATGATATAAGCTTTATTTAAAGGGGCTTAAAACTGAAAACAGGATATTATTAACAAATAAAATTGTTTACAGGTTAAGTACTTATTTCAATTTATATAAAGGGGAAAATAATGAAAACTTTATGCATATAAAGAAAAAAAGGACAATGCATGATTATATTCAAGATTCTTACAAAAAAAAACGGCTTGATATTAAATTTTATTACAGACAGTGTGGCCAGATTTAATACGCACACAGAATTTTTTCGGCCAATTCAGCCAAAGAAAGTTTATATTAAAGTTAAGAAAATTGTATTAAGAAAGTGAAAGAACATTTTCCTCTTTTCAATTATAAAATTAATTAATTTAATTAGAAGATTAATTGAATACGATTCTATTAAGGAAGTTGGAGTAAGTGAATGTTCCCTATTGTGGCCTGTTCCCTTTCGTTTTTTTTCGCGGTCAACTGTCATCGAGTTTAATTTCCGTTATCACTATTTAAAAAAAAAACGTTTTGACTTAAATGTACACTATGGTTATAAGTTTTTTGTTGAGATAAAATTACAGGGCACCACCTTATCTACAATATTGCACTGATAATAAATATTGTTTTTTTTAAGTCAATTCGGAACAAAAACCATCGGCATCGAAGACAATTTCTAAAAGCCTTTTTTTATTTAAGAATCTTTTTTAAATGGTACAATTCAACGTGTATGTGTGTGTTGGAATGGCGGGAAATTATTTATTGATGATAAGTGTAAGTAGATAACAAAAAACTATGTAATTTTAAGTAAAATATTATATTTTTTTAAATAATTTAAATAACTTTTAATCAAAACTTCAGTGCGGTAACTTTTTTAACGACCGTGAAAAAGTAAGACAATGGTTCTTAATATTTGTTCAAGGTCTGCACTGCTATGCCCTGTAGTTTTTGATATTTGCAAAAATTGCAAAAAGTTATAAACCTAATGCACACGTTTTCCTTGGTTTTATTGTGTCATTTCAAAAAACGCAATATAAATTATAGTTTTTTGTAAACATAAAAAGTGAATAACAAACAAATTTTAAAGAATTTTAAAAGTCGGATAGTTGTAAACGGTAAGATTTTTATTCACAAACTAATTTAAACTAATTATATGTTATTTTTAGAGTTATTCTAATCAGGCTTTTAAGGTCATGCATTTTCTAAACGTAAATAAAAGACTTTTTTATTTCATTTTTCGTATTCCTACGTTTCGTCGGTAATTTCCGACATCCTCAGGGATTCGTTTTTTATTAAATAATTAGTCTTCTCGTCAAATTTACATCATTTTTATATAATACACATCAATGGTTTTATACGACATTTAATGAACGACACAAAACAGATTTAATTAATTAAAAATAAATGCAAAAATAAATCTCGAAAAATTAAAATATCAGAATTGAATTATTCTTATAGCTAAGATCACAGTTGGAGTAGAACTGATTGATTTCATAAACAAATGTAATATATAATACAAAAACGTGAAAAATTAAATTAATGATTTTTTGACTTTTTCCAAGTTTTAGTCTTTTTTAAATGGTTTACGCTTCACTTTAACTGTTCTTGTCTATTTTGAACAAATTTTCCACATGCTTCACAAATACAATAATATCTATGTGACCTTTCACTTTCTCTGTAAAAATACTAGACCAGCAAATTTTTTTTAGAACCGGTTTCAGCTCTTCCAGTACAGGTTTATTTACCAGAGCTTACATGGAATAGGTTCTGGAACTGATTTCTAGAAGTCAAAATGTAAGGCATCACTGTCCCAGGAAATTTTCAGGAAAAAACATATTGCCAAACCTATTGCTCCATAGAAAAATATCGATTGTAGAGCATTAATTAGAATCTACACTGTGAGAATTATCTGCATAATATTAATGAATTTCTGCATTCAAGCAACAAAGTTGTACCTGAACTCGTCCAGTGAAACTTTATATGAAATTAATGCAAGTTAATAGTGAATTTTTATTGTTGATCTATATAAATTGTATGTGAGTTGTTGGTTAGTTCGGTTAAAGATCATGAATATTTTTCCATATTAACAGAAAAATTATAATTTTATTTGTGATAATTTACTTTAATTAACAGAAAAAACAATTAGAAAAAAGTTATTTGACACCTGCATGAATGGAGTTAACTTTCTAGCCCGCAACGGCCTTCATCAACATTCTTCGTGCCTTAAAGTGTTAAATTGTAAACATCAGTTTTCATAAAATTTATGAAAAAATGTAATTTTATTTGCTAAAAGTTTCATTCGCTCAATGAAGAAGTTTCATCAAAAACAAAAAAAAAGTTTCATTAAATGTGTGAAGATTTTCATTAAGAAAAAATTCTCCTAAAATTCTTTCTGTGGATTCTAGTGTAAAGGGGTTCTGCAACTTTTGAATTTTTCTCGTTTTTACTTAAAATCTATTTAAATTAGTAAAAGTTTAAGTGCCATCCGGGTAAAAATTTTAATGTGGTATTAATAACAATTATATCTCATTTAATAAGTTCCCGCGTATAAACACATACAAATTGATCCTAAAAATGGGTCATCTATATGAATCTAATTGTATCAAATTATATATAACTTGATACAATTAATTGGATATATAATTTTTATATAATTTTAGTCGATAGTAGGTATGCTTTCTGTTACTTGAAGTTATGCTTAAAATATTTAATTTGAAAATTCAAATTTCTAGAAATCAAAAATTTTAAATAAACAAATTTTTTAATTAAAACATAAAGAAATGTTTAAAAATTAACAAGACAAAAATTTAGTGTTTCAAAAGTATATATACCCAGTGTAGAAAAGCATTACCATTATGCTAGTACTTACAATTGTCATTACAAATCTTATTACTTTTTATGGGGATGTCGCGCAAAAAAATGGCATACCATTACTAAATACCTAACAAAAAGTTGACAAATATGTGGTGGCATATAGATGCTTACCAGTAAGGACAAAAATAATGAGTCTAAAAATAAATTTCTTATTTATTTATTTATTTTATTAACATGAAATTGAAAATTTAATGCTAATTGTTATTGAGCAATGGCAGCGTAGGCCTTCAGCTCGTTAGACTTAAAGGAGTAAGTTAGTTATAAGGATTTCACATTTATAGATTTATATATTAATAGGAAGTTGATTTATAGTTAGTCTTTGTGGTTTTTAATGTTTGTAAATGAATATACATTATTTGAAATCACTAGATTTTGTTATATTTGAAATATAATTATTATTGAAAATGAAGTTATTCAAGTTCGAGGTCGTATTCTACATTTATTTACCAGAATATTGTCCTAGTAAATAAATTATAGAATTTTTTTAGTTTTTCAATTTATTCTTTGACCACACCTCCAAGAATTTGTTGATAGAAATAAATAAATGTAGAATACGACCTCGAACTTGAATAACTTCATTTTCATTGCACAATAAAGGTCGAATAAATCATAATTTTTATTAACAATAAAAATTATATCAATCATTTATAATTATTATTAGTATATTGTTTGTGGAAGGGTTAGATAGGAACGATTTGGGATCTTTATTCTGAAATATCCGATTACGTGTTGCCCTGAATTTAGGACAATCTAAAAGGATATGTTGAGGACTGTTTGTACCTACATTACAGTTACAGTAAGGTGGTTCATTAATGTTAATCAATTTTGTGTGTCCTAGACGCAGGCGGGTGAATTTCACCGCGGCGGTAAAAACAAATTTAAAAAACCAAATTTAATAAAAAAATATTTTTTTTTAAATATAGCTGCCCACCAAATTGTCAGTCAACCGCTCTACTATCAGAGCTATCTCGAAATGTTATACTTTATAGATAAAAACATAAATGACTTGCTTGTACAAAATGTCATTACTTTTCAGCTTACAAAAAAACAAAAAAAGTAGTTATGTATGTACTTACTACTGACAAATTAATGAGTCTATTAATATATTTTCAAAACAATTTTTGATCATTACTTTATATTTCAAATAATGGTAAAAATAAGTACTTATGGGTAACGCATTATTTTTTGTATTGAAATAGTGGAAAAATTAACTAGCACTTTCGTATAATACATAATTATATCCGAAAAATGCGATTAGAAGCAGATATGACTTTATCATATTATATATAACTAGATATAACTATTTTTACCCGGGCAGCTTTTCAAATTATATTTATTTGATCAGCTTAAGATTTAATTTTTATCTCCATACATAATTTACATTCGTTAAGCATTCATGATTATAGCATTAATGTTTTCCACTACACTGATTCCCCCAAAAATTAAAAAAAAAATGTAATGCTATAGATTTATCATTGACCACCTTTTAAACTAAAGCATTACGTGTTTCTGTGTTAAATTTCTCATTACAATCCTTTTTGTCTGTGTTTAACTCCATTAAGATAATTTCGCCAAGCACAAATCCTTAGTAATGGTTAATTTCAAAGAAATTTGAAATTCAAAAAAACTTTTCCGCACTAAATTAGCTTTGATGCATTCTAACATCAAATCAAGCCATCAACAACTACTACATAGATATGCAGAAGGTTTATGTACTTGTATGTGGTTAGAATCGTAACTAAATTCGTAACCACGTCCAGCTTGTACAATGAAATTGAGTATTTCCACAAACACTGAGAAAAAATACTTGTTAGATCATTCACATCACGTTAGCAAAATCAAGGGAAAGCACATGCATGCATGTCAAAAACAGTTAAATTCGAACAAACAAATTATGCTTACACATAAATTTTAGTTAAGGTAACTAAATCTTACATGGTTTTGATATTATATTAACTTATTTTTATGGTACACAAAAACGATTATCTGGTACGTTAAGAGTATTCTTGGAATAATTATGTACTTGAGGTTTAATTGCAACGTACTATGGGATAAAAGTCCAATTTTGTTTTTCCGCTATTAAAATTTTTGTTAAATAAATTAAAACTTTCTTTACAAAATGATCGAACAAAATATCGGTCCGTTCTAAGGTACACAACAGAGTTGCTTTTTTTTACTAAAAAAATCTTAACATTTTTTTAATTAATTCATTATTTTGCCTTAAATTTTTCGAAAATATTATTAGTTCTCAAAATATCCTGACATTTTAACCCATAGTTTTTGTGCTTACAAAGATCTTTTTACTCTTTTGTCATATTGTTGTTTCATTTATTATCGAAATGTATTTAAAAGAAAATCTTATAGAAACACAATTAAGCTATTTTTGCCAAACATGTACCATTAATATATTGTGACAGCATCATGTAATGAAAAAATTTGTGAAAAAACAAAAGAGACTAATAAAAATAATTTTATTATTATGCGCGAACGACCAAAATAAATAAAAGTACTTTTTTTAAAAGTTCGCAAACAATTCTGTCAAGGTATTTAAAGATAGACAGTGAATGAATGAAATGTTTTTGGAAACAAATGAGTTAATGCGTAATTCATGCGTAAAAATAATGTGTTGCCATAATATACTGTTATTTTAAATATATATTTGAGGATTATACAAAGAGTGGCCGGATCTTTAAAAATTTATTTAAGTCATAGATTCAAGGGGAATTTTATAAAAAATATCTTTGATTATTTAAATTTATGCTCTTTTAAGAAGTTTTTGTAGGATTTTTTGTCAAAAAGCTCCCTGTAGAGGAGAGAATTCTTAAATATTGATGTGGCTTAACTAATGAACGGATTAAGATGTTTTCAAAGTTTAAATTTTGTAGATATAAAATTCTTTTTAAAAGAAGTTTATAATTTTCTTCAAATTATTTTATGTCAATCCTGCGATATAGATATTTTTTTAATTTAATCTTATTTAAATGAAATTAATACCAAATTTTCACAGCATTAACATTATGATTAACTACTTTATTAAGCACTAAACAAATCGATTAAACCATTTCTTAATATTTTTAATTAAAAGTTAATCCCACTTTTTATCTAGCTATTATTTCTAAACGACTCTGTATTCATACTACTAATCGTGGGCAACTCTGTGCTTTGATATAATTTCGGTTGGCAACGCTAGAAAGTCATGCATACAAAGTGAGGTAAAAATTATCGTTAAGAAGCTGCCTCAAAAAAATGTTAGAACTGTCGTCAACATTTCAGCTAACTCCGACATTTTCCTTGTTTCCCTTATGCCACATCGCCACCTTGGTATTTTAAACAGAAAAAGTTAATATTTTAGCTGTCAAGTTAAACTTTTAACTGTCACAAAATTCATATGTATAGGAGGAAGATTAAAGAGGTGGATTAACTTTAATCAAGTTTGCAGGTATTTTTCACTAGCTCAAAACATATTTATGTTTACTGGCAAACATAATATATTTGCAAGCCAACATGTTATATTAGAAACATGGGAAACGGAAATGATTTCCAAACAAATGCATATTACCATCATTTATATTTCCAGCAGGGCTTTTTTTTCTTCAGCGTGTAAACTTGCTATAATTCTTAGTTTTGCTCTCAGCAAGACGGTTCGTGTTTCGATCGGTTGGATTTTTGTATTACCTATACATTTGGTACAATAAGAAATAAACTTTCATTAGTTTTCATCAAATTTCTGGTCAAAAGTTCAAATTTACGTCTTTTTTATGTTTTTCAGTAATATTTTGGCAACCCTGGATTAATATTTTTTAAAATTTTTATTTAAAATTAAAATTTTACTTTGTGTAATGGATTTTAAATCAATGCAATGTCTTTTTTCAGCCCTTATAGAGTCTAAAATATTCCAAAATTTATTCCGTTTACATTATATCGTCAAGATTGCAATATGGCAACTTTAAAATTGGTCAAAAACCACGATTTTTTCTAAAAAAAAAAATAAAAATTGGCTAACATAAAAAAATTATTTTATATGTTTCTGAATAGGGATTTGTTCACAAAATTAAAATAATTTTTAAATAATTTTTAATTTTAGTTTTTAAAATATATTCAACAGTCAAGGATTTATGTGCTGTCAAAGTTTCCACTTTGGTTACCAATATGTTCACTAAAGGGCGCTTTAAGTCAAAAGATAATAAAAACATTTCTTAATGAAGCATGGTTCTATATATCTGCAAAGTTTGGTTGAAAAATGTTCAGCGGATCTATGACGTGCTATTAATGAGTTAATCAAAAGCTGCAAGAAGAAGCTAATAAATAAATTTTTAATTCCCACATACACTTTTAATATTATTTATTTGAAAATTTTTATTTGAAAATATAGCTGGAAATGCGCTTACCATCAACGGAATACGATATTGCGACATGTTGTTCATCAACAATAGACCAACAAAAGTTGTCAACATGTCACGATATTGTAACCCGTTGAAGGTAAGCGCATTTCCAGCTGCATTTTCAAGGAAAAATGGCCCAAAAACACCACCAGTGCAAAATGCGCACCAACAGTTACACGAGAATCGACATGTGTAAGTGTGCACGCGGGGGACATTTGGAGGATATCATTTATAATTCATAAATAGTAGACCCTCTACGACACATATTAATAAACAGATAATAAATTTCTATTCAAAGTGTGTGTTTCATTTTCATTTGAAAAATAATCTCTAACTTGAAACACCCTGTAGATAAAAGAACAAAATCGTAAAATTGCTCAATAATATTCCTAGTGTCTGAGTACCTTAAATTAATGGTTTTAGAAAATGGTAAAATTAAGCTTAAATTGAATTAATTAATACGTTCAAACTTTTCCACTCTACTTTTAAGATTTAATTTTCTTTCAGTTTCGGTCCACACTATTGTTTATAACATCCTGGTGTAAAAAAGTTATTATGTGTGAAGTAAAAAAAAAACGCACAAATAAAAGGATACAGGAAGCCTATTGCAATATATGTGGCCCACCTGTAAACCCACTTTGCAATGTTTACAACGGTATTTTCGCATCTTTTGCAGGAAATTAAAATGTAAATGAAGAATGTCACTGGGAATAAAAAATTTCTCATTTCTTTAAAGAAAAAACAGTCGAAAATTTCCAAGTAACTGATATGTACTTGTTCATACTGCAATATGGGAATTCCACAGAAATATTCCTGTTCATTTTCACTAGGCTGAATGATTTAAACTTAATTTGTATGAAGAGTTTGTAACAAAAATTCTTTGTGACATTTGTGAGCTTTGTGATAAGAGTCATATATGTAAAATTTCTTAAAAATGAGATGACAACAAGAAGTTTGAAAAAACATACATATGTGGCTTTTTATACCAACTGCCCCGCTATAAAAAAAAATATGTGGGATGAATGTAAATTTCATTTTGTAGAAAATATTCGTTAAATACTGTGCATCGCAAGTATTTATTATCCAATTTTCATTGATTTTTTTTTTCATTTTACAATGAAAATGAAAATTATTCAAGTTCGAGGCCATACTCTATATTTCTTTATTAGGCTATTGTCCTAACAAATAATCTATAGAGTTATAATATATAGAGTATGGCCTCGAACTGGAATAATTTTAATTTTCATTGCACAGTTAAAGGTCGAAAAAAACATAATTTTTATTTTTAATAAAAATTATATCAAACTTGGATAACAGTTTACTTTTAAATTTAAAAAAAAATTAAAACAAAAAGTTTGTTTTTCGATCTTTTCTCATAAATTATGACGAAAACAAGATTAGTTTTATTATTTTAAAAGATATTTATAAATCTACATAATCTTAATAAAATTGTTATAAAATTGAATATAAATACTGTTTAATTTTTCTAGATTTACAAACAAATCAGCTTTTCTATAGTCTTTAGAAATATTTTAATATTTGTGTATTAAAATATTATCATTTAAGTCCCTTTATGGCAGAATTCCATCGCTGATTGTATAGGGATTGTCAAATAAATATTATTTATTTTTTTGACTATACTTTTCAATTTTACATTTTAAATCTCCTTAAGAAAAGCCATCATAACTGATAACCCATATATTAAAAATATGTATTTTATTTTCTTTTATAAAAAAAATTTTGCCTGCCCTAAAGTATGCTTTGAAATATTGTAAAATTTAAATCCCTAAAGTATACAACAAATACATAAGTATACAAAGTGAAAACGTGTAAGACATTTTCTATCATAAAAACTAAAAACCAAACAAAATCCTTATCACAACATATTTTATTTTTTTATTTTACAAGAGGACTGTTGAAAAACATGGTAAATATAACGAATTTTTCATTTAGTTTTTCGTTTATTTTCCCTTTGTTATTAGATGGTATATATTTATTGTTGTTGCGGCTGCGGCTGCGGCTGGTGTTGATGTTGCTGTTTGTTACTTTCAATGAAAGCAACGGCCACAGGAAAATATACATCAAATCCTACCTTAGGTGTTTACTTTTCACAAAAAAAAAAAATTGTTGATGATAAGTTACAAAACGAATTCCTGCACTAACAAATAAAAGTAACGATTGTACGATATGTAGGTTAGGAAGTCCCTTAAAAATATAATTGTTATTACATCCTCTAATAAAATTTAAGTGAAATTTTCCGTAAAAATTATGAAAATTTTCTAGTGGGTCTTTTTTGGCCAAACGTGTAAAAATTAACTCTATATGAATCAAGTTCCAAAAAATAATTATTCTTATCATGTGGATAATTATTTTTATCAACCTAAAGTCTTTATAATATTGTAGTCATAATTATAATTAAGTTTCATGGGTCTTTTTTGTCCCCAGGCCACTAAGGGTTAAATATTTTTTAGATAAAAGTAATCAAATTTAAGTGATATTTTTTCGAAAACTTTCCAAAACGTTATAAACACATTCTAATTTTGTTAAATTTTTGACAAAATATGCAATTTTCATAAAATGTGCTGGAAAGGTGTCGCTTTAAACACAAACTAGAATTATCATTCTTCTAATCTAATTTTTTAATTACCTTTAAAAACTAGGTATTTAAAAAATCTTTACAATTAATTTAAAAAAAGACTTTTTTGCATTTTTATTAAATTCGTGGGGTATTTTGAACTCCTGGCTAAAGTGGGTTAATGATATCCGATGAAGTCAGAATTTCATATCTGAACTATTTTGAGTATATTAAATGAATAAATGAAATAAAAAATAATTTTTTCAGCATAATTTAATAATAACACACTTTTTTCCAAAATGGGTAATTTTCCTCCGACTTTTGGCATCATTTGTAATAAAAGTTCGGGGGTGTAATAAACAAAAATTGACATATCGATATTTTAAGGCACACCCTAATGTAGGTACAAAAAACAGTTTGAGTACAATATTGAAAAGTTAAGGAAATGCCTTTTTCTTTAAATAAAGAATAAAATAAGAAATGATAGTTTATATATAAAAGAAGCTACATGCAATAGTACTATATAACAATATATTGTTTGACAGATGGTCTGAGAAACAGTACCGGGTCATAATAATATACTGGCAAAACAACAAATCAAATAATTTTTGAGGCCTAATATTAGGCAGCAAGAAATAATAAATATTTGTAATTGTTTTCTAATAAGTTTTTAGTGATTATTTGAAATTTGTTGTTGCATATTTTAAGGGGTCAAAATAAATTCAAAACTTATATTTAAAGTAATTGATTTATAATTGTTTAACTAAATAAAAAACTAGATGATAAAGCTCATATAAATAGTAACATTTGTTAGTAGTTTTGTCAAAACTCTGATCCTAACCAAGATCAAATTTGTATTACGAGTTTATTGGTAAAGCCAGACATCTTCTTTGTGGTTTCTATCTTACTTAGTTTTACATATATTGGCTTTTGATGACTTTTTTAGTATATTTAGTATAGTCTTTAATAAGCTTCCTCTTTGAAAAAGACAACACTTCAAATTTGGAACCAGTTTTTATATGTTTTATAACATTCATACCAGTTACTGTACTTACAAACAACTATACATAAGAATATGTAAGTATCCCTCGATTTATACACTATATACTGTTAAATAAAACGTTTTAAAATAATAGCCGAATTCATGTAATATTGTGTATAGTGTAAACATCGTATATTTATATCATTAGTGTCATAATTGTTTTAACAGCCTTGAAAAGTTTGTTTTACAATTTATTTTGTTTTTTCCCAATATTTTTTTTTTTTTTTTTTATTTTGTTTTTTATTTTTTCAAATATTTTATTTCAAATATTTAAGAATAAAACATTTTTATTTAAAAATTTAACGGACACAATGGATATGTCAATGCCAGACTATTTAATATAACTGTTTTCTGTTTCTCCTTCCTGTACAGTAAAAGTTACAGTTCAAAAATTTATTTTTGATTTTTGTATAATTATTAATTTAAAGCGTAATAATTTCTGTAAAAATCGTTGATTTAGAAATATATTTAGGCGTTAATATTATTCGCATACTTTCTGAATCAAAGTATTTGCATCCTAAGTATTTTCATCTTAAAAATGCATATTTCTGGATGTTTTTATTTTAAGTTCGAATTTTTGCATTTTTGTTAATTTGAATATTTTGTTAAATCAATGAATATGCATCAAATTGACATCGATTTGTTGCAGCATATAATAAAAATTTATATTTTTATATATTTTTATTTTATGGGCATATTTTTCTAGTTCATAGAATTAGCAGCACAAAGCATCAATATGTTGTAGAAAATTTTCCTTAAAATGTACATTTTTGCATATTTTGATTTTAGGTGCGTATTTTTGGAATCAAACAATTGGCAACAAAATCACAAAAAATTGTTGCTATATATATTCTAAAAATGCAAATTTTAATTTAAAGTGCATATTTTTATTTCCATATTCTATGAATATATTAGCATTTTTTAAATTTTAAATATTTTTCTGAAACAAAATGGCATTAATGCAATGTTTCACATTTTCCTAAATATGCTCATTTTTGCATATTTTAAAGATTTTGGAACAAAATGACCTAAAGTTGGTGTAGCCTTTTTAAGCTTTCAAATATTTTAAAAATAAAGAATCAGCAAAAAAGCATTCATTTGTTATTGCATATTTTCTTAAAAATTCATATTTTTGCATATTTTGGTTTAAAAGTTTTCTGAATCAAAGAATAAGCAACAAAATAACATTAATTTCTTGTTGCATATTTACTTAAATTACTGCATACTTTGATTTTAAGTGCATTTTCTAGTATACATTAGGATTTTTTTAATTTAAATTTTTTTTCCACACACAGAGAAATAAAATGCCAACCGAATTGAAAAGTGTATATTAATGGTAACAACTTATAAATTCAAGTAGTACAACGATCTTTACATCAGATTTCTGAATATGTTGGGTTTTACAAATAAAATTCAGTTGAAATAACCGAACTTTGTTGTGAAAACTAATGTAAAGTGGTGTCAACCGTCTAAAATTCATTATAACCGAATTCGAGTCGTAGTAACCGAATTTCAGTTGGCAAATAGATAAATTTTTTTCTGTGCGCATGAATACAAATTAAAAAACAATAAATTTTTAAATCGAAAAATTACAAATGCATTTTTTGTTGAATTTTTAAAGCATTTTAAGTGCACATTTAAATATTTTTCTAAATACAAGAATTTGAAAGAAAATGTCATTAACTTTTTGTTGCTTATTTTCTTAAACTGCATATATTTCATATTTTTTTTTCACATTTTAGAAATGTTTTTGCATTTTTTTAAAATTTGAAAAATTCAAAAGCATTAATACTAATCATCAAATTGTATGGACACATTTTTCAAAATTTTAATGCGTATTTCGTTTTTATTTTCTTTCTTTGCACATTTTTAAAATATTTTAACATTTTTTTAAATTAAAAATGTTTAAGGCATTCATTTTAATCTTAAAATGATTATACTAAATTTAAAAAAAAATTCACAATTTTCATGTGCATATTTTTTAAAGCATTTTTTAAGCATATTGTTATTTTACGTTTTTTAGTGTAAATCGAGGCACACGTGTATACAAGAAACTAAAATCTTTTCAAATCTAACAGTGGTAGGGAATTTAAATGTTTCTTTTTAGAAAAACTGTAATTATATATAACAAAAATTTAAATATTACAATGGACCTCAAGTTTTTCAGGAAATGAAGAATAATTTAGCTTAAGGGAGCTGATAACTCTGCAACCTTAACAGTCAAAGTGAAAAATAATTGAGGGTGCTTTGAGATAACACTAAATCCTCTAAATAAATATTATTAAATATTATATTTTCTCTTTCTGATCTTTAATAATTTCATCAAAACTATAAAGGGTTTTTCAATAAGAGCGCTACAAAAGTTTTTTTTAAATAAAACAAAAACGGTTTTGGATATCAATGAAATTCTTTATTCCTGTGAAAGTACGTTCGATGCCATTATGTATGGAACTCGATTTCTTTTGCATGGCCACCACGATCACGCTTGCAGAAGTCCAGACGCTGAACCCAATTTTCGACGGTTTTCAAGCATAAATCGGCCGATACTGTTGCAATTTCACGTTCGATATTCGTACGAAGTTCATCAATCGTTGCTGGCTTGTTGACATAGACCATAGACTTGACGTAGCCCCACAGAAAATAGTCTAACGGCGTCAAATCGCACGACCGAAGCGGCCAATCGACTGGACCATTTCGTGGGATAACACGTTCTCCAAACTTGGTTTCCAATGAATTGATTGTGGCATTCGCTGTGTGGCTTGTGGCGCCGTCCTGTTGAAACCACATGTCCTCCAAGTCCATATCATCCAATTGGGGCCAAAAATATTCGGTTATCATTGAACGGTAGCGATTCCCATTCACAGTAGACACAGATAGACACATTTGGGCTTTCTTCAACTGAAGAGTCAGCGGCAGCAATATTCTCGACACTACGGACACTTCTTTGTCTCACTGGCACATTTTGTACTGTGCCTGTGGATTCAAATTTTTCCACTAGACGCTCAATTGTTGATCTGCTAGGACGATTATGACGACCATAAATTGGACGTGAAATGGCAAACCTTACTGAAGAAAAATGTCAAATGTCGTTTGCTGTTCCTGTCGGTCTACTTTTGTTGCGTCCCTGTTGAAAAACCCTTTACCTGCAGACAAAAAGAAATCACATAACATTCTTAACAGGCGTATGAAGAGAATGACCCAGAATTTTTTTTCTTTTAGTTCATAAATATTTTCATCAAAATTCTACCTGCAGTTGAAAAAAAAAACAACATATGCGGTCAGATATTGACAAGAATGTCATATTACAACATTATTATTATCTCTACTTCAAAAAACCTTTTTTTAAATGAAATCATAAACATTATTTAAATTAAGCTAATAAAGATTTTTGTTTTAAAATTTGACTTCACCGACTTTCTACTAAACAGACATCTTTTTTTCGTGTGATTTATTTTTTTTGTAACAAATTCTATAAAACAGATGCTACTGACATTGTTGTTTTTGTTGCTGTTAATATTGTTATAACGGTTGTTATTATTTTAATGGTTTTGACACTTGAGTTTAAATTACAATCGTTAGTCCGATATAGTCAACGTTGTTGTCGTTGCTGCTGTCGTTAGTAGCAACATATCAAAAAACCAGCAATTGGTACAGCCAATAGCCAGTCTTTTTACATTTGCTTGCAGGAAAATGTTGCACAAAAAATATATTTAAATAAAGTGAAAACGTACATGACGCGTTATTTAAAATATAAACAACAACAAAAACACTTGAAACAACAAAACTTATCATGTTGTTGTTGTTTGTATTGTTTTAATTCAACATGTTTTTCATGGAGTTAAATAAATTAATATTGTGATGGTTGTTAAAATAAAATGGCACTCTCTTAAGGCTTGATTGAATGTTGGCGATTTTATTGAATGAAAAATTGTTAAAAATTTAAATAATACTTTTACACGATCAAGATTTTCTTGATAATCTTTTACATATACTGTTTGTCAAAATATGTAAAAATTGACAGCTGTGACGTAGGCTGCACGCAAGTTGAAAGCAATTTAATTTTTCAAGATGTCGTCGGCAAAATATTTGTGAAAGGAAAACAAAAACAACTTCTAAGAATTGTAATCATCTGGGTTTTTGAACGTAAATTGATACACTCCACTTGAAAGAGAAATCTGAAGTAAGTTCGTTTCAATCTTAGAAAGTGTGAAAGTATTGGTTAAAAAGTGTGAGTGTATTAAAACTTGATAGGCAAAACTTGATCGTGTAATCCTCAAGTTAGATAATGTTAACCAAAGTCGGGTACAAGTTTGCTTAACATCAATGGAAACATATACTGAGAGAATTATCTACATGATATCTACGAATTTTTGCTTTCGATTTATGAAGTGTCAATAAAATTCGTACATTGAAACTTTTCATTAAATTAATGCTTTTTTCATCAAATTCATCAAATTTTTTACAAAATTGCATTTTACGTATTTAAAATTTCAAACGCCTCATGAAAAAGTTTAATTAAATATAGTTTCATCAAATTTTAAAGCTTTTTGATAAATTTTAAAAATTTTTTATTCACTTTGTGAAGAAAACATCATTAGATTATTGAAAAATTTCATTAATACTTGTCCAAGAAAATTTTCTTTGTGTAGGAAGCTTAAAAAAATTGAAAAAACCGCAATCAATAATATACTCGTAGTCAAGTAATTTAACTTGAAATAAATTAAATTTAAGAAATACAATAAAAAAAATCTAAATTTATATACTACACCTTTCGCAATTGCAATTCAGAAAATATCAATTGAAATTTAGAAAATCCTTTTGAAATTCAGAAAATATAAATTTAAATTTAAAATTTACATGAGAAATTAAAAAAATATTAATTGAAAACCCGATTTTGCATTTAAAATTTAGATAATAACAATTGAAATTCTTAATATATATTTAAAATTTAGAAAATATCAATTGAAATTCAGAAACTTATCAGTTGTAATTCAGAAAATATCAATTGAATTTCAGAAAATGTCAATTGAAATTCAGAAAATATGAATTGAAATTCAAAAAACATTTCATTTCGTTAATATCAATTGAAATTCAGAAACTTATCAGTTGTAATTCAGAAAACATCAATTGAATTTCAGAAATTGTCAATTGAAATTCAGAAAATATCAATTGAATCAATTGCAATTAAAAAAACATTTAATTTCGTTTAATATTTCTGAATATCAAATGATATTTTCTGAATTTCAATTGATATTTTCTGAATTTCAATTGATATTTTATAAATATCAATTGCTGTATTCTGAATTTCAATTGATGTGTTTCTGAATTCCAATTAGTATTTTCTGAGTATCAAATAATATTTTCTGAATTTCAATTGATATTTTCTGAATATCAAATGATATTTTCTGAATTTCAATTGATATTTTCTGAATTTCAATTGATATTTTATAAATATCAATTGCTGTATTCTGAATTTCAATTGATGTGTTTTTGAATTCCAATTAGTATTTTCTGAGTTTCAAATAACATTTTCTGAATTTTAATGGATATTTTCTGAATTTCAATTGTTATTTTCTGAATTTAAAATGGAAAATCCGAATTTCAATTGTTGTTTTCTAAATTTCATATGGAAATTCTGAAATTCAATTGATGTTTTGTGAATTTCAAATGGAATTTCTAAATTTCAATTGATATTTTCTAAATTCCAATTGATATTTTCTGATTTACAGTTGCAAAAGAGCTAGTATTAATTTAAATTTATTTAAAATTCTTCATCTTTTTCTCCTCTAAAACATTATTAAAACATATCCATTATCATTTATAGCACACATACACAACCTCAAACAAATTTTTTTAATATCTCACTTGTTTACATATCCCTCACATACACACCCATCATCCATACAACGACATCACATTTGTTTTCTTACGCATTGCGTATAAATTATATAACCACAAACACAAATCAAATTTAAATTTACTACTACTACTACTACAATAACGAACTTTATATGAAAAACACATACATATCCACAAACATAATTTATATCAATAATAAGTTTATTATGTGGGTGAGTGCGTGTGCGGTCTTTGCCATCACTTTGATGTTCAATAAATTAATTTAAAGAATTTAACAAAGAAAAATTTTTTATTAAAGAAAACAAATTAAAAGAAAAAAAAAAATCTTTGTAAATACACCTCAACAAGGGTTTTGTAATTAAAATGTTTATAGCATCATATCATATTTAGCCTAGATCGATATTTAATCTTATGCAAGTTCAAAATTGAGGTATCCAGTAACATACGATTAGATCTGTCAAATATATTACTGGATTAAATAGGATTAATACTAATCTCAAAATTGCTTTCAAAATTAAGTGGATCCATTAATATCTAATTAATCCCATGGCATTAATTTAGATCTAATTGGATCAAATTTGGTCCAAAAAGACAAGTAGTCTTTTGTGAATAAAATTAAACATTTTGAGATTCAATTAGATAAACTTAAATCTTATACTCGGGTAAAAATAGTTATAACTAGTCATATATAATATGATGCTGTCATATCTGACTTTGAATGGATTCACATTATATCATAATACAAATATATCTAATAATTTTTATTGAGAGAACTTTTGATATTTTACATGATATTATTATATGTCTCCAAATCTTACTCCATATATAAGTGCATGAGCCATATAATAATATTCCAAATATATGTAGTGATCGATATTATTATCTATGGTCCCATACCGAGTTTATTAAACTATATGTGACGTCAAACTAGCAATATTTTCATTTTAATTTTAATTTTATTTAGCTTTATATATATAAGTTTTCAAATAAAAAATGCGTACATTTTATAGAAACTTTAATTTTCCACTTTAATACTTTTAAGCATACCTTCAACTCACGGAATATTAAACCTTCTGTTGCGATTTTTAAATCAGAAAATTATAACTGAAACTATCATTTTAAGAAGAGGGCAACGAGAGGGCAGATTGTCTTGCCAACCGCGGGGCCCGAAGGCCCTTTATTGGCCCTGAACCATTCTGTGGAATACCTGCGGGGTATGTTAGGGAAAGGCTCAGGGCATGGAGAGAGTCTGAATTCTCTGGTTACTGGGAAAACTCTCCTGGTCAGCGCCAGGCTAAAATATTGATCTCTTTTTCCAGTAGGGGGTCGAGGCGACTCTTGTCGCTTGAAAGGGGGGGGGGGTTTGAGGACCCTGGCGTCGTACTTAACTGGACACTGTAATCTCAGATACCATCTGCACAAGAAGGGTCAATCGGACACGGATATGTGTAGGTTTTGCGAGATGGTGTCTGAGACCTCGGAGCATGTTCTCTGCGAATGTCCCAGGCTTTGTGATATGATACTTAGGTTTCTAGGTGATCGCTTCATTTCGCCTTCCGACATCGCGAACATTTTGCCTAATATGATAATTGGCTTTATAGGTAGCTTGAATCTGTAGGTAACTTTAGGCAACACAAAAGACCTACATTGGTCGCGGTGCATAGTGCCTTCTGATCTAATCTAATCATTTTAAGAATTTGTTTAACTTAACTACATTTGAAACCGCCTAAATGTTTAATAGAATATTTAACTACTTAACTGCGTAGTCAAAATAAAACAAACCATCGCTGGTTGCGTCGAAATGAAGAAACATATGTAGAGTGGACATAACGCATACGCAACATAATAGAGTTCGGAAGAGATTTCAATGCGAAATTAAGAAATCTGCTAATGTTTCTGATGATAAATGTTTATTAAACTAACTTTATATCGTGAGCTAAATATGCAAATGATCGTCATAATTTAAGTACCATATATTATTATACGTAACATTGTCACATATTCTATATCAATGGCAATATTAGTAAAAATATATTAAGATATTTATATGTATGGGACCATATCAAAAAACAAAATCCAAGATAAAACTATATATGATCATATGCATCATCACATACATTCATATTAAGCTATATAAAGATATATGTTTTTATATAACACTGTATTAAATAAGCAATGGTTGTATATGAAAGTTTGTACTCGAGTATACACTTTTGAAACACTAAATTTTTTTTTGATCATTTTAAGCATTTCATTGTTTCATTTAAACAAATTTGGGTTTTTAAAATAGGTGATTTCTATAAATTTCAATTTTCAACTTAAATACTTTTAAGCATAACTTCAAGTCACAAAAATCATATATGCTATCGGCTAAAATTATATAAAATCAGATATATTTATATCCAATTAGATATAATTAATGTCCCGGATATAAATAAATCTCGTATAAAGTTTTATAACATTAAATCTTATTTGATATTAATATATCGTATATCATTTAATACCATATATGATAATTATATAATAACATCTTGAGTTGTATTCTACATTTGGCACCATATATAGACATATCTCAAAATATTCCGATAGATAATATTCCGATATTTTAAATATTCAAATCTGGTTTTAGATTCATTATCAGCGACCACCAAAACTTTCGGAGAAAATATTTGATGTAAAACTGAATAATTTTTAAAAAAATTATGCGCCATATTGGCTTGGAAATTTAAAATTTTCAAAATCTGATTTCAGATTTATATTCAGCTACCCCTAAAACTTTCCAACAAAATAATTTTTTGCCAACTCTGGATAAGAATTTTCTACTATCTTTCATCACGATTGCAGTCAAGATGTTGAATTATTATAAATGTTTTAAACCTCTTAATTATCCTGCAAAATAATATTTCCGTTTAAAAGTACTAGATTGAAAACGCATTACTTGGTCCATAATGAGTTAATGGCTTGATTTTTGTATTTTAAGATTTTTTTTTATACATTTGTATGTTAGTTTTCCAAACTTATGGCTATGGTAAACGGTCCACTTTTCTCCTAATAAAATTCACTATTTTATTATTAAAATTCCCATTTTAAACGTAAATTTCATAAAAAATTTGCAAATATTTAAACACAATTTGTTATTTCTCTAAAAACACTAAAACCTCAATATGAAAACATGACCTATAACCACGAACCATACTTTTTCCCATTCACTTTTTATACAAATGTGTGTGTATTTGTTTTGTTATAAAACCTCTAGGAACTAAAATTAGACTCGCATTTTAATAGTTCACCTGGTATCGTAAGTACGCACATGATGGCTAATACAACAAACAAACAACTATGAACGTGGCCAAAAATACATTTTACCAATACTATACACAGAAAAAAAAATCATAGTTAAAGCAATTATACTTGGGAGTCACAGAAAATAAATCGTACACACATTTTGCGTTTTCGTATCGATTTCTGTGTGGCTGTTGTTGAAAAATGTCATATAGGGAACACAATAAACAAAAATTAGTACCTTTTTAGCTGCCTAATTTCATGGTCAAAAAAAAACCAATTTTCCGGTTTATTTCAAGCTTAATCAAAGAAACGATATATAAGTTTGGTATCAATTGACAAGTATTTGGTTGACCTTTCTATTGGTATACAAAAAAGTAAAAAGTTTTAAAATAAAAAATTTTCAAAAAACTTTGAAACCCATTTTTACCTCCTAAATATGCGATTGGGCAGGTATGTTTCTTACCAATTTTATATTATTATCGTTTCCGCTATCTTAAATTCGAATTTCATCGAAATCTGGAGGAACCACAAAACAGAATTCCCTTGAAAGTATAAATTTTATTAAAGTAAATACGATTCGAGTTAAAAATAACTTTTTCGTATTTTAACTAATATTTCAACATTATAGATATTCAGCCCAATTCTCAATAACAATTCCGTGAGAATTTTTTCCCTATATCTTGTTCCCCTATTTTTGATAAAATCACTTTTCCCTTATTCTAAACGAATTTTGAAAATGGGAAACTCTTCCTCCGAAAAAAGGAGGTATTATGAATGTCAATAATAGGGAGAATTGTGATAGCATTTGTATGAATTACTCAATTATTCAATTAATATTATTCAATTCTCTCTCCCTTATTATTCTTTTCCCCGCCTGTTTAGAATAGGAGGATTTTTTTCTCGAGAAAATAAAATTCGCAGAGGAAAAAATCCGAGAGAATATTCATAATCGGGCTGATTATTTCCGCGTTAAAAATTAGTGGAAATAAATACAAATTAAAAAAAAAAACTTACAAGAGAACTTCAAGGTTGTGAATCCGCAGATTTAAATGAAACTTTAATGATTTATTGCAATATTTTTTTTTTTTTTTTGTTTTTATAAAGAGAAGCAACACTCAGGAAATTCTTCCTATCAATTAATGTGTTGCTTTCTTTGGAAAGGGGATAGTGGAGAGATGAAAGGTGGTGAAAGATGAAGGGCTTCAAACATGGCAACAATGATATATGTATTTTTTTTTTAGATTGAATTGCGCCTCAAGTTTAGGTGTTAAAAAGTTGTTTAAAAATATACCCAATTTAGGGTTTTTTTAAAATATATTTCTCTTAAAAATTAATATGAAAGGTATCAAATGAAAGCTATTTTGAATATGCATTCACCGGTACATAAAAGTTGTTTATATTAATTATTTAATGCTGTTTCTGCTTGATTTTGTATTTTTGCTGTGTATATATATTTTAAAAATTGAACAACAATGTTTGAAATACAAACAAAAAAATAACGACCGAACAAATTTACTAATGAAATTTACATGTAACACTAAAAACAGACATACAATAACAGAATGTACTAGTTCTGTAAACAATCCTAGTTGTAAAGTTGGAATAGAGAACAAAACCGTTCAATATTTGTACGAACAAGATAAGAGGTACGAAACATAAAACAATTTTAGAGACATGAAAAAAGTTTAACCCAAAAATCTATGCTAAAAAAGTTAAGCACGTACGAGGCTTATACAGATTGTGTCCTTAAGCTAAAGAGACGTAACTTGGATTAAAATAGGAAGAGCCAATATGTGTTGGGATCCTGAGACCTATTGGCTCTCAAAGATATTGACAATTTTTTTTCCAATTTTAGAATTTACATAGAATTCACTAATTATCATTTGTGTTTCAAAAACCCTATTCTAAGTAATTTTTTTTAAAACATTTTTAATATAGAATATTTTCAGTTTGTGGCACATTCTAAGGCTAATATACTTTAAGATTTGTGAATTTGGGACAGATGATATTTTAACACAAAAATATCAAGTAAGTTTATATGAGCGCGTTGTGTTGGTGTATTTTGTTTGCATTCCTGTATGCAGCTTCACCGTAAAGTAACCGAAAATGTGAAAACGTGATGCATTGCAGAGATGCATAAATCAATATTGGTTGTTGCTACCAAGGCGTATGTGGAATATTATTTAAAATATCACAAAATTGTGTATACGTAAAAGATTAGTTGCTGATTCGTTCACAGTATTAAATTAACATTTCCCATTACTCTTTAAAACTACATTCACACTTAACCCCAAATAAGTTTATTTTTTTGTTTTTTTTTTTTAGTTTTCGATTTAAATATTGATGAAATTTGACAGTCGAAAACTTGAAAGAAAACGAAAATATGTATTTTGATGTTCAGTGTGAATGTAGTTTTAAAGAGAAAATTTTTATATTATTTTATTTTTTTGTTTTGATTTAAGCACTTCGAATACTGCTTTTTTTCTTAAACCTTTTTTAAAATAATTTTTTTTTTTGCCACGTCCATGTCTGTTTCATATGGAGTTCAAAACAGCTACTCATAAGTTAAAGTATGTTTTGTACGAGTGTAACATTTATTCATTCACAAGGTTCATACAGTGTCGACCAAAACTAACTAAACAACATTTTTCTTGTGAGTGCATTTTAAAAACAAACGCTATTATTTTGTAAACTCTCGTAGATAGAAGACATACTATTTTAAATAAAATGCTTTGGTTTTTTCAAATTTTGTTAATTTTAAATATTTGAATAAAAAAAATATCATAATATCAGAAATTCAATATTAAAGTAATTAATTTTTTTTTTTAATTAAGAAGAAGAATAAACGTTTTTCTCTAAAAATTATAAACACTATTAATTTTCAAATCAGACTAGACTAGTTTCTGCCTTTTTATGGACAAGCGTCCATCAGTGATTTTCCATTTAAATTGTATTATTATTTGTGTCTTATAATTTTCAGATTGTCTCTATATGATACATTTTTGCAACAACCTGCCGGCTGTAAGAATCAAACCTGCGCTTCTTCTTACATTAAAAACGTGACAATATCAAGTCATGACCGTTAGCGATCACACCCAAGTATGGCTTCGAATGTAAGGCAGCTAAATTGCAGTTTTCTGCAATAATAGCTCTTCTTTTATTGTATATTATACTCAGAAGTGACAAACACTAACAAACACAAATATTCAATTTTTAGATTTTTGTTTATTTTATTAATCTCCTCCGTCTCTATTTTACAACTTTACCAGATTGACGTTTGGTTTTAAACGTTCAGTGTATACAACTTTGTGTTTATGTTGATACATTGCCACAGGGCAAATTTTGTAATGTATTTTAGTACAGTGTTATTTTAACGTCATATAGACAGTCACAATTAATTTTTTAATTAATATGAATTTGTTGAATTGACAATAAATGGCATTAAAATTTTATACAACCGTTAGAAACTTACATTAATTTTAAATTTGGGTCTTTAAATTTAATGATTTTAAAAATTATGGTTTAAGTAAATTACACTCATAATAATCCATGCATGAAAATACGAAATATATATTAAAACAACAAAAGCATACGTAAAATAAACAAGTTTTCGTTTATTTTGACATTTTTCGTATTTTTATGCATTAGGTTAGGTTAGGTTAGGTCGAAAAGAGGATTCGGAGAAGGGAAATGCTTCCCTAATCCGACTCAAGTCCCTGAGGACTTACACCTAAGCCAGAGAGTCGGCTTGTTGTGCGCTCTAAAAATCGGTCCCATGTCATATTCCTAACACAGGAACTCCGTCGCACTGACGAAATTCCTCAACCTCTTCCATCCTATGCCCCTAAGATCCTCCAATGTGGATTTTGGGTCACTGGATAGTATTTGGACCCGGATCGCGGCAAATGCCGGGCATTCACATAGATAGTGTTCAAAGGTTTGCTCGTTCTCCCCACAGGCCCTACTATCAGTATAAAAAAATATGTCAGAAAGTAAACATTTATATTAATGTTTTTCCATTTTGGAATTTTTTTTTTCAATTTAATTGATTTTTTTAAATTTTGCCGATTTTTTTTAAAATTTTTGGTGATTTTTGACGTTTTTTCGTATTTTTATGCATCGCTAATTATCAGTGTAGACAAGATGCCGGAAGGTAAACATTTTTAGTAAAGGCTAAAATATAGTGGATTTTCCAGAGATGTTTTTCCATTTAGGCGATTTTTGTTTTAAAATTTTGACAATTTTTTCAAATAATAGGAATTTTTTCAATTTAATAAATTTTTTTTTGAAATTTTTAAGATTCTTTTAATATTTTGGTGAGTTTTTAAAGTTTTTAAATTTTTTTCAATTTGGTTATGTGGACCAAATTAGTTATTAACTTAATATTTAACCCTAGAAAGTTAATCTAGGTCATTTAGACATATATGTTTTATATTATTCAACTTTCCTGCTAAAACCTTAGAGATAGCTTAATTTTTTTTCGGAATATGAACATTTATAATTTTTTACATAAAAAATTATAAAAGAAAAAAAATTAAAAAATGTTTGGTCTTAAAAGTTTAGTAACGTCATGATGCTTGTTAGGAAAAGACCCTAGTCACGTGATTGATTACTAAGAAGACAAGAATGGAGCAATTAATAGGTTTTTTTTAAATCTTTTCTAAAACTTCGGACTCTGATGAGATCTTTAGCCAGATCGAAATACTAGATTCAACCTAGCTAATATGTTTGATATGCTTTATTTTTGGAAATATAAGGAGGTTGAAAGTTCGTTATAAATTAAAAATAACTTAAAAATAATCTCGATGTAAATAAAAACAAAAAACTAATAAAACTGTAAAAAATATTACTTGAGCCAGAGTAAAACCTAAATTTGTTTTATAGAACATTTTTGGTCTTAAAAATTTAGTAAGGTTATGATTGTTATTAGGAAAAGACCCTAGTTACGTGTCTGATTACTAAGAAGGCAAGAAGTGAGCAATTAATAGGTTTTTTTTTGTTAAAAAAAAAATGCAAAAGGTCGTAAAGACCTAAATTTGTGTAATTATTTTTGCAAAAATTATATGATACTTTTTTTAGTGTTTTTATGTTTAAAGAACCAAAACTATATGCAAAAACTAACACAAAGTTGAGGTTTGTGCCTCTTGTGCAAAAAAAGATGAAAATTTTATTTTTTATTCGTTTTACCAATAACTTGAAGGTATATTTTTATGTTTTATTGATTTCATATTTTCCAAGGTAGTGACTTTTTGATTTTGTTTTATTTTAACAAAAAGATATCAAATATAAGTAAATTGCATTTTTGTAGACAAAATGTTGTTATTTTCTGTACAAAGTAGTTTAATTATTATCTAGGTCTTTTAGACTTTCAGATTAACTTTTACGTGCTAAAAACTAGTTTAACTTTCTAGGGTTAAACAATATTAATAAATTTTTAATTAAAGGTTAGTTTAAACTTGAGATTTAATTGGAAATATCCCGAAAACTAATGGTGCGTTTTTAAAGTTGCGCTTAAAATTATGTTTTACAAAGAAAATCCATCTAAAAACTGAAATTGAGCTTTAAATTTTAAAAAACTTTTTATATTTTCAAAATCTACGGAACTTAAGATTTCATTTGAAATATTTCGAAAACTAACCGTGCGATTTTAAAGTTTTTGCAATATTTTTGATCAGCGTGTCAAAATATGCGAAAATAATGTATTACAAAATTAAGTAATTTGTCGAATAGTGTTAGCGTTAGTATTTAAAATATGCTCAACAAGCCATAGCAATTTGTTCAATTAGTTTTGGCCGACACTGTACACACATACATTTTTGTTTTCGTACACGTTTTTATTTATTTTTTTTTTTTTTTTGTTTTACAGGCAGCAAAAGTTAAAAAGTGTTTTTTAATTACCAAAATAAGAATAAAAAGTTAATTTCAAAAGTAACAAATTTGTTAACAAAAAGTTATCATATGAATTTTAATTTAAATCTTAAAAAAAAAAAAAAATATATATAAATTTAAAAATTTAATTTTTTAAAATATCAAAAAATAAACTTTTTTATCAATTAGTTAAGATAGAATGCAAAAATTCCTATTTCAATTTCTAAAGAAGTTTGAGCAGTGACCTAACCATTGACTTTTAGCACAAAAAAGATTTATGGCAAAATCAATTAAGTTTTGTAAAAATAATTTTATCAATTATCAAATATTCGATAAAGTATAAATGCGGTATGAAAAATTTAAAAGTTTTGTCATTATAGTAGGTGTTGGTAAAATTAAGGTCAAAATATTTTTTTTTTTTAATTAACTAGCTAAAATGCCCGGCGTTTCCCGGGTCAACTGTGATTTTTTTAATGCAGAAAACGTTTTAATGGACTTGTTATTGCCCAAAACGGTTAGGAGAAATAAAAAAATTAAATCATAAAGACATTAAGTTGAGGTCCGAGGATTAATTATGCCAATTTTGAGGAAAATCAGTTGAGAATTGCAAATTTGTATAGAGAACAAAGAAACAGAAAATGAGTTTTATACAAGGAGTGAGATCGAATAAATCCCAACACAGATTATCACTTATAACTTTTTTTATGTTTAAATGTGAACTTTTTTTGAATCAAGTTATCTTTTAAAAAGTCGTCAGATGATGTGTATAAATTATTAGCGAAATCGGATCATTGCTTTGTTTACAAATGGACTTTGAACAAAAAGTGAAAACAAAAAAAAGTAGAATTTTTACAAAAAGAAACTTTAAATTTCGTAGAAAAAATATGCTTAATTGTTCTGAACTCAGAAAAATTAAATTATATTAAGATTCTTTTTAAATTATGGATGAAGGCTGCAAAGCAAGTTACCAATACTGTCACTTTTTTTTGAAATGGTCTGCTGCTATCAATTAGGGCACTAAAGATGGCAAAAAAGCTCCTTTATTCACTTTTTGTTCAGCTTCCATTTGTAAACAACTAATGATCAGATTTCGCTAATAATTTATACACATCATTTGGCGACTTTTTAAAAGATAACTTGATTAAAAAAAAGTTCACTTTTAAACATAAAAAAAGTTATAAGTGATGATCTGTGTTAGGATTTATTCGATCTCACTCCTTAGATAATCATATAATTACAAATTATATATTATTACCCTAACCGAGCACTAGATACTATGGCTTTCGCTGCGTTGTAGCGAAAACAGACCAAGGCCTCTGGTGAGAATTGAACCCACGACCCCCAATTATTCAAATCGGGGGATCGGAAAGTGTTCAAAGGTATTTTGAAAGGGTCCTTAAGTATCTCGAAAATATTTTTTTTTAGAATTGTGCTTATAACATTTAAACTGGTTCAAAGTTTGTAAATTTCTGATATTTTGCTATTAGAATTTATTTAAAAAAAAAAACTTTTAAAGTACAACTTCATCAATCTAATAAAACTTTTCATTGGGTAAAGTTTTCTAAAACAAATTCTCTTTCATTTCTTAGTTGTTGTGAATTCTCTTTAATTGTAAAATTTATTTTATTGACCAATATTATTTTCGAACAAACAAAACTATAAATTTTAGCCATAAACAGATGTTAAAGACGTTGAAAAAATATGTTCGCTAATTTGAAACAAAACAATTAAATGTTTATAGCAAATAACATTTCCAAATAAAAGTTAAATATTTTTGGAACACTTGATAGTTATTATACCCTACACCATATTTGATGAGGGTATATATCGGTTTGTCATTCCGTTTGTAACGCATTGACATATAGGTATAAGACTCCATAAAGTATATATATTCCTGATACTTATTGAATTTTTAACCGATTTAACAATGTCCGCCTGTCTGTTGAAATGGCAATCACTGCGCGAAAACGAAAATGCTTATTTTCACTTAGATTGGTGTACATCTTTTCGAAAAGTTTGGTGTATATTAGTACAGTTTCATAGTAGCTAATGGCGTATAAAATATAGCGGCATATTTTTTCACCAGACGCTAAAAGGTGAATAATATTTAAAATTCACCACAAATTTATATTTCCTTCAAAAATTGTTTTGCACCAACACAAATTAGCTGGCCTTAAAAGTAGGTGTTGCTTTAAAGCAACTCCAGTGCAAAATGGGGTAAAACGTTTAACTAGTATGAATCGTGGAATGGTAAGTTCACATTTCCATTTAAAATGTCTAAGGTACAACATCATATTAATAGCTTACTATTATATAGAAAATTCAAAGAGTTTTTAACTGTAAGAGAAACATTTCCATTTTTGAGCAATTCGTATTTTTATCTGTAAAGTCCTGTTTAAAAACCCTATAATGAGGGTATTCATAATAGGTTCGTATATTATGTTTATGTACACAATGCTTTTTTGCAGGTAACGTACCTTTACAGTTATTGCATTAGTACAAATTTTTATCTTATTAAATTTCACAATAATTTCTTTAAAAAACATATTTGCTTATACATTAAATGTAATATTGTTTGAAAACAATCAAACTAATTTATTTTTAAATTTTTTTTAAATGTTTGCAATATTGAAATAAAAAACAAAACAATTTGTAAAATATACTTTCCAGGGTTGGTAAAACATTCATGACACAAATGTGATAAAAATACGATGTTTACATTATGTACACAATGATTATTAAATGTTTTAATTTAATGTGGTCGTATTAATCTTCATTTTAAAGCAGTTTAAAATGTATTATCGCAAATATTTTGTTCTGATGTGATAATAACCAGAATGTTTGCGCTGACATAAATACATAATTTACATGTTTTGCCATTTGAAACAACCTTTTTTATCGGAATTAGGCCTTTTTAATAATATTGTTTTTTTAATAGCCCGAGTAAAAACGTTCATATACAATCATATTATATTTAATATAACATTATATAAAAGCATATAGTTTTATATAGCTTAATATGAATTAATGTGATGGCACATATGATCATATATAACTTTATTTCGGATTAGGTTTTTCGAAAATGTTTGATATGGTCTCATACATATTAATATCGTAATAAATATCGTTTTATAAAACCGCAGAAGTGGCATATATTACTACAATATAATAATTTAATAATATATGTTATCATATACAAATTTATTTCGACATTGAATCTTAAGTTTTTAATGAAAATTTTAAATTGAAAATCCTATATTTCATTGGACATGCTGAACAATACAAATTAAATTATTGTTTTCAATTACAAATTTAGAAAATTTCTAATGGAATTGAGTTAAACAAAATTTTAAAATAATATTTTCATTTGTAATTTTTCTATTTAAAAATTCAGCTGAAAGCTTAGTATATTAATCTGAAATTTATAAACTTACACACATAATTGGAATTTTGCAAAAAACTATAGATTAAATTGTAACTAATTATTCTGAATTGAAGTAAACTGTTTAATAAAGCAAAAATCTTAATTTCAATTAGAATATTTGCACTAACATTTAAAAATTTAAAAGATATCCTAAATTTATTTAAAACTTCTTTAATTACAAATAAAAATTTGCAATATCAATTACAAATTTTCTGGGTTTCAAATAGAACATTTTATTTGAAATTTTCTTGATTTTAGAGAAAATGATAAATAAGTACAACAAACTCGTTTTGTAGCTTGAAACCTATAACAAATTTTATGTTTAACATAGTTTTACCATATTTCCAAGTTATATTCGAGTTATATGAGAAGACCTTATATTAATGTTTTAAAAATTGGAAGGAACCATACGATATTTATATTTAAAATAATACATAGACCATATTATATCCCTCCGGTTTAAAAAAGTTCATATATGTTCAAATATGTCCATATATGTTTACATATGGTTGCATATATGAGAAAATACGTATATATATGTTTTATATAAGGGCTTATATGGAAGTGTGTGTGACTCCATATATTCAAACGGTACTCAGTTATGGTCATATATGAAGGAATATAAGATTTCATATGTGAACATATATGTAAGTCATATATGGAAGTCAAAAGGCAGTCATATATGGAGAAATATGGTAGTGTATGGACTCCTTTATGTGCAAAGAGAAATTATATATTAATATATATGGAAAAATTTGTGACTCCATATTTCCAAAATGGCTTATATATGGACAAAATATAAACCTTATTGTTTTTTATTCACTTTCGTAGTTTTTATTTAATTCTATAAAGTAGTTTTTAAAAGTTATAAAAATAAGGGTAAGATTTTGAAACATATAAAAATTGTATATCCAATGCGATTTTTAAAACATATTTTAAATACGGATTGTAAATTACTCAAATTTTTTATGCAATTTATATGTACTCCGATTTATATATTTTTTTCATATATTTTAATATATTTTGTTTAGTAATTATTGTTGGATTCATAAAGCGCACATACAAGTACAACCGTTATGTCAAAATTGTGTTTATTTCGAAAATTATAATTCCTTAATATTTTTAAACTTAAATTTTGACATATCTTAGCTACAGATATATCTTAAATGAAAGCTAAGAAAATTATCGTTATTGATGTATAAGTATTCAGTAGTTTTCTTTTGGTATATGTTAGTTTGTACATATATATGAACATATATGACCATATTTGTCCATATATGGAAATGTAGGTTAATTTTTCCATTACGTACGAATATGTAATATGGATGATATAAAAAATATATATAATCATATATGAACTTGAAAAACTTTAAATCAATTTTGAGAAACATCTGACCCATAAATGAAAAAACTGTTGTAAAGTCATTAAATTCAGTGTGGCCGAAATATTTAGGATCACTGAGGGGGTACTCTTGTTTTATTTACCAAGTTGTGCAGTGTAACTTAAAAATTACAATTTCAAAACCATTTTAATATAAAAAAAAATCTTAAAATTTATAAAACAATCTACGGTCTTATTAGAGGGTTTCAAAAATTTGTATACAAATTTTAAAAAACAGCTTATAGAAATTAGTATAAATAAAATAAAATAATTACCTTTAAGAAAATGCAGCTCCATATAATCCAATGGTAATCATTCCGTTCATATTTAGGTAACACTTTATTTACTTATTTATAATTATAATTGAAATATTATTTTATTATATATGAAAAAAATATTTTTATTACTTTGCTTATTAAATTATGATTTATTAATTAAATGATTTCACTCTTTTACTTTACAACAAAAAATTAAGCAAACATTTTTTGATAACTTTTTTTTTCTTTGATTAACATTTTATCACCACATTTTGTATATTTTCTCCGTACCGTTGATCAGAGCTGATTATTTTTCTATAAAACAAAAACAACAAGAGCAAAAACTCTTTCATACATTCAACTATGCTAAATTTTTTTATTACAGCAACTGTAATATCAAAGAGAATAACAAAAACTGGTTAAAAAAACTCTGCCAGCTCCAACCGAGTTGTATTAGAACCGAAATGAAGTAAGAAACTAATAGTAGAAAAACAATAAAAGTTAAAACTCAAGGCGAAGATATATTCCCATGCATTTTGCATGAAATGCTTGAATTCGCCGGCTGCTGGTGAAATTTTACATACTCTAATTGGGGGAGCTAAACTTAGTATAGTTTAAATGACAGCTAATTATTAAAGATCCTTAAAGTATGCTTTGATTAAAAAAATAAATTAAAAACCATAATGTCATTCTTAAGTGCATCAACTTGCATTAATCTGGCAAGTCTCTTTGTAGCCACATTTTATATATTTTTATTCTCATTAACTGAGAGGATTGTATTGTTTTTATTTTCTACGCTCTTTGATATTTTGCTTGACTTTTATTTTTTCTAAAACCAAAAACAACAACATGAGCAAAAACTCTTTTATATGTTAATCTTACTCTATGGTACAAGAAATTTAACAACGTCAACTTTAACAACAAAGAAAACAACAAAATGGTGGGATAAATGGCATTTTTCTTTTTGCACACATAATTTATATAAATTTATGTAATTCTAATGATTTTTTAATCAAAATTAATTAATTATTACACACACTTTATATTTTCTGTAATATATTAATATATATTTAACTTATAATTGACTTTTTTAAAACTTGCACCAACTGGGCCAACAAATATTGCACTCATCTTTTTACACATTTATTGGCCTTATTTTATTGATATTTTAATGATAAAACACTTTTTCCGGTAATACTATTATTGATATTCAATATTTTAATAATTGTTTTTTAAGTTAAGTAATATTTAACACAATTAAATTAGTTACAAACGAAAAGCACTTTATTAACTCCGACCGAGTTGTTCACGCAATGAAATAGAGTAACAAACTAATTGGGGGTAGCAAAACTTATTGACGTTTAAATGACAGTTCATTAATAATGCTCCCTAATCTATGCTTTGATCAACAATGAATAATTGAAATTCATAACTGCAGCCACCTGCATACTTTGATCAGTGTTGCCAGATAGAGGGGATGTAGTACTAAATTGTAGATTCCAGACGGATAGTGCAAAGCTTAATAAAATTCTATTAACCCTTTGACGAGTAATGATTTATGTATATACTATGGCCCATTTTAAATTTAATTGTATTAGTTAATTTTTTTTTTTCGAGTGTGTTGTGTATCGACAAAGGATATATTTAAATTTCAGATTATTGCAATTACTTGGACCAATATGATCTTAGGGAGACCCCAAAATTAAAAAATATGGAAATGTTTTTCATGATTTTTGGTAGATATTTTCTCGAACGCTATTGGACATAGGGGATCAAGCTTTTGATAGGAAAATCCTTCAAGTTTGAGATATTTGGAATTGTTTCAATCCGATTCCTCCTGGACACTCATATAATATGGGGCACATATCATTGGTCGTCAAAGGAAATTAGAGCAGGTTTTTGTTCGTAAAGAAATTTAGGCAATTTTTGTTTAATTTTATTCAAAACAAAGCGATATTTTTATATTTTTATCTTCTGATTCCAAATCTGGTGTTTAAAGTTTTCTATCCCCCCACAACGTTAAAATATCGTATAAAAAAGCTATTTTAAAAATTTTAACATATTCGAGTTTAGCATATCAAAATTATTAATAGAAATTAACTCGACACGTCTTTCGCTATAACTTGGGTGAAATATTTGTTCACAAATTTTGACCGTTGACGACCAATGGGATATCATGTCCCGTGGAATTTTTCATAGAAGGAATTGCAAAAACATATTTTGAGAACACTTTTCTGTAGAAATGTTACTTCGATAAACCTGAATCCGCAAAAAAATTGAAAGCAGATTAAGTTCGGTAGTGAAAGTGTTAAAAGCCAAAATCGTAGTTTAAAATATAGAAAATGTTAAGGGTGTATAATAATTTAATTTAATGTAAAAAAACATTAAAATAAATGATATGTATATAGAAAATGTGTAAATAAATTTAATATTTATTTAATGTATAGGTCTGGAGGAGTAGAGCCAAATCCAAATCGATTCCTCATGTGCAATTTTAAAAAGTCATTTATTTTATATCATTAACAAAATCAGCAAAATTTCCATTTATGTGATATTTTTGTTATAAAAAGTTGTAAGTTGTGGAATACAAACAAAATATATCTCAACTCAAAGATAATTATATTATCTATTTTATTTTTTGTTAAATCTGCGATCATAATTGTAGTTTCTTGATAATAATCATTTCAAAAATTAACTTTTTACTTTTAGCACAGCTTCTTTACTATCTTACCAAAATATTGAAAACTCATAATTAAAGTTTTTTGAAAATTCGAAAGCGTTGTATTTTGTAAAAAAAAATTCGATACTAATTCACTGATGCTTTTTTTTTAATAAAGTTAAAAAATTTTTAAATAAAATTATGTAATTTTCTTTGTTCTTGAACAGCGCTTTAATTGCATTTCTTGAATATTGTAAAGATGCATGTCGATGAAGCAGACTATCCAGTAAAAATGCCACCACGATGGGTAAATTTTGGAACAAGCTGTATGAAACATAAGAAGGTTTCATTCCCAACTAAATTTGTGTATACAAAATAAAAGTGACTACAGATTCGTTAACGATTATCAAAAGAGAATAAAATTATCTAAAATTATATCCAAAAATTATTTATTTTTTTTGTAGCAGAAATATTAAAAAAAAAATAGAAATTTCACTGATTATATCGATTTATTAAGAATATAGAATAAAAGACTTTTAAAGATATGCCATGAGGAATCGATCTTGAATTTAGTCAG
This sequence comes from Delia radicum, assembly GCA_021234595.1. NCBI lineage: Eukaryota > Metazoa > Arthropoda > Insecta > Diptera > Anthomyiidae > Delia > Delia radicum. Next base: position 235,164,789 of record CM037853.1, on the reverse strand, counting down.
ATATTTTTTTAATGTTTATTTCAAATTCGTTTAAAACTGTGGTCTGTAGCCAAAATTTTTTTTTTTCATTAAAATCTATTAATTACTTTACACTTTATATTTTCTTTAATATATTACTATATATTTAACTTGTAAATGATTTTTTTAAGCCTTGAACCAACTATGCCAAAAAATATTTCACTCATCTTTTCACACATTTTGCAAGATGAAAAAAATCGCTTGATCTAGACGGAAAATAGCTAAAATGTCAACATTGATGTTATTGTATGCTTTGACAAAGAAACCAACAAAATGGTTGGATGGTTGGTTTTTATACACATAATTTATGTAATTTTAATGTCTTTTTCATTGAAATCAATTAAATTCTTTACACTTTATATTTTCTTTAATATATTACTATATATTTAACTTGTAATTGATATTTTTAAGCTTTGCACCAACTGGTCCAAAAAATATGGCACTCATCTTTTTACACAATTATTGGCCTTTTTTATTGATATTTTAATGATTACACACTTTTTTTCTGGTAATATTATTATTGAAATTCAATATATTAATGTTTATTTATTATATTAATTAATATTTAGCAAAAACAAATTAATTACAAACGAAAAACACTTTTCTAACTCCATCGAGTTGTTCACGGAATGAAATGTAGTAACAAACTAATTGGGGTAGACACAAAACTTAGTGACGTTAAGTGACAGTTCATTAATGAGGCTCCCTAAAGTATGCTTTGATCAACAATGCAATATGTCAACTCATAATCGCAGCCTCCTGCATTCTTCTGATCAGTGTTGGTTTGGTGATTTGCATACATATAGTGAAAACACAGCCGTAACAGACACGAAACAAGTGACAGCAAACGAGTCCATTAATGGCAAAATTGGAAGTCCTACTAGATTTTCAATTTCGTGTGGGGTCTTGTTAGTTTATGGTGCAAAGCTTAATAAAATTCTAGTAAGAGTGGAAAAAAGAGTTTTAACTTATTATGGATAACCTGTTCTGTTTTCAACCAATTACTTTTAACGGTGGTTTTTTATTACTTGATAAAGATATTTAAGTGGTTTAAAAATACTAAAATAATTTAACATCTTAACTAATTGTGAATAAAATATGATAGAAAATTATTATAAAGAGTTAAATATTTAAAAATATCAGTTTTTGATCATAATCGATGGGGATTTAAATATACAAAAAGCATAAAGCTATATATTTTTGTGTATTGATGAGAAAACAGGAAAATATATTTCCGTGGTAATAATTAGTTCATCACTTTTACATAACTTTTGAAAATCTTATTGAACGGGAGATACAGGGAGCAAGCGGACCAGAGAGCAAACGGACTCAACGAACTCTGTTTTCTGCAGTTCTTTCTTCTTAATGACATGAAACCTTATACTGCAAAGAAAAGCTACTAAAAATTAGCTAAAAATGAGCTTGCAGAAAAAACTGCAAGAATTAGAAGATTTTTTTTTCAGTAATATAAGAATACCAAAAATAAATCTGTTGAATTTACAAATATCTAGTTATATTTTAGCAAAATTTTAGTCAATTGAAAGTTGGCTCCCTGTATGGCCCGTTCGATCAGATTTTCAAAAGTTATGTAAAATTGATGAACTAATTTTTACCACGGAAAAGCTTTATGCTTTTTTTGTATATTTAAATCCCATCGATTATGATCAAAAACTGATATTTTTAAATATTTATTTAACTCTGGATAATAATTTTCTATCATATTTTTATTCACAATTAGTTAAGATGTTAAATTATTTAAGTAATTTTTAAACCACATAAATTAATTAAATAATTTAATTTTTATTTAATAAAAAAAGTTACAAATTTCTTATTTACTAGAAATCTATTGCACAGATTTGGCTTAGCCTTATATCTTAAGTGTTATAAATATTTTTTTAGAAAGTTGAAATATATTATACAATAGCATTTAATCTGAAGGAAAACTATTAACAAAAACCTTCAACATAAACTACAGAGATAAAGAAAAAAAGTTAATAACTAAAAATAAAAAATATGTAAAGTTAATTTATACAAGGCTTGACAAACTAGACTTATATACAAATGTAACAAAATACTTAGATTATTTTTTTAAATTTTAAATATTTTTAAATATCTTTAGCAGGTAATAAAATACCACCGTTAAAAGTAATTGGTTGAAAACGGAACAGGTTATCCATAATGAGTTAAAACTGCTTATTCAACTCTTACTAGAATAAATAAATAAATAAACAAATAAATTTTATTAAGCTTTGCACCATAAACTAACAAGACCCCACACGAAATTTAAAATCTAGTAGGACTTTCAATTTTGCCATTAATGGATTAGTTTGCTGTCACTTGTGTCGTGTCTGTTTAGGCTGCGTTTTCACTGTATGTATGCAAATCACCAAACCAACACTGATCAGAAGAATACATTAGGCTGCTGTTATGAATTGACATTTTGCATTGTGGATCAAAGCATACTTTAGGGAGCATCATTAATGAACTGTCACTTAAACGTCACTAAGTTTTTTTTTACCCGAATTAGTTTGTTGCTACATTTCATTGCGTGAACAACTCGGTGGAGTTAGAAAAGTGTTTTTCGTTTGTAATTTATTTATTTTTGATAAATATTAATTAATATAATAAATAAACATTAATATATTGACTATCAATAATATTATTACCAGAAAAAAGTGTGTAATCATTAAAATATCAATAAAAAAGGCCAATAATTGAATAAAAAGGTGAGTGCCATATTTTTTGGCCCAGTTGGTGCAAAGCTTTAAAATATCAATTACAAGTTAAATATATAGTAATATATTAAAGAAAATATAAAAGTGTAAAGAATTTAATTGATTTCAGTGAAAAAATCATTAAAATTACATAAATTATGTGTATAAAAACCAAAATGCAATATTTTCAACCATTTTGTTGTTTTCTTTGTCAAAGCATTCAGTAACAATAACATCAATGTTGCCATTTTAGCTATTTTCCGGCTAGATCTAGCGATTTTTTTTTCATCTTGCAAAATGTGTAAAAAGATGAGTGCAATATTTTTTGGCATAGTTGGTGCAAGGCTTAAAAAATCATTCACATTTAAATATATAGTAATATATTAAAGAAAATATAAGTGTAAAGTAATTAATAGATATTAATGGAAAAAAAAACAACAGACCACAGTTTTAAACGAATTTGAAATAAACATTCAAAAAATATCTGACTAAATTCAAGATCGATTCCTCATGGCATATCTTTAAAAGTCTTTTGTTTTATGTTCTTAATAAATCGATATAATCAGTGAAATTTCTTATTTTTTTTGATATATCTGCTACAAAAAAAAAATTAATAATTTTGGGATATAATTTTAGATAATTTTATTCTCTTTTGATAATCGTTAACGAATCTGTATTCACTTTTTTATTTTGTATACACAAATTTAGTTGGGAATGAAGCCTTCTTATGGTTTATACAGCATGTTCCAAAATTTACCCATCGTGGTGGTATTTTTGCTGGATAGTCTGCTTCATCGACATGCATCTTTGCAATATTCAAGAAATGCAATTAAAGTGCTGTTCAAGAACTAAGAAAATTACATAATTTTATTTAAAAAACTTTTTAACTTTATTAAAAAAAAGCATCAGTGAATTAGTATCGATTTTTTTTTTTCAAAATACAGAACTTTCGAATTTTCAAAAATTTTAATTATGAGTATTTCAATATTTTGGTAAGATAGTAAAGAAGCTGTGCTATTAGCAAGAAGGTAATTTTTGAAATAATTATTATTAAGAAACTAACTTTAACAAAAAAGCAATATATAATATATGTAATTAACTTTAATTTGAGATATATTTTGTTTGTATTCCACAACTTACAACTTTTTTATAACAGAAATATCACATTAATAGAAATTTCAAAAATCAGAAGGACATTTTACTGATTTTAACGATTTATTAAATGTATAAAATAAATGAATTTAAAATCGCCCATGAGGAATCGATTTGGCTCCACTCCTTCAGACCTATGAATTCAATAGATATATAATTTATTTACACATTTGCTATATAGATATTAATTTAAATGTTTTTTTTTTTTACTTTAAATTAATTAACTATGTATTATTAGGGTGGTCCTTATTTTTCAACTTGCGATTTTTGGGGCTGCCCCCCTCTTAAAATATTTGTTTGGGTACAAAAATTCGCCATGCAAAAAATTAGAGTTCTAGCATAACGGGAAGATTTCCCGCATCGCCCTTGAAAATCGGGCCCCTTGGAAAAATGGGCATAATTAAAAAAAAAATTACAAATATTTTTTCTTCAAAATTAAAAAAATATAAAATAATTTTTGTGTTGGGTTTAATCATAACTACTCAGATAAAAAATATTACTTTCCCAGAAAATCGCTAACTTACCCTAACTTTGTGTCAAAAAATTAATAAATATTTTGGGGGTACCTCAAAGTGACTTTTTTGCATTTTTGAAAATTTTATTCAACAAAATCAAAACCTGGTGTTCGCTGTCAAGTATTTTATTAAACACATCTCAAGTATTAAATAAGCCAAGTATTACGGATATCCGTTGGCAAAAATTTTTGTTAGAGCATTTTGATTCTAGCGGATTTCAACGTTTTTTTAAATTTGTAAAGACTTTTTTTTTTTAAATATTGTTGTAATATTTCATCAATGTTATTGTGTATGCTATTTTATATAATTGTAATTACTTTATTATAAAGTATAATTTTTCGTGTTCATAGTTAACCTGTGTTTTCATGGGGTCACAATTGACCCTCGTATTTTAAAGAGTCAAAAATCACAAAGATGACAAAATAAATTTTTGTTTATGTTTCTAATTGTAATTTATTTACATTTTAAAATTAATTAAAATTAATTATTTAGTTTAAATTCAGATATTTGTATTCATATTAAAATTGACATTTTTGTACATATTCAGGAGTATTTTCGAAAAACGTATTTTTAATTTAATAGTGTAAATTTTTTTGCCTCAAAATTATTATTATGGAAAAGTTTTAAGTTCTAATTTTTACTTAATTGACCTACTCGAAGACTAGAAACGGTTAACGAAATTTTTTTAGAATAAATATAAATTGAATTATTCCTTTCTTTATTTTATTTATAAATTTTGCCACAAAGCTGCATTTTTCTTACGTGGGTCATATTTGACCCCAGGTTAACATGGGTTAACTATCAACAGAAAATATAGTATTTTAAAATAAAGTTATTACAATCATATAAAAAGGCATATACAAAAATATTGATGAAATATTATTAAAACCTTGTTTTAAAGTAAAAATGTATAAAAATAAAAAAAAACCTTGAAATCCCCGAGAATCAAAATGCCCTAAAAAAAAAATTTGTCAACGGATATCCGTAATACTTGGCTTATTTAATACTTGAGATGTGTTTAATAAAATACTTCACAGCAAACGCCAGGTTTTTGATTTTTATTGAATAAAATTTTCAAAAAAGTCACTTTGAGGTACACCCAAAATATTTATTAATTTTTTTGATACAAAGTTAGGGTAAGTTAGCGATTTTCTGGGAAAGTAATATTTTTTGTCGGAGTAGTTATGATTAAACCCAACACAAAAATTATTTTATATTTTTTAAATTTTGAAGAAAAAAAATTTGTAATTTTTTTTTTAATTATGCCCATTTTCTCAAGGGGCCCGATTTTCAAGGGCGATGCGGGACATCTTCCCGTTATGCTAGAACTCTAATTTTTTGCATGGTGAATTTTTGTACCCAAACAAATATTTTAAGAGGGGGGTACAGTCAAAATCTCGTTTTTATTTTTCGCCCATACAACGAAAGACCACCCTAATTATACACACTTAATATTTTCTATATTTTAAACTACGTGTTTGGCTTTTAATGTGCTTATTAAAAGTACAACACTTCCGAATTTTCTTAATTTTTTTTTTAGTGATGTTCATTTGAATAATTTGGTAAGATAATGAAAGTAAAAAGTTAATATTTGAAATGATTATTATCAAGAAACTACAATTGTGATCGCAGATTTAACAAAAAAATGTAATAGATAATAAAATTATCTTTGATTTGAGAAATATTTTGTTTGTATTCCACAACTTGCAACTTTTTATAACAAAAATATCACATAAATGGAAATTTTTCTGATTTTGACGATTTGTTAATGATATAAAATAAATGACTTTTTAAAATCGCCCACGAGGAATCGATTTGGATTTGGTTCTACCCCTCCAGACCTATACATTAAATAAACATAAAATTTATTTACACATTTTCTATATAAATATCATTAATTTTAATGTTTTGTTTACATTAAATTAAATTATTATACATCCTTAACATTTTCTATATTTTAAACTACGATTTTGGCATTTAACATTTAACTTAATCTGGTTTAAATTTTTTTTGCGGATTCAGGTTTATCGAACTAACATTTCTAAAGAAACGTGTCTTGAAAATATGTTTTTGCAATTCCTTCTATGAAAAATTCCACGGGACATAATATTCCACTGGTCGTCAATGGTCAAAATTTATGAACAAATACTTCACCCACTTTCACTAGCGAACTTAATCTGGTTTAATTTTTTTTTTGCGGATTCAGGCTTATCGAACTAACATTTTTAAAGAAAAGTGTCTTGAAAATATGTTTTTGCAATTCCTTCTATAAAAAATTCCACGGGCCATAATATCAAATTGGTCGTCAACGGTCGAAATTTGTGAACAAATACTTCACCCATGTTATAGCGAAAGACGTGTCGAGTTAATTTTCATTAATAATTTTGCCAAACTCGAATATGTTAAAATTTTTAAAATAGATTTTTTATACGATATTTCAACATTGTGAGGGGATAGAAAAATTTGGACACCAGATTTGGAATCAGAAGATAAAAATATAAAAATATCACTTTTTGTTTTGAATAAAATTAAACAAAAATTGCCTTAATTTCTTTTCGAACAAAAACCTCCTCTAATTTCCTTCGACGACCCATGAAGGATTGTCCTATCAAAAGCTTGATCCCCTATGTCCAATAGCGTTCGAGAAAATATCTACCAAAAATCATGAAAAACATTTCCATATTTTTCAATATCGGGGTCAATACACACCACACTCGGAAAAATCGATTAAAAAAATTTAACTAATACAACCAAGTTTAAAATGGGCCATAGTATATAAACCATTACTCGTCAAGGGTTAATAATATTGTATTAAGCTTTGCACTATATGTCCGCAAATCTACAATTTAGTACTACATCCCCACTATCTGGCAACACTGATCACAAGTTTGCTGGTGGCTGCAGTTATGAATTGAGATTATTCATTGTTGATCAAAGCATAGTTTAGGGAGCCTCATTAATGAACTGTCACTTAAACGTCACTAAGTTTTGTTACTCCCAATTAGTTTGTTACTACATTTCATTGCGTGAACAACTCGGTCGGAATTAGTAAAGTGTTTTTCGTTTGTAATTTATTTATTTTTGCTAAATATTACTTAATATAATAAATAAACATTAATATATTGAATTTCAATAATAATATTACCAGAAAAAAGTGTGTAATCATTAAAATATCTATAAAAAAGGCAAATAAATGTGTAAAAAGAAGAGTGCAATATTTTTTGGCCCAGTTGGTGCAAAGCTTAAAAAAATCAATTACAAGTTAAATATATAGTAAAATTTTACAGAAAATATAAAGTAATTAAATGATATTAATGACAAAATCATTAAAATCACATAAATTTATATAAATTATGTGTATAAAGAGAAAAATGCAATTTTTCCAACCATTTTGTTGTTTTCATTGTTAAAGTTGGTGTTGTTAAAGCATGCAGTAAGAATAACATCAAGGTTGCCATTTTAGCTATTTTCCGGCTGGATCTAGCGATTTTTTTCCATATAGTTAAAAAAACATAATCAAGCCGGAAGATTTAGCTATTTATTTTTTGTTTTAGCTACTTTTAGCTATTTTTTTTTCCTCCTAGCTATTTTAGTCACTTATTTTATTTTTCAAGACTGAGTTTTTTATTTTAGTGTGCTATTTAGGAGCCCAATTAAGCTATTTTGCTTTCTGTTTATTTCATCAAGACATACACACAGAGAAAAATTCAGCTATTTACCAACTGAAATTCTGTTACTATGTCTCAAATTCGGTTATTACGAATTTTAGTTGGTTGGTACAACTAAACAGTAGTTTTCAAAACAAAGTTCGGTTAATTCAACTGAATTTTAATTGCACCACACAAAATATTCAGTAATCGAATGTAAATATCGTTGTACCAACTGAATTTATAAGTTGTTATCATTAATATACACTTTTTAATTCGGTTGGAACTTTATTTTTCTGTGTGTACAAATATGCATTCATACCAGGCCGGAAGATCCTCGCCATTTTTATCAGGTGTTTTTGAAAATTTTAAATGTTTAAAATTAAAAAACCAATGAAAATTTCAGTTCTTTTACTAAATCTGCTACCTTTTTAAGAAAAAATTAAAAATGTTGTAAATGAAAACCGTATTACTGTCTAGTTTTTTTTTGTAAAATTATAAAACAAGGAAAAAGGAGTGTTATCGGAATAATCTCAACACACGTTTTCACTTATAACTTGTTTATTTTTAAAAGCAAACTTTTTATTTTATTGACGAAAGATACAAAACAAGTTTCATAAACTGTCTCTTTTTTAAATTGGCCTGCTCCAATCAATTAGGATACTTGAAAATACTAAACACAATCGTAATCACTCAATTTTTGTTAAGATTCGATTTGTAAGCGAAATAATTTTGCACACATAATCTGACAAACATGTGAACCCTAATAAAAAAGTCGTAAAAAATACATTTTTAAATTTATCATTACACGATTTTAAAAATCACAGAGTGCAAAAGGAGTCAAAAATACCCATAAAAGATCCTTCAAGCCTTCTGAAATCATATCTATGTGATTGTGATTTTCTTTGCCGATGAAACCTCTTTCTGAGCACTCTTTTTATGACTCATAAAAGACATCTAAATTATTTAAATCTTCAGAATTTTTGAGCCATTTTCAAAAATTTTCAATTAAGCACATAAATAAAAGTCAATTATGATTCATTTGTGACTCAGAAATTTAAGCGCTTGGAAAATTATCACATTTTAGAGTCTTTTATGAATCATAATTTCTGAAACGCTCAGAAATTTGTTGACTGGGAATTATTTAAACATATTTTAATATTAACTGCGGTTTTATAAAATTTACGACTACAAAAGCAAAAATTTAACAAATTTAAAAACAAAGTTTTGATAGCAATTCTAACGCTGTATATTTAAATGTTATAGTTTTAACGGAAACAGCTACGAGCTTTTTAAAGGAAAAAATCTGCGTAGTTTTAAAGGAGTAGTCTATTTAACACTTTAAACAAATAATATACTTTTTGCATTTTGAGAATTTAGCGATTACTAGCTATTTTAATTTTGGAATCTAGCATAGAGTTGACTACCTTGAATAACATAGCGATTTTATAAGACGCCAGCGTCAAAAAAAAAAATTGCGCAGATCACAGAGTTTCGGTAACTTGCTTACCAATGAGAGAAAATTAAGTAAAGTTTTCATGTTTTTGATATAATTTCCATAATTTCAAAGCAAATTTTATTTATCTTACAATTTTTTTAATTTTTTCATTTGATACTTTAATGTTGTCCATGTTTGTATAATATTCAAGATTTTCTATTATCAGAGCAACACAAAAAATTGTTGTATAAAAAAATGTCTTGCGAATGGCTTGCAGGACATGCATGCTACATTTTAGTTTCTACTATTAGTTTGTTACTTCATTTCGTTGCTTAAACAACTCGGTTGGAGCAAATAATAACTATCAATAATAATATTTCCTGTGCAAAAAGAAAAAAATGTTATAGTTTCTACCAGTTTGTTATTCTATTTGATATTGAAGTTGTTTTGGCACTATCTATGGTGATTTTCTATATCACGAAACTTCAAAATTTTGCTCATGGCGCCAAGACATAAAAAGCACTAAATTGGTGCTTTTGTAATATGTCGCCAGTGCTTTTTAACATATTTCTTTTTAAGGAAAAGTACTTTGTTAAAAAAGCCCTAAAACTGCAATAAAAACTATCTTAAACTAGAAGTTGAACAGTTTTAAGGAAATAACAATCAAATGTAATTTTTGCGCTACATATTAAATGGTATTGTCTGTTAAATTGATACAAAAACACATTTTTTAAAGTTTTGCACACATTTTCACAAATTACAACAAAATGCTCAAAAAACAATGAAATTGTCGGCGAAGAAATGCGGACTCCAATTATAAAACAGTTTTTTTTTTATTTATTTTATATGAAGTTTTTAACAGTTAGTTTGACAGATATTTCACAAAAGTACAAACAAAATATTGCACTAAACACAGAAATTGTAGGTGAAGAAATGTGAAAACTCCAATTTATTACAATGTTAAGGAAATTACAATCAAATAGCACTTTTTCACTACATTTTAAATGGTCTTGTCTGTTACATTGATGCGAACATTTTTTTTCGCTTGTATGAAGTTTGACAGACAGTTTCGCAAAAGTACGAACAAAATACTGGACTAAACAAAGAAATAATCGGTGAAGAAATTCGGTTGCTTTATCCAATTTTAACACTGTTTTGTTTCATAGTCAACTTTTCGTTAGGTTTGAAAAAAATTTACAGAAAATTTGTCTGATGCATAAAAAAAGCCTTTGAAACGAAAAATAACGCTTTTTACACTATTTATTGCCTTTTACGCTACTTTTGTGGCGCTTTTTGCTTGGCAACACTGGTTAAATGTATGAATGAGTTTTTGCTCTTGTTGTTTTTTGTTTTAGAGCAGTGATGTTCTTTACGCATACTATTGCATTTATACTTGTGTGTGTAGCAGCGAAAAAACGAAGTTTATTCTACGGTACACTGATAATAAATTTCAATTGCAGAAAAAAGATTTTTTTTGAAAAAAGTGAATTTCATAAAAATATATTTTTTAATATATGAACCCCTTTGAAACTAAAAAATATATATTTTTTTCTATTTGGGCTTAAGCGGACAAGGGCTCCTGGGAACCACCATGGCTCAGAAACAGTTTAGCGTTGTATCATATTAGTGTGTGTACTCAAGTGAAAAAAATTTTGTTACAATTTAAAAAAATAGATTTTTTGCATAGAAAGGAAGCTACACTCATAGAAATAAAGCTGTACAAATGCGCTCATAGAAATTTTACAAAATTCGGGCTAAAATTAGCAGGGCATTTTAACTAATTTTTAGTAACTTTTTTTGCTATTTCTACAGACTTATTTCTATGAGTATAGCTTTCATTTCTATGACTGTACAAGAATTAATTTCAAATATAATTTTGGTACACTCCTAGAAATAAGTCTGTAGAAATAGCAAAAAAAGGTACTAAAAATTAGATAAAAGTGACTCTGCAGAAAAAACCAGTTGAATTAAGAGATTTTTTAACTAAATATTTGCAGACTTAAAATATCAAACAAAAACTGTTGTGTTAACATTTTTTTTTTTGCTAAATTTAGCCCGAATTTTGTAAAATGCAAATAACAGGTTAAATTGTTAAACCAACTGAAATTTTTGCTAAATAATTGTAAATTTCTGATTTAATAACGGAAAATTTTTAATTGCATTAAAAAAAACTTAAAATTTTCAAAATGTTTATGATTTTATTTGGGTACAGATATTTAGTAATTAGTTTTGCTAATGTTAGCAGGTGTTTTTGTTACTTTGTTACTATTCATCAGGTTTATTTTTGCTATTTTAAGTCTACAAATATTTAGTTTAAAAATCTGTTAATTCAACTGGTTTTTTTCTGCGGGGTCATTTTTAACTAGTTTTTAGTTACTTTTTATGCTTTTTCTACAGACTTATTTCTATAAATAAAGATATTGCTGGGTCAATTAATATTTTTATTTAAAATACGAATATTTCACTGGTGTTTGTTTAGGGTTTTTAAATAAAAAAATAAATAAATAAAAATTTTTCACTTATAATTTTATTACAAATTAAGCATTGTGCATCGTCATCCATATTCTCTATAAAAAAAAAAAGTATTTTCCCATTCATCATCAAACATATTTCTACGTGTATTTTTATTTGTGTTCCGCAGCGTGGTGTTGCTTCAACAATGGTTCAACTACAATTGATTTGTTTTCTTTTAACTCAGTGAGAACAAAGCAAAAGCCGAATATGCACATCGAAAGCCATACGAAGATGTTTATAGTGTACGTGTGTTGACGCAGCGTAAGCAGCATTTTCTTCTGTAACCCCGTGTGGTTGGAAATTGAGAGGAAGCACATCACTGTTTTAGAGAGAAAAAAAAAATAATGAGCTCTGATCAACGGTACAAAGAAGATATACAAAATGTGTTGAAAAATGTTAAATCAAATAAAGAAAAGATGTCAAAATTCTATGTTGCATTTTTTAAAGTAAAGTAAAAGAGTGAAATCGTTTAATTAATAAATCATTAAATTTAAATCATAATTAAATAGCAAAGTGTTCAAATAATATTTCAATTATAAATAAGTAAATAAAGTGTTACCTAAGTATGAACGAAATTACTATCATTGGATTATATGGAGCTGCAGTTTGTAAAAGGTAATTATTTTATTTATATTAGTTTTTATAAGTTATATTTTAAAATTTTAAAAGGTTTTTGAACACTATAACACCCCTAGTTTGTCCTTGAAATTTTTTACATTTTTTTTTATTAAATTATTAAATTAAAAAAAGTCAAAATGAGCTAATATTATTCCTGGTTCACACACGGCAATTATAATTGCCCAATTCTTCTTCAATTCTCCTTTGAACTTGCTCTTGTGTTCACACTGGAAAAGTTTGTTTCAGCAATTTTCGTATATCAACCTGCAGTATTGAAAATTGCGAATGACAAAACAAAACGGAATTGGAGTACGGGCAATTCTGTACCCCCTATCATTCTCTTTCCCTCCCTCTTCTATAAACTCAAGAATTGCGCAATTATAATTGCCGTGTGTGAACCTAGTCTAAGCAAATATCAAAAAATATCCTTTCAAATAAAAAACAAGGTCTTGTTTATTTTTGGTTGCCCTATAAGAGGATTTAATAAAGTTTGAATATATTTTTTGTTAAGTATGCTGAAAATAATCGATGTGTGTAAACATTTTTAAAATGGGAGAATCATTAATTTTATAGCTATTTCATAAGATATAATGAATGCTTCACATTAACGATGACCATGTTTTATCTTGTGGTATTGTGAGGGAGCCGAAAATAGGACCGTAAGTTGCAAGTTACTTTTTCTAGTGCTGAATTAATAGATTTGATATACATATCACTCATTTACTTCAAGACTGTCATAAGTTAAAAAATGCGATTTTTGAGTTAATGATGCAGATTTATTAGTTATATCATGCTTTATATTGTGTAAAAATTTAATATTAATATCATGTATACTTTATATATATATTATTTTTTCTTTAAAGTGGATTCAAAGAGTATATACTTCATAGAGAAACTGTGCTACTCACGGATCTCTCGATAACTAGCGAATTCGCATACAACTCTCACTAATAGCGTTTTCTTTTCTGACAAAAATGTCACATTTTTTTTGCACTTTGCCTTAATTTTCCTTATTCGTGTTCTTTTCTAAAATAAGGTGAACACTCTAAGAGGGTACCGTGTTTGTTTCTAAAAGTGTAGTCTTATAAAAGGCAAAAAATGCAACATTTTCTGCCCTCAAAAAATTTACAGGGTTGGATGTTGCCTTGTTTTTTTGGCTTATCAATCTCATGTGTATATATTGCAAAGTTTTTGGAGAGAAAACTCTCACCTTGGTAGCAGAGTGGTAGTGTGCTGGCTTCTGATATAGAAGATCCCGAGTTCGAACCCATATTGGTATCACATTTTTTTATATTTTTTTTTTATGTTAAATTTAATTTACGATTTTTTTTAATTTGTTTTTGCTATTTTTTTTTATTTTTTCTTTTTGTAAGTATTTAATAATTTTTTTAATCTGAAATTCGCTTACAAACAAAATTATAAAAAAAAATTTAATTGAAAAAAATGTATGGAGCTAAATCCAAATTTTTTAAATAATTAAAAAAACAAAAATTAATTATTAAAAAAAACATTAAATTCTTTTTAAAGTTTGCTGGGATTCGAACCCGAACTTTAACAACACTAAAAAACAGATTTGTTTAAATAAATGTAATATGTGATGAAATTGTGTTCTTTTCTGATTGTAAAAATGCTTCATTTTAATGGGGCGAGGGCAAAATTTGAAAAACGTTGCACATTAAGAAGGCAACACTTTTTTCCAGAAAAGAAAACACCATAAGAGAAAAATACATTAAAACCCCGTATTTATAAAAAACGTAACAAAATAAATAGAGAAAGGGTCAAGCGAGGCAGATATGGATTGAAAACTTTTAATTCGTTTTCTGCAAAATCGTGTTTTTTTAGTTATGTCAGTCTTGTAGTAAATGTGCGATATGTTTCCACGAGAGAAAAATCTATGTTTCCTACAGACATAATTAAATTATTATTGTATCACTCATATTTCAATAATAATATGGTTGCTTTAATCGTGTTATAGTAAAAATCTCTCTTTTTTCGGTTATTATATTATGCTCTTGTCTACAACCATAATATAATATTTATTATTATATACCTCGCTCTAACTGCAGCCTTAATATACTTGCGCCAACTATAATAGGATCCGTCTGTTTTTTTGTAAGGGTTTTAGCTCTTTTAGTGTCATTCTTTTTTAAGATTTTGTGAAAAGAAGTTGTTAGAAGCAGTCAGTCCGAACAAATTAAATAATATCAAATAAACAGACATAAAAATAGAAAAACTACACAGTGGTGTTAGTTGGTATGATGATCTTTTTAGTGGAAGCAGGAATAATTTGGTGGTCTCAATCCGGTCTACCATATGAGATTAGGCTAAAGTTAATTTGCCACGCATCCCTTAAATGAAGTTATTGTTTATTATAAATAAAAGTTTTATAAATTAAGAAAAAAGTAATAAAAAAGTGATTTATTTTTAAATTTGTTACACTCAGGCAAAATAAGTTGTATGCAAAAAAAAAATTGAGGAAACATGAAAGAAAAATTTAAACAAAATGCGCGTGCTTTTAAGTCTATAGTACGATATAATCATAATATGTTTGCAATAATCATAATATGGTAATAAATGATGAAGAACTTCTTTTCTTTTCTTTTTATAATAACTTGGACTATGGTTGTATGGTTATAGTACAAATATGATTGCTACAAACATGTTATGATCATTATAAATGTATTGTGAAATTGTATTCTAAACAATATTTTAATGCGTATTTATGCTTTAATCACATGCTTCCATTTTTTTATTTTTCCTGACAAAATAAGATTTGTGCTGAAAAAGAGAAAGTTTAATTTTGCTTTTTTAGATACAAAAATAAAAAATGTATGTAAACATCGACTTTGTTATATGTAATATTTTATATTTACATTTAAATTTCTTTTATAATTTAAAAATTTGTTACTACAACAAAAAAAAATTGTATATCAAACTCTTTTTTACCTCAAATATTTTTCTAACAAAAACTTTTTATTTTTTTTTTTTAACCGCAAACATTTTTTTTTTCAACTAATATTTTTCTGATATCAAAAAGACGCCATGCAATGTAACTATTAGTGACCCTTAAGTATTTTTTGGCTAATGAAAAGCGAGAGCTGGATTGCTCATTTTCAAATAAATTAAAAAACATTTTTCCAAACAGTTTGGTATTCAATATAACCTAAATCGGTTCAGCGGATAAAATGAGGGAAAATGTAAAGCTACTACTAAATTGTCCATACACACAGAGAAAAATCTTACTGAAATTCTGCTACTAAGACTCAAATTCGGTTACTACGTATTTTAGATGATTGGCACAACTTAACATTAGTTTTCACAACAAAGTTTGGTTATTTCAACTGAATTTTATTTTTTACATCCAAAATATTTAGAAATTCAATGTAAATATCGTTGTACTAACTGAATTTATAAGTTGTTACCATTAATATACACTTTTAAATTCGGTTGACACTTTAGTTCTCTGTGTGTACGAATTGGTGTATTTTAGTAGAGGTGAATAATATTTTATATTCACCTCAATTTTTTTCAACACAACATTTGTTTACAGCAATTTTTTTGCCACCAAACAATTGTTTTTTTATTTTGTTTTAGTTTTCAAATTATTTAATCTAAATGTTGTTACATGTTTCTCTATATGTTGTAAACAAGAAACTATCAATTTCTGTTTGGAATTCGATAATATGAACTTTTATTTCATGGACTGATCGGATTTCGAACGATGAAGTATTGAGAAGAACGAATATTGATCGACAGGTGATAAGAAATATTAAACTTAGGATACATAATGAGAAACGACAAATATAAAATTCCCCAGATAACTCTCAGAAGCAAAAACGAATTAAAACGGTCAAGAGGAATAATATAGATTTCCTGGATAAGAAATATTCAAGACTGGACAGATTACGCAGATCAAAGAAGTCTCCTAAATGCTGCTCATCATTGCTGAATGAAATATTCAATATATTATACGGATAGGCAAATAAAGAAGAAGAATATGATCTTTAACCGAACAAAATTGACACTCATGTAAAATTTTGTTTCTTCATTTTTTTTTTTATTTTTTACCTCTTTAATATTTTTTTCTGTCAATATTTAATGTTATTTGATAAAGTTATATTCTGCAGGCTATAGAAAATACCAGTACATCTGAGTTTAATGCTTTTGTTTTTTGACTGACAATAGCCTTAAGTTTTAGACCACAAATATCAGTGGTAAAATATGTTGCCAATCATTTGATGTTATTTTTCTGCTTTTTAGACATGTTTAATGATATGGAAAGGAAACAAATTCATAGATGGTTGTTCATAGTTGTGTGCTTGTGACTGACAATTTTTTTGGTACTTGAGATAAAGATGACAAATAATTTCTATATAAGGGAAGAGTAGTTTGACATATAGAAGTGCTCAAAAATTATATGGAAACAAGTATGAACCTACTTTATTCAAAAACTTTCATATTGGACAGTTCATAATGGAACAATTTTTAGATGCTAAAAAACTCATATGTCCCTTTTGACGATTTTATATTACAAGATCCTTAATCAAAACATGCATAATTGATTAAGAATTAAAATAGAATTTAATCCTAGCAAACAATACATAATCATGATATTAAAAAGATTTTAAAATATTAAAATATAATATAATTTTTCTACCTGAGTAAAACAAATAAATCATAAATGGTGACATATAAGCTATATAGTTTATATATAAAAATATATACTATCTTATAAAATACAGTTTTTGTGTGCTTATAAATGGTGCCATATGTATAATTCAACTTAAGATATATTTATTAAATGATGTATGATATAATTATGTAAGATCCCATATATGACACAAGATAAACACTTTAGTTTGTGATATGATTATCATTAAAATTTTCTCCCCATACATAATTATATATGTGCCAGATGTCTAAATTATTTTTCTTTAATTTTTTTAAATTTTATTTAAAATTTTGAACTCAATATAAAGAAGTTAGTTGAAAAGTAAAACGTCTTGTAAATCAAGTATACTATTTTTCAGCAAATTTTTTGCTAAAATTGTGTTTCAGCTAAAATTTCAGTTATGCTTATTCAGCACTTAACTGTGTTAAACGAATATTTTACTTATGTTTTACTAATTTATTTTGCTAAAAAATTGTGCTGATAAGCTCATTAATAGTGTGTACGAGAACCATATTGAAAAATATACGCAGACTGAAGTAGATGTCGCGATATGTCACGATGTAGTAGAGAAGAGGAAAATTATACTAACAAGTACAACTATTGTAAGACATATAAAAAATCAACCATGGAAGATTTTTGCATCTGCTTTTCAGACATAAAATAATATTGAGGATTAAGACAACTTAAACTTTGTGTTGTGACCGGCTTGTGAAAGCATTTGTCTATTAATTAAATTAAAGACAAAATAACGTATTTAAATTTAATAAAGATTAAATGTGTATTTGTAAAACAAATGTTTATGTTAATGATTACTAATGTAGTGTGGTCAAATTGACAATTTGAAATTGCAAACAAATATACGTTCAGGTAGAAATACTAAAGCGAAAGACAAGGACACCTATCTTAGGTAATTTTTTATGTTTCCTTTTTCATATACAACACGCAAAGAAAAAACATGGTCGAGGGAACCATATTCGAAGAGCATCATACATTTGTGGATTAATGATTGCGACCATGTTACTATGGTTGTGACAACCATACTCTTATCAGCTTCTGTATCATAATATGATAATTAGATTGCCATATTACGGTTCTGGAAATATGTACGAATTATCATAATATGAGCCCTACAGTATTCTAGCAGCTTTCTGTTAAAGCTGGATTAAAAACATATGCGTATTTTTTAATAGTATATTTATTTAATAAATCACATATTTAAGTAAACTTAGGTTGAAAATAATTCAAGTAATCGAATTGTCTTTGCGCTGAAGAATAAGCTTTGTAAAATATTGTGAAATACAGAATAAAGCACGCATAAAAATATTGTTAAGAATACAATTTCACAATACATTTATAATGATCAAACCATGTTTGCAGCAATCATAAGAATTGCATTATAACCATATTATAGTCCTATTTATCATATTATGATCATGTACACGAATTTCGCCATCATTTATTACCATGTTATGAGTGTTGCAAACATATTACGATTATTTCGTACTACATACTTAAAAGCACGTGCATTTTGTTTAAAATTTTCTTCCATATTTTTTTCTTTAACAATATTTTTTTGCGTTATTAAAAATAATTACAAAATAAAGCAATTTTTTTCTCATATTTTTTTATAATAAACAATAACAATAATAATAATGGTTGCGCTACAATTAAACTTTTGCCTAGACTTTCAGGGTAGACCGAGTTGAGACTACAATTTATTTCTTCTTAAACAAAACAAATCACCATTACATTGGGGCTGACTGTTTCTCACAACTTCTTTTCACAAAATTTCAAACAAGAATGAAATTAAAAGAGCGAAGACGTTCATAAAAATAACAGACTGATCATCTTAAAGTTGGCGCAACTCTAATATGGCTGCAGTTAGATAGAGGAATATGATAATAAATACTATAGTATGATTGTAGACAATACAATAGTATGATAACTGAAAAAATAAGAGACATTTTAATTAGATCACGATAAAAGCAACCATATTATTGGTGAAATATGATTGATACAATAATAGTTTAATTGAAATAACCATTTATTGCTGAAACAAACATAGTTTTGTGTCCGTAATCATATTGCAACCATATTTTTTCTCTGCGTAAACCCTTTTAAAAAGGGTTGTATATGTCATATTTTGATATTTTTTAGTTTCCTTTCTAGAATTATCTAAGGCAATTTTCTTCCTTTTAAAGATGCCATAATTTAGACAACAATTGATTATGTATTTACGACATAACTTTTATTTGATCGGGTAATTGCATTTAATATTAATCATACTTTTTTAAAACTTAAAAAACTTTCCTTTGAAAAATTACTATAATCAGAAAGTAAAAACTAAAAATCAAATAAAATGACTGTCATACCACTTTCAAGTATTTTTTATTTTATTTTCTGAATTGATTCTAAAAAATAAAAACTGCAACCAAAACCAACACATAGCAAAAGATAACATTTCAAAGCAACACTTAAGGTGAAAATCACTAGGTAAAAAACACTGCTTTCATACACAATCACATATTTTTCAGCAATAAAAGAAAAAAAAACTAGAAAAGATTATCCTGTGATAACAAACACACAATCACTTTAGAATAGAATTGAAATAAAAACCAACTACCTTTTTGTTAAAAATTTCTATAAAAAAATGAAAAACAGGAGGAAAATTTATAAAATGGTTTGCAAACTTTAATACTTGTTAAAATCCAGACACATTAGATACTACAGGCGATATAGAGGATAGATTGTAGGAAACAAAAATTACTAATTTTTTTTAAACTTTTGTCCTATTTATAAATCCCTTAAAATTTTAAAAATTAACCTTGCGAAATATTAAATTACATTTGTTTAGCTTCTTTATTTTTGAACATTTTCATTTTGAATTTTTTTTTGGGAAATTTTTATAAATAAAACCACTTTTATTATTCACTTTTAACAATATTTTTGTAGATCGTTTATGCCACATGTGTCTCTGCAAAGAATGTAATATTGTTTGTTTGATCAGATGCAGGTAGAATTTTGATGAAAGAAAATAAATGCAATACATATTAATGAAATTAAATTTATTATTCACTTTTGACAATATTTTTCTAAATCGTTTTGTTCCATATGTTACGATGTAATGTTGTAAGTTTTTATATCTGGAGGTCGAATTTGGCTGAAAATATTTAATAATATTTTTCTAGAGCGTCTTTGCCATATGCAGGTAGACTTTTGATGAAATATTTAATATAAAAAAAAAAATTTATTCAACATTTCATTTCACTTTTATAACTACACTCAAAAAAAAAAGTTTGTAAAGTCAGCAAAAAATTTTGCTGAGTCAGCAAAATTTTAGTCAGGAGGGTGCTTGCTTGTAGCAACAAAATTAGTAGATTCAGCAAAAGTTTTGCTAATACTTAGTGGATTAGAAATAAAAAAGCCTTGCTAAAAATTAATAAATTTTTTGCTGAATTTTAGTAGACTGAAAAAAACTGAAAAAATTTGTAGAAAAATTATACTTTAGTTAATTTATTTGCTGAAAATCATAAAACATATTTCTGTGATTCTTTTAAAAATAATTTAAAATACGTTACAAAATATAAAAATGTTAATTTTCCCACATTGACGACATGAATTAATTTAATATCTGAAAATATATTGAAATAATTTATAAATAAAAAAAAATAAAAAAAGTGTCTTTCAACTACTTACATCAATGGTTGTCTAAATGATGTTATCTTTTAAAGGGCGCAACTGCCGAAGATAATTATAGAAACGAAACGAAAAAATAAACAAAAACAAACGAAACGAAAAAATAGACTAAAACAAACGAAACGAACCCTTTTTTTGCAATACGAGAAAGGAACCATAAAAATCTACCTAAGATGTGTGTCTTTGTCTTTCGCTTTACTCTGTATCAATGTCTGTATACATTTGTTTGCAATTTGACCACACTAGATTATTAATTTATAAACATTTAGTTTAGAAATACATATTAAATTTAAATATTTTATTGTGTCTTTTATTTAATTAATAGACAATTATTTTCACAAGCCGGTGACAATGCAAAATTTAAGTTGTTTTAATCCTCAATTTTGTTTTATGTATGAAAAACAGATACAAAAATCTTCCATGGTTGATTTTTTTATATGTCTTATTAGAGTTGTACTTTTTAGTATCATTTTCCTCTTCACTACACAGAAAAAATTATGGGCCAAAAATATCTAATTAATCGATTGTTTGAATATCAATGGCAATTTAAACAATTTTTTTAATTGATTCAATTAAAAATTTATTGAATTTTCTAATATATCCATACAGTGTTGACAACATGTATACAAAATTTTTAAAAATTAGGCAAACTATTTTTTTTAATTTTATTTATATTAAATAATCAAATAATTATATCAATATATTATTTAATTTGTAAATAAAAAGAAAAAAAATCGCAAATGATTAACTTTTAATAAGTTGAATAGTTTACCGATTTTAAATACACGCAAAATCGTAGTTATTTCACTAGAGTTTGAAACACTCTTTTTGTTAAGATATCCGTGTACGCACGAAAACTCAAGTTAGTTTCGTGTTTTATCTGTGGTAATAGAAGTGCACATGTGGATTTAAATTAGCCTTATCGAAAAAGGACAATTAAACTATTATTTTTGTAAATAATTAAATTTTCAATAAGTATAAGTGTCATTAAACTATCATTTTAAAGTTATGTGTGATTTTTTTAAGAAAGCAATTCAATTACAAGAAAAAGTTCAAGACAAGACAAGCAAAACAAAAATTTTGTCTTTACTTTTATTTGTTTTCTTATAATACATTTTTTACAAATCTACATTCCTTTTTTTATTTAATGGGAGGCATATAACAAAAATAAAAAAATACGAGTTTTCAATTAAAACTACCATTGTTTTCTTCTCAAGTTTCATTTAAAGTTTTAATCAATTTAACTAAACTTTTTAATTGAGAATGTAAAGTAAAACAATAACTCTTTTAATTGATATTATTATTATTTTAATTGAAAGAGTTTTGATAAACTGTCTGCAAATTTTTATAGTTAATACTATCATTTCAGTGGTAGGTGCAAAATCAATAAAAATATTAATTGATTCAATAAAATTTTTAATTGAAACCCGTTTTTAGTTTTTTCTGTGTACTACATCTTCACATGCCGCGACACCTGCTTCATTCTGCGCATATCTTTCAACCTGGTTGACGTCCACACTATTAATGCGCTTATCAGCACAATTTTTTTATCAAAATAAATTAGTAAAACATTAGTATAATATTAGTAAAACATTAGTTCAAAACAGTTAAGTGCTGAATAAGTATAACAAAGATTTTAGCTTAAAACAGAATTTTAGCAAAAAATTTGCTAACAAATAGTATACCTGATTTACAAGACGTTTTACTAAATTTTCTACTAACTTATTTTTTTGAATGTTCATTTTATAGTAAAAAACTAATCTTATAATTTAATTTGTATAATCAGATTTATAGCCGTCATTTTTTAACTTTTATGTGCCTGTTTTCTTTAATGTTAATTTATAAAGACAAAAGAAAAATTGCCTTTTCATATACTTTCTCTAGAAAATTTTCAAACAGGCGCCATATTAATTGTATGTGCAAAATATAAATATATATAAATATAACTATATTTTAATAAAAGTAACAAAAAATGCAGTACTTTTTGTAGGTTATTTAAAAAAGCAACTGAAATAAAACAACTGCAATTGCATTTAAAATAACTATAACCACTTTACTGCACAAATAATTTTTATATTGTAGCTGTCAAAAAAACTAAGTGATATAAAGTTAAACGGGCACAAATGTCTTATTAACTCTATTTTAAAATTTAAGGTTTAGGTTAGTTTCCGAGAGCCAAATATTTAATCATAGTATCATCACAAATAAAACTTAAATTTCACTGGTTCTTAAGTTCAAATTAACAAAAAAAAAATTTCTAAATTAAGTTATAAAAAAATTTATTTTTTTAAAGAATTTTCGCCATTATCTTGTCGCTTCAATTGTAATTACTGGTATGTACTTAACATTTTCTTTTTCCCTTTGCTTAGTTTGGTTTTTTTGTTAACAAATGAAGTGTTTAATACTGTTAAATGCATGGTTGAGATTTTAAAAACTGTACAAGTGGGTTAGATGAAAAAAATGTTTTGCATAAAAAAGTCTTTTGAATAAATATAATCAGTTAGTTGCAAAATAAATGCATGTGCAAATTTATAAAAATTAGGGTATTTAGAAGGAAGTTTTTTTTTTGTAAAGAATTGTGTTATAATTGTATGTTTAAGAATTTAAGGTAACTTGAAATTGTACAAAGAAATAAAGAAGTTTAAATTTTGATAAAGACCAGGGACCGTAAATAATGATTATTGTTCGTTTTTTAAATCAAAAAATCAATCACTTAGAACAGACATAAAAAAAAAATTATTGCACTATTATTATCATTTTTTGACAGTCTCTGCATATAAGTCATGATTTTTAAATTTCTGATTTTTAAAGTTTTCTTCAATGGTAATGATTATTTTTGAGTAATATTAATAAAAATCAATCATAATCATTATTTTTGAGCAAAAAAAAAATAAAACTCAAAAATAATCATTATTTATGATTTTTATTTTTTTCGCTCAAAATAAAGTAAGACATTTTTTACGTAACACTTAAAAAAACTTAATTTTTTTAATAAAATGTTGCTATTTTCAAAAATAAAATGTGTTTATTGTAAATTTGTTAGTCTACAATATTGTTAAAAAATTTTACTGAACCTTAGATTAGATTAGATCAGAAGGCACTGTGTACCGCGACCTACAGTTACCTACAGATTCAAGCTACCTACAAAGCCAATTATCCTATTAGGCAAAATGTTCGCGATGTCGGAAGGCGAAATGAAGCGATCACCTAGAAACCTAAGTCTCCTATCACAAAGCCTGGGACATTCGCAGAGAACATGCTCCGACGTCTCAGACACCATCTCACAAAACCTACACATATCCGTGTCCGATTGACCCTTTCTGTGCAGATGGTATCTGAGATTACAGTGTCCAGTTAAGTACGACGCCAGGGTCTTCAAAACCCCCCCCCTTTCAAGCGACAAGAGTCGGCTCGACCCCCTACTGGAAAAAGAGATCAATCTCTTAGCCTGGCGCTGACCAGGAGAGTTTTTCCAGTAACCAGATAATTCAGACTCTCTCCTGAACATTAGTTAACTGACTAATTTTCAGAAAACAAATAACATTAATAACATTAAATAACATTAAACAAAAAAATTAATACATTAAACAAGTATTTGTTAGCTCTTGTATTGTTGAGATTTACCCAGAGGATGACTAGAAATTTTGGTCGAAATATTGGACTTACAAATTAACGTTTATTTTATTACTTAATATGAAATGCAGGAAAAATAATTCGCTGATAGAAAACTTAATTTATAGAATTTTTGCAAAAAAGATATTTGTTTAAAATTTATCTAAAATTCATATAAAAACTGAGATATATTGTAATATGCAGGGCTGCGACTTTCATGCAATAAAAAATAGAAAAAATATGCTGAAATGGATATATGCACTAAAAACCTCAAAATATGACTTAGAAACACAAAAATATGCACTAAATACACAAAAATGTGCACTAAACATATTATTATGCATTTTGTCCATTTTTTAAGATCATATTTGTTACTCAAGAGCATTAGTTTGATGTGTTACATTGTGCTGTGTTAACGATTTTAAATTCTTCTCTTTGTAAATATAAATTCTTCCCTTTGTTAATTTTTTTTAATTAGTTATGCAATAAAAATAACATACAATGCAAAAATATCAACTTTAAAGACAAATTTGAAAAAAATGCAATTATAACAAAATAGTGATGCCATTTTATTGCAAATTCTGTGATTCGGAAAAGTTTTTGGTCAAAATCAATTTTGGGCTACTGCCTACAAATATGCATTTGCATGAAAGTCGATTGGTTATAAGTTTTTATTTAAAATTTCCTAAAATTTTACTTTTATTCTTCACACTCACAATATATTTTCTGTTACCAATTGAATTTTATTTACAAAAAAAAAAAAATTAAAAAACCCCTTCTAATTTAAAAACAAATCGACAAAATCCTTTTTTTGTAACGTTTTGTGAGTGAATATTGTTTTTAACCGACTTTGGATTGCTTTTTTTTTTTTTTTTTTTTTTTTTTTAAAAAGAGAAGCAACACTCACGAAATTCTTTCTATTAATTAATGTGTTGCTTTCTTTGGAAAGGGGATAGTGGAGAGATGAAAGGTGGTGAAAGATGAAGGGATTCAAACATGTCAACATTGTAATTGCGCGAGTAGATAAGTCTTAGAACAGTTGTTGCTCGCCACCTGATGTAGAGTTGACAAATTTATTGAAGCTTTTTGTTTCATAGCCCTGATTCATTATTTTACTTCGGTGGGGTTAAGTGCTATGGGAACACCGAAGGCGGGCGCAGCAATACATATAAGTGATAGAAAACTCATACATATTATTTTTCTAAATTGATGTTGTCTTCACCGGGAATCGAACCCGGGACCATCTGTGTAACAGTCCAACGCGCTAACCATTACACCACAACGCCCTACTACTTTTATCGGCTATTTAAACAACGTTTGAAAATAATTACAAAAAATGGGTTTAATGTAATGAAAAATCAGTAGTCTTCCTTTAAATAGTGGGTTTAAATTCATTTAATAATATTTTAGGTAGTTTTAAACGAAATAATCATCTTTAAATTTGAAGTCAAAAATTGTTGCCTAACATTCTTTTAAACTCGTTCTTTTGCAAATAAATTGTCACCCTAGTGTACATAAAAACATACACTAATACTGCCAATTTACTCCACAATTATTTTACAATTTAAAACTCATACTTTATAATTGACATACCCACTTTTTTGATTAAATATTTAAAATTTCGTTTATATAACAAATTCCTAATAATACCAACAAATTTTACTTGAATACAAATGTTTTTACGGTATAAAAAGACACCTGACAGTTGAAATTCGATCACGCAATTTTGTGTGCCAATTCTTTTTTGTTTAAATATAAATATATTGCTGGTTTAACGTACTTATTACCCGTCAATCAAATCGATCAAATGTCGAATACTAGGAAAATCGGATTTATCGCTTATTTGACAAATTTTAGGGTGGGTAACTTTTGTAAAAAATAACAAGATTTAAACACTAAACTTAGTTTTTTTTTTTAAAGAAAATGTGATTGAAGAAGTTAAAAGTTAAATTTAGTATAAAAGAATTAACTTCAAATGTGTATTTTTATTTATTTTAAAAATGTGTACCAAAGTTAGTGTGAATAAAATTTGGTTTTTGAAATAACTTACAAATAAAAAATCTTATACATTCTCAAAGGAAGTTAACTTTTAAGACAAACTTTTTGGTAACATGATATTCATGTTGATTAATTAAAATAATTATCTCCATGATACATATTAATGAATTAATATTAATTAATACTCATACGCTTAGTAGTACAACACGTTTTTGTGGTAATTTAGTGAAAAAAAAAATAACCAACTGGCTGTAATTTTGACATGCATCAATAGATTTTTTTTTTTGACTTTCTGTTCATCTCTCTAATACGCATCATAATTTATTTTTACATAATATATTGTGCTACTAATTTCTATGTTAAACAACATAATTCCTTAAACGAAATTTCAATACAGCGCTCATATTTTGTTTTTATCCCTACTTTCTCTTAATCTACAATCATGTCATTATAATTTATTATAGCATTTATGATTTTGAAAAATGTACTTAATATTTAAATTGTTTGTTGCTATAAATATACGAGTAGGTACCTGAAAATGTTACATTATTATTAATAATTTTAAAAGGTAAATTCATTAAAAATTTTATAAGCGTTTCTTATATTCATTTCCATGATAACATATAAAATTATTTTTATTTTTATTACATTTACGCAGGAAACAGGAAATTAAATTTTGTTTTTTTTTTTTTATTTCTTTTTAAATTTAAATTTAATGTGTCTGTGTAATAAAATCGTAAATGTATAGTGTGTACCTGGGAGAATGAATTTAAATGAACAGAATTCTTTCAAATAAATGGAATTTTAACAAAATTTTTTACATTTTAATCAATAGTTTTTATAAAAATAGTTTTTAATGAAACTTTTTTATTAAATGTACGAAACTTTTAATTAATATAACAAATAAATAAATTTAATCTAATGAAAAGTTTCATTCCCAGAAATTCAACGGAAAAATCTGGTAACATTGTGAAATAGAGACGGAGGAGATAAGAAAAATAAACAAAAATCTAAAAATAGAATATTTGTGTTGTTAGTGTTGTCACTTCTGAGTATAATATACAATAACAGAAAAAGCTAATAGGAAAGAAAACTGCAATTTAGCTGCATTAGATTCGAGGCCATACTTGGGTGTGATCGCTAAACGGTCATGACTTGGTATTGTTACGTTTGTAATGTAAGATGAGCGCAGGTTTGATTCTTACAGTTGCAGGTTGTTGAAAAATTTATCATATAGAGACAATCTGACAATAATAAGACACAAATAATAATACAATTTAAATGGAAAATCACTGATGAGCCTGCCCATAAAAAGGCAGGCTCATCAGTGACAGACAGAAGTCTAGTCTGATTTAAAAAATTAATAGTGTTTATAATTTTTAGAGAAAAAACGTTTATTCTTCTTCTTAACCTCAACATTTCTAAAAAAAATTCATTAAATTCATGCATAAATTCAATAATATAAATAATTTTAAATGAAGCTTTCTTTACCAAGTAAATGAAACATTTCTTAAACTAAATGCAAAAGTTTTATTATTTTATTAAACACGTTTTGAATGAAACATTTTCATTTAGAATATGAAACTTTAAATGAATAAATTAAACTTTTTCATAAAATAAATATATTTAATAAAAATCTGCATTGATTTAAACAAAGTTTCAAAGAAAGAGTTTCAGTGAACCTTAATTTATCTTATGAAATAATTCATGTTATTCCACAAGGTCATCCCCAAATAGCTTTAACACCAATTTCAATGAATTTCAAATATGTTTTAAACAGGTCAGTGACTATAATGCAAATGCATTACAGTAGCCCAAAGTACTTTTCCGAATCAAATAATTTGGAACAAAATGGCGTTGGTTTGTTGTAATTGCATACTGTTTTCTGAAGGCATATGTTTGCATATTTTGCCTTTAAGTGCATATTTTTTTTAATTTTTTATGATTCTGCGTTTAACTGCATATTTTTTAGAATCAAAATAAAGATATGATTTAAAATAAGTAAAACGAAAAATTTTAAAACCTTAACACAGCACAAAAATATAATTAGGACAAGGGAAGTATCCGGACCCGGACAAGCAGATCTTAATTAACTTCAGATATGTTGTAGAGAATACAAATATAAGGGAACCGTGTTTTTTTTAGTTGCCCAATCCCATGTCTGGGCAAAAAATTCATTATTCTACGATTTTTTCGTTCTATTTAAAGCAGGGTTGGCAACCGTTTTATATATATATATATTTATGAACTGTTTTTGATAAATTGTAACAGTTTTTTTTTTTTATAATTTTTAAGTAATGATGTTTTTGAGGGAACAAATATATGTATAACCTTGAAATCCCCGAGAATCAAAATGCTCTAAAAAAATTTGCCAACGGATATCCACAGTACTTGGCTTATTTAATACTTGAGATGTGTTTAATAAAATACTTGACAGCAAACACTAGGTTTTTAATTTTTGTTGAATAAAATTTTCAAAAATGCAAAAAAGTCACTTTGAGGTACACCCAAAATATTTATTAATTTTTTTGACACAAAGTTAGGGTAAGTTGGCGATTTTCTGGGAAAGTAATATTTTTTATCTGAGTAGTTATGATTAAAAACAACCTCAAAAATTATTTTATATTTTTTTAATGTTGAAGAAAAAAAATTTAAATTTTTTTTTTAAATAATGCCAATTTTTTCAAGGGGCCCGATTTTCAAGGGCGATGCGGGACATCTTCCCGTTATGCTAGAACTCTAATTTTTTGCGTGGCGTGTTTTGACACCCTAACAAATATTTTAAGAGTGGGGTACAGTCAAAATATCATTTTCATTTTTCGCCCATACAACGAAAGAACACCCTAGTGTACACGGTAGGTATCTAAGCACCAGTAGGTATATATTGCTTGAAATTACGGCCATAAGACTTTCATGTATTTTTGTTATTAAAAAAAATGTGTTTTGAGTAACATTAAATATGGAGTGTTATTAAGGAATTGTTAAGCTATTATATGCATAGTAAGTTTAAGCTAGCAATAATAAGCTAAATAATGTATATTAATGCATATTTAATTCAATCGAGGGGGAGGGGGGGTCTGATCTTTTTCCGATATTCTAAATCGTTCGGTTTCTATGCGACTTTTCCCGAGGAGGGTTTTTCCCTATATTTCAAATAATTAAAAAATATGGCAACTCTGGGTCCACTATATAAGCAATATGGGTATCAAAATTTATGATTTCATGTGTACTTTAACCACGTGTACAAATAAATCTAGTTTTTGAAAATTTAAGACAAGTTTTTATACAAAAACTTGTGAGACGTTAATATTGTATTTTGTTTTAAATCCAACGATTAAAAGTTTAAGATTTGGTTTAAACATCGAAACATATTTTTAATATTTCAATAAAAGTTCAAATATCTGTTTCATAAACAATTAAAAGATCACGTACGGATGAATATTATTAATCATACGCCCTGTTGTCCCTAGTAGTTTTTATTGTCATAATAAAATTGTATTCAATTTACAAATTCCATTAAATTATACTAAGGGCCATTATTACAACTTGCCAATAGCTAAATTTCGGATGTTATCTGACAGATTATTAGTTTTTCGTTATTATAAGTATACTTTAAGCTAAAAGTGACCCATAAGCTAAAGGGAAGACATTGTTGCCTTTAACTTTAAACGTAAGGTTTATGTGTTTAAAGTTACCACATTTTCTGCTCTATAAAGAAAAAGAAGAAAATACCGAATTTCACAAATTATTGTTTGTTTGTAAACAAATAAATAAAAGTACGTTGCCACTACGTATTTCTATAAACCAATTCACAAACCAATAATCGGTTTTTAGTTTGGTGCTGCCACATTATCAAAAATATTAATTTTATTTTATTGGGAAGTTGTAATAACGAAAAACATTATAGCTCACTTTATTTCTCATTTTAGCTAAAGTTACTTTTACTAACATTTACTTTAAAGGCAAGTTGTAATAAACCCCCCTAAATAATATATTTTAAAATCCAAACTTTATCAAAATTTAACCATGCCTTCTTTGTCAACTTTTTAGAAGAAACGTATACGAATAAATTATTTTTTATTGTTAATATATGGTACATTTTTTTTTTAGCTAAGCAGTTGGTATGAAATTGTAAACAAAATTTGTCTAATCATAATTGAAGGGACACCCTAGTCTACATGCTTTTGCAATACTGTAGGTTAAAAATAAAAGTTATATTTTCCTTTTAAAATGAAATGGTGTATGAAAAAAACATTGATAATCAAGTAAAAATATTATATATATTTTTATTTTTTTTTATTAAAAAAAAAAAAAGATTATCACAAAATCTCTATAAAATTATAGCAGTTTACATTTTAAAATTTAAAAAAAATTATCTAAATTTCCTTTTTTGATTGAATTCCATATAGTTTCGTACATGTATACCGTTGTTTAATATTTTTTTTGGCGTTTGCATGGAAATTTCCCCCCTTTTTTTAGTGCTTTCCAAAATATCTCAATCAATTTATGTGGTGTTTAAAAAAAAATTAATTTTCGACATAAAATCGCGGTTTACGCGATATTTAAAAATTATAATTTGTTTTTGATATTATATTTATATTTAACGCAATCAGTTGATGTGCCACAGTGTTAATGTGACATCAACACTGTTGATGTGCAGGAGCAAAACGTGTTTAGATAAAACAGTAAATTTTTTAGCACATAGTCCCGTTTAAAAAAAATTTTTGGTGGCGATCAATTATATACGTTGCCACTATTCTTTCTAGGGTTTTAAAATCTGTCAATATCATTGTTTGTTATATAAAAAAGCAAAAACAAATTATCCAATTTTTGCACAATTTTTGAAAAGTCCGTATTATTTTTGGACATAATTTTTTTATTTGCTCCTCTGATTTCGTGTTATAAAATATCGTGTTGTAAAATATCGCGCATCAAACTAGCCTATTCAAAACTAAACAGCGAATGTGTCTTGGGAAAAAACTGCTTTATAAACAAAATTCACTCTCCTGTTTTTTTTTTAATCTTTGCGACGGTCGTACTCTTTATTGAACTACATTTTTCAAATTTTTTATCAAATGAAGTGTCTTCAGTGCAATTCAAAAAAATTGAAAAACTAAAAAAAAATCGTTTCAATTTTCGACTGCCACGTATTTATTATCCTGAAACTTTTTATTAAATTAATGCAGTTTTTCATAATTTTTTTTTGAAAAATGTCCTTTTATTTATTAAAACTTTAATACGCCTAATGAAGAAGTATTATTAAACATAGTTTCATAAAAATAATGAAGCTTTTTCATACAGTTTAAGAAATTTTTCAATCACTTTATGAAAAAAACTTTATTAGTTTAGTAAAAAAATTTATTAACAATCGAAAATTGTCTCTTTATATATTAAATGCGACCCGAATTGAAAACAACTTATAAATTCAGTCAGAAACGGCCAGTGGTAAATAAAATCAAGCACTGGTATACCACTGGCTAACTAAGGAATTGTAAATAAACTACTGGCAGAACACTTGTT
This sequence comes from Delia radicum, assembly GCA_021234595.1. Lineage (NCBI taxonomy): Eukaryota > Metazoa > Arthropoda > Insecta > Diptera > Anthomyiidae > Delia > Delia radicum. The sequence continues at coordinate 235,132,675 of CM037853.1, read as the reverse complement.
TAATACGCTACCGCACTCAGAGAACTTCTGCTTTAAAAATATGTAGTTGTTTGGGTTGTAATACAGTTTCTTTATTTTTAATAAAAATGTCAGTCATTTGTAGAACAAATTTAATTTTTTACGAACCTTGTAGTTCATTTAAAAAAACAAACCACATCAAATGACTGTTTTACGATTTTACATTAATTTTTTACAGTTATTTTTTGTTATTTAAAAAAATAAAAAAAAATAAATGTTTGTTTATTTTTTACTAACATGTGGTTCATTTTTACTACAATTGTTAGTCATTTTTTGAACATTAAAAAACCAATGACAATATTAGTTGAATTTACTGATATGTAAGTAGTCCTTTCTTTAAGTGAAATTCCATTTGTTTTTAACTACATTTGCAGTGGTCTTTACCTACATAGTATTCTAAGTGCGGTGTTTCCAGAAAGCTTTTTTTCAGTATTTGTTTTACAATAATTTCAGTGGTCTACAGAAACGTTGAGAAAAAGTGTTTTCCCTGTGATATCCAGCCAGAAATTACCAATGGCTCAAAAGTCTAATTTATAAAATATATTTTATAAAAATTATGATACTTTGTTTAAAAAAGATTGTAGTCGGAAGGTTTCGAGTTCGAGTCCGGTTTCAGGCAAACATTTTTTGTGTTTTCTTATACCTTTCAATATTTATTTCATATAAAATTGATTTTTTTGTTTCTGGAAATCCATTTTAAGACCAATTTTTTTTTTGTTTTCCCAACGTTGGGTAAGTTGTTTCCGTCAAACATTATGCCAGTGCTGACATATTTGAGCAGCCAACTGTTACCCAGCAGTTATCATTTACTTACGTTTCAAGCTATCAACTATTATATGTATTGTTAGCTCAGTGGTTAAAGCTTTCGGCTGCCAATCCGGCGGTCAGGGTTCGAATACCGGCAGGACCAAAAAAACTATATATGAACTTTGTTATATTTTATTTTGGAAAACTATTTTTTAGATCACCTATTTCATGGTTTACCAACATTTTACCAACATTTTGACAACGTTGGCAGTTTTGTTTTCCCAGTGCTTGTCCGATACTTTTTGAACAGACGGGCCGTTTGTCCATTTATGTTATCATTTTGGGATTGGGAAAGCAGTTGTTGCCAGCGCATGTACCACCTGCAAAAGTGCCTTGCCATCGGTGGTCCGTTTGTATTTTTCTTACTAGGTAATGTTAATTTGTGCCGTCTGAAACTCGCAATAACAGAATTTGAGTAGTAGTAACCGAATTTCAGTTGGCAAGTAGCTAAATTTTTCTCAGTGTGTACTCATATGAACCCATTCATTAAAGTATTTAAATATTATAAAGGTAAGCCAAATAACTTTTTTTTTTTTTGAACTCCTGAACCAATTGGACTTTGTATGGCGTCATACCAAGGTCTGTATGCAAAATTCGTCTCAATGATGTCTCCGAAATGTTCAATTGTTGAGAACGACGGTGAATTGATGTTGATGGCACTTCACGCACTTGCTGCCACAGCAGCAATATTCTCGGGTGTACGCACTGTTTTTGGCTTTTCACGCTTTGGTTTATCGATGAGGATGCCAGTTTCTTTCACTTTTTTCACAAGATAAAACTAATTATCTGTCAAATCAGACATGAGCTAAGTGTTACCATTTACGAAATAAGCGCTATGCAAAGAAATTCAGTCATTTAATATTAAAAAAAAAAAAAATCTGACTTCAAACTATTTGAGTAAATTCCATTTTTTTCAAAATCTCGCACCGTACACAATATTATAAATAGTAAAATTGTATAATTCAAATGCAAATTAAATCAGTATAGTTTTTAAATCTGACCTGTAAACATTAGAAAAAGCGATAACCTAAAAAAATGAAGCAACAATTATTTCTTATACTCATTCTTTGTGTAATATCAAGTGCATTTATAATACAAATAAATGGCGATGAAACTGTATTCGATGTTGCTAAATTAAAACTTACCGCATTCAATTTAAAAGAATTTGCAGATCAGTTAACGGAAGCAGCAAATAATTTAAATAACATGTAATGTATTGCAATAACATTAATAGTTATAAGTAATATCACAGTTAAACACTAACCCCCGTATTCATAAAAATATTAAACAGCATTTCAAATACATTTTTAGTTAAGATACAATTTTTAGCCTTAAAACTGTATTCATAAACGAATATTAACTTTTACACAAGGTTTAAAATAGGTATTTTAAGCTAATATTCGTTTATGAATACAGTTTAAAGGCTTCAAATAAGTTTTAACTAAAATGTATTTGAGATCTGTATAAAGATTTTTTTTATGAATACGCTCGTAAAAATGCATCGGACATGCGACTTATCAATAGATAGATAGATTTTAGGACATAGATCACGAATGTGAACAGCAAATTTTAGTATTAGCTCTGGTTTTACAAAATACAGTTGAACACAGTTCCTTTGACGAGTTTTAAGGAAAGTTGTTCACTAAAATAATGAAGTTTTCTTCACAATGCGAATGAAAAATTTCTCAAACTTCATGAAAAAGCTTCATATAGTTTTAATGAAACTTTTTCATTAGGCGTATGATATTTTTAATAAATAACACGAACTTTTTTTATTAAATTTTATGAAAAGTGCATTATCTAAATGAAGAGTTTCAATGGACGAGTTCCACAGTTCCATGATATCATGCAAATAATTCTCTGAGTGAAACAATAGCTGATGCTAGAGTATGTTTCACATATACACACTGAGTTTTATATGAAATTTACTTTTGAATCCAAAAGCTCTAAAATTATTTATTTTACTATAAAACCATATAAAATTGTAAATTTCAGAATAAGTTGACAAATAAATCATTATAATGTAATTAAAAAAAAATATTTTTGACATGCTTTTAAATGTTTACATTTTACTGGTTTATGAACAGCTAAAGCTTTCAAATGCCGGTGTTCCTATTAGTTACTGTAAGATCATTTTGTACCTATGGAATTCTAGATATACGAAATAAAATAATTAAAACTTCATCAAAAATAACATGTACACTGATAATAATCCATGCGTAAAATTACAAAAAAAATGTCAAAATAACTAAATTTTTTGTAAAATACACGAAAATTTGTACATTTTACGAAATTTTTTGTAGTTTTAACAATAATTTCGTATTTTTATGTATGGATTATTATGAGTGTAGCTATACTCTATTCCAAATGTCGCTTAAACACCAGTGCTTTAAATGCAGTTTTGCTAGACTTCTAGATAACATTGCTGTTTAAACCGTAATGATCGAAAAATGTATTTTTGATGAATGTTTAAAAACCACCAGTCATTTTGACTGGGTTTGGTCAGTGTAGGTATACTGTCCTGCTAATGATATATATAAAAAATTAGGATTTTTTTTTGTTGCTGTAGACTTTCTGTTAACGAAATCGTAAAAAATGAGAAATTTCAACTTTAAATATGGAAAATTATCGCATCTTTCGTATCGTGTAATATATCAAATTAAAAGGCATAGTTCATACACTCACAAGAACTTTTCCATAGAAAATCAACAGTTATTTAAAAGTTTAATCGGTAAAGTTGTTTCAATGGAATATACAGTTAAATTACCAAAGAAATATACTTTTTAATGTTCTGTCTATTACTTAACAAAAAAAAAAAAATAAACAAAAAAACGGACTTTCTGTAATAAAGGGTCCGCCATCTAACGTTTTTTTTTTCAACTAGTGCTTATTTCGTGAATGGTAACACTTAGTTCATGTCTGATTTGACAGATAATTAGTTTTATCCTTCCGCTGAACGAATATGGTCCGTATGTTCGCTATCTTGTGAAAAAAGTGAAAGAACCTGGCATCCTCATCGGTAAACCAAAGCGTGAAAAGCCAAAAACAGTGCGTACACCCGATAATATTGCTGCTGTGGCAGAAAGTGTGCGTGAAGCGCCATCAACATCAATTCACCGTCGTTCTCAACAATTGAACATTTCGGAGACATCATTGAGACGAATTTTGCATAAAGACCTTGGTATGAAGCCATACAAAGTCCAATTGGTTCAGGAGTAAAAAAAAAAGTTATTTGGCGGACCCTTTAGTAAAAATATTCAGTTAAAATTTTCTTTTCAAAACAAAAAGTTGTTATATTACATTGAGTATTGAAATAAACGAAAACAATCTATTGCTTTTATGGATTTTGTCGATTAATTTTTCAACAGTTGAAAATAAACAAAAAATACAATTGTTTTAAACGAAAAGTCAGTAGTCCTGTTTTTAACTGATTTTCAGCTAATTTAATGTGTATATTCAGTAGTCTTTACGGAAAAAATATTGTGAATGTACTAACTACTTGAATGTTTCAAAAAAGTGACATTATAATATTAAATTTTGTAGTTTTTTTTAAAAAGTTTAACAAAAAATTTAAAATTTTCTACAATTTTTTTTTTTGCAAATATTTCTTTAGTTATATCTAACTTGGCAATTCTAAGGCCATATTCGTGAACTGCGTCCTAAAGTGATTTAAAAATGTTAGGTCGCAACGCCGATGCATCAAATTTTCTGGTTTTATTGAACGGTGCATTTTAGACAATTTTTTGTTATACATATTTATTTTTCATTTTTATAGATATTCTGAGCAAGCCAATGTTTTTAAAGATATTCAAGAACGACAAACTAAATGGGAACAAGATCAATTGAAATTTTTACAAAAAATTAATGACAAATTATTAGAAAGTCAAGAAAAAGTAGAGAATATGGAAAAGAATCTACCGACTATTAAGGAATATACCAGAGTTATTAAAGAGGTTGTAAATAAAAAAGCACCTAGACTACCAATGGAGTTTATTTTGGGACTAACAAATGCAAATGGAACGATATTAGAGTGATTCCTTATTTAAAAATAAATAAAATATTATATGTAGTGTCTTGATTGGAAAATTTAATGCTACTTGACGTCCAAAAAAACCTTCCCTTGAAACACATCTTTTTTAATAAACATATGTACGCTGAATACAAATCTGGAAAAAATGGTTTTCTCATTTGTAGTTATTCATTCATCGCTTTTTTCGTATATCATACATCTTTTATTCTTCATACATTTTTTATTCTCCACAAAATTATCTTTAATATGAGTATAATTATGTCGGCATTTGTATCAGAATATCGCACTGGTATTGCAAGGATGTTGTTAATTGTCCTTTTTTAATTTTATCCTTGTAAATTTTATACACCCAAGTTAAAAAGATTTGATATAGTTATATATTACTTTATACAATTATTTATAATAATATATATTCATATAAAATCATATAAAATGATATCTCAAATATATAGATATATCTTTTTTTATATTGCTTTTCATATATATATAAAAATATATACTTACATATCGATCTATATATGATTACATATGTCACATGCAATTGCATACATTTTTATACAATTGTATCTTATGGGATATTATTGTATTACATTATATATAATTTTATACATTTGGATGACGACAGAATTCGGATACATTTGTTTTAAACTATACCTAATTTGATCAAATTAGATCTAATTGTATTAAATAATGTCTAATTGTGTCTGATTAGACCTAATTGATACAATAAGATGTTTTAATTTTTCGGATAAAATTATATATTATAAAAAGTTTGTTATAATTATTATTAAAAAATAAATAAAAATGATGTTATTTTTCGACCTATAATTCTGTTATGAAAATGAAAATTTATTCAAGTTCAAGGCCATACTCTATATTTCTAAATAAATATAGAGTATGGCCTTGAACTTGAATAAATTTTCATTTTCATATTATATATTATAAAAAATTTACAAAATATTTTTGGGCATATCAAGAAATTTAAAAATTTTATCATTATGCATAAACAAGACATTCCAATGAACAATTTTTTTTATTAAATTTGCAAATCCGTCGAAAATGAAAGATCCTAAATTTTTAACTTATCTTCCACATGCTTTAAATACCAAAGTAAAAATAAAAATATTTCATTTAAAAATATATTATTAATATTAGTACTGAAGAATTTGCTACTCTTTGCATAACCATAATACATATTTTCTAATAGATTTAGGACGGTGAGTCTAAATCTGTAAAAAAAAATTTCTGATTTGTAGTTCAAATATGTTGTTTTATTAAAAATATAAAAATTGTTTTTTCGGACTTTCTATACATATTTCATATATTTAGTTAGAATATTGTTTTACCTCAAGTCCAAAAATCGAATATGATATTTGATTATTTTCATGATTGACAATACAATTGTTTCATTAGCATCACCCAAATCTTCAGTTGTCAGCAATAGAAAAACATAATTAACTTAACTGCAACTGATACAACTTACATACAATACACAAAATAAACTCTATGAGAATATTTTTGTCTACCTGATCTGGTATCCCTAATTATTAAATCAAAACTATTTGAAAAACAACAATTTTACATGGCTCTATACTTTGTATGCCAATACATGTATATGTGTTTGTTGTGCATGTATGTGTGTAGTTTTTAAAATATTTATTTTTATATTTACATTATATACTAAATTTTTTTTAAATAAAAATGTTATTCTTTTCTAAATAATGTACGAAAATCGACAAAGCGTTTTTAAGGGACACTTTAGTGTACGGTTAAAATAAAAGTCATGATTTACTTTTTGTACACGCAGAGAAAAAATATGGTTGCAATATGATTGCGGTTGTGCCAATAAAATAATTATTGTATCAATCGTAAATCACCTATGATATGGTTGCTTTAACCATGTTCTAGCGTTCTTTTTTCGGTTACCATATAATTCTTTTGTCTGGAACCATTTATTGTATTTATAATCATAATCCTCTCACTAACTTCAACCATATTATTATGTAATTTGAGAGAGATTTTGTCAGTAATAATTATTAGTTGCGGCCACTCTTCTAGTCTCATTATTGTTAAAGATTTTTGAAAAGAAGCTGTGAGAAGCAGTCAGTCCGAACAAATTAAATGATATTCAACAAAAAGACATAATAATAAATAAATACCCAGTGTTGAAAAGCATCACTATATAAGTACATTTTTGGTAATGGCAAGTACTTACAATTGTCATTACAAATCTTTGCACACAGGGGATTCGAACCCCGGTTGTCAGTCAACCGCTCTACCATGTTAGCTATTTCGACATATTATACTTGATAGATAAAAACATAAATGACTTGTTTGCAGAAAATTCATTACTTTATATACGTTAAAAATAGATTTTCCAAAAATTTTAAGATCTTTACTTTATATTTTAAATAATGATAAAAAATAAGTACGTATGGGTAACGCATTTTTTTTTTTTTTGATATAATCGGAAAATTAATTAGTTATTAGTAAGTCCTTATTAATTGTGTCAAAGTAATGCAGATAGTAAGCTGGAGTTATTACTGGTAGCGAGAAAAGTTAGGACATGTCATTACCGTTTCTACACTGGGTAATAATAAAAATATAAAACAACGCAGTGTTTTTGGCGGAAGAATGAATAATTTGGTAGTCTCAACCCAGTCTACCCAGAGAGCCTAGGCAAAAGTTAAATTGACACTCATTCTTAAAGAAAGTTATTGTTTATTATACATACAAGTGTTATAAATTAAATTTTTTTTTTTATTAATTAATAATCATATAATTAGAAATTATATACTATTACCCTAACCGAGCACTAGCTACTATGGCCTTCGGCGCGTTGTAGCGAAAACAGACCAGTGCCTCTGGTGGGAATCGAACCCACAACCCCCGCACAGATAAGCCAGTACGGTATCAACTAGCCTACCGGGGCGCACTAGTATAAATTAAATAAAAAGTGAATTATTTAAAAATTTGCAAAAAAAAAATTGTCAAGGAAAACAAAAAAAAAAAAAATGTAAAGAAATATAAAAGAAAAATTTTAACAAAATTCACATGCTTTTAAGTCTGTAACACGAAATAATCATAATAAATTTTGCAATATTCATAATATGGTAAATGACGAAGAAATTATTTTCCATTATCATAATATGATAACTAGGTCTATAAAATGGTTATAATGCAAATGTTATGATTGCTATAAAAATGTTATGATCATTATATATGTATTGTTAAATTGTATTCTTAACAATATTTGTATGTGTGCTTTGTGCTGTAATCACATTCCATTATTTTATTTTTCCAAACAAAATAAGATGCGTGCTGAAAAATAAAAAGTTTTGTAGGGATCATATTATCATAATTTCTAAACATTTCCATAATAATATCGGAATAAATTTTAAGCCATAATATGGTAATCTAAATATCATATTACGATTAAGAAAAAGATACGAGTATGGTTGTCACAACCATAGTAAAATGGTTGTGACAACCATATGGTTATCGCAATCAGAAATATAAAAATATATGATTCTCTTCGAATATGGTTACCCCAACCATATATTTTCTTTGCGTGTCTAAAATGCTGTATGAAAATGGTATTGATGAAAGTGATAATAAAATGTAAAAATGTAATAAACATACTTAGCTTTTTAAAAGGTTATCAGAAGATCTCTATAATATATATTTATTGTACTCATATGAAGCCATAAATATTAGTATTTATATAGGGGAGAGTGATATACCTTGATATGGTTGCACATTGAAACGTTTAATTTAATTCAAAATTAAATCAGTATAATTTTTAAAACTGATCTGTAAACATTAAAAAGGCCATAACATAAGAAATGAAGCAAAAATTATATCTTTTACTCATTCTTTGTATAATATCAAGTGCAATTTTAATACAAATAAACGGCGATGAAGTTTTGGATGAAGTTTTGGATAAAAAGCAATTAAAACTTGATTTAGATTATTTAAATAATACTGTAAATGGCTTAATATCAGCAGTAGAGAATTTAAGTAAAACGTAAGTAATACAATAAAATTACCACACAGGGAGAACATTCTTGGACAACTTTTAACGAAGTTTTTAACTAAAATGATGAAGTTTTCTTCCTAAAGTGAATGAAACATTTCTTAAACTTTATGAAGAGGCTTTATAATTGCTATGAAACTGTTTTTAATTTTTCAATAAATAAAATGAAATTTATTACAAAATTTTATGAAAGCCGATATTAATTTACAGGAACGTTTCAATGGCTAAATTCTAGTGATATTTGATAGACCTAATACAAAAACTCATGAATGTCATGCAGATAGTTCTCTCAGTGTAACAAATAATATTATAATTAACAAATAATAATAATTAATTTGCTATATTTATTTTTTATAGATATGCTAATCAAAATATTTTAAAAGATGTTAATGAACGACAAACTAATTGGGAAAAAATCAGCCAAGAGCAAATGAAACTTTTACAAGAAATTAATGAGAAATTAACAAAAAGTCATGAAAAAGTAAAAACTATGGAAAAAGAACTACCAACTATCAAGGAATATACCGAAGTTATTAATCAGATTGTGAATAAAAAATCACCTAGACTACCAATGGAAGTTATTTTGGGTTTAACAACTGCAAATAAGACGGAATTAACGTGATTTTGTTTTTAAATTAATATTTTAAAGGTTGTTTTTTTATATGCAAAGGTTATCAGTTTTAAGACGTGATTATATAAAATCCCAAGGGAATTCCCAAAAAAAGGAAATTAAAAAAATAAAAATTAAATTTTAATTAACCCTATAAAAAAGTTCCGATACACGTATATAAATTCATATTTCACTTATATAATTAGTTATGACTTAGTGACTGATCAAAAAAATGGCATACCCAACCTTATCTCATGGGATCTCAAACGATAAAACCGTATGTACATATCATAAACCGTATGTACATATTTTTATTTGCTTTCTTAATAATTGAAATTCAGAATTTTCATTTACCGAGTAAAAATGTTCATATATAATCATATCTTAATTAATATAATATTATATAGCTTAATATGGATATATGCGATGGCGTATATGATTTGGTTTTTCGAACATTTTTGAAATGGTCCCATACATACTAATATCTAAATATATATCGATTGATATTACCGTAGATGTGGCTTATATTAATACATATGGTATATATTAATTAGCATGATTTCGTATATTATTTTAAATCGCTAAATACAATGTTATGTCATTTCACCAAAAACTTGTATTATTATTTGATTAAAACTATCATTAGTGTACGACCGAGTATTTAGCTTCAGAGTTCGGCCTAGTTCGGAAAAAATTTACCCGAACGCCAAACTTGGCCGAACATTACAATTGAAATTAAGAAAATGTAATTTGTAATTTAGATTTTCTATTTAAAATTGAGATTCTACAGTAACGTGAATTGAAAGTCAGAATTTCTAATCAGTTGATGTGTCCTAAACTACTTGTATAGTTGCCAAATTTCATACAAATTTTAAACCAAAAACTAAATGTTTTCAAAAACTACTAGCCGTAGCCGAACTTTCCAAATTACTTTTTAATTTGAATAAAAATATGAAATAATGAGTTCAGTTATTTTAATGACGTGCTTTGGAAAAATGGGAATGCTTGAACTTTTTTATTTTTACTGATATATATAACAAATTTAATACAAATGCTTGTGTTTGTACTCAAAATTTAAGAAATTAAAATTTTACCAAAATTGTTTGGTGATTCCATATATTATTATCAGTGACCGAAAGTTCATGCCAATGCATATTTTTTCATGAAGCCTAACAGGGTGAATGAATTTAAATGGCATCGATTTGTTAGTAAATATTTTTGCATATTTAGTTATAAATGCATACTTTTGCATATTTCGCTTTAAATGCATATTTGTACTTATTTTGCTTTAAATGCATAGTGTTACTTATTTTACATATTTTTATTGTATTTTCTTAGCTTTTCGTAAAAAATACCTTTCAATATTATATTTGACCAACGAGCATATAGACTAAGGAGAATCCTAGCTGTATATATAGTTACATATGGTCACATATAAAATAAGATACAATTATATCACTGTATAAACTTTATATATGACTATATAAACTTTTCCGTTGTCAAGTAAAAAATTTTGTTTGAAAATGTTTAAATCTCATTATATGTATATAAAAACCTTTGTTTTATTTATTTCCAAAATTTTATGATTCAATACTAGTAACATTTAAAGATTTCTCTATACCAAATATACGATATAAAACACACTTTCCTTTAGCACATTTTGATTTATCCTTTTTCGATTTTAAGTAGTTTTTAACAGAGGTGGACATATTTTTAATAGCGGCAATTGCTGTTCAAAATCTTGTAACTTTTCTTCTTGAGAGTTCAATAAAAAATTTATTTCATTAAGATTTTTTTCCAAATCTAGATCTTTTTCGTGTAATACTTCTGTTTTATTGTTTACATTTAGCTTTTCATCTAAAACTTGTAGACGTTCTATGTATTTATCAAATACTACTAAACGTTCTGTTATGTTATTCTTCATTTCTTTAATAGCTTTTTCATTATCCTCATTACAATCAGTTGAGTGTTTAGCATTTTGTAAAATCAAATCCATTTTTTTTATATGTCTACCATTATTCTCATTTAACGTTTTTTGTAAAGATTGTTTTATTATCATCAATTTTGTATCAATATCTATATTCACAGTTTTACATTGTTTTAAAGAATTTTCCGTTGACAATAAATTGGTTCTTATATGATGCACAATATCGGTTTGCATATTTAACCTGTTGAAATAGAAAATTACTATAAGAAACATTTTAATAATTTTTAACAAAAAAAAAAAAAAAAAAAATATCGTGCGAGTACTTATGGAGTGAGATCAGTCAAACTAGTGCACGAATAAATCAAAATAACTTTTTATCTTATTAATAAATTGTAATTATTATAACGGTTTGTTAAATGGTATTTTATACAAATTAATATTTTAAAAACAGCGTTAAAAATTTATTTTTTTTTAAATAAGTATTTTTACTTTTTCTGAAATTCCAGCCATTATAGTTTTTATTGTTTCTTTTTCCAGTGAGAAGACGATTTAGTTTTAAAAGTTTTAGCATATTTGACGACTTCGGTTGTGTTCATCATAATTGTTTTCACCAGAGCCCAATATCTTTCTATTGGTCTCAGTTCTGAGCAGTTAAGTGTATTCGCCTCTATTGGAAGCAATACCACATTATTCCTTTGGTACCCCTCTACTGCTGATTAGCTATAATGACATGATGCAAGGTCTGACCTTAAGAAACTAGATACCTCATGTTTCCGAATAAATGTTATGTACAAATCGGTGTATATTGTAACCGTTGCTATGTAAAAAGTACTCCTTTTGCCGCAAAGGGCAAATGGTTTGGCAAACGAAAAATTTTGTCAAAAATTTAGTTTTTTTGTCCAAATTTGTTCTTCAATATCCCCTTTTGCATCCGCTATACGAAATTGCTGCTCTGGAAGCTGAAAAAAGTCCCCAAGGACGTTGTTTTGGTCATCCATGATACAACAATCAAAAATTACGATACAGTTTTTTGGCCTCCTCATTCTTCCTGGAATTTCGGATCAGCATTTTTTGCGCGTTATAACTTTTTTTAACTTTTTGTTTTTATTATGAACAAAAATCGACAAATCGTTATATTAAGGGACATTCTAATACTTATGCTTTGTAATACTTACTCCCTATGTAATTTCTCTACATTTAATTGTAAATTTTCCACATAGTTTTTGAGCAAAATAATATCGTTTGTTAACTGCGCATTTTGACCATTGTTTTTGTTTCCATGTTGTTTAGTAAATTTAATTAAAATTAATATATTTATTAAAGAAAAGAATTTGTTATAAATCATTTTGTTGTTTTTATTGTACGCCGTATTTTAGACGTATACATACAAATATTAATTTTCTACTGATTTCAAAATATTTTTTAAAATAAAATGTTTTAGTCTTATCGCAGAATCATAAGAAGTACACAAAGGGAAATTTATAGTAATTTGTACAGAAATTGCATATAGAAAATTTAAACATATGTAACTACCCGATCAAAAAGAAAGTTATATTATCAGATCTCAGTTGATATAGATCGATACTTAATCTTATACAAGCTTATCTCGAAATTAGGGTTTCTCATAGTATCCAATTAGATCATTCAAATATATTTCTGGATTAAATTGGGGGATCTAGGAATATAAAATTTAAGTTCCTGATATATGACAATATATCACATGGAATTAATTTAGATCTAATTGGATCTAATTAGATGTATAAAGATGAGTAATTTTTGGTGAATCGAATAAGATATTTTGAGATTAAATGTGATTTACTTAAATCGCATGACATATATATTTTTAAGTAAAATTTAAAAATAATTAAAGAAAAATAATTAAGTCATCTGCCGCATATACAATTATGTATGGGGATATATAACAATATAACAATAAAATTATATCTTATACGCATAGAAAATATTAATTATGTGGGACCATAATAATCATATCTTAAACTAAATTCTTAATCTTGCATAATTATATGTAAAATCTTACATAATTATATCTTTTTTTTTTTTTTTTATAAAAGAGAGGCAACACTCAGGAAATACTTCCTATATTTAGTGTGTTGCTTTCTTTGGAAAGGGATAGTATGGAGATGAAAGGTGGGGAAAGATGAAGGGCTTCAGACATGGCAACACTGTAATTGCGCGAGATGATAAGTCTTAGAACAGTTGTTGCTCGCCACCTGATGGAGAGTTGGCGAACTTATTGAAGCTTTTTGGTTCATAGCCCTGATTCATTATTTTACATAGGTGGGGTTAATTGCTATGGGAACACCGAAGGTGGACATTGCGATACGTATGAGGGATAGAAAAAACTCATACATATTAATTTGATGTTGCCGGCACCGGGGATCGAACCCGGGACCTTCTGTGTAAAAGTCCAACGCGCTAACCATTACACCACACACTATTTTTAACATCTTAAATAACGCGTTGGAACCTACTAACTACTTTCTAAAAATGTTTTTTGATATATATTCCTTATTCAGCTCTTTAGAATTGAAATGCTTATTGTAAAACCTTGATAAGCCACATATACAGCTTAATGGATTTTCGCTGTTTTCTAAGCATCCATTGATTAATATTTGACAGCAGTCTTGCTTAAATACTTATTGCACGTACTTAGAGAATAAATGTACGGCCAAATTAATATTTTTTGCATTTTTTAACATTTAATAGGCGAAAACAAAACAAAAATAAAATGTGGCTTATCAAGTTTTACAATAAGCTCTTCAATTCATCATATGAGTTGTATTACTCAAAAAATTTTTTTAACGGGACAACCTAATAAGCATATAGCTATTATATAACACACAAAAATATTTTTTATAAGGGAGTATATGTTATTATATCTTAAATTATGCAGCTTATGTTGCACCATATATGATTACATATTATGTTATATATGAGAATGTATATATGTTACCATATAAGAAACATAAAATAATATATGGCTATGCATGACACCATATATAATAGTATGTTATAATATATTTTAAAATAAAGAAACACAAGACCATATACAACTTTTTTTACTCGGATACATATAAAATTCTGAAATTCCAATCAAAGTCGCTTTACTTTCATAAAAAGTAAACATTTTAAGATTATTTTTTTAAACAATTGAGTTACATTTTTTTAATATTGTTTTCCCACCTATTTTTATAAATAATCAGCCGTACTATGCGAAAATTTAAAACTCTTTAAATTTCAAAAATTTAAAGATGTGCTTCTATGAATTATTTTTACTCGTAAAATAAGATCCCTCAAAAAAATATTTAAATTTTACTGGCTGGGTTGGTTTGTGTTTAAGTATTATGACTGGTGGTTTGTTTTTTGTTCAAAGTCGACTTTAAATAAATAAAAATTTTGTTTTGTAGTTAGGCTTAACAATTTTTCCAAGTAATTTGATAATGGTACTTTTTTAAAAAAATTTTTATTAATAAACATAAAGTTCAAGCAAATTACTTATCAGTATATATTAAAAACTGGCATTCATATTATAAACGTGCATTAAAGTCAATTGAGATTAGTAGAAAATTAAGTGTCAGCTTGTAAACATTAAATAAAGAAATCGTAGCAAAAATCGGGGGAAAAAATGATACAATACTTAAATTTTGTATTTATTGTATGCATAATTTTAAGTTTTAATCTAGTAAAAGCAGATCAAATTGTTGGTGGTGATGAACTAACACTGCGTAATCAGTTATTTGCCGATGTGTTTCTGTTAAAAGAAGGTGTAGATCGCTTACAAATATCGGTGGAGGTATTAAGCAAACGGTAAAGTTTTGGAAAAAGAATTTAAAAAATAAAATAAAATTCTAAAGAAAATTCCTATTGTTACAGATACAATAATCAAATTGATATTTTAAAAGATATACAAACTAAATTCTCAGTTGTTAACAACTATGATGACGATATTTGTGATAAAATGGGTGCCTCCCTCAATGCCACCTATAGAAAATACCAGTCTTTTGAAACTAGAATTACTACCAAATTGGATGAAATACAAGATGAACAAACTACACGTTTAGATCAAATTTTAGTTAAACAAAATTTAATTAAAAGTACCTGCAGCTCACAGGGTGGATCATCTACTACCCTAACTATGATGTCGGATATACTATCACAAGTTAATGAAAAAATCAATAATTTTGAAGAAAAATTTAAAAAATTGGAATCCTTGGAAACCAAATTCAATATACAACAATCTCAATTGGAATTATTTAATCAAAATCAAATGAATATTTTACAAGACATCAATGAGAAATTATTGAAAAATCAACAACAATTTGAGAAATTTCAAAAAGAATTACCAAATTTTAATGATATTACTAATAATATTAATCAAATAACGCAGAAAAAAACATCCCCGACTACCAATGGAAGTTATTTTGGGGTTAACTAATGCAAATACAACGAAATCGAATTGAGGTTTTTATGTATTTAATTTATAAAAAAATTAAAAAAAAAAGTTAAAAAAAAAGTTAAAAAAGAAATACAATATTCTAATAAAATTACTTACATAAAATCAAGTACATGCATTAAAGTTGGTTTTACCACAAAAAAAAACATGTTAGAGGTTAAAAAAAAATTTTGAGGGTGAAAATCGTTTATGGATGTTAAAAGAAAGATGTGTGGGCAAAAACTATTATTGAGGTGAAAAAAAACATTGTGGTAAAAAACATTTGTAGGTGAAATTAAAAATTGAAGTCAATTTATAATATTATACACCAGACGCAACCATGAAACTCTACCAATTTGTAGGGGATATTTCTTCACATGTTCACTCATAACTTTTAACCTACTTTTCGGTAACATGTACATCAATCTAGGTAAGCAGGTCTACTGCGTTTTTGAGTAGTGATTTCATTTCATTTCAACTGACAGACGAGCATTGCTAAATCGGCTAAAAATTTGTTATAGAAAAGGTTTCGCAATTTTCAAAAAGTAAAATCTTTTATAACTGCTTAAGTCCTTTTTACAAAATTATATCTTGGCAAAAAGTATTAGTTTTTTAAGTTTGATATAATTTTTATTAAAATAAAAATTATGTTTTTTTCGACTTTTAATTGTGCAATGAAACGGAAAATTATTCAAGTTCGAGGCCATACTCTATATTTCTTCATTAGGATATTGTCCTAACAAATAATCTATAGAGTTTTTTGTTTTCAAATTTATTATTTGACCCTTTCAGGAAGGTGTTGATAGATCTATTCCGGGAATTTTCTAGGTCCCATGCCAAACATCAAACATTCATATAAACTAGTTTACTCACTACATGAGAACTAATATATGAGCTTGAAGTTAAAGATTATAACCATTGATCAACAAATAAATTGAAAACTTGTTTGTTATGTGTAAGGTCCACCTCTGGTGGATATTCAATACACGTTTTTTTGTTTTTACCTCTCCTTTTTTTTTTTTTTTTTTGTTTAACAAACAAGTTTTTAATTTATTTTTTGATCAATGGTTATAATCTTTAACTTTAAGCTCATATATTAGTTCTCATTTGTGAGTAAACTATATGAATGTTTGATGTTTAGCATGTGATTGTTACCGCTTTCAAAATGTGTTCTGATGATGGGAACCTAGAAAATTCCCGAAATGAATCTATCAACACATTCCTGAAAGGGTCAAAGAATAAATTTGAAAACAAAAATTCTATAGATTATTTGTCTCGAACTTGAATAATTAGTTTTTTAATTTACAACTTCTAAATTAAGCGATAGAACGATTTGTTTTTAAAACGCTTTCGTTGAAATTTGATTGAAAACTAAAGTATTAAGTAACAATATAAACACTTGTTCATGCTGGATCATGACTTGCACATCATAAGATACATCATTAAATACCTTTCATTTGGCACCCAATTTGCTCATATTTACTCATAAAGAAATATGAAAAATTCTCCAAAACATTTTTTTTTATTGGATCTACACGTTATTTTTTCAGCGCAGACTTGCACCGCTAATGGGTTCCCTCAATTGCCTTCAAAATTTAAATAAGAATGAGTAACTTTTTAGATGCCCAATTTAAGGTTTAAGAGTTATAATTTAGAGTTAAAACTAGCCAAATTTTCCGTTATTTGAGTTTTTCAAGCTTCTTTCAAAGTAACAGTGTACAAATTGTGTATGAAATGACCTTGCTATTGGAATAGTAAAAATCTGAATTTCTTAAATTTTAGACATGTTTTCCTAATCCTTTAATTTTTGACCCCACCACTAAACCCCTAAACTTGAGATTGCACACCTAAAAAACTACGTGTCTAATATTATTTTGTGCGCTACAATATACACACAGAAAAAAGCTTTATAAAATGATGTAGCATCATCATTAAATTAAATAGAAACAGCTTTGAAATCAAACAAAGTTTGTTTTCTATTTAGTTTAAATATGTTTCTATTTATTTTTGAAATACGGAAATGACATCAATAATGTTAAAATTTTATTTTAAATACAGAAAAGCTTATTTTAACTAGAATCATATTTACTTTAATAATATTCATACTTAACTTTAAAATGTTCCTAAATAATAAGATATTAATTTAAATATGAAATAATAATTGATTTAGCTATGAGTTTCTCTGTGTATCCAAGTTTCATTGAAATCTGTAGATTCACCACTGTGTAGTATTCTTCTGAGATTAAAGTTTTATCTAAACCTTAATACAAAAACCGTTACAGGCTGAACAATATTTACAGATTTTTGGTTATTTTCTGTATTTTAAAAAATTTCATAAATTTCTTACCAAGAAACGACTGGATTACATTTTTTTTTAATTTTGTAAGTCTTCTTTTGTATGAATCCCGTGACCAATTCAAACAATGATAACAATTAAGTAGTTAAAATGATTTTATCTGTTCTAGAAGTGCTAATTTGCAAAACATAATTATGTTTTTGAAAATTTCACAATACACATCCCTGGTATACCAGATAACCACCTTCAAAACACTCTGTTACTCTAACTGTTTTCTGATTTTGACAAACGTAATCAACTGTTTCCATATATTGAGACTAATTAATGCATTGTATACATGTATAATAAGAGCAACATGTACCATTTTCACCAAAAATTGTATTTACCAATGTGGTATTAACATAGATTCATTTATGTGTATTAGAGTGGTCCAAAACTAGAAAAATATTAAAAAAAATATATCAAAATAAAAGAGCTGTTCGAAAGTAGTGCATGGATACATTTACTTTATTTCTTACTAGGACAATTATAATTGCAAATATACTTTGGCGAGCATAACTTCCTGTGGTTGTCTAATTAATAAAAAAAAAAAAATCCCAAAATTTTTTATATTCCTGTTCAACCCATGCGCGGCTCCAGTAATTAATATAAAAAACAACAAACACATGTATCATGGCGTATGAAATTTCAATGTATATTAATTGCTGGAGCCTCGCAGGGTCAACCGTATTTGGCTTGAGGTTGAACAGGAATATAAAACAATTTTTGAGTTCGTTCAGAAACTTTATGAAATATGACAACTATTATATTATTTTATAGCCATATGGAATTATGCTCGTCCAAGGGTATATGGCATATAGCTGATTACATATGTCCATGTATTGTTCAATATATGACTTTATATGGTCATATAATTAACTAAATGTTAACATATACGATAAGCTATAGCCACATATAATCATATGCATGACTATTATGATCAAATATGTGCATATACGATCCCAATTTTGGTTGCGATGTGAAAATATATGACCATACATGATCTAATATATGCCCATATATTTTTGGATCCGAAGTTTAAGGATATATGTCCGTATATATTCATATATGACCATACACTGATAGAAAAATGCATCTTCATATTGATGATGCCCTAACATCAGAATTGTGACATCAATGTTATTACAAATGGCATCAATGATGCAATAAGTGACATCAATTTAATGACGAACGTTATCATATAATTTTGTCATATTTCACGCGTCATCCGGGCTATGACTACAGTGACATCAATTCGATGCCACATTTTGTGCATTAATAACAGGAAAAGTATCAATAAAGAACAAAACTAAATAACGTTAAAATGTTTGTAAAGTGTGTTTTAGTAAAAATATTAATGTTTTATTCCTTATTTTTTGTTTTTAGACGCATTTCTAAAACTTGCATAAGATACATCACATTGATGTACATTCGTTGTCAAAGCAAGAAGCACTTTATACAATATATATCATTCATATGTCATCATTACAGTTACAAAAAGTGATGATTAATTGTCGTCAATATGATGACATTTAATCATAAATACTTGTAAACGTCTGCTAATTGATGACACTTTGACATCATATGCTGTATTAGCATCAAAATAAATGAGAGCGAAGAGAGTTAAGAGTCAAATAAACAACAACAAACAAAGTAAAGTACTCCTGACAACAAAGAAATAAAAAAAAAATTGTCTAACATACATATGAAAAATAAATGTGTTGTTTTTTTTAGCTCAGTCATTGAGTAGTTCAGTTGTATTTTTTGCGGTCGTGTAAAATTTGTAAGAAAATAATAAAGTGTTTTATTTGTGAAAAGTTTTTTATAACCAATGAGCTTTATTTTGAACATTTAAAGTCCCATCATTTTCTTAAGACTGGACAACTATAAATGTTGTAATACAGTCTATAAAAACTCATCGAAATTTAAGGCACACGTGCGTAACAAGCACCCGTTAAGTGACTTCATCAAGGAAAAATATGAAACAATAAAATTTTAAGTTATTTACCCTTAACGTACCTATTGTTTTTCTTTTTTCTCAGATTTATATCGATTTCAACAAAATGGCTTGGAAAGAAAACTTTATTAGCATTTTTAAGCATCGATCGATGTAGACGATCTTGATAATGGTAATGTTTTAATCGAAAAAAGTCAATAAAAAAACAAAATCTAACTTATATATTTACTTTCTAGATTCCAAAAATACTTATTTAAAGATATTGTGGTGCCTACACTACATACTTTTCCAAACGCGAAAAGAAGTCCAAAGTGAGGCAGATGGCAAGAGTTATTTAAGTTTTATTTATAAGATGTTAATTTGTCTTTGTATTGATAACATGTTGTCAATAAATAGATGCCAATTAATCATTCCTCTGATGTTAGTGCGTCATTAAATTATTGAATTTTTCTCATTAAATTGATGCCAATTAGTCATTTCTTTAATGTCAATATATCATTGCATTGATGACAGTTTGTCATTAAATTGAGCACAATAACTCCCTTCTTCGATGTAACTGAGCCATCGCAATGATGACATTTTTTTATTAAATTGACTCCGATTCGTCATTTATGTAATGCCGATGTGTCATCCCATTGATGACACAATTTAAGTTTTCGACCCTGATGACAATTAGGTTAAGTGATGTTAAGGCTGACATCACCGTGATGACAAGTGTCATGGGGTCAAAAACGAAGACACTTGTCATAGAACTGATGTCAAAATACATTAGGGTTATGACGGTTTTTCTATCAGTGTATACCCTCATATACACTCAATATTCCGATACGAAGATATATGATCACATATGAGATCCTGTTTGTTCATATATCAAATTATGAATGGACGTATATGATCATATAAGACCATGTATATTTAAATTTAGAACACCTTCCCGCACTATTTTTATAAAAATTTCACCTTTCTCAGAATTTCGTTCCACTCTAATGTATTCAAATTTACATGTATATAGTAGTATGCATGGTTCATAACTGCATGCAACTTTGTATATGATTGTGTTTTCATGCTGTTGGTTCGTTTGTTAGTTGGTTGTTATAAGCAGTATTTAACATCCAGAGATGTAAACAAATTAAACCAACTGTTGCTGTAGTAATTGTGGCATTCAGTTGGCGAACAAAAAAAAAAAAAAAAATACTCCAGCAACATGAATGCTTCAAATTGCAACTAATTTTAAATGAGAGTGTTAGAAAATGTAATTTAATTTTAATTAGATAAATTTTAAGCAAAAACTAAATGAAATTAACTTTGATAACATTTATTGTACAATGTAAGTTGAAAATGTAACAATTTTAACAATTTCCAGAGAAAAAGGTAGTTTTGCACATATTATTTTAATGAACGTAATTTAGTTTCTTAATTTATTTTTTTGAATGACTAACAATGTAGCTCTACTAAGTGAGCATTCTGAATATTTAATGTGATAGATAAATTAATTTATCTTAAAAATGGGCCATTTTTTAATTTTTAAAATTTGTTTGATGCTTTTTAGCAATTTAAAAAGATTCAATGTGTTACTCGTTTTCGTTTTAGACAACAAATTCTTTGAATTTTGAGTATGGCAAATATTCAATTCAACACAACCCAGTGTGGAAAAGTATACGTATAAATACTTATGGGTAACGCATTATTGTTTGTATCAAAATAATGTGAAAATTAACTAGTTATATTAAAGATATAACCTTTTTTGAGCGGGTATTATAGGTTTAAATTTAACCCTACATTTAAAGTAAAAAGATTACGAGAATTAATGTGTTAAAAAAAAGTGACCAAACACTTTGAAATTAGTTAAAACTTTTGATTCACAATTATCTGTTTAATTGATTTGTTTAAAAACATTTCATTAAAAAGTATTTGAAACCTTATTTTATTTCAAACAAATCTTTAATTGAATATATTTATCTGCGAATATGAATATACATGATAATGTTTTTGATGAATACAATTAAATGTTTCATTTGTATGATTAAAAGCTTATGGAGAAGTAAGAAGGTATAACTGCAACTATGAAAACTCTGTTGATTTCAATGTGTAAATTCATCCGAGCTTAAAATAATTAATTTTATTTTCTTCTAAAGCGAATGATTTCACTATTAAATAGCCGTTGTATTCGAACTCAACTAATTGATCTTACTGCGCTGATAGAATTATCTGCATTATATTTAGGAACTTTTGCATTAGATCAATGAATTGCATTGGCATTCGTCCATTGAAAATCTACATTAAATTAATGCAAGTTTTCATGATATTATATGAAAAATATAATTTTATTTGTGAAAAGTTTCATACACTTAATGAAGAAGTTTCATTAAAAAACTGGTTTCATAAAAAGTATGAAGCTTTTAATTTTAAGTTTTCGGAAAATTTTTCGATTATTCAGTAAAAAAAAGTTTCATTCATTTATTTATTTAAGTCTATGGATACAATATCCTTATAGACTAGCATATAAAAATTAATATATTTAAAATAAATTATTTAACAAAATTTTAAATTGGGAGTGAGAAACACTTATGTCTAAATTATTACAATAAATATCAAATAATCTCATAGATCTATTTAGTGGTTTACTTAATGCATATTCAGTTGTGTATATATCAATATGAAAAAATTTACTTATAAAGGGTCCGCCATCTAACGTTTTTTTTTTCAACTAGTGCTTATTTCGTGAATGGTAACACTCAGCTCATGTCTGATTTCACAGATAATTACTTTAATCCTTCCGCTGAACGAATATGGTCCGTATGTTCGTTATCTTGTGAAAAAAGTGAAAGAAACTGGCATCCTCATCGATAAACCAAAGCGTGAAAAGCCAAAAACAGTGCGTACACCCGAGAATATTGCTGCTGTGGCAGAAAGTGTGCGTGAAGCGCCATCAACATCAATTCACCGTCGTTCTCAACAATTGAACATTTCGGAGACATCATTGAGACGAATTTTGCATAAAGACCTTGGTATGACGCCATACAAAGTCCAATTGGTTAGGGAGTTCAAAAAAAAAAAAGTTATTTGGCGGACCCTTTATTCTAAAACTTCTTGGTGGAACATATATTGAAATTAACTGTAATAGCTCAGAAGACTCAATAATACCATGTAATAAAGTTAAACTAGCAATAATACGACGAGTTTCCAGAGTTTTTAAAGAAATAAACTCACATTTATCTGCGTAAGAAGGGCTAGAAAAAAGGAATGTTTAAATGATTCCGATAGTTAAAACATGATAGGGCAAACTTGACAAACTTTCTTTGAATTCTCTCAATACGACCAATATGAAGAGCAGCATTAGGACTCCAAATAAATGAAGAATATTCCAATCTAGATCTAACAAACAAAGTGTAAACAACTTTCTTTGTTTGTCGAATAAATGCTAAAAGCGAATAAGCTTTCAGTACAATAAAATTTAAATGACTGGTGAATGATAATTTAATATCAAAAACTACACCAATGTTCAAAATTTCATCAACAGATGACAATACATTACCAAACATTCTGTAATCAGAAATTATTATATTTCGACGTCTATGAAAAGACATAACATTTAGAAATATTAAAGGGTAAGCCATTACACCAATGAACTAGATTATTCAATTCTTTCTGAAGGTCGAAAACGTCCCTTACAGAAATAATTGACTTGAAAATTTTGAGATCATCAGCATACATTAAAAATTTTGAATTTTTAAAGCAATCGCTAATGTCATTTATTAAAATATTAAATAATAAAGGACCAATGATGCTGCCCTGTGGAATACCTGACGTTGGTATAAAATAGTCCGAACAAATTCCATCTACAGATACTGTTGCGATTCTACCAATCAAATAATGACGGAACCAACTAAGCATATTTGAATGGATGCTAATCTTGGAAAGCTTATATAATAAAAGTTCATGTGGGACTCGGTCAAAAGCTTTGTCCACCAAAATTCTCTCTGTGTAGCGGGAATTCAGTATATTCGTTTCCTTCGGTGATTTTTGATTTTTTTTTTTTAAATCGGTCCCACGCATTCAATCGGTTATTCTATATAATAATACATTTATACTAGTATCAAAAACTAGTGGTTTTTAAAAAAATTTTAGTTTTTGATCTGAAATTTATATGGAACTTGACAAGTAAATACAAGTAGTTTTTAAAAATTACACGCATTTGATTCCAGTATAAATGTAGTATAAAGTTATAATGTAAAATACAATATTTATTAATAGATCTGTATCACTTTGGCTTGTCATTGTAATACAACAGCTGCGGCTTATGTGTTTTTTTTTGTTAGAAATTGTCATGAATTTCTTTTGGATGTACATATGAATTGATATTAGTTGATGCAAAGTGATTGTTATAAAAAATTTTGCCAATAAACGAATACATCATGAAATATACGCAGAAGTACTTGCATATTCAAGCATTTTCGTTATTGGTTGTTGGAACATAAATGTATTTTTTCCAAAAGAACCAGTAATTCTCTCAGTTCTATAGTCTGGGGTATAATCAATCTCAGAACTACACTCAACTAAAAAATGTCTGTAAAAGTTCCTGAAAATGCTGTAATTTTACAAACTTGTCTGTAATTATTAGTAAAATTAAAGTAGTAGGAAAAATTAGTAAGCCTTACGAAAATTTAGTTATATTTTAGCAAACCCTTAATGGAAATCAATTAGCTAAAATCAGGTAATTTCTTTACAAAAATAAGTACCTACATATTTGTGATAAATTTAGCAACACAGTTTAAAAAACTTAGTAAAATCAGCAACGAAAATTAGTCATGATGCTTGTTAGGAAAAGATCCTAACCACGTGCTTGATTACTAAGAAGACAAGAATGGAGCAAAATTGATGATTAATAGGTTTTTTGTTAAAGTTCTGCTTATTATTTAGGCTCTAGCTTTTCTAAAACTTCGGGTTCTGATGAGATCTTTAGCCACATCGAAATACTAGTATCAACCTAGCTAATATGTTTGATTTGCTTTATTTTTGTAAATATATGGAGGTTGAAAGCTCGTTATAAATTAGCAAACCGTTTTATAGTTAATTATGTTGGACTAAAAACTATTGCAAAAACTGTAAATATAAAAAGTTTTACTAATTTTATTACTAACTATTTGTATTCGAGTGTAAAGGTTCTTTTATAGAACAGAAAACAATATACATTACAATTTGTTTTATTGATATTGTGTGTACTTTCCTAGCAATGATGCTGATGATGATTATGATGAATTTGCATTTTCCTATGAGAAAAAAATAAAACTTTTCCTTTTTATTAAATGAATTTTTTAAGATGTATTTGTGTTATAATTTATATTTAGATGTAGTTGTGTTAGTTGTACGTTTTACATTTTTATTCTCTATATAAAACTCATAACATTTCCACGAACAATTTATTACAATGATGATATTTTCCCATAGAATCTAAAGTATGTTGAATTTATGGGTCACACACTAATCTCTTCTTAAATACTTTATTCTTAAAAGTGATATAATAGTTATGTGAAAGTATATTTTAATGACTTCCTATCTTTAAATGAACAGTTAATAGGTTTTGTTACCTTGGATATTCAATAGTAGAATCTAATTGCTTGCACAAATAAGAAAATACAAAATAAATGTTATAACTTGGGAATGAACCAAACAAAAAAAGTTATATATCAAATATAAAGTCATATTTCATTTGAAATAAATCAATATTTATTCTTATTAAAGTTCATCGTAAAATTGAGGTATGGAGTAGTATCCGATTTGATACCTCAAATATATTATTGGATTAAATTAGATCGATATTTATCTCAAAATTGGGGGATAACATAATATCTAATTAAGATACTTTGTGATCCATAAGGGGTGTATATAATTACCCGATAAAAAAGTTATGTCTCAAATACAAAATCATAAAATGATATCTATATATATAAAATAGAATGTGTGTTTGTTTATTTGTTTGTTTGTTTGTATGTATGTACCTTATAGGAGACCAGACCACTGGACCGATCTTCCTGAAATTTTCACAGTATGTAACTGGAACTCCGGAATGGTCAATAGGATACTTTTTTTTGGCCACGCCCACTTTTACGCCCACTATTTCATTATTTGAAATTGTATACACATGATGCTTTAGCCTTGGGATAGAAAGCTGAAATTTTCACCATGTATCACCATGTATTCTTTGGAACATGACAAAATTTTCTGCTCTTTTATTTTTAAAAATTTTGCCCAGGAACGTGGTAAAAGGGGGGATAAAAGTGGGAAAAAGTCTCCCCATTAGCGGCCTCACCGAAACCTTTAGGATAGATACCTGAAATTTTCACCATATGTTCATTCGGATATAACCAAACTTTCTGCAATTTTACTTTTTGGAATTTTGCTCAGGAACGTGGTAATAGGGGAAAAAGTCTCCCCCTCAGTGGCCTCACCAAACCCTTTGGGATAGAAAGCTGAAATTTTAACCATGTGTTCTTTGTGATATGTCCCAACTGTGGAAAATTTATTTTTTCCAATTTTGATACGTAACGTGGTAAAAAGGGGGATAATAAGGGAAAAAGTCTCCCCTTTAGCGGCCCGACCAAACCCTTTGCGATAGAAGGCTGAAATTTTTACCATGTATTCTTTCGGATATGTCCTAAGAACTATGCCATACTATCTCATGACTATGGCCAACTAACTTATTTCAATATGAATAAAGTTTAGTGATAACCATAGTTATGAATGTTAAATTATAATATCATAATAATATTATAATATATGTCGTTAATAAAACTATTTTTTTTAACTTAGCTAACTAAAAAAACAACAAAAAAGTAACAAAAGCCTGGAGTAGGCCCTATCTTTATTAATATTCCAATATTTCCTAATTCCTTTTAAAAAAAGTTTTAATTTACTTTAGCCTTCATCCCAAAAACTAGGTCTGGGCACGCTAACAACGTAGCGGGCTCAGCCCGCTAGTAATCTATATTTATTTATATCCAAGTTTATCTAAAAATTGGGGTATCCAGTAATATCCGATTAGATCCCTCAAATATATTACTGGATCAAATCAGATCAAAATTGTTCTCAAAATTGGGAGATCCAGTAAGATAATGATATATCCCAAAATATCGGATGGCATTAATTAAGATCTAATTATATCTAAGTGTAAGTAATTTTTGGTGGATCGAATAAAATATTTTGGGATTAAATTGGATTTGCTTAAATCCCATGACACATATAATTTTTTAAGAAAATTTAATAAAAAATGTAAAGAAACAAAAACAAAAAGATATCTGCCGCCTATATAATTATGTATGGGGTTGTATATAGCTAAATAGTTCATCTTGTGTCATATATGGAATTCTACATAATTATATCTTAAATTGTATTATATATTTGGCACCATATATAAACATATATATCTTCTATCACACATACAAGTAGGTTTTATAAGGCAGTATATATTATTATATCTTAAATTATATAACTTATATGTCACTACATATGTCTACATATTGTGTTAAATATGAGAATGTATTATTATATATGACGATACATCTATCATATGTCATAATATATGTCATATATGGTTAATATTTAATTTTATAAAGGTCAATATATAATAATATATAACTATATATTTTACCACATAACAAACATATAATATTATACGGCTATGCATGGCACCATATTATAAAATATTTTAAGATAAAAAAAATAAAAATATATGTAATTTTTTTTAACTCTGGTATTAAATTTATTTAAAATAACATTTAATTTAGTGTTTTGAAAACAATTATTATTTTGCAGAAATAGCAAAACTGTCACTTTTTAATATGTGTATATTTTTGTAACTTTTTTCAAGTCAAGCTTATTGCATTTTAACTATATATATTTTTTTTTTTTGAGAATCATATTAAACTGCAACTGAATATTTATAAAACTTAAACTAACAGTATAATAATATTGCATATAACAAAAAAGTCATAAAGTTTTGCAAATCCATGTTATAAAAAAACAAGAGGATTAAAATTGTGTAAAAATACTTTGTATATTTTTCAACAGTACCTGTTCAAATAATTAAGGATAATATAATTTTCAAAAGTTCGAAATTCTGTAGTTGTTTTTTCATTAAAATACATTAACAAAAATGAAAAATTAGCCTTCAAAAGATCAATGAAATTTGAGCTAAGTTTTCTAAACGTTCTGGGCATTTCGATCTATTTTCATATCCCAATAGTGTCATTCAGGATACAATCGAAGAACCGAAATTTGTTGCACAGTGTTACTGAAAGAATTAATTTATTTTCAATCAACAATATACTGTATGTAGAATATCTAAAAATGCATCAATATTAGAAGAAATTGTGTTTACTACTTCGCCCCTAATGCCATACTACCCCAAACTCCCCTTCCTAAACTTAATTTTATTCTTGAAAAAAAAAATATATATACAATATTTACACTTAATTTAAAGAAAAATAAATTCGCAAACAAAACTGGCTAACAAAATTTAGCAGAAAAAATTTTAATGGAAAAAATTTTGTGAAAAACTTTTAGGAAACAAATTTTTCTATAAAAATATGTTAATCGATCTATTTATCAGCCAAATCATGGTGTTACTTATACAGGTTATATTTTTTTTATTCTATAATTTTATTAATTAACCCATTACAGCATAAAGTTCTGTGAGAACTTTTTGTGAAAATAACAAGGTAAAATCCCGTTTCAAAAAACTTAGTTTATCCTTTTTAAAAGACACTTTGTTGGGTAAAATTATTTTTTTTTTTAAATTTAATTTCAAAGATTTTCATACAATGCAATTCTAAAAAATTTGATCGTTCATAATGTAATTGACCACATTTTTAATAGGGTGGACTTAGATATGTTGATTTTACAATTTTAATTTAAGCTTAATAAATGATAAAGGACATTGAGTAAGTTTCAGCTTAAGTAGAGGTTATTAAATATTGGTTTATTTGGAAAAATGTGTGGTTAATAAATCAAAAAATTAAAACAAAGTATATATTTGGCACAAATCCACAAAGAAAAAGAAAAATTATTGTCTTTTTTGAGGAAATAATGAAAATGGCGTGAAACCAATACATTTCGCTTTGTGATTTTTCAACTGCTCTGTAAGCATTGTTATTTTTGGTACACTAAAAAAATGCCTGTAAAGTCAGCAACATTTTTGTTTGACGAATCCTTGCAGAAATATTGCTAATATCAGCATTTTGTAAGGGGAGTTTGGGGTAGTGTGGCAATAGCGGTGAAGTAGTAAATTAATTTTTTTCAAATGTTTATTTATTTTTGGACATTCTACATACAGTGGCTTGTTGATTAAACATAAACTAATACTTTCAATAACACTGTGCAGCAAATTTGTATTTGTCCCCGATTGTATCCTGAATAAAAAAACGAGAAATTAAAATGGACTATAAGTGGATCAAATCCCCAAAGGGGTATGGAAAATTTAGCTCAGATTTAATTTTTATGGTCCATCCACCCTAATATGTATGAATATAAAATATTAAAGTTATTTGATTAAAAAAAATATATTGCAGTTTCAAAAAAAAAAAAAAAAAACAAAAATAAATATGTGAATTTATAACTTTTGACACAGGCAATGACCAAAATAATTGTATGTTACTAAAATAAATATATGAATATATTCATGTGAATATAAAGTACAACATCCATAGTTATAGTGTGTCTTGGTCAGATGGTCATTTGTGTGGGGCCAATATGGTGGTACTGCATGATGCATGTGTGTGTTTCTGTTAGCCTATCTGACTAACTTTTACTTACTTTTCAATGTTGTATGTGTGGTTGGTTTAGTTGGCATAAGAACAACATTTTATACTAGTTTTTCTGGTAGGAATTTATATTTTTTACAAAATGCATTGACATGGAAATTGGGGTAAGCCACTGGCAGGCTGTAGAAAAATTCTAAAAAAACTGGTAGTAACCAAGCAAAAAAAAGAAAAAAATAACTGAGATAGTAATCAATTTCAATTTTAACGACAGATATGGTGAACGAATTCCCTTTGAGATCAACAATAGTTTCGAATTTAACAAAAATGGCAAATTGTGGTGTAATGGTTATCGCGTTAGACTGTTACACAGATGGTCTCGGGGTCGATTCCCGGTGGCGAGAACATCAATTTAGAAAAATAATATGTATGAGTTTTCTATCACTTATATGTATCGCTGCGCCCACCTTCGTGGTTCCCATAGCACTTAACCCCACCAAAGTAAAATAATGAATCAGGGCTATGAAACAATAAGCTTTAATAAATTTGCCAACTGTACAGCAGGTGGCGAACAACAACTGTTCTAAGACTTATCATCTAGCTCAATTACAGTGCTGCCATGGTTGACGCCCTTCATCTTTTATCACCTTTCATCTCTACACCATCCCCTTTCCAAAGAAATCAACACATTAATTAATAGGAAGAATTTCCTGAGTGTAGCTTCGCTTAAAAAAAAAAAAAAAAAACATTTGTATTAGAAACCTTTTTTTGTTTTTTCTTGTTAAATATTTCAATATTTTTAATATAAATTTCAAAATGTAAAAATGGGTATTTTCAATAAAAACAAATAATTTGTATTGAAAAATTGTATATTTTTTGAACCAAGATACATTTTTAGCAACTGTATCTTCTAAATTATTATTTTTTTGATTCGTAAGCCAGAATGTAATGACTTCACACACATTGTGCTAAATCGCAAAAAATCTGATATATTACTTCGTAGATATATATTTCTGTTTCAAACCGGAAATTTTTGCTGGGTTGTTATAAAACTGAAAGTTTTACATTTATTCTGTATGTAGGAATAAAAATAAATACTTTTTTTTTTTTTTTGGTTGGAAATTAAGTTTACCAAACAAAACTAATGTGAGTTTTCTCTTTTAAATAAATGAACAACTTTTTTATTTTAATTATATTTGTGTATGATAAAATTTATTACAATTCCAACATATGAACATCTCATAATTTCATTTAAACAATATCAAAACATATTAAATAATGATTTGAAAGCTTCCTTTCTAAGAAAAATTATATATTAACGTTAGAAAAACCGGCAGGTATTTTTAATAAATATTCTATAAAGATGTTTTAAAGCCAAACATCGTTTCATTTAGGATTTCGGTAAAAACATTTAATAAGATCATTTTATTTTTTTTTTTTTCTTAAAAAAGAGAAGCAACACTCAGGAAATTCTTCCTATTAATTAATGTGTTGCTTTCTTTGGAAAGGGGATAGTGGAAAGATGAAAGGTGGTGGTGCTTCAAGCATGGCAACACTGTAATTGCGCGAGTAGATAAGTCTTAGAACAGTTGTTGCTCGCCACCTGATGTAGAGTTGGCGAATTTATGGAAGCTTTTTGTTTCATAGCCCTGATTCATTATTTTACTCCGGTGGGGTTAAGTGCTATGGGAACACCGAAGGTGGGCGCAGCGAACATATAAATGATAGAAAACTCATACATATTATTTTTCTAAATTGATGTTGTCGTAACCGGGAATCGAACCCGGGACCATCTGTGTAATAGTCCAACGCGCTAACCATTACACCACAGCGCCCAGTTTAGTTTATATATCAAAAAAATATGTGATTGGTTCATATCTCTTTTTGGGTGATATAGGGGTAAACAATTTTTAAATAAGAAAACAGTAATTAAAATGTTTATTTGTTATGAAACTTTAATTGAGAATATGTTGTTGTAGGCGTTTTCTATATTTTTCTATATCTTGTTATACTAATAAATATTAAAGGCCATATGAATAACAAATATGAACAGATTAAATACAACAAATTAAAAAATAATAAAATAATATGAACTATTTATTCTAAAAGTGGTATGAGTTCTTTTGTTTTTAAAATAATATATGGAGGGATTTCCATTTAAATGTTTTTGAAACTGTAAATGGCAACTTTTGTACAATGTTTTTATACACATCTCATCATAAGACATTAAATTTATTTATACTTAAAAAAAAAATTCATATTTATTACAAAATCGTGATTTTTCAGTATTGAATGGATAATTTTTTTTTTCAAAATAATTTGTTTTCCAAAACTGTTCATAAATATAATATTTTTTAGATTTACTGCAAATTTTCTGATGAATTAACAAATTAGCGGGTTTTTCACATGATCCATTCATATACATAGAAAATAATCTATAAATTATAAAACTGGCTTGAAACATGCATTTTAATAAAAGTAATGAAACAGCGAATTTCGCGAAAATAGTACATGCTGGGAATATTCGAAGAGCAGATTTGGAATTTGGCGATCAACGTTTATAATATCCAGGCAAAATTTTCATAGGCAGAATATCCGTGTTATACAAAATATCTTACAACACAAGATATCTATTTTGACAAAAAAAATTTTGCGCATTAACTAGAAGCATTTGAACCACATCATTAACTAAATTTTTTTGAAAAAGGACTCGTACCACTTTCGAAATATATATTTTATTTAAAGAATCTGAACGTCTAAACAATGTATTGAGTTGAAAACTATTTTTTCAGTGTATTCCTTTTTTGGATGATAAAAAGATTTTTAAATTTTTAAGTGAAAATATAATTATTTAATTGATTTTTTGTACCACTGGAAGTTTCTGACTGGTTAGACATTATATCTGTTTTATGTAAAATCAGCATAATTTCTAGTTTCCGACCGAACGGTCCGTTCTAGTTTCCGACCGAACGAACCGTTCGGACAGAAAATGCATTTGGTCTGTATTCGGTATTTTAAAGCATTATGGACAAATTTGGCGGATGGAAAAATGTTTATTGGACTGATTAGATGTTATTTTGAGTGTCAAATTTAAAGAAAAGTCTGTAGTTAAGCAATGAATTCACTGTTCGGCCTCAGAAAGTTCGGCCAAATTGAAAATAGTTCGGCGGCCGAACTTTTAACTTTATAGCTAAACTTTGGCTTTTCTCTTAAATTTTATACACAAAATCGAATTAAATCGGCTCAACAAACATGTTTCCAATACCAAAATTTGTCATCATTGCCTCTAGATATCAAAAAACCGATAAAATATAGTTTTTTTGGCCGAACTGTTCGGTCGGACACTAATAATTTCGAATTTTATACAAACGATGAGCTAAGTTTTAGAAATACATTTTTATTTTAACATAATATGGAAAAATATAAATCCTTTTTTATATTTTTTAATAATTTTTGAAAAATATGATATGAAACGATACACAGGAGCGCAAATTAGTAAATTTATTCATTATTTAACTAATAATGGAGAAAATATATTTTAAAACAACAATAAATACTAAATAACAATGTATCGTTAGGTAAAATGGTGAAACCCGAAAATATTAAAACATATTAAATAATGATTTTTTTTTTTTTGATTTATTATGACTTTTTTTGATTAAGGTAGTAGCTACCGATATACGGACTTAATTCACAAAATAATACCTATGAAAATGCAGACATTTTGACACATTAAAAAAAATATTAGATATATCTTTGTGTTATCAACATTATTTTTTCTTGAAAGAATGGCATTTATATAAAAATAGGTTTTTTGTGTTAAAGTTCTACCTATTATGGAGGCTCTAGCTTTTCTAAAATTTCGGGTTCTGATGAGATCTTTAGCCAGATCGAAATACTAGTATCAACCAAGCTAATATGTTTGATTTGAGTTATTTTTGTAAATATACGAAGGTTGAAAGCTCGTTATAAATTCAAAATAACATAAAAATAATCCCGATGTATATAAAAACAAAAAACTAATATAACTGTAACAAATATTACTTGAGCCAGAGTAAAAACTAAAAATTTTTTATATTAATAGAACATTTTTGGTCTTCAAAGTTTAGTAACTTCATGATGCTTGTTAGGAAAAGACCCTAACAACGTGCTTGATTACGAAGAAGACAAGAATGGAGCAAAATTGATGATTAATAGGTTTTTTGTTAAAGTTCTGCCTATTATGGAGACTCTAGCTTTTCTAAAACTTCGGGTTCTGATGAGATCTTTAGCCAGATCGAAATACTAGTATCAACCTAGCTAATATGTTTGATTTGCTTTTTTTTTTTGTAAATATACGAAGGTTGAAAGCTCGTTATAAATTGAAAAGAATTAATTATTATTTGTATAGTTGTCACGAACGGTGAATTCTGCACTTTTCCGTTTACCGAATATTCGGTTTTAAACCGAATCTTCGCCGAATAGTTCTTTTATTTATAATTATGTTAAAATAAACTAAATTTTATATATAAGTGCAATTAAATAGAACTAAAAACTTTTTTCGGCTGAAAGATCATCTCAAGCCAATACAAATAAGCATGTTTGGCTCTTTTAAGAGAAATACGATATATTTCATAAACATGATTTTCTCATTTTTTTAGATAAAAAATATTGGGGTTTAAGCTATTTTTCTATTACCCGAATATTCGGTTTATAAATCTTTAATTATTAACATGAAAATGAAAAGGAATTTGTTGTACTACTAAGCGTATGAGTATTAATTAATATTTATTATTACTCATACGCTTTGTAGGGCAACAAATTTTTTATGGTAATTTCCCATATACTATATGGCTGGCTATAACTTCAAAATTTATCCATGGATTTTTCTTAATGTTAATTTTGACTTCTCCATTGGAATATGAGTTCTACTCCTAAAATAATACTGCTATTAATAATATACTTATGTTACAATTAGTTTTACGTGATTTCTAAAGGGTCCGCCAAATAACTTTTTTTTTTGGAAAATGCTATAAAAAAAACTACTGAATATTTTCTCAAATTTCTTTTTTTATTTGAAAGTAAAATCCTTCCGGTTAATAATTTAAAATAATTTTATTCAAATGGCTGCCTCGGCTGGCCATGTAGAAGCCTACTCGATTGGTCCAATTTTTAAGCACATTATCGATTGTGTGCAGCTGTATTTCCTCCTCTTCAATTTTTGCGAACAAAAATTCGTTCAACATGGCCCGATAACAATCGCCATTGACTGTAAGGCCCAATTATGCCTCTGGACCAAAGTCGGCACACATTCTGCAACATTACCATGATTTTCAAAGTAATGTCGCAATATTTCCCAGCGTTGTTCAAGCGTATACACAACCATATTAGTTCAGCGGAAGGATAAAACTAATTATCTGTCAAATCAGACATGAGCTAAGTGTTACCATTCACGAAATGAGCACTAGTTGAAAAAAAAAAACGTTAGATGGCGGACCCTATAGTTTTTGAAATTTTTTTTAAAATATTGCAAATTTAAATAACCCAATTGAAAATTTTTAAAGAAAAAAAAAAAAAAATGCAATTAATCCTTATATGCACTTGGGGTCAAATTAAACATTACAATACACTTTGAAATCTTATAGCTAATTATATTTCCCCCAGTGTATATAAGGACAAATTTCATTGCTTTCATTTAAAATTATTAAAGTAAAGATTTTTTAAGTTTATTAGGAACAAATTATTAGCAACGTTTTTAACGTTTTAAATATGTTGTGTCATCTTGGCCTCAGGTTCACATAAGGGTTAATTTCGATGTTTTTTTTTATAAATTACCAATAACAGACTTTGAACAATAGTTGAGTACAGTTTTACCAAAATTCGTAAAATTTAACAAAATATTTCAAATCATTTTCATTAAGAACTTAAAATATTTAAACATTTAACCTATGAACACCTATGTCTCAGACCAAGCTACTATGAATTTCATCCAATTGATCTCAACAATATTTAAACATTTTTTTCTATATACACAGAAAAAACAGCAGGTACCGGAATGAATTTGTAGTTCAAACACCCTCATTTTTAAATTCAAATTTATTTCCAATAATTTTTTAGTTTGAAATGCTTGTAAATTGTGATTTTTCATATAAAAATTCTTTAAAAATAAAACTTCAAAATTACAAAAAAATCAACAAAAGGATGTTTGTATTTACAAATCATTATTGTTGGTGCAAATTTAAAATATATTTTTTTTATAGTTACAAAAATGCTCAATGACACTTGTTTAATATTACAAAAAAAAGTTGTAATTTATTTCTGTGTACCAAATTGCTGAAAACGAGCAAAAGCATTTAATTTGGATTTAAGAATTTATTTGTTGTATACCCTTCACATATGTTACAAATAAGTCAAACAAAATTGAAAAAATTAATAAAATAAACATTATAGAGATGAAAAACTTTGTTCGATGTTAAACATAAATTGTCACCACACAATTTACATTTTTGAGAAAAATAACTATTTTTTGTGATGAAAATAAAAATTTCGTGTTAAATAAAAATATCAGCTGAATTACAAATATTTTATATATTAGAGGCTACTATGAAATTGTATTACAATACACCAATTTATACAGAAAATTTAGAGGAACCTTCACATTTTCAATCATAACTTTTGAATTGCTGAACCTAGATCATTCATGATTTTTTAACAAAAATTCCATTTTTCTCTAAATTTGTTTGACTAACCAATTATATTTGTTATTTATATACTAAATTTACATTTCATTTATATTGAAACAAAATAAATATAAGAAGATAAGTAACTATATCAACCAATCATTCAATCATGCAAACGTAAAATAAGATTAAATTGGATTTTTGTCAATATCAACAAAAGCTCCATGTGTTGTATTTAAACAATTTTAATACAGTTACGAGATGTAGAACTACATTTGACATTTGTAGTATTCAGTGTAAAGAGTATCTATAAAATAAAAGTTGAAATAAGTATATTTGTATTTTGTATTAGATTAAAAAAAAGGATATATAGAAACTTTTCTCGATATGTGTTCAATGTGATGATGTCAATGATGATGATGACGATAAAATATTACAGTTTATCTACACTTTTTCAAACAAAGAAATGACAAGAAAATCAGACAAAAAAATATAGTTGGAAGTATTATTTATATTTTTTGTTTGTAGTAACTGAATGAATTGTATACAAAATGTTGTTTAGTTTTTGACTTATTGTTAGATTTTCTGTCAATTATCGTTTTATTTAAGCATGGACGACTTATTGACAGCAAAATGTAACTGGAAAACAAAAAAAATAATATAAAGTAGAATAAACTTGAATTCTATCAAATTGAGGTTTTTTGTTATTTTGGTTTGAAAAAGCTGTGTTTGTAACACTTATGGGAATGATAAATTGTATTATAGAAAGAATTATGGTATTAAATAGATGAACAAATTACAATAAATAAATGAAAACTATTTTTTTTACATCAAAAATTTTATTTCAGATATGAGCATTTCCATAGATACACGTTACATGTCGTACAGTTCAATGAGGTGAAAAATAAGGAAAACCTATTTATTATACTTCTTTATATTTATGTGTAGAACGTAAGAAGCTCTATATTTATTAAAAATAAGAAAACAATCGAACTGCATGGTCCTAAAATATAAGCAATTAAATAGGGTGACGTGATGTGACAAAAACAAAAGATGGTCTTTTACTCTTTTCGGAAAACGCAAAGCTCTACGAATTGCGTCGGACATTTTTGACAAAACTGTTTTTAATATGATTTGGAATATTATAAAATTGTTTTATAATTTTGCTAAATTAATAATATTTTTTTTGATTTTCTTTTACAACCCATAGTGTGAAACGTTATGTTACGTAGCGTAATGTGACATAAATTCTCTATTAGGTAAATGATAGCAATTATTACTTTTTTTTAGTATTTAGAAAACCAAAAAATATTATAAATTTTTTGTGATGAATTTATTTTTGAGAATTACAATTGATGGCATGTCAACTAAATTAATTCAATTACACAGGCCAACAAGTTTTGCAACCCTGAATCCGAACAGATGACATAAAACGTTTGGTGAATAAAGCTTAGTTCGCAAGGTTCTAAAGTCCCAAATATAGCGAAAAACAATTTTTTTTAAAAACTTTAGATTAAGATATTTTGATATGATAGAGAATCTGATATGATACAGAAATTTTGAGGTCAGATTTGGATTCAGAGCACATCAAACTTTTAGTCCAGTCCCATGCTTTTGACGTTTTCTGACTTTGGCGGTGTCTGTTTACATATTTACAAATGTTTTTGTATTTTTACAAAATTTGGTAAAATAAATACAAACAAATTTTGCTATTGGAAACGAAATATTATTTGTGCATACTACAAAATTTTTCGTAATGTCAAAATTATCAAAACTTTCGTAAAATGATCAACAGTTTTTGCGCTGACGAACGTGACATTAGAATGTCAAAGAAGGCAACTCCAAATTTTCTCGTTTACTGATCTTTATTTACTTCGTTTGAATTTTTTTAAGTTATTGCTGTTGTAGCAAATATTTTGAGATAGGAGTAGACTTGCTTCAGCGCTCTTAAAGAATTAAATATTAAAGAGAAAATGTTACTGAAAATAATAGTTTTCTTAAAACATGAACGAGTTTTATCATCAGAACAACTATGATATGCTTTGGACTTATAAATGAATTAAAATTTAAGTATTTTTCTTTAATAATACAAGTGAGAAGAAATTATTTGCCACTTTTAATGTTTCGGTCACGGTTGACCTTTCTATGGAAATGCCCATATACTTATCTTAGTACTTTACCTTTTAACCGATTTTCATTTAGTTTTCTTTATACAACTTCATTTACAAAATTTTTTTAATTATGATTATTTTAAGTTATGATTATTTTAAGTTATTCTATAACACGCCACCCTGACCTTTATACATTGATTTTGTTTCATTGCTGTTTTAAAACTTTTTTTTTTTTTAATTTAAAATACTCATATCATATTTCTTTTCCGTTTTCTTTGTGTTTTTCTTAGAAATTCTTATAAATACAGGCAAAACTGAAACACAACAATATAAAATTGATTACCCTAAAATTCCAAGTGAAAATAAATTGAGGTTTACCAACTTAGCAACAGAGTTTATCATTATATTAAACATTTCCATGCCTCAATTGTTAAGCAAGAATAACATCAGCAGAACATCAACGATTTTACTTTGTTTTTCTTTGTTTTCCAAAACAAAAAGTTTTGATTTTTTCCCTTGTTCTGGTATTTAAAAAAAACAAAAGAGAAGGGAAAATATTTTTGTACATATATTGAGTTACTCATAGTAAGTGGCATTTCAATTGTGATTCCTGAAAAAGAAACTATTTAAAAAAAAAAATTGTTTATAGTTTTTTTTAAATATTAAAGATTTTAAAATCTACTACAAAGGATTTACTCATAGTAAGTGTCGTTTCAATTGTGATTGCTGAAAAAGAAACTATTTAAAAAAAAATTGTTTATATTTTTTTTTTAAATATTAAAGATTTTAAAATCTAATACAAAGGATTTCTTAAAAAAAATATATGGATTTTTTCTATTGGTACTTATAAGATTTTGGGGATTCTAAATACAAATCTGACATCGGATTTCCAAAATTAAAATTGTCGCATGATCGAGAATATACTTGATATATTGACTATGTTTAATATTTCAGCGTTTATTTTTTTTTTTACTGACTTTGACGATTTTTGCAATGTCAAAAAAAATGAAATGAAAAAATTGTAATAAAAAAAAAAATTGTTTATATTTTTTTTTTAAATATTAAAGATTTTAAAATCTAATACAAAGGATTTCTTAAAAAAATATATGAATTTTTTCTATTGGTACTTATAAGATTTTGGGGATTCTAAATACAAATCTGACATCGGATTTTCAAAATTAAAATTGTCGCATGATCGAGAATATACTTGATATATTGACTATGTTTAATATTTCAGCGTTTATTTTTTTTTTACTGACTTTGACGATTTTTGCAATGTCATTAGTTAACCTCAATTTTTTAAATGGTTTCTGACAATAACGACTTGTATCTCTTTTTCGATTTTAACGTCCCAACAAGGACTCGCAGTGGCTATGTCAATTGATCAAAGTATTTTATACACCCAGAAAACAGACTCGGTAGTTCCCAGCGTATTTGTTCCGAATCGAATGCTTCGGTTGTTGAGACCGAATTTTTCGACTGTGACAACAGTCATTCGATAGAAACTACAGAAATTCTGTTACGTTAACAGAATTTCGATTGCCGCAACAGAAATTCTGTGATAACTACTTTGTGTAGTGCGGAGAATCAAACCCAGCGTCATACAACAGGCTATGACTCTTAGTTAGCATCACCTTTTAGCGAATTACACCACGGTCGATACAGAGATGTGTCAGTTTTTTTTAATAATGCGATTTTGCGAGATGTTAACGCTTTTATCGCTTTCACCGATTTGAAGATTTTTTCCATTTTAGTGATTTTATTCAATTTCAGTGATTTTTCGTATACATTTTTTTTTTTTTTAATTTCATCGATCTATTATTTTTTCTTTTTTCGATATAGGCAATTTTTTCCATGTTTAATATTTCAGCGGAATTTTTACTGATTCGGACGTTTTTTTTTTTTGATTTAAGCGATATTTTCGATTTTTTCCAGTTCATTTCGAACGATTTTTATTAAGCGATTTTTCCTGAAGAATTTTTGATTTAAAATTTTTTTACTTGCTTTTTACAATTTAAGCTATTTTATTTTTAAAATATGTTTCAAACATTTTTTATTCTAAGCGATTATTTCCGATTTTTGCAATTACTTTATGTCGAGTTTTTAATTTTTAACTTTGGCGATTTTGTCTTTTAAGCATTTTTATAAGTTATTTACCGATTCCTTTTTACCGATTTCTTCAATTTTTTATCAGATATATTCCTCTTTTTTCAATTTTTAGATTATATTTGAAGTTTTTTAAATTTTTGACAATTTTTTCCATTTTATGTTTTTTATAGGATTTTTTGAATTTGTGATTTTTAATAGTTTTGTGGTAGATTTGTTTCAATTAATACAGATTGTGCCGATTTTAATTCTACTGAAGCGGTTTTTGAAAATTTTTGTGATTTTTGCAATTATTTTAGCTTATTTTGTTAATTTTTTAATTTCAGAGCGATTTTTTTTAGGCTTTGTATTAATATCAACAATTTCTGCTTATACATTTTTTTAGAATTTTTATTTTTTTTGCGATTTTTCCACTTAAAAAATTTTAGGCGAATAATTTTAAGAAGTAATTTTTTTATTTGAAATTTTGGCGGTTTTGTATTTATGCATTTTTTCAGGAGGTTGTCGTTTTCTTGATTGTTTGACTAACGATTTTTAAGTTTTTTGCAATATTTTTTCTTTTAATTTCTTTAAAATTTGAAGACATTTTCGTATCAACAACTGATCAGATAATTGTTATGGAATAAACTAATTTTAGGATTATGATAAGCGAAAGCCAAAGTTTTATAAAATCACTGCCTTTCATAATGCATTAACCTGGTACTGTACTTTTCTTATTCTCACATTTTTTAAAAAAAGTTTACTACCAAATATGTGAAGTGGTATCATCAACGCGTAAACAAGTAAACAGATTTGCTTTATTTTTTGTTTCCAAATTTTAAACATTTTTCGATTTCTGTTTTCTTTTTTTACGTGCACTGAGAGAATTGTCTTAGCTTTAAATTCATAATGATTCGTTAAAATTTATCCTTTAAAATTTTTCATTAAATTAAAGCAGTTTTTCATCAAGTTTTATGAAATATTTAATTCAAAGTTTTATCAATTTAATTAACTTCTCATTTAAAGGTGTTCTGGAAAATTTATTTAAAACTAGCCAAATAAAATTCTCTCTATGTATTATTTATGTAAATTAATTTACCATTAAATTTAATGCTTCTTATGTTATATTTATATTATGTCAAGTTCCTGAACATGAAGGATAATTATGATTTGTATTTTAAATTATGGATAATTAAATATTTAAGTCTACTTAAAAAGTTTTTGTAAATTCAGATAAATGCAGTAGAGTCGGCCGAAATTAAAAATAAATATAAGTTAAACATTAAAAGTTAAATTATAAATTATGAAATATTTGAATTTGATGATTTTATGAAATAAACCTATGAAATGAACAAAACTGGGTATAACAAATGATGAGGTCATGGCGAATTTTGACTTAAGTTTAAGAAGGTTTTTATTTTTAACGTGTGTACCCTTATGAAGGAAAGCATAGATTAATGTAGCAAATCAAGGAACTTCGAATAGATACTTGGAAAGTTGAATTAATTGTTATATCCCTCAAGAGATATTAGAAGGCAGACCTGTTTCCCCATTTTACCCCATATTACCCTTTATTAATATATCTTCAAATTTAGAGGTCGTCCCCCAAA
This sequence comes from Delia radicum, assembly GCA_021234595.1. Lineage (NCBI taxonomy): Eukaryota > Metazoa > Arthropoda > Insecta > Diptera > Anthomyiidae > Delia > Delia radicum. The sequence goes on along the minus strand of CM037853.1, from coordinate 235,090,282 downwards.
TCTAAATCGAAAGTATAAAAAAAAGTGAAACAAGAAAATAGAAGAAATAGTAGCAGAATGAAGAAAGAGTAGTTCTTATAATTTCAGTGATTTTTCAGTGAAATTCATTATATTTCACCGATTTTTCTGTTTTTTCTGATGTAATATTATGTCAACTTAAATTAAGGTTTTCCGTTTTTCCATTTTTATTTTATTTCATTATTCATATTCATTTTAAAATAATAGCATCAGAATTTAAACTTCTTTATATATATATATCTTTTAGTATTCTTTAGTTTAGTTCTTTACCTTGTCATTTATTAACATGACAGACAATAGTACACACTGTCATGTTATGAACATATGAGCGTAAGTAGAATAGTTAATCTTTATATGTATTTAAATATAAGAGGATATACACTTAGCCCTTGATTATGATTCTTTTCCATTTCTTATAATATTGGTTTCGAGCAAAAAAAAAAATGAAATTCAAAGGATTCGTCAAGGGAATTTTTCAAATTATCGAAATAATTATTGAGATTATGCATTAAGTATGTTTTTAATTGTGAGCCCCGGTAGGCTAGTTGGTACCGAGCTGGCTTATCAGTGCGGGGGTCGTGGGTTCGATTCCCACTAGAGGCACTGGTCTGTTTTCGCTACAACTCGCCGAAAGCCATAGAAGCTAGTGCTCGGTTAGGGTAATAGGATATAATTCGTAATTATATGATTATTAATTAATAAAAAAAAAAATGTTTTTAATTTAAAATTTATGATTTTTTTATAGTAAATAATTATTAATCATTTCCGAGTTTTGCCAATACTTGTTTTTTATAATATTTTAAATTTTGGCGATTTTTTTTCCATTTTTGTTTTTTATTTTTAGAATTTAGTTATTTTTTACAATTTTAAAAATTTAAAATATAAAATTTTTTAAAAGTTTGGAGAATTCTTTTTCAATTTGGGATTTTTATTTTACGATTTTTCTCATTGCATGGGTTTTCTTAAAGTTTTACCTTTTTCGCGATTTTTCTTTATGCGATGTTTTTTTTGTCTCCCGAGTAAAAAAGTTGATACACTGCGTTGCAGAACTATATTTATAATTATAATAATATAATATAATTATTAATATTATATTAATATTATAATTATAATATAATAATAATTATAATTATAATAATACAAACATTTTTTAAATTTTAAAACTGTTTTTAACTGATATCTTATTGTGTAAAATTTAAGAGATTACTTAATTGATTTAAGCGAAAAATTGTGTAATCATATTTTGTTAGTGTTAGATAACTAGGGCAACCAAAACCAAGCTAAAAAACAGTGTGTTAAGCGCTTAAAAAAGATCGAAAAACATTAAAAAATAAGCCGATAAGTTAAAAAAGTTAATCGTTAAGTTCCCTATTTTAATTATATTAAAATCGTTACCACAAATAAAATTTGGTCCTTTTGAACTTCATTAGTCAAACAAAGTTGCAATAGAGAAATTGTTTTTCTTAAGCTGTAAAGTTCAAATTGGTTTAAAAAAATATTTTGATAAACCAATTTATTGTCTCCACTATCACATGTAACATATAATGTTTTCTTTCAATTAAAATTAAATTAAATACTTATTGCTAGAAAAAAAACAAAAAATAAATATTTTTAAAAGAAAAAAGTTAAAATAAGCTTAATTAAAAAAAAAAAAGTCAAAAATAAGCTAATATTACAATGTTCATAATTTTAAGATCAGAACTTGTGTTCCTCCAAATAGTTCTATCCTTACAAATAAAAAACAAGCTTTAGCTTATTTTTAATTGCCTTATTGCCTACATAAAACGGTAAACAAAGATGAACATCAAATAAAGAAAAATTAAAGAATTATTTTTGTTTTTATACAATTCTAATCAGTTTTGCAATAAAAAGCCGTGTGGTGTATATCTAAGTGAATTCCAAATTCAGCCAATTTAAAAAGCCTATTTAAAAAGTGGCTTAAGTTTACCGGATATTGCTAGAAAAATAAACCGTTCACATGTGGTTGTCGCAAATTTGCAAATAATTCGAGTGCTTTTGGTGAAAATAAAACAGGCGGACCAAAAAAAGGCATTCTGAATCAAATAATCGATGAATGTAAGATAAATGTGTCCAAATCAACCATAAGTAGGCTCTTAAAATCATTTCCAGAGAATTACACAGCTCATGTCTGTGTGAAGGTAATTACCCAGCCACAAAACTGCTCGGCTTGAATTCTCTAAAAGGAATTTACAAACCAATAATCGCTGTGACCATTTAAATAATCGCTGTGACCATTTAAACACAAATTTTAAAGGTAATTTTTTCTGATGAGTAAAAGTTCAGTCTTGATGGTCCCGATGGCTTTAACAGCTATTGGAGAGACCTACGTAAGGAACCACGATATTTCTCAAAAAGAAATTTCCTTTTTTTTTTTTTTATTAAAGAAAAGCAACACTCAGGAAATTCTTCCTATTAATTAATGTGTTGCTTTCTTTGGAAAGGGGATAGTGGAGAGATGAAAGGGGGTGAAAGATGAAGGGCTTTAAACATGGCAACACTGTAATTGCTCGAGATGATAAGTCTTAGAACACTTGTTTTATTGAAGCTTTTTGTTTCATAGCCCTGATTCATTATTTTACTTCGGTGGTGTTAAGTGCTATGGGAACACCGAAGGTGGGCGCAGCGATACATAGAAGATAGAAAACTCATACATATTATTTTTTTAAATTGATGTTGTCGTCACCGGGAATCGAACCCGGGACCATCTGTGTAACAGTCCAACGCGCTAACCATTACACTACAACGACTTGGGCGCCTTTTGTTTCGACGTTATGGTTGATTTGGCATTTCCAAGCATCATAATCAATTCTTCTGAGTACATTACATTATTAGATGAGATATTCCTAACAAAAACTCGGGCACTAGGAATTTTTTTATTCACTACAACGGTTTGGGGCGCTTTTGTTTCGAAGTTATGGTTGATTTGACATTTCCAAGCATCATAATCAATTCTTCTGAGTACATTACATTATTAGATGAGATATTCCTAACAAAAACTCGGGCCCTAGGAATTTTTTTATCTCAGCAGAACTCATCCCGTGGTAATATCGATAGAACAGTGTCACACAACCCACATTCCTTCAATGAATCAATCTAACTGAACACTCCAGTGTCATTGATAAACTCCGACGCCGTCCTTTACACAGGGTCCTAAAGCTACAAAATAAACCTAACCATATACAGGAGTTGTATTCTATTTTCGGACGGATATAGGTGGTATATATAGTGAGAAGATCGGAAGGGGTGAAGTACTTCTTGCACAGTTTCAGAAAACCCAGACACTTAAAAGCGTCCTTTGACACTTCAAAAACGTGCTTTTTCCAACGGACGTCCCACCTCCTCAAAAACGATACCACCCATTTGAACAGATGGCTTTGCAGATCCCACAGTCCTATTGGGTCAACATACAACATTGGGTATTGCGTGCTGCATATCTTATTCGATCCACCAAAAATTATTTATCTTCTTAGATATAATTGAATCCAACTATATCTAACTTAATCCCATGGTATACTTTGACATATATCACGATCCTAACTAAATATTATTGAAACACCCAATATTGATATCAATTTTGATCGTCTAATATATTTGACGGATCTTATTGGATATAACTGGATATCAATCTATGTCAAAGGAGATATAATTTTATATTCGAGATATAACTTTTTTAACATTTATTTCATGTATTTATTTCATCGTTTTCTTATATTGACGCTTTTTATTGAATGATGGCAATGTTTTCCGAACTTTATATATTTTTTTTCATATACGCTATTTCTCCTGAAGTTCTTTCTTAGCGACTTACGCCTTTTTTTTGCTTATTAAATCGAGTAAAGGTTATTGATTTGGCGATTTTTTATTTTTTTTTTTTTTTTTTAGCAATTTTTCATATTTTCATTAAAGCTATTTTCCAGTTTTCATTATCCCGAATTTTCGCTTTTTTATCTCAGCGATTTTTTTTTTAGATATTCCTTATTATGTATATTTTTCAATCTTAACGATTTTTATAGATATTTTTTTATTCATTTAATTTTAGGATTTATTGTTTACCAATAGACCGTTAAGCGAGGATTTGGAGTACACAATGTTGTCAGATGACAACCTACACAAATCCAAACATTTGCATGCAATGCATTCACTATCATTGAAATCAGATTATTATGTAAGTATAAAATATTAAAAGTAAAATTATAAAGTCTAATTTCGTATTTATTTAGATTTTGTGGCAATATTAAGTAATTTCTCATTATGATTATTAGAAATTATTAAAATTTATTTTGGAAAATATCAAATTATTGTATGTCAACTTTTTTTTGTTTTGCAACAAAGCCATCTGTCAGGGAATTTTTCTAATCAATCATTTTTCTTGTCATTTATGGTTTTGTAGTTTAAAATCTAATCAGACTGTTCGTTAGGAGGTTAATTTTTTTTTTCGAACAAAATAGCAACAATTTTGTATAAATGTCGCAGTGACACAACACCATATCTATGTCATGTTGTTGGTTTTAGCTTTTGAACTGATTTGAAGCTAAAATACATTTTATAACCAACCAAAAATATTTGAGCATAGGGTGATTCGGTATGTTTTGTCGCTTAAGTATAGCAATTTAATTTTATTTAAAATAGTTCCTACTCTGATAACAATCCATGCATAAAAATACGAGAATATGTCAAAATTAACAAAACTTTCATAAAATATACGAAAATTTTGTTTATTTTCATATTTGTAGTTTTGGCAAATTATACGAAATTCTTGTTGAAACAACAAAAACTTTCGTAAAATTATCAAATTTTTGTTTATTTTACAAAACTTTTTATTATTTTGACATTTTTTTTATGTTTATACATGGATTTTTATCAGTGTATCACTTATTTTTAAAACATAATCTGAAAAAAATTTCATATTGCATTTGACCTATTGACTGAGCCACTTCTTAAAGCAGTTTTTCTAGCTTTAACACAAATCTCTGGATAAATTTAAAGTTTTTTGTAAATTAGCAAAGTATAAATTATCTATTTTAATGCATAAGTTGCTGATTTTAAAAAGTTAAAAATTTTCTGATTTATTTATCCTCAAAATTTTCGGATCTCCCCTATACACTTGGTGAATATCATCAAAATGCTTTTTGTGATATAATACAATGATACAAATCGCATTAGTTAAAGATGATATTGTATTCATGGTATCCAAATATACACGAACTATAAATAATTGTGATGGATTTCGTTGTTCTGTTTTCATTTGTGTTTTGAGGTAAAATGACTTGTTAAACATGAAAACTCATTTCAAAATTTAAGCCAACAACTGCCAACAATAAGGATTTATTGGAATTTACCAGAGAATAAAGAGGAAAATAAAATGAAAAATTTACTTTGATAAGTTTGAATTTAGAGAACAGAGAGTAGAGTAAGAGTTTAAAACTTTAATTAATTGTTGAAATTACATAGTTAATACAACGAATGTCAATGAGATTAAAAGGTGTATATTAAGGAATAACAGGCGATTTAATTAATCTGTTTATGATTGATATTTAAATCGGGCAAACTTCAATCAAGCAAGCGCCAAAATTATATAAAATTTAATAAATGTAATCCGAATGAAATTTCAATTGTTAACTTTGGCAGTTTATTTATTTAATTTATTTTATTTACTAAACGTCCTAGATCAGCTGGAAATTTTTCTATCAAACTTTGCAGATGTAAAAAAAAAAATGCTTTATTAATAATTTTTTTTAATTGTTTTCGACTTCAATCGTCCTCTAGTGGGTGTAATAGTAAGGGAAATTTAAATTTTGACATAATATGAATGCTAGACGATTCAAAATATTTAAAAGCTTTTATGCTAGTCAAAATTTTAGTTTTATATAATTTTTATAGACAAATCTTGATTTAAAAATATTTGATTTTTTTTTTAATTTAACTGATTTTTAAATTTTTAGAAAAATGTGTTTTTAAAAACTTTGTTTTTATAAAGTTGCCATATAACTCTGACTTAATTATATAATTTTTATACATAAAGTTGTATTTTCATAAAAACAAGCCTTCATTTATGATTTGAATGAGAACAGCATAAATCTCGGCATATTTTTGTCTTTGTGTATTTAACAATTTCTTGGTCCGAACGTTCAGATTTTCAAAAATTATATGTAATTGCCCAGCAAAAAATTTCCAAAAAGGTAAGCGTGTTTGTAATCAAGCATTTTGGACAGAACGCATTCCTTACTGGATTACCTACTCGATTCTTTTAACAGGGCGTGAGACTAAAATAATTGATTCTTTAGAATTGATTATTTGTTTACCGAAGAACCATTTACTTTATATTTTTAAGAACTACATACATTTTTTGATAAAGAAATAGTTGCATTGTAAAACTACGAAGTACTTACACAAAAAAAAAAAATAAATAAGTAGTTCCCTAGAAAAAATACGAAGTACTTACATTTAAAAAAAAAGAAGTAGTTCCATAAGTAAATTCAACTTTTACTCACACGTGATTCTCCTAGGTCACTAAAATATAACGATTAAAACTCATACGAAAATAAAATCCTCAAAAGTGAAACATCGAATTGTTATGATAACATGGGTTTATCATAATTTTGAAGCTATAAACCACGAAAATATAAATTTTTCAAAAAAAGAACAATTTAAAATCGAAAAACAAAAATATGACTCACGCACAATCACCCTCGAAATTTTTTTTTACACTCACTCCCGATAATTTCAACTTAAACTCACAAATTCAGTAATTTCAACTTAAACTCACAATTTTCTGCTCACGTGTGCTTCCCTAATTTATACCTTACCACAGTTTAACAAAATTTAGGCAACATGCAATTTCTGTTTTTAGTATTATTTTCCTTTTTTGTTTGAAAAAATATATGAGATAAATTCTTTAAAATTGTATAACTTCTTTTTTCAAAATTAGGAACTACTTCCAATAACGTCCTTTTATTAAGAAAAAGTATATGATTACTTCTTGAGTACAAAAAGTTATGCATATAAGTTAATAACATTGTTATTTTCTTTTAAGTAAATAATTACTTTGTTATTGAGTTCATGCTTTCTGGTTTAAATTTAAAGAATTGATTACAATACTACTTGCTTTTTTGACTCTATCGTTGGAATGAGTTTGGTATTGCAGTTACTAAATTAGCAAGTGTGGGCATCACCTTCTTCTTGAAATGTGTAATTTTTTCATGGGTGATGATTTAATTGTAAGCATACAAATACATTTCGTATATTCTGGTTTAAGTTACAGTAAATAATATAAAACTAAATTCTTCTGTATATTTTTAATAACTTTTGCAGGAGGTTTTAAGGTAAAAGACAAAATGCAGTTATCAAGTACAAAACAAAAAGTCGTTTTAAGGTACTCGAATAAAAACGCAACACTGTAACCATAATGACTTTACTGATGGTGTAACACTGATCAAAAAGAAATTGTATCCTTAACGAAACCAAAAGTACACTGTCAGTAGACCAAAACCCCTAAAGGTTTTTGAAAACTTAGCTCGACTTTAATTTTATTGTGTTTTGAATTTGGTTTTTTTTTTTTTTGCCTATTTTTCAATAAATTTTTTTATCAAATTTATTTTTTGACTCATTATTTTTGCCTATGCTAGTAAGCATATAGATAACTACATATTTTTTTATTTACCATAAGTTGTTTAGTAGGGACATACCCAAATGTTTGGGATATTACCACAAGGTTTACAATGTTGTATTATTAACGCAAATCATTATTTTAAATCTTTTTGCAAAAGAAATTCACTTACCAAATTCATTTTCTAAATCACTACAAAAAACATTTTTTTAGCAAGATATTTAACATAAGATTAACATTAAAAAAATTTTCGCGTAAGCCGAAATATTTAGGATTCAAAGTTTCTTTAATCAAAATTAGAAAAAAATAAATATTATTGCACGCTTTTCATTACAATTAAAAAAAAAAAAAAAAATATCGGAAAAATATGAAATTTTTTATTACAAATTAAAAAAAATATATATAAATTTAAAATTTCATCGCTGTTGGTTGGTTTTTTGACGACAGCGGAAAAGTAAAATCGTATTTCTTCGTAGTTATTTATTGTTTGTTGTATGCCAATTTTGATATTTGCAAAAAATTTTAAAATGTTATAGCCCTAGTGTTTTGTAATAATATTTCTTATATGGTACATTTGTATGACCATATATTTATATATATTGACCCTTATAAAACTAGATATTAAACATACATGATTATAACTTTCTTTGCATATAAGATATAATTATATATTGTTATACATAACCCCATATATAAATACATATCTTATCTTTTTGGATCTAATTAGATCTAAACTAATTCAATTGTATACTTTGGGATCTATAAGGAACTTAATTGGATTTTATTGGTTCCCCCCAATTTTGAGATCCATTTGATCTAATTTAATCCACTATATTCGAGGGATCTGATTGGATATAGATACTTTATACCTAAATTTTAAATTAAAATTGGACAAAATTAAATATCGATTTATGTCTTTAATATATATTTGAAATATAAATTTTTTTTTATCGGGCTCATATTTAGATTTTTTGCCTGCATATTTTAAGCTCATATTTTCCAATTTTTTAGTGCATGAAAGTAGCTGCCATGATAATAATGAAATTAATATCACTCATAAATCGTATGAGTGATATTAATTTAATACTAAAACGTATTACTCATACGACCAATAGTACACTTGATTTAACAATTCTCTGAAATCTTTAATCAAAATTTTAAAGGAAATTAAATTAGCCCTTATAGGCGCTTGGGGTCAAAATAACCCAACATTTTTAATGTTTGATTAAAATATCTCCATATATCTCCATATATTTTTACATATTTTGTAATTGCATATTTAAGACTTTTTAAGTACATAATATTCACCTATTTATACAAAGTTTATGCTTAATATTTTAAATATATTTTTAGTTCTACATAAACTATAAATCTTCTTAAATATTAATAACAATTTTATTGGTAAACACTTCCTTTGTACCGTTTACAAAACAGTTTGAATTTTCTTGGCTTTGATAATGCTTGAGTTAAACAAAGTAAAGCAATTCCACTTAATTTTCCAGTATATTTATAGAATCTTTTTCTCTGCACCATAGTTATGGTAAATATTTGCTATTTTTATAATGAAATTCAACAAATGATCTTCATGCATGCTAGTGAACAAATAAGTGGAAAACAGGACGAATTATACCTTTGACAAAGAACGGCGCACGAGGGTTAGTAATACATAATAAAGAAAAAAGGAATCCTTAAGTAAAGAACAGAAGTTTGAAGAAAGACATCCCGGATGAAAATGGGATGGTATATGGACAGGTATGATTATATATGGACTTGTATATGGAAATATATAATCCTATAATACCATATCTAGGGTCATGTATGTCCACATATGTTCGGATCATACCTCATCATATATGACCATATAAAGCTTCATGTTTATCACGATATATTCATATATGATTCATATATGCTAATATATAGTCATATACTTCAATGTATCCCCGAATTTCGTATTAAAATATATTTGGTCCTATATGGGACCATATATGGTTATATCTGTGACCATATATGGTTATATATTGAGCTACCAATTTACATATACATATGTGAAGTTATATTTATATATGATTATAAGTCCATTTATGATTTTATATGTTCATATACGATCCCATTTCCACCTGGAATTATAAAATAAAGGTTAAAATTTTGAGACCTGACTTAAGTATCCAAATTATTCCATATATTTACCTCTGGATACCTTCCCTTGTACATAAACGACTTGTTGCATGATAACATAAAAAATTAAATTTAATTGAAAACTAAATTATGTCACACAGCAGTTGGCGGTACGGTGACACACCACGCAACTTTTTATAGTACACAGCTCCTACACAGATTATTTTCTTAATAATTTTGTTTAACAATAACTTAATATAAAGAGCTCAAATAAAAAACTAAACATTAAACTCTTACAGTTTTTAAAAAGTTTTAAGGACATTTTTGGAAATTGCACCAACACCCTTGTGGTTTCATTACTGCAAACACTCCAACACTTTATCGAATTATGTACCCATCAAGGATACCATGTAATGACATTATTGTTATTGCTATTATAGACATAAGTGGTCGATAATGAAGATTTTGTGATTTGAACGTCATCAACTTTGGTATACATAATGCTTAGTATTATGGTATTGCAAATAACAATGATGGCGTATACTTTATATTAAAGTAAAAAAATAACACTCATACGCTACCGGTTTACTTTATTGGTAATCACTTTTTCAAAGATTTTCCCTTTCATTGACTTTTATAATAAACCTTTTAAGATATAATTTATATTTCTGTAATATTTTACATTAAAAGATGATCAAATTTTATTATTCCATTAAAATTGTTAACTCAAAAATGTTGTCATAAGTAAATTTATTAGTCATTCTCATTTGCTTTTATTGTTGTTAATTTTTGTTTTTAAATTCAAGATTTTATTATTTCAAAAATTTATTTGAAACGAAAATTTGTCATACATTCAAACAATCTTCTTATGTTTATGAATATGTGTTGTTAATCTTATGATTCATTTCCATATAAAATCTGATTTTGTTTCAACAACTTTCTTTAAGATGTTATAAATATTGTATTGTATTGTATTGTATTGTATTTTTTTTTTTTTTATTTTTTTTATAAATGTTTATTTTTATTTTAAGTGTATATTGCTTTGATTTTAAGTGTATATTGCACCTCTTCTGCATTGTTTGCTGTTTTTATTATTTCATGAGTTTTCCATTATGTTTTAATGTTGTCAAACAATATAACTTTTATTGTTGATCTTTTATGAAAAACAAAAAGTTTAAGTACATCGTGAATGAAAGATATATGAATATTTTTTAAATGATGAGGATTTTTCTGTTGAAAAGCTGCTGTGTTGATAAAATCAGGATATATCGTTCCATACCTACTTTAGGTTAAAACTTTATATTGCAAGACCCAAATTAAAAAATTTGCGAATTTCGACACGTAATTATTTTTTTTTTGAATTACAGGAAGAAACAATGCTGAGCATATTGTGGGAAAAATATTTATAAGATTTCCAAAAATAATTTGGGACCTCCACAGCGCCTTTAGGTTGAATCAAGAATTTTTTTATTTGACTTAACGTATATAATGGGATGAACAAACATTTGTATGAAAATGTGTATACTTTCATCCAATTAAAATGTAACATTTAGTACAATTTTTTAGGCTTTAAGTCGGGTGCAATTATATTTAGATATATCAGTTTTCATACGAGTACAGCCTTATATGGTTATGATAACGTCATATGAAATTACAACAGGTCAAAATCCGGATGCAAACATATCTGATTTTTATGTAATTGCATCAGTTTAGATATAAATTGATTCAATTAGATAAAAAACTGATGAAATATAATACATTCGGATATAATTGCATTGGACATTTATCTAATTGCATCAGACTAGATCTAAACACATACAAAATTGATACAATTTTATGGGCCTATATTTCAGATGAAATGAAATAACATTACATATAGCGTCATATAGATATTGACTACATAAAGCTCCATGTAATTTTTTTTTATTCGGGATATTTTATATGGTATACATTATATCTAAAAAGATAACTTATATATCACCATATATGATTATATATGACAAAAGATCTATCATATCTTATTATGTATAGCCATGTATAAAAAATATATTTTAAAATGCAAAATTCTAATTGTATCATATTAGATCTAATCTGATACAATTAAACATTATTTGATACAAGTAGATCTAAGTTGATCCGACCTTGGTCCTAATCCAAATGTATCGTATTATATATAATGTGATACATTTATATGCATTTTATGTATGGCATCATATATAATCACATAGTATATTTCAAGATGAAAATTATATTACATTTTTTTACATGGGTTAATATTTCATTTTATAAAGCCCAATATATAAAAATATATCGTTATATATGTTACCACGTAAGAAACATATAATAATTAGGGCTTGAAAGTTATCCCATTTTATACCCGATGAGTGGAATTTTTTGGTGAATTTTTTTAGATAGATGTAATGGTGTCGGCGGTGGTATTCACAATTTAAATTCAAACTTTGATGCTTTTGTATGTACCAAATGAGTTAAGATTTTGTTAAACTCTAATTTTTATTTATTGCTGAAAGAAATATGAATATGAAAATTATTCAAGTTCGAGGTCATACTCTATATTTCTTTATTAGGATATTGTCCTAACAAATAATCTATAGAGTTTTTGTTTTCAAATTTATTAATTGACCACTTTCAGGAATGTGTTGATTGATCTATTTCGGGAATTTTCTAGGTTCCCATCATCAGAACACGTTTTGAAAGAAGTGACAATCCCATGCAAACATCAAACATTCATATAACCAATTATCCCACTAAATGAGAACTAATATATGAGTTCGAAGTTAAAGATTATCACCATTGATCAAAAATAAATTGAAAACTTGTTCGTTATGTGCAAGCACTACCTTTGGTAGATATTCAAAATATGCTTTAAAATGAGATATTAACTTTTAAAATCAGAGTATGCCTTCAATAACTACGACCATTTAAACAGTATGTAGTTTTATAAAAAATAAAAAAATTTAAGCAGCGATAAGTCGCGAACGACGACACATTTTAAAAAATAAATAAATTGTTTTGTCGTACTAATTACGATAGTACAGAAAAGATGTTAAAGAAGTCATATATTCGTCAATATGATTCTATATGAAATTTTTTACTCAAATGATCATGCCTAGGTTAATATAAGATCATGTATGTGTATATCTAATTATATATGTTCATATATATGTATATTACATGACTATATATGGTCGCATATATAACCATATGTGTCTGGATTAAAAAGATGACTGTATATGTTTATATATTTACAAATATGCTCATTGACAGCCAAAAATCCTCAAACTTCGAAACTGAACAGATATTGTCATATAATACATCCAGTATGGTCATATATTAAACTGCATGGGAACATATCTGCTGAGATATACCCATATATGATCATACATAAACGATCCTATTTTAATTTCGGGTGCTTTATTTTACCAAACTCGAATAGAGCACCAGCCTACTAAATAAAATTATCCTCTATAAAACTTTTTTGTTTGTGGAGCACTTAAATAATAAAATCAAATTTTGCTCAATTTACATTTTATTTAATTGTTATAGACTAACACTCGTTTTACTAATTGACTTATTCTAAATTTCATATAAAGTTTAATTAAACTGCTGCCAATTTTTTTTTTCTGACAGTTGTTTTATTATTGAAAAACATACTGGTCATTAAAATAATAAAATAAATTGGTTTATGAAAGAGCAGTTTTAATACATATGCAAATTTATATTTGAATATAACATTTAATAACCTTTTAATCAAATTATATTTATTTATTTCAATAACACTAAAAAAAAAAATTACAAATTCTATATGCATATCTGTTAATAATCACTTAATTTTGATGATTTGGATAGTATTTAGTTAACGTTTCTTTACAAATTTATTTCATTACTTTTGTAATCAAATAATATTTTTACGTGCTTTACATGTTTTGTAACTTATATATACATTTTGCCACATTATCTCAATTGAAATGTTCCATTTATGGTTTTCTTTTAGTATTTAATGAATCCATTAGAAAATATGATGTCGTTGGCATGTATGTTCTCATTTTTTCCATACGCACTTTTAGAAACGGAAACCATCAGAAAGAGTCATAAAATATAAATAATCAAAATAATTTTGATGCAAACTTCCTTTGCAATGATATGAAAGAAACAGGTAAAAGCAATAGGAGTGCAATTATTAAAAATTTAATTTTTATTTTAATGTTTATTAAAAAAGTTATTATATATTTTGAATATCAATGATAATATTTAAAATTATTGCCAATGAGATTTAATTTTGTACGGTTTAAGATCATTTTAACGAATTGCAAATATAAATTATTAATTACTTATTTACAACATATAGAGAAAAACTTTGAAAACTGCATTTACGTAGATACCAATCTACTCATCATGCGTATTGTATGGCCTACTCTAGAGTTAACTGCCGTCTAATTACAATTAGTTTCCTAGTTTTTTTTTTTTGGTTTAAAGGTTGTAGTTTAATTTTGTTGTGTTAACTCATATCTTTTTCTTTAAAAATAAGCGGTTCCCTAGTGTCATGGTTTATACTTTAGACACTTTGGTTTTTTTTTTATTCTACAACGCATGCAGATATTATACGTGTGTATTTAACCTAAAAATATGCTCGTTTTTTTTTCTTTACCTAAACACGTACAAATGCGTTGTAATGTTGTTCAAATTACCTAACAATAACAGTAAAATGTACTCTTTTTTTTATGTGCCATACCAAATTTTTGTTACTCGTACATTTTTACCTTTGCGTTAAAACCAAGAAACATGTTTAACGGACCATTATGTATGGAATTTTTCGTTATCTAATGAAATTATCTAATGTATGGGTACTAGTATTAAATTTTAATATGAAACACAGTAAAAACTTATTTAAAATTTAAATAAAGTGCGCCCGGTAGGCTAGTTGGTAGCGTACTGGCTTATCAGTGCGGGGGTCGTGGGTTCGATTCCCACCACATTCTTTGGTCTGTTTTCGCTACAACTCGCCGAAAGCCATAGTAGCTAGTGCTCGGTTAGGGTTATAGTATATAATTTGTAATTATATGATTATTAATTAATAAAAAAAAAAAAAAAATTAAATAAAGCCTTGTTACATATTATTAAATTTATATTTTAAACTATAGACCGCCTGAAGATTTAAGTCAAATTATAAATGTTGACCATTTATTCGACATTTAAAATTTATTAAATATAAATTTAAAATATTTATTAAAAGGATTTCGGACTTACGGACTTGTATACGTTGTAGGGGGAAACAAATAAACATATACTCTTTAAATATGTTTAGTAAATCGTTAAAATTCCTTTAATTTGATACCTATTTTTGTATAGTTTCTTTGGAACAAATGTGAAAAAAACGAAAACTTGGGTAGTTTTTGACCCCAGCTTTTTAATCTGATGAATTTCATATCAAAACCGATATGCATTGAACCCGACCCTGTCAGATTTTGATGAAATTTTGCATACAGCTACATTTTACCAATACAAACACAACCTCATTTTTAGAAATTGCATTTTTTAAAATATGTGGGCGTGGCAAGGTATCGAAGTTTTTAAAAAATGACGATAATATATACTTTCAAGCTGTGATTACTACGGAATGGCTCAACCGATTTCAAAAATCTTGGTACCATTAGAAAAGTATTTAAATTAGCTTTCGGAAACATATACTGTAAAAATTACAAATTAAAAATTACACTGAACATTTTTTTTGGCAAAAATAAAACTTTAAACTGGGAAAACACTTCAAAGGCCAAGTGTTTTTTTTTCCAAAAAACATTTTTTTTAGAAAGGTCTATTTAATATGTATAATATATCTAAAAACTAAAATGGCGTTTTTTTTGTTATTTTTTTTTTAAATTTTTTTTAAGTTAATGCATTTCTTGTTAACTTCCTTATATTTTGATATCATTGTGTGACAAAAAAGAATAAAGTAGCTATACTTTGAAAGTTATACAGATTTTTTTTGTAATTCTAATAGATAAGAGCAAGAATCGTATTATCAAATTTTTCAGACACCCCCAAAATATGGACTACCCTTGGTAATTTTTTTTTTTTTTTTTTATTTTTATTTTTTTAGATTTAATATATAATTTTGCGCAGCTCATACTGTTGACTTTCGGAATATTTGCTAACTTTTAGTAAAGTTTCATCTAAAGGTATAAAAGAATGGAAGCTTTGAGTTCCTGTAATAGTTTTAGCTTTTTTATACCTTGAAAATAGCTCTTCTTTTGGTTTGTTATAGTCGTCAGCGTCTGCATAAGCAACTTCTATGGAGGTCTTATAAGTTTGTGAAGCCCAATGATAAAGGTCTTTCGCCGTTTGAATTTGGTTTATAATTTGGTTTAAACGTTATTGCGTTTTTCAAATTTCAAATTCGTGGGTTTATGTTTGATTTCTGTTAATGATATTTTCCGAAAATTAGGCAAACTTTGATGAAAATATTTAAACTTTGTTCAACTTTTGACAAAATAATCAATTTTTATAGAATGTCTTTTAAAGAAGTCGCTCCATACATAAGCACGACTTGTAATTTTTTTTAACTTATTTTTATTTAATTCTAACTTTAATATTATAAAAATTGCATAAAAATGCATATAAGTTTCTTTTTGAAAATTTTATTTTTTTTATATTGGTTATTAAATTAAAATTTAAAAATTTTGAACTAAAAATTTTAGATATGAAATTTTTTATAAGTTTTGGGTGGAAAAAAAAACTTTATATAATAAGGAGGTAACATGTTACTTTTCTATTACAAACTCTATTATTTTAACAAGGATGAAATGTTACTCCTCACTTACTCACACAGAAAATAATTTAGCTATTTGCCAACTGGAATTCGATTACTATGACTCAAATTCGCTTATTACGAATTTCAGACAGTTGAAACAACTGGATATTAGTTTTCACAACAAAGTTTGGTTAATTCAACAGAATTTTAGTTGCAACAGCCAAAATTTTCAGAAATATAAAGTAAATATCGTTGTACTAACTGAATTCATAAGTTGTTACCATTAATATACACTTTTCAATTCGGTTGGCACTTTATTTCTATGTGTGCTGGTAAAGAGTTATGAAAAACTTTTTATTTAAATCTTAAATTTTTAGATCAAATAATATTTTGAAAGTAAAAAATTTGTAGTAAAAAATTAATTATATTAAATTTTATATAGAAACGAACTAATTATGCCATAATTCAATTTGGTGTTACTAATGGTCAGTCGGTAATACCAACATTCACGAAGTAATGCAAGGGTAAGGAGTTTAACTTATTACCATTTAACATGTTCCGTAATACCAACCTATTACCAATGTTTTGCTGGGTGGGTATATGATCAAATTTTAATATTTTGACAGATTAGTGTTCAGCGTGCCAAAATTATTCAGTAATAATGTATTGCAAAACAAACGGTATTTTTAGATGTTTTATATACCAAACTGGCGAATTTACCCTATACATATGCTCTCCTTTACCTTCTTCATATTTTCATACATAAATTCTTACAGTATTCTGTAAAATCATTGACTTTATGTTTCTGACAATGGCTACCCTAAGGTTACAAATACTTCAGAACGTTAAAGCAGATATTCATTATGGTGTCCCTTAAATTATAAATTATCGAATTATTTGATAATATCATAAGTTCTGTTACATTTTTCCCTAAAGAAACGAATTTGAAAAAAAAAGAAATTTAAAACTTTATCTCGTGCCAAATCACAATCTAACTTAGCGAATTAAAAAAAAATCTAAATTTTAATTCATTTAGTGAAGTTTAGTTTATTTTGTTAATTAGCAATAAATAGAGAAAAACTTTGAAAAAACCTTCTTGACGCAATGGCTAAAGCTGATGCATTTTCATGCTTAGCAAAGCAACCATCAGACGTATTGCATGATGTTTTTTTAAACTCATAATAATCGACGCCTGAAGATACGAAATTATTGTCAAAACAACGAAAACGTTTGTAAAATTTATAAATTTGTATTTATTTTACAAAAAGTTTTATTATTTTGATATTTTTTGTGTTTTTTTTTTTTAAAGTAACAATCTTTAGACCAACTGAATCTGCAAATCAGTTAAAATAAATGTTATATATCTTGTGATATAATTTCTCTACTTTACATTTAAATAATTGTTTGATACTGAAAACTCGACGATTTCTTTCAAAAGGTACACCTTAATGCTCATACATACATTCATATAAATCTGTTTCCTTTAAAACAGGAAGTTGTGGAACTTTTAAAACAATTTTAACATGTTTTGCATATCAAAATGTGAGCACCAATTTTTTTAAGGTTGTTGTTTTTTTTTTTGTATATAGTACGTATTACTATGCCAATGTATTATTAGAAATTTGTATATTTTGTTGTTGTTTACTTTTATATTTTATCCATCGTCTATAATATTTAAAATTTAAATACATGACCATTTGTTTAATAGCCTAAAACAATTTCTGTTAGTGACAGCTGTTATATGTATTACGTTGATCTAAGGAAGCCTTAGGGTGGAATTTATTTGTTTTGGGTACCCTAGTAAAACGGTTTAGATATGACTAGATATGATGATATATAATTATATGCAATATTATTATATTAGATATATTTATATATACCTTCAGATATAATTATATATCATTTCAGATATGTTTATATATAAATATATATAAGGTTATATATAAGTATATATTTACTGAGATATAATTGGATAAACTCAAATTTCGGATATAATTATATGTGGTCATATATGATCATATCTAACCTTTTTTACATGTGTAATTATTCTTAAATTTAGCAAAATTCCGAAACATCCTAAAAACTGCCAAAGAAAACCCGGTATTTACCCCGGGATTTGGGATTTGCTAAGTCCCAGGATTTTGGGAGTTCCCGTTTAGCAGACAAAAACATTTAAGTGGTTATAAAATAATGTATTATTAAATACAGACGTTTGAGGTTTGATTATATATGGTCCAACATCATTAATACCTAAGTAAAAACGTTCATATATAATCATATCTTATTTAATACAATGTTATATAAAAACGTGTAGCTTAATATGGATATATGTGAAGGTATATTTTGAATTTTGTTTTCCGAAATTTTTTGATATAGTCCCATACATATTAATATATAAATATATATCAATTGTCTGGTACACTTAGAATGCTATGTAGGTAAAGACCACTACAAATGTAGTTAAAAACAAATGAAATTTCACTTAAAGAAAGGACAACTTACATTTCAGTAAATTCAACTAACATTGTCATTTGTTTTTTAATGTTCAAAGAAGGACTTACAATTGTAGTAAAAATAAACGACATGTTAGTAAAAAATAAACAAACATTTTTTTTATATTTTTAAATAACAAAAAACCACTGTGTAAAATCATAAAACAGTCATTTGATGTGGTTTGTTTTTTTAAATGAGCTACAAGGTTAGTAGAAAATTTAATTTGTTCTACAAATCACTGGCATTTTTCTTTTTTTTTTTTTTTTATAATTTAACCAATACTCAGGGGATGCCCCCTACTCATGCAGTGCATTGTATTGATCAGGAAAATAAGGTATGGGAAGGAGGAAAGAGGGAGTAGTGTTTGTGGATATTTGATTTAAATTTTTCTAAATTGTAAGTAACAGGGAAGACTTCTGCGGGAAGTTTGTTCCACATAAGAATCGTTCGACTAAAAAACGAATTTTCTCTGTTTTCATATAAATTATATATGGCTTAGTAAATTTTATATTTAACATTGTTTTATCATGTTTACAATTTATATGCTAGCCTATATGAGAACACCTAATAGTATTATATTGAAAATTGGAAAGAATTATACGACATTGTTATTAAAAATCAAATATAGACCATTCTATATTCTATTAAATCAGATATAATCTTATGGCATAACGTATAATTTGATAAAACTGGATGATTGCAAAATTCGGATAAAACTGGATGATTGCAAAATTCGGATAAAACTTTAAATCATTTTAAATTGTATCTAAATAAATATAATGTCATCAAATTAGATGTAATTTGGAATCTCGTATAGTCATGTTACCCGATTAAAAAAACTGATATGGATCTTTATAAAGTTATTATCTAATTTAATGTGATCCCAACATTAATATAAATAAAACTGTATAAAGATCCATATCAGTTTCTTTAATCGGATATTTTCTAAACGTAAAATATATCGTATATTATTACATATAACCTCATACATAACTATATATTCGCCTGAAGACAATTTTTTTAATTTTTTTTATAAGTTCTTTTAAAACTATATTAAAAAATAAATATTTCATTGAATTTAAGTAGATCCAATTTAATAACGAAATATCGATCAACTGAAAATTGCTTATCTTTTTGGATCTGATTAAAAGGATCTTAATTAGATATTTTTGTATCCCTTAAATTTGTTATCAATTTTGATCTAATTTAATACAGTAATATATTTGTTGGATCAAATTGGATATAACTCGAGACCCTAAGTTTAAGACGATGTTGGATAAGATTCAACATCGATCTCAAATGAGATATGATTTTGTTTTTGTGAATAACTTTTATTTGATCGGCATGGCATATTTTAAATATTTTCAAATTTAGAAATAATGAAAAAAATAAGTTCTGTCCTATTATTGGAGTGTGTGTGTGTATGTGTTGGTATATTGTTGTCATCTTGACAACATCAACAAAAATGTTAGCAACAACGGCAACAACACGTGGACATATTATGAACGTAATAAATTATAAATGTTTTGACAAGTTATTTACCTAAGCTCACAGATGCTGTTGACAAAGTTATAAAACTTTTTGTGAGCGCTTTGGAAATTTTGTTGTTCCAATTTTTTTTGTGATTAAAAAAGTTAATTGCTTAATTTGTTAAACATTGAAAGCAATTTAAAGTTTGATTTAAATTAATTCAAAAATTTCAAGGACCATTACAAAACAATTTTTAGCACATTGACAAATTTTAGTTGGATTAAATTTGCTAAACTTTGATGGCTTAAGTTAGATCAAAGCAATAATCTATTTTTTTTTATACATTATACATAATTTTTTTTTTTATAAATTTGTCTTTATAAAATATAAAGGAAAATTCACCCATTGTGACATGTCCAGAAACTAGTCTAGGACGGGTCACCGAAATCTCCAAACTATCACAGTTTGTGGAAATCTCAAAAAATATATGACAGATCTAGACTAAGACAGGTCACAGAACTAACCTAAAGGAAACAGTTTGGTGACATGTCGCTTTCTGACCATATAAACGTCCTGTGTCAGTGGGGATTTAATTACTTTCTACTTCATGAACTACAAATCTAGTTTTCTTCGGCCAACCTATCCTTAATTTAATTTTACTAATATCATTTGATCTTAAATTTTCTACTTTTTTCATTATAAGTATTTTGTTTTGCTGAAAATTAAAAAAAATCTAATTAAAATCCATTTAAACTGGTGTTGTTAATTATTCTCATAGTAAAAGCATAAAAATATGCTAAACATTAGTGTTAAAGGTTCCATAAAAAGACCTGCAAGTTTTTTTGTTCTGACTTTTTTCTCCTATTCTAGCTGGCCTTTATTCTATTTAAAACAATGCAATTATTGTTGTAGTTTTTCGCTGAGTTTCCTTCATTTTCATTTCCTGTTGTTTTAATTTTTTGTTTTCGTTATTTTTTCACTCTTCTTAATGTGGTTTATTCATTGCAAAGCTTTGTTACTTTATTTAATGCAACTCTGTACATTATTTTTATATTTATTTTGCTCTACAATACTGTAAGAGTTAGCAAAATGTTAAACAAACAAAAATAGCATTAGCATTTTTTTTTCACGATTACAGAATACTAAGAATACGTTTTAGTCTTAACTTCATATACTAGTATAGAATTAAATTTATATTTAACCCTTAAGTGCTAAGGATAACAAAATAGTGTTTAATATCCCAGACCCACACTCAGGGAAAAAAGTTTCATCATATTTATGCAACAGTTTCATTGGACGAAATTAAACATTGTCATGTTTCTGAAGTTTTCATAAATATGATGAACCTTTTCATAAATATTTATGAAACATTCTTCATAACTTCTTCATCATTTCATGTAAAAATTTTATCCATATTTTTTTTTTATGATAATGAGATTGGGCAAAACGGAAAATTTTTGTAGTCTAGGAGTACTAACTCACTTCTGCAGGTAGAATTCAGAAACGCATCACTTTAACAATATTTTCATGAAAGAGTTTCATAAATATTTATAAAAAAATTGCATTGGATGAAAAACAATGAAGCTTTCATCATTTTTATGAAGATTTCCATAAATATGATGAAGTTTTTAATTTGAGGGCAGCGTAGAAGCGGTAATGACATATCATAATTTTTTGGACTACCAGTAATGGTATCAGCTTACTCTCTGTATTACTTTAATACAAATAATATTAGATTCTAATAACTTGTTAATTTTCCCATAATTTCAATACAATAAATAATGCGTTACCCATAAATACTTATTTTTTATCATTATAAAGCAATGACCTAAAAAATATTGAAAATCTATTTTTAGAGTCATTATTTTTTCAACTCTAGTACGTACTGATTATTGTTTTTTTTGTAAGCTGGAAAGTAATGACATTTTGTGCACTCAAGTCATTTATGTTTTTATCTATCAAGTATAACATGACGAGATAGAACAGATAGAAGAGCGGTTGACTGACAAACTGTAGTCCCAGGTTCGAATCCCGTCTGGGCACATTTTATTAAAAATGTTTTAAAAAAAAATATTTTTTTTTTATTAAATTTAGATTTTTTGAATGTTAATTTTTATACTCATTGTTTTTGTCCATACTGGTAAGCATATAGCTAACCACACAATTTTAGATTTTACGTAAGGTAGTTAGAGATATGTCATTATTTTGTGCGGCAACCCCATAAAAAAGTAATGAGATTTGCAATGATAGTTGTATTTTTTAATTTTTATTTGAAAATTGTATTTTTTATTTGAACATTTTTTAAAATAAAATGACTTGCTTGCATAAAATGTGATTACTTTCCAGCTTACAAAATATCAAAACTATGTAGTTATATATGTCCTTACTAGAGTTGAGCAAATAATGAGCCTTAAATAGAATTTCGAAAAATTTTAAGACCATTTCCTTATTAACAAATAACTATTTATCTGTAAGCATTATTGTTTGTAATGACGAAAATCTTTTAAACATTGTCATATTTGTGAAGTTTTCATAAATATTATCTTGTTATTAGTAAGTCATTATTATTTGTATTAAAGTAATGCAGATAGTAAGCTGGTGTCATACTAATATGTCATTTCTGTTTCTACACTGGTATTTCAAAAGTAAACACTTTCTGAATATATTGGGCAATAAGTATGGTATACTATAAATGAACCACACTACGTATGATTAATAAAAAACACTCATACGCCACATATTACCTGGTAAATTAAAGTACTTTAGAAATAGTGATTGAACAAATTGGAATAAAAATTTAAATTATTATTTATTTCGTGAATGGTAACACTTAGCTCATGTCTGATCTGACAGATAATTAGTTTTATCCTTCCGCTGAACGAATATGGTTTTGTATACGTTTGAACAATGCTGGGAAATATTGCGACATTACTTTGAAAATGTTGCAGAATGTGTGCAAAAATTCAAATCAGCCGCAGAGCTGATGTCGTTTGGCCACCTCGGAGCTGCGATTTGACACCGTTGGAATATTATTTGTGGGGTGCCGTCAAAGATAAGTGTTACGCCAACAAGCCAGAGACAATTGACGCTTTAAAGGACAATATTCGTGAAGCCATTGGTGAAATACAGCTGCACACAATCGATAATTCGATAATGTGCTTAAAAATTGGACCGATCGTGTAGGCTACTGCATGGCGAGCCGAGGCAGCCATTTGAATGACATTATTTTCCATTATTAACCGGAAGGATTGTAGGATTGAAATTTGAGAAAATATTCAGTAGTTTTTATTTATAGAATTTTCAAAAAAAAAAGTTATAAATGGGCTTTTAATCATATGTATTAATCGATTAGTCGATTTTCGTTCATTACACCATTCAGTTTTTTTTTGCAAATGGTTCCAAAGGAACGAACTAAATGTATTCTAACTAAATGTATTTTGACAAAATAATCAGTTTTCATAAACTGTTCTGGAATGTATGTAGCTGATCCTCACCACCTTTTTTATGAGGCTATATATCAGTTTGACATTCCGTTTGTAATGCATTGAAATATAGGTCTAGCCGATTTAGAGATGTGCGTCTGTATTTTGAAGTGGCGATCACGGCGCAAAAACACAATCTGGACTGCTCGTTATTACACAAATTCATGGACAACTTTGTGAAAAGTTTTTTGTTGCAAGTGAGCAAAATCGGTGCTGCTGTTCAAAAGTTATGAGTGAAATCGTGAAGGTACCTCTAAGTTATCCATAAAAATTTCTGTATTTAGTATAATTCCATAGCGGAATAACATTTGAAATTCACCTCAACTTTTTCTTTCACCTCAAATTTTTTTTCCACCACTAAGTTTTTTTTCACCACAAACATAGTTTTTCACCTCAAACATTTTATTTTACAACATCATTTTTTATATGCCCAAAAAGCTTGTTTTTGTTACATACACAATGGTAAAACCAAATTTAATGCATGTACTTGTTTCAATTTTTTTTTCTTCTATAATTGCATCTTTTTATTTTATCATAAAAATAGCAATCGACATCTCCAAATCAGGTATTTTAAAAAATCTTTAAAATTAATTAACAAAAAAAACCAAGTTTTTTGCAGTTTTATCAAATTCGGTGGTGGTTTGATTTCAGGCTTAAGTGGGTTAATGATATGCGATGAAGTCAGAATTTGGTATCTGAATAATTCTGATATCTGATGAATTAATGAAATGAAAAACTTAATTTTTTAAAATTTCAAATTTTGGGAATTTCTAATAAAAATACACTTAAAAAAATTTTTCAGCCGAAATTCGGAACGGGGTGACGTTTTCTAAACAAAAAATCTCAGTCTTCCATTAGGAACCATGTGCAATAACACTAGGGGGTTGATTAAACCAAAAGCGACAAGTCGTTTTTAACTCTTTCGACCCAGTCGGTACAATATAATCAAATTAATAAACGTTTACTTGAGAGTGTTTTTAATTATGAGTACTGCTGGGATATTATATATCAAATTTCAAATCAAAGCCATCGATTGGGATGAAATCTCCCTTAAATTTTGGCTCGGTATAAATGTTGTGCTTTTTCCTAATATTTAATATGGTATTTCCAATAATTTGTTTCCGTTTCGAAAGGGTTAAGGGACATCCTAATGTTCATATACGATCTAATTTGTATTTGGTTAATATAAATTTATATATATGTATCATTGGCAAATTTATTTTTTAAACATTAAAAACTTAAATACAAATTTTTTTTAAATATATCCCGACCTTGGGTTAAATCACAATTGCATTCGGTAAAGTCGGTCATGCTGGTAGAACATGCAATATAAAGCATAGCTTGCAATAGAAAAAAAAAATCATATAATGTAGAAAAAACCAACAACAACAACAACTAATTGCAACAAACAAATAATACCACTAATGTTTGTTGCAATTGTTAGTACTACAATATAAGAATGACTAAATAAATGACTGAATGAATAAACACTGAATGAAGCCAGCATGAAAATGCTATTTTAATTGTCACAAAGTATTAAAGAAAAAACATAAAGTTGATTAAGATAAAGTGTTTGTTTCTTTGGTAATTATTCTTTCAGAATTAGTCAGTTCTGTTTCTTTATCATTTTTTTTTTTGCAACAGTCAGTGAAACGTAAATTTATGTTAAAAAATTATATATATATATATAAAAGAAAAGAATATCTACAAATAACTAATACAGATACATATAAACCAAAGGATAATTTAACAAAGGCTTAGATAGATGAATAATTATACAAAAGCTAAGATGTGTCCTCATTTGAATCGCTGGTATACAATTTGTTTTGTGTTGCATGATTATATGATTGTATTTAAATTCAATTGGTTATTTTCGTTTTCGTTGTCTTTTTTCAAAAAAGTTTGTCAGAAAAAGCTCTTATGCAAGTTATGTTTAATTTTTTATAAAAATTGCATCCAGAAATTAATTTTAATTTAATTTGTGTGCATTGACTGGTTTGTTTTTTAACAATTCTGCTTAAAAAATAATTTGTTTTTGTAGGGTTCTCAAAAATCAAGAAAATAGTATATTTAAAAATAAATCGACCCTTGGTTTTTTCTACCACACGCCTTCATGATATTGCGGGCTTGGAATTAGTTTCAGACAAGATTAATAGGCTTAAACAAAATTTTAATACCAGATGTCAGAATTCTGATTTTTTTCATATTAATGAGCTAGTTTCAGCTTAGGTTTTATCTAGTCTGTAGTTAAGTAGTTTAAGTATTTAGGTTAAAATAATTATCAAATAGGTTTTTGCCAAATTTTCTCCTCCAATAATATATTATATATATGTATATAGATTTTTTTTTTAAATATATAGAACTATTATTAAGCTGAAAAAGAAAGATCTTGAACACTTAATATGTAATTCAAATTGAAATGTAAATGTAAATATTATAAATAGATAAAAAAAAATCTTTGTCTTTTGTTTTATTGAGCTAAAGATCCTTTATTCTATAATTATAATTATTTATTTCCAATATTTCGTCTTCGCATTGGAAGACTTCTTCAGGGAAAATTTTTTTATAATTAAAAAACTTAAAAATAATAATTACAAAAAAAGGCGGGAAATAAAATATTTTCGATTTTAAAACAAAAGTTTTGCTTTTATAGTAAAGCCTAATATTATCTTTATTTTAAACTGAAAATCTATTTATAAATTATTTTATTGTTTTCAACCCCAAATCAAGTTTTTTTTTCTGATGTAGTCTCATTAAAATGTATATAAAATAGAACATATTTTTTTTATCTCCCACGTACTCAATCACCATAAATATACTTTTTAACACTCCGCAACATTTGATAATTTTTTGCACCAAAATCAATTTAAATTTTTTTTGAACCGCTGAATCTATTTTGATCAATTCGGTAGAATAGAAAATAGTCTTTGTGCACTTTTTTCATTCCAGCAATTTTTGTAAATTATTGCGAAATTTTTCTTTAAGTTTTTAATATAAAAATGTTAATTTTAGATCGTCCTTGAAATTTTAATACATTTTTTTTACTTTTTTTGCTACATCGTGTAAATTTAAAAATCAATCTCATACCTACAGCAATAATAGGAATTTTGCATTTGCATAATAGCTTCTTCCATTCAATATTACTTATGCTCGTATATCATATGCATCAATTGCTTTTGACAACAAAATATTGCATCATTGGTTAAACAATAACAATATTTACGCACAAATACACCCATTAATACAAAGAGCAAAAATGTACATGCACAAACACACACACACCCATCAAAACAAAAATATTAATACATGCTGAAAAAATTTTAGCAATTCAAAATGAGATTAAGGAAATTTGAAAAAAAAAAACACAAAACCACCCAGTGTAGACTAACAGTAATGACACCAAATTACTATCTGCATTACTTTAATACAAATAATAATGACTTACTAATAACTAGATATTTTTACACTATTTCAATGCACAAATAATGCATTTTATATTATATATTGTGCACACACGGTCTTCGAACCAACCGAAGTCAACCGCTCTACCATCTGAGCTAACTCGACAAGCTATTCTTGATAGATAAAAATATAAATGATTTGCTTGCTCAAAATGTCATTACAATAAAACTTACAAAAGTCAAAAATAATGAGTCTAAAAGTCAAAAATAATGAGTCCAAAAACTTCTTTTCAAACATTTTTAGTTCATCACTTTCTATTTAATATAATGATAAAAGTACTTATGGGTAACGCATTATTTTTTGTATTGAAATAATGAGAAAATTATCTAGTTATTAGTAAGTTGTTATTATATGTATTAAAGTAATGCATATAGTAATGGGGTGGCATTACTGCTAGTCCAAAAAATAATGATATGTTATTATCGTTTCTACACTTGGTATATCATGTCGAGATAGCTCAGATGGTAAGGCGGTTGACTGACTGCCCAAATGGGACTCAGGTTCGAGTCCCATTTGGGCACTTTTTATAAAAAAAATTTCCATTAAATAAATTTTTTTTTTTTTATTAAATTTAGTTTTATTTTTAAAATTTGTATTTAGGCTCATTATTTTTGTCAATATATATAAAACTATATATTGTCGCATTTGCATTGCACGCACTCACACGAAAGGTATATAGATTGAGCTGTTTATGGATAATAACCAAATTTTTTTTTTGACGGTACTTATAGTTGCTACCAGCGGCCTTCATAGTGTATTTGTAAAAAAGTTTGGACAAAGTAGAATTTAAAAGTTTGAAAATGCTAAGCATAATATGGGAAAAACATTTATAAACTGTCTGTAGGTTAATGTTGGTCCTTCATCATCTAGTTTGAAACAAGAAATTTTATTTATTACTTGTCTTAAATTGAAAGATGTAGTGGACCAAAAGTACTTTAAGGAAATTAAAAAAATACAAATATTTCCAAAAATATGCTTGGCATTACCAAACTTTTGAGCGTAAAACTTAAAAAGAAATGTGTTTCTTAATATTTTTTGATGGATATGATGAATATACATTAGTGTGGAATTGTGTAAATTTTCATACAATCATATACAAAAATGTAACATTTAGTGCAATTTTACCAGACTAATATTCGAATATAATTATATATAGATGTATTATATACAATAATATCAGGCCGAGTAAAAACGTTTACATATAATCATGCATTTTTTTATATAAATATAAATGTTGTTTTTTGTATGTTATTATATGTCTATAGATATGTTTATGTATGTTAATATATGCAATTTTTTCCTCTAAATTTTTTTGTACGATGCCACATATAATTACATCTCATTACATATCGACTAGTATATAATCGTATATGACAAATACAATTATATATGGTTTATCTAATTATGTGCGAATACATGTATAATTAGATATGATACAATTCAAGTATAAAACAAATATTTTATTTTGGATAGAACGATATATTGACCTATTCATAGTTTTATATAAAGGCATGTCTATCGTTCCATAACAAAAAATGTAGATCTTTTGTTATATAAAACTATATATTGCCGATTGCTTGGACAAAGTAGAGTTTAAAATGCTGAGCATATCATGGAAAAACATTTATAAAATTTCCATAGATTAATTTTTGGCCCACTACAGCATCATTTAATTTAAACCAAATAATTTGATTTATTACTCCTTATAAATTAAAAGATGTAGTGGACCAAAATTTTATAAATATATATCCAAAAACATGCTCAGGATTACTTAACTTTTAATCCATATTTGATAAAAAATTCAAAAAAAAAAAATGCGTTTAGCGGACTATAAGTAATTCCGAGTTTTTTTATTTTGTCCATAATTAACTGGATAATACACATCGTTTGAGCACAATTACGTAAAATTGTTCACTTTAGGGACACTCTAATGTGCATTAAAATCAAAAAAGATTAATGCGGGAACTTTTGTAAAAACCGCAAAAATATAATATATTTCTTAATAATTTTTATGGACTTAACATTTATGATAATCTGAACAGACATTTGTATAAAATTGCGTATATTTTCATACAATGATATGCACATATTTAACATTTAACTAGTACAATTTCACCGGACTAAAACTCGGATTTAATTATATTTAGATATATTAGTTTACATACAATCATATACAATTGTATCAGGTCAAAATCCATAAACAAACATATCTGGTTTTTATATAATTATGTATATTTGTGTCAGTTTAGATATGAACTTATACATGTAGATACAAAACCGATGCAATCGAATACAATTCTATCGACCCATAATTCGGATAAAGTTGTATTGGACATTTATCTAATTGCATAAGATTGGATCTAAACTGATACAATTATGTAAGCCCATATTTCGGATCAATTAGAAATAGGATTACATATAGCGTCTCATTGGTCATGGAATGCATTCAGACTGTCAATAGGCTCGGTAGGGGCAACTCTCTAAACTTGGGGTAGATTCCTGGTCATGAGGGGCATGAGGGCAACGAGAGGGCAGATTGTCTTGCCAACCGCGGAGCCCGAAGGCCCTTTATTGGTCCTGAACCATTCTGTGGAATACCTGCGGGGTATGTTAGGGAAAGGCTCAGGGTATGGAAAGAGTCTGAATTCTCTGGTTACTGGGAAAACTCTCCTGGTCAGCGCCAGGCTAAAAGATTGATCTCTTTTTCCAGTAGGGGGTCGAGGCGACTCTTGTCGCTTGAAAGGGGGGGTTTTGAGGACCCTGGCGTCGTACTTAACTGGACACTGTAATCTCAGATACCATCTGCACAAGAAGGGTCAATTGGCTTTATAGGTAGCTTGAATCTGTAGGTAACTTTAGGCAGCACAAAAGACCTACATTGGTCGCGGTGCATAGTGCCTTCTGATCTAATCTAATCTAGCGTCTCATAGAATTTGCTATGACTACATAAAGCTCCATATACATATTTTTACTATTTTACTAGGGTAGTTATTGGTGAGTCCTTATTATTTGTGTTAAAGAAATGCAGAGGGTAAACAGGTGTCATTACTGGTAGTCCAAAAAATGGTGATCTGTCATAACCGTTTCTACTACACTGGGACTGAACAAAAAGAATTTTTAATTAAAGTTTTTAAGAGCTGAAATTTGAGAATTTCTGTACAATCTCTTTCTATTGTAATTCCAATAATTTTCTTTTAGTGTATTAAAATAACACCCATTTGGGTATTTTGTATGCATGTATGTATTAAAATAATGTTTTCATAACAGGTTGTTTATTATGATCAGGGACCGGAAGTTCTCTTAAGTCGGAGAACAGGGTAAACAAATTGTCTTTACGAATCAAAGAGTTTGCGTTAAAATGGCATCGATTTGTTAGTTCATGTTTTTGAATATTTTGCTATAAATGCATATTTTGCATATTTTTATTGCATATTTCTACTTAATTTCTATTAAATGCATATTTTTATTGCATATTTTTAATTATTTTCAATCTTTTTAACAAATTCCTCCTAGTTTTTCGTAAAGAAAACACTTTCAATATTGTTTTATATTTGACCAACGCTCATATAGACTAAAGACGATCCAAGCTGCTTTTTAAGTGTTCTCCTGGATTTGATATGCAAACTGGGATTAAGAGAAATCGATTTAGTGGTTTGTTTAATGCGAATTTTTCAATATATATATACTTAAAATGTTGTGTTAATTGTGCAAATCGTATGCAGGAAATATATTAAAATAAAACAAATTAAGTTTAAATTTAATTCAAATTGCTTAAAAACATGAAAATAATTTAAATTAAAGTGTGTATTTTAAGTTTTTTCATGCATATTTAAAGATTTTTCATGCATGAAGGTCCTGTCCCTGATTATGATGAACAATGTGTTGTTCCTATTAGTTGTTTTGCTCCGATGTTTGTATCTGTATGTGTGTTTTCATAAATATTCATAGCGCATAAAACAGTGTGACGTTGAAAATCCATTTAAATTTAATATGCATTATTCAGTTAAATAAAAAGAGGTTTTAAAAAATTAAAGTTTTGGATGCACAAAAAAAAGGAAGAACCTTTTACAGCTGAAATAATATACAAATGTTTACACTGAAAGATTAGTATAACAAGAAATTTATTGTTCTGTTTTTGTTACCACTTAAAAAAAAAGAGTGTTCCTTTAGTATTTTTTCTCTAATTTCTAAATTTTTAACGTACTTGATTAATTGTATTCAAATATTTATCTATTTAAACAATTTTTAAATTTCTTCATCTTCTTTAAAATTCTCTTGATCGATAATCCTGTGTACTTTTACTTTCCATCTCCACACATAACTACACTTTATTGAAATTGTTCATATTATGCGCCCAGCATTAGCAGCATGCGTTTGAAAATCCATCATTTATGTTGCTTCAACTCTAATAGTCGTTGTTCATAGTTTTTGTTGTTGTTTGCAAACGTGTGGTAGTTTATCAACACCAAGTAATCTGTGTAAATGACGTTATCCGTGATAAAGAGTAGTTTGTCATTAATTTGTAGTGATTTTATTGACATGTACAAGCTAAAGGAAATCAAATGTCACATGACTTATTAGGTTTTTTTGTAGAAGTAATGAACAAATTATTTAATACAAAGAATTTGATAGAATTAAAAAAAAAAATCAGAAACTATAATGGAATGTTGCCTAATGTGGTCTGTTCTCTTAACGATACCTTTCGATTTTTTTCCCGTTGTTTCACTAATCTGTCAAAACTGTAATTAAGTTTAATTTCAGTTATCTCTATTTTTAAAATTCGCATGTCTTTCCTGGTTTTATTGTGTCGTTGTAAAAAACGCAACATAAAGTGTAATTTTTCGTTAACTTAAAAAGCGAATGTAGTTTTTTATTTTTCCCACTGTACGATTTGTCATACCTTTTACCAATGAAAACTTTACATTTAAGAAATTACTAAAAAATTTTAGCGATTTAAAAGAAAGCTAAATATATCTTTTTTCCAATATATTTTCGTGAAATTCTTTTCCGTTGTTTTTTTTATTTTATACCCTAAATCCCACTGTGCTGGAGGGTGTGTAACAGTTTGTCATTCCCTATGTCCGGTTCTGGTACATACACATTCATTTGAATTATGATTTCTTTGTATAAGTTATGACTAGGGTAAGGAATTTCATACAATTGCATCAAATTTATAACAAACTGTCATCGATTTTGCGTATTTTGCATATTTTGGTAAAAAGGCATATTCTGCTGTACTTTCTAATGCATATTTTGTCCCTTTTAGTTTAAATTTGTGCATATTTACTATTTATTTTAAGAATATTTTGTTAAAAAAAAATATATTGTTGATAAATTTTTAAATTTTTTATATAACAAAATCATTTTAATGTTTAAAAATCTTGTTGTGAATCGAAGAAATGCGAAAGATTCTGTTCCTATTGAAATGATAGATGCGTAATTTTTTATGAGAAATATGTTTTTAAGTATTCTTTTAAGTGCATATTTTTCATGTTTTTAGTGCATTTTTTTCGTTTTTGCTGCATTTTGTAAGAATATTTTTAAGTTGCATAAAATTCCGTGCCCTAGTTATGTCTATTTTCCATAAAAACTCTAAAATATATATCGATTGAAAAAAACGCGAATTATTTTTTTTGTATAGTTTTGTTTTAGCGATTTTTTTTTTCAATATTTTTTTATTATTATATTTTTTTTTTATTATTAATTAATAATCATATAATTACAAATTATATACTATTACCCTAACCGAGCACTAGCTACTATGGACTTCGGCGCGTTGTAGCGAAAGCAGACCAGTGTATCTGGTGGGAATCGAACCCACGACCCCCGCACTGATAAGCCAGCACGCTACCAACTAGCCTACCGGGGCGCACTATTATATTTTTATTATTATACTTTTTATCCCACTGTGCAGGTGGGTATACATCAGTTTTATTAATCTGTTAATTCACGGGTATTTATCAGGTAAATTATGACGTTATGGAAATTTACCATTTAAAAAACGCTAAAATATGCATCTATTCAAAACGGCGTTAAATATTTGTAAAAACATGTATAGCATAAAAAAAACGCGAAATATTTGTTTCGCAAAGTTTTTTACACAAATATTTTTTCCTGTAATATGTTAAACATTTTATCTTCTCAATGAATGTGTGTATTTAGTTCTAAAGATCGTATTATCGTATTTAGTTTAAAGAAAAAAACTAATACAAATTTTGAAGCGCATTAATGACCTGGGGAATTTAAAATAACTTGTATATTTTATAGTCGATTTTGAATTTGTATGCCTTTTTGGAAACAAAATTAATTATCGCTTTTGTAATCCTTTAACAAAAAATTAATCAAAAAAGATTTCGAGAAAAACTATAAATTATAATTTTTTTAACTTTCGAAAACGAATGCATTTTTTTAAACTATTTTCGAGCCTACTTTTCTGTATAAAATCTATATCACTTGTTTGAACGAAAAAGAAAGACTTGCGAGTTTTGTTCTTAATAGCTTTATTGCTAGTCGAAGACTGTACAATAGTTTGTTAAAACTAAATTATTAAATAAGCAAGAGTTTACATTAATTTACCGTTAAGAATTTGACAAAGCAAGAAACAAGAATTAGTGATCTAAAATAAAAAGTAATTGAATATATACAATATAAATAGGTACTTTTATCAGATGGATAAAAGAATAAATTGACAAATATAAAACAAAACAAATTGAAATAAATTAGGTGCTATTCTGACCGAACATACTGCCCCCATTGAAAGGCACTTTCAATAAAAACTGTGATAAAGACAGAATTGCAGAAGAGCATTATTCTCGAAAAGTTGTTGTGGTCGACAAATAGTTTAGGAATGAGGAAAGATGAATGATTTATGATTTCTGTTGTGATCGCTGCTAAATGTTTAGACGATTTCACGATCATGTTGCTGACTTGATATTGATTGATAGGAACCACTAAATGTAGGTTGCACGAAGGCTGACGAAAACTATGTTGACTATTTTTTGGAAATTAGTTAAATTTTTTTTTTTTGTATTTGGAACCACAGTGGAATGGTTGATTATGCTATTAACGCGAAAATGATGAATGCTGAAATTGATGACTTCGACAGTTGAAGATGATAGCTTTGTTGATTATTCGATGCAAACTCGAGAACGATGAGTTGAAGCGATGACGACGAATGTGCATGTTGATTAAGCGATGAACTCGATGACGATGAATGATGTGATGAAACGATGAAGTCGACGACAATGAACTAGAGCAATACACTCGACGACGAAAACTTTTATTTGTTTTTGTCATTTCGATACAATTATTGTGACAATAACTCAAAAAAATTGATGGTTAGCGCTTTTATTTGGTTTTCCTAATGGTTCTCAATAGTTTTGTAGACGAAAATCCAAAATAGTACACAAATTGTCAAAAGTACCACACGATTTCAAAAAGTACCATACAGTTTGACAAAGTAACAAGTGTAGCCCACTCCAATGAAAGTTGTAGTGTATGTGTTGATGTTGGTGTCAAAAGAATTAGGACTTTCTCTCGTTGTTATTGTTGTGAAATCATGAAACAAAATTTAAAATTGATGAGCGTAGAAGTAAGTAAAGAGTAATAGTTTCTTCTACTTACATTCGTTATAGCTTTAGTGATGTACAGCTTGTAGGTAAAGGGTTGAAGGGCACGAAGTAAAAAAGATGACTGCTTATGTTAACTATGACGACAAATTCCAATGTTCGATGACGAAGGGTTTAACGATAGTTGATGTTCGATCTAGCTTGTTTGTTAGATTGACGACGTAGATCATGAATTTATTACGCAGCGGCAGCGGCTGTTTTTCTAACAATGTGGGAAAGAACTAGCAACTATGTCCAACTTAGTTGCTGTGTTCGTTTTCGCGTTAAACAAAAATTATAAGAAAAACATTTTTTTTTATGAGACAGCGAGTCATCGATAGATCGATTTCCAATTCATCACTTTCTAGGACATATTTACTTAATTTTACGTCCAACGCAGTTAAGTGGTTAATTGTGCTATCAAATTATTATTTTTCGCAAACTAACTATAATTTTTTCCGTTTGTTTTTAAAACCATTCATTCATATACAGTCAAAAAATATGTAGATTTATAAAATAAAGCAAACATCTACATTATCATATGGACAATTTGTAGACAAAAAATTGCAGCTGCCATGAATAATGTGTCTCTGGGGTTTCCTGTTGCTATTCACATATGATTTCCATAAATATTTTGTTTTTATATCACAAAATAAAAAATGTATAAATAAAAATCGCAATACGAAACAATTTTAAACTTTTACTGAAGAGGATAGCAAAAATTATTAGAATATTTATGGTAATAAGTTGACAGCTCGTAACTAAAAGATAAATTGCAACTTGAATTATAAAATGGCAAAGGGCTTATCTAGTTTAATGGAAACAAGTGGCATCTTTATTCTAAGTGATAATTTTATTTTTTATTTTTATTAACTTATGACCATCGAGGTGTTTACTTTGGTAACAATAGCTAATAGTATTTTTTTCTACCATAAAAAGTCTTTCCAGTTTGGTTTTAGACATTTTAAGGTAATTGTGGAGTTCGGATCAAGAAAAAAATGTGAAATTTTTACACCACCCTGTAGTTAGAAAACACTGCTAAAAACTTTGTTTTGTATTTGAATTGTATTTTTGTTTTATTTCAGCTCTTTTATATTTGTTTATACTATTGAGTTCAAATCCTTTTATTATACACTTTTGTTTTGTATTTCTAGTATAAATGCATGACTGTCTTCAGTGTTAGCGCTGATATAAACTGTTATCAATTCACACCATTTGAAAACTGAATGCTAGCTGATTCAGGCCAATTTTCAAATGTAAAATAAAATAAAACATAAAAGATCTAAATGCAGTTATGCAAATTTCTTCACATAAAAACCAAACCGCAAAGTGCGGTTTTGATGCTGTAAAGCTGCATT
Organism: Delia radicum; assembly: GCA_021234595.1. Lineage (NCBI taxonomy): Eukaryota > Metazoa > Arthropoda > Insecta > Diptera > Anthomyiidae > Delia > Delia radicum. The sequence continues at coordinate 235,053,884 of CM037853.1, read as the reverse complement.
TAATGGTTTAGTGTTTATTTTGAAATATATACAAAGAAAAACAAAAAAAAGTGTTCATTTTACTATGTACGCAGTCATTCAAGCATGTTTGCGATATTAGCCTGAAACTAAAGTAAAACAGCTAAATGACAATTGTTCATTTCAAATGTTTCGCTAATTTATATCGATGAGTTTGCAGTTAGTAAACTTTTAAAAAAGGGGGTTATTGTTTTCAATGGAAAAAATAAAAAAAATTCAGTATAGAAATGTTGAGGTTAAGAAGAAGATTAAACGTTTTTCTCTAAAAATTATAAACACTATTAATTTTTAAATCAGACTAGACTGCCTCTTTTTATGGACAGGCGTCAGCAGTGATTTTCCATTTAAATTGTAAATTATATGTGTCTTATAATTGTCAGATTGTCTCTGTATGATACATTTTTTAACAACCTGTGGCTATAAGAATCAAACCTGCGCTCTTCTTACAATACAAACGTAACAATACCAAGTCATGACTGTTTAGCGATCACACCGAAGTATGGCCTCGAATGTAGTGCAACATTTAAAATAGTACCAAACTAAGGTATCAAGATTAACTCTTAAAATCGATTTTCGTTAGTACCACTTTTTTATAGTTTCTTTGGAAAAAATTTTTAAACCAAAAAAGTACACATTTTTGATTTTTTCTATCTTAAAGAGGTTAATTGAATTTGTAGCTTCAAAAATTAAAAAAATTTACAACTAAGAAACAAAAAAAAAAAGTCAGCTTATGACTATCTAAAGGGTCCGCCAAATACCTTTTTTTTTTTTGAATATTTTCTCAAATTTCTTTTTTTATTTGAAAGTACAATCCTTCCGGTTAACATTATCGATTGTGTGCAGCTGAATTTCACCAATGGCTTCACGAATATTGTCCTTTAAAGCGTCAATTGTCTCTGGCTTGTTGGCGTAACACTTATCTTTGACGGCACCCCACAAATAATAGTCCAACGATGTCAAATCGCAGCTCCGAGGTGGCGAAACGACATCAGCTCTGCGGCTGATAATGCGATCTTCAAAAACAGGGCGCAAAACATCGAGTGCAGCTTCGGCTGTGTGGCACGTAGCGCCGTCCTGTTGAAACCAAATGTTGCCAATATCCTCCTCTTCAATTTTTGTGAACAAAATTCGTTCAACATGGCCCGATAACGATCGCCATTGACTGTAACGGCCACTCCTTGTTCACACATTCTGCAACATTACCATGATTTTCAAAGTAATGTCGCAATATTTCCCAGCGTTGTTCAAGCGTATAAACAACCATATTCTTTCAGCGGAAGGATAAAACTAATTATCTGTCAAATCAGAGATGAGCTAAGTGTTACCATTCACGAAATAAGCACTAGTTGAAAAAAACGTCAGATGGCGGACCCTTTATATATTATAAGCAGAGAAAATAAATTTGATTTTTCCACTTTTTTGCTTTATAAACCCATGTGTGTTTTTTTTTTTAGCTTTTTTCTCCGATTTTAAGTTAAAAACTAGCTTTTTTTAATATTTTTGGGATTTACTTAATTGACTTTTTTAAGATTTTCTGACTTTAAATGCTGACTTTAAAAGTAGTTAAAAACTACGTTGCAGGAAAAAGCCGTAAAATTAGATGAATATTTTTGTTAAATATTATTAAAATAAAAACATAAAAAAAAAACTGTAAAATACACTAAATTTTAGTTAGTCTTTTAGTTGTTTGCATGAATCTATTAGTGAAAATGTTTATTATAAATAATAAGAAAACTAAAATACAGCTTTGTATACAAACCTGTCTTTTATTTGTCTTTATTATTTCCTTTGTGCCTTTTGTATGTACATCGGAATGCCATATATCCATGCGCGGCTCCAGCAATTAAATTTCATACGCCTTAGTGTGCAACATTAAACACATTAAATTGTTATTAAATTGCCCTGTATATTAATTGCTTGAGCCGCGAATGCGTATCGCCCATTTACTGCAAGACTTCATAAGTCAAAAAATGCGATTTTTGAGTTAATGATGCAGATTTATTAGTTACTCATGATTTACATTGTGTAAAAATTTCATATTAATGTCATGTATACTTTTCGAGATAGAGGATAATATATTTTATTTTTTCTTTAAAGTGTGTGCAAAGAGTATTTAGTTAATAGAGAAACTGTGCTACTCACGGGTCTCTCGATAATTAGCGAATTCGCACACAACTCTCCCTAAGAGAAAAATACGTTAAAACCCCCTATTTATAAAAACGTGACCAAATAAATAGAGAAAAGGACGAGCGAGGCAGATATGGATTGAAAACTTTAAACTCGTTTTCTTCAAAATCGTGTTTTTTGAGTTATGTCAGTCTTGCAGTAAATGAGCGATATGTCCAAGACTGAAGCGAAATCTAAAAAATTAAAATAATTTTATACTGACACGATATATAAAAATACGTAAATACCGAAACGCAAACATCGCATTACAACGATCTGTGCTGGTTTTTAGACTTTAGTAAATTCAGCAAAAAAAAAGTAGTTAAAAAGTTATTATTTCATCAAATCAAAATAGCAAATTTTTAACTAAAATCTTAATTTGAACTAAAAATTAGTTTATAACTTGCAAAGTTGGATTACTTACGACTTTACTAATTTTTCTTCTAACTTTTTTCTGTGAGTGTACATATATAACGATATATTTTAATTTATTGACCTTTATAAAATTAGATATAAGACATATATATTTTATATGAGTCCATTCATTACTGAAACATGTTTTGAAGTATAAATAAATATAATCTTTCCTGATAAGCTGTGTGTTAAAACGTAGTACAAAAGTTGCCATTAGTGTGAAAACTTCGGCCAAAAAACGATATTTGTTCCGATATTTGCTTTGGAAGCCTCGGTAATTAAATAATGCCTTTCATGACTGCTTTTGGGTAAACACTATTTTTTGCTGGGAACTCATGAAATTCGAACTAAGCGTATACTTTATGTTAATTACAGTGTCCGACCGAAGACTTTGGCCAAAAACCATATTTGCTCGGTTTTTGGTATTTAGTGACAATGTGGACAAATTTTGATATTGAAAGCATATTTGTTGAGTTTTAAGTAAAATATATAAAGAAAAAGCCAAAGTTTAACTGTTAATTTAAATAATCGGCCGCCGAAGTTTTTCCGATTTGGCCTATTGTTCGGCGGCCGATTATTGAATTCATTGATTAACTACGGACTTTTCTTTAAATTTGTCACTCAAAATCGCATCTAATAAGCGCAATAAACATTTTTCGTTTAGTCAAATTTGTCCATAATTTTCCTGCCGAAGTCTTCGGTCGGGCACTAGTTGCCATTCACAGTTTCCAAGACATTTAAATGAAAAACCTTTTATATCTCATTTCAAAAAACAAAGGGACTCATAACGCTTTCAAATTAAATAGTTCCTCTGCCCAGGCGCGGATCCAAGGAGAAGGAAAAAGGGTTATTGCCTCCCCCAAAATTATTTCTTTCAGAACAAAAATGTGAAAAATATTATTATTAAAATATTAATCCCAAATACTCTAATTTCCCTCCCCAAAACATTTTCCTGGATCCGCTCCTGCATATGCCCCTAATTATGTCTTAATTGGATGTTAGATCTTAATGGAATTTGCCTTTTTTGTGTCATCACTGATTATAAGGCAAGTATTAAGTTTCGGAACACACGTATTATGGCTTATATTCTTAGATTAAATTTTAAACTGTATTAGTTGGTGTACTTGCCTTGTTAGTAAACCTACGCTTACTAATATTCACAACATGATATTTCTTTTGTATTACTACAACCATTTAAACTGTGACTTCCAGTATTTTTGTATAGACAAGTTAATGCAAAAATATTATTATAAGTTGCACAATATGCAACAAAATCTCTTTAGAATTACTACGAGTTATTTTTATTATATAAATATTTTCCTTTTTTGAGATTTCTTTTGTTTATGAGTTTAAGAACTTCTTAAGCTCAAGTTTTATTTCTTTAGTTTTAAGACAACAACATCAGGACATGAGATCTATAACCAACAAAATTCTTATGAAATTTTCATTATTTTAGCACATACATCGTACAAAAGGAAGCAAAAAAATAAAAAAAAACTTTGTCTAAACTTAAAATGTGATTTTTATATGAAAATTACAGTATATATGTAACAAATATGACATGAAAGACATACAAGTTAGTCTTATGAAGCACAACATACATATTCATAGGATGAAACTTGGAAACCAAAAAAGCAACCACTAGTATTGTCCCAAAGAATAACAAAAAACTTAAGTTATCTTGTCTTTTTTTTGTTGTTGGATTGCTTTTTATCACCATAAGCATCAACGTCATCATCATTGTAATTTTTCAACAGTAGCGCATAGTGTAACATATTTTTAGATTGTTTTTGTGAGTAAAAATTTAGCTAAAGGCTATAAACTAGTCTAAATAAATATGGCCCTAGACTATGGATTAAATGTAACATTTTTTTGGGGGAAAAATACTTAAAAGTTAAATATAAAGTTGAGGAGTGGGTTGAAAAAGAAATTAGTTGAACTTATTTGCAAATGAAGTTCAAAAGGTTACTCCTCGCCTGGAAAAACAATATCGAAAGAAAGTTTTGCGGGCTAACTTATCTAAAATCAGTTGAGTTATATAAAATTAGTAATAGCTATTTGTTAAATTCAAGAAACAAGTTACAAGTTACCAGTTTAATACAAAACTTAGATTTGTAGAAAGTCTTTTATTACACAAAATGGCGCCCAACTTGTAGCCTAACACAAGCATAATTTAAAACTTATATTACAAATGACAAAGTTATAAAAATAAATTCAGATTCTTGGGAAAACACGAACATTTCTGTATCGTTACACTGTTGCTTATAAACGTCAAGTTATTTTTTTTATAATAAATAAGTAAACATATTATTTTCAGATTTTTTTTTGTATTTTAAAACAAAAATCTTTTCAACTTAAACATCAACACTTACTACTTGAATGCTTGGGGTCTACTTTAGAGTGTTGTTATTATTTTGTTCTTAACTAAAAATTTTCATGTTATTTTAAGTTTTAGTAACAATTTTCTCTCTTTCTTCAAAAAAAAAAAAAAAAAATATATATAACATGAAAAAGAAAAACTAAAGTTCTTACAAGTACATTACTATTTTATAAATTTAATTAAAAGTTTACAACGAATTGTGAAACATACTTATATTCTCTTTTATAAATGTATGTTCAGGGATACCAACAATATATAACAAAAATATTGTATTAAAAAGTTTTATTTATTATATCAACACCTCTTCAATTAAAAAAAAAAACTTATTGAACAATACAAGTTTATAATGGAATTTATCAATGCACACAAATTGCACAACTTAAATCTATATTTCAATGCAAAGATTGCCCATGAAATTTGTTTTATAGTTATTCAAAATTTTTATGAAGCTAGGTATGTAGTGCCAGCTCTCTAACTTTTGATGCATTTTGGATATATAATAAAATAAAAACAAAAGATGGACCTGTTTTGTATTTGGGTTATTTTAAAGATTTAGGAAAAATCTATAATTAATCATTTATAAAAAAATTTTACAATTCACATAGTGTACGCTTTTCGAAAAACGTTACAATTCAAAAACATTGGTGAAATAAAAACATTGGAAAAATCGTAAAAAATATATTCAAATTAAGAAATATCTCTAAAACCATTGCATTTTCACTAAAACCATTTCTTCCTTCTTTGCGTTTAGTTAAACAATTCCACTCGATCCTCAGTCCATTTCGTTCCTCATTTTAAGTATTTCCGTTAAACGCGAGTAAAAGAAATATATAGTTTTATGTTTTTCGTCTTAAAATATATTATAATATGTGATGATATATGGTGTCATGCATAGCCATAAATTATTATATGTTTGTTATGTGGTAACATATATAACGATTTATTTCTATATATTGACTTTTATAACATTGGATATTAAGCATATATGCTAAACATAATAAGACATGGTAGATCTATTGTCATATATAAGAATACATTCTCACATATAACATAATATTCAAGCATATATGGTTACATGTCTTAAAAAAAATATTTTTTGTGTGATCTAAGATATATGCATATAATGCTAAATATGCTAACTATATGTAATTATATATGATATTATATAATGTAAGATTGATGATATTGTTTCATAAATCGTTTTTCATCAATTATTCATCATATTTATGAAGTTTTTATAAATATGATGAAAAGTTTCATACAAATGTATGACAAATGTTTCATAGACCTTCATCATTACATAAACAAGTGAACAAAATATTAGCTTTTTATTGAAATTTTTTATGAAATTAGAAAATATCATTTGCTATTAAAGGCTAAAACATAATTGGCTTAAGTGCCTTAAGTCAGGTTTTAGTATAAAACGAAATTTTAAATAACAAAGAAATAATTTTCATTTCATACAAACACTTGAAATAAGACGTTTAATGCAATTATGTTTCAGCATATAGACTTTTTTAAACTCAAAAACTACCAGAAATTATTTGAAATTCTGAAACACCAATTAAATATTATTTGATGTGTTCTTAATTTTAAATAGAATTTTTTGAATATAATAAGAAACTTTTATGAAACGTTTCATAATATTTATGAAATATTTCATAAAAATTTATAAAACTTGAATAGAAATTTATGAAACTGCTTCATCCTATTAATGAAATATTTAATAACATTTATGAATCATTTCATATAACGTTATGAAACTTCATTATCGTATTTATGAAACATTTCATAAATATGAAGAAGCATGTCATCAATGTGCTTTCTTATGAAACAGTTTCATCATATTTATGAAGTGTTACATTGGACGAAAATCCATGAAGTTTTTCATCATATTTATGAAGTTTTTCATAAATATGATGAATCTTTTTCCTTGAGCTTAAAATTCCATATATGACACAAGATTAACAGTTTTGTTTGAGGTATGATTATATATGGTTCAACATTATTAATATTTTGTATGCGTATAAGATATATTTATATATTATTATATATAACCACATACATGCTGTTGATGACCTTTTCTTAAACATTTTCAATAAATTTATTTTTGTTTTAAATTTTGTTTAGAATTAAATATTTCATTGGAATTTAGTATATCTAATTTAATCTCAAAATATCTAATTCGATTAACCAAAAATTACTTATCTTTTTGGATCTAATAATATCCAATTAGATCTAAATTAATTGCATTTGATATTTTGCGATCTATCACGATTTTAATATAAACATTATTGGATCTCTCAATTTTGATATACTTTTTGATCTAATTTAATTCAGTAATATATTTGATGGATTTAATTGAATATTACCGGATACCCTAATTTTCAGATGAACTTAAATACGATTAAATATCGATCTATTTTAAATGAGATATGGTGTTATATTTAAGATATTACTTTTTTGATATGGCATTAATTTCCTTTGTCATACCAAAAAATATGTTTAAGTTATGAAATATCACTAAAAGTCAGATACTCTCCACTTCAATTCGTTAATTGCGTTAAGTAATCCCAGTCCACTCGTATCCCTTTCCATTTCGTGTTTTACTTTTAGTGTTTTAATTACACTTATTTCCAGTTTCATTTCCTTCCATTCCCCAGGTTAAGTATTCGAATTCCACTCGCTCTCTCTTAACTACACATCGCACCTATTTCAATGTTTCATTCACTGATAGAAAAAAAAAATAGTAAAAAGTTTTGCTACTAAAAATTAATGAAAAAACTGTAAAAATTTAAGAATAGCAAACATAGATCTACAAAATCTTAGCTATATTCGAGCTAAATTTTGGTTAATTGGAAGTAACAATTTGATCTGCTAAACTCAGCAAAAAATTTGCTAAATATTAGTGGAAAAAAATCACCAAAAACTTGAAATTTTCCAATTTTTTCAGATTTACTTTTTTATGCGTATAAAAATTCACCCTTCTAATATCACCTGTCTACATTTTCTTAGTAAATATTTCTGTTGATTTGAGCAAAATTAGCTATTATTTGCACTCAACTAGATTTAAGATTTTGTTGAAATTACAGTTTTTGTTTGATTGTTTTTGTCTACAATTATTTTTTCTAATTTTAGAAAAGTAAATTGTTATCATTTTTGCTGTTGTTATTTTACTACTTTAGCAAAAAAATCTGATAATTTTGGCAGCTTTTCTGCTATTTTTACAGGTTTATTTAAATGCGTCTACCATGTATTCCCTGCTATTTATAAAAAATTACGTGAAGACAAAACATATCAAAATTCATTGTTTATGTCAAAAAATATTAGAAAAAAACTAAAATGCAAAAAAGGTAAAAAATTTAACTTTTTATAAAAAAAAAGCTAAAACTTTAACAAAAAAGCATCCCAAGCAAACAAAGTCTAAGAAGGAAAATTTTTAAGCTCAAATATTTTTAAAGCAGGCTGGTTTTAAGCCCAAAAATGAAAAATATCAAAATAAACAAAAGAGCATAAAAAATCATAAATGGCAATTTTGCCTTCTCTGGTAATAACTAGGGCATGTTTTTTGTTGGACTTTCATGTTTTTTTGCATTTCATCCAAAGGGAATATATAAAATTGGGAAATTCATTCAAAGAGAAGTTTAAGGGCCGTTTACTAGAGTCATTTAAAATGTATTCACACTTTAGTAACCCTATCCTGAGAGCCGTTAAACCAATCTTGCGACGAATAAATCAAGAAAATCCATGAATAAATTCAAAAGTTATGTCCAATTAAGTCGAAATAAGTGCATTAGCAAATATACAAAATTCTGTACTACATGATGTATGAGTAATATTAATTAAATCGTATCACTCATACGACATGTAGTACTCAATAGTGAGAAATTTACATACTTTGTTGAAGATAAGCAATCGGCTATAACTTATGATTGTATTTTCTTGATATATATCTTGGTTTCTTCATAGATAGATGGGCTTTATTTACATTGAAAAAAAACACGTTTGTTTCTGAACAACTTTTATTTTTTTAGCGATGTTTTCAAAATTATAAAAAAAATTCCTTTTGAAAATATTAGATATATTTTTGCTCTTAAATCACTGAACTGATTAAAGAACAATGTTCGCAAAGTTTGTTTTTGGTTTGATTGTCTTTATAATGATATGGTTTGTTAACCAATTAGATGATCTAGGGCCGAGATATAGTCAAAACTGCCAAACATCATATAGAAAAAATGCAAAACTTAAACAAATTATTCTACACTAAAAATTCAAAATATGATTCTAAAACTCATCTCGTGAAAATGCAAAAGAAAAAAATTGAACACACTTACAAAAAGCTCTGTTGGGTGATTCCTCTAGATTTACATGAAATTTGGATGTAAATTAAATCGACCAACTTTGAGTTACTTTTTTTATTTATTTTTTATTTTTATTTTTTACCCCAATGTAAAGTTCATCCAAATAGCATTCATTTGATACTTAATTTGTTTATTATTTCTTTGAAAGAAGCATACAAAAATGCAAATAACTAATGTTTTTTGGACTCCAAATTATTTTGTGTAATAGTGAAATTGTACACAGACTGCAAAATTTGTACACTTTTTTGATTTTTGAGGACTAACATTCTTTTGTTCAAAAATTATTAAAATAAAGAATATGTTTTTTTTAAATTTTTTAAAATTTTTTTTATCAAAATTATAAAAGTTACACGTATATATGAGTATTTTTAAAAGAAACACAAAAGCCACAACAATTTGAGGAATATGGTTTAATCTTAAAAAATTGTTCAGAAATTACTTGGATTTTTTTTATAAACCTTAAAATTTTAGAACAATTCACAAAAGGCTCCAATAAATGAGAATATCAAAGACTACTGAATTAAAAAAAAATTCTTCGAATAACTTTTGAATCAAAAGTAGTGGAACATTTTGTACTCCATTGATATAAAAAAAAAAACATTTTTTGCAAAAAATCCAAAGAACAAAAATTTTGGAAAAATAAGTTTGTGTAACAACAATTGATGGACAAGAACTTACGAGCAAAAAAATTTGGTGAAAATAATTAAATTGGAAAAATATTTCGTTAAAAGGAGATGTAAAAAAAAGAAAATCAGAAAAAAAAATTTTAAGGAAATACATTTTTGAGGTAAAACAAATTTAGCATAAAAAACTTATTTTAAATAAAATTTTTTAGCAATGACGTCATTATTTTGTACGGAAAATTCAAGAGGTATTAATAAATTTTTAACTTTTAAACCGATTTTGCTCATTTCTAATACCAAATTGCTTAGGACTATGACAAATACTACAAATGAAAATACTCTCTCTAGACCACCTATTGAAGGCGTGAACATAATTCAAATAGACAGACGGACATTTCTAAATCGAATCCTCTGTTTATGCAGATTCAGAATATGTATAGTTTCAGAGGGTTCGAGATTTTTTTCAATGAGTTACAAACGGAATTACAAACTGTTTGGATGGAGGATAAAAAAGCCTTTCTTATGATTAACTACTTCTACACACAGAGAAAAATTTAGCTATTTGCCAACAGAAATTCGGTTACTGCGCCTCAAATTTGGTTATTGCGAATATCAAACAGTTGGTACAATTGAACGTCAGTTTTCACAACAAAGTTCGGTTAAATCAACTTAATTTTAGTGGCAACACCCAAAATATTCAAAAATCTAATGTAAATATCGTTGTACTAACTGAAGTTATAAGTTGTCACCATTAAAATACACTTTTCAATTCGGTTGGCACTTCATTTCTCTATGTGTATTCAAAAATTTTAATTTTTTATATACAGTTGAACCTCGATTATCCGGGCCTCTATTAACCGGGTACATCTGTTAACCGGCATGCTGGTGTTTTGATTTATACCTCTATTAACCGTGGTTACCTCTGTTATCCGTGCAGCACACATATTTATTTGCTTGTTTTTCTTTTCACCTACCTACAAAGAGTTAAAATTCGGGAAAAATAAATAACTTCTATTAACCGTGTTTTCGATTATACGTGCTGAGTCCGGTCCCGTGCAACCCGGATAATCGAGGTTCAACTGTATTAGTAAAGCCATTTTTTGATTCTATTTTGAAGGTCGTTTGTAGGCTGTATATTAAAGCCCTTATTTTTTATTATTTTTTTCGATAGTCTGCCTGCCGGTAATATATTTAAACATTTAGCTGCCTTTTTAAAATGTTACACACAATCTATTTGCAATACATACATTCAATTATACATTTTACTTGCAGCAATTTTGTGTAAAAATTTAAAATAATTGATTGTAAATCATAGACAATAATATTTGTATATGTTTATCAATAAATATGATATTTGTAAATTGTTTAATATTTTATTTAATTTTCAAAAATTGTCTATGTATGCTAAGATACATAATTAAATATTGAAAATATGTATTTTAAATTGAATAGTATTTGGCAATAAAATATTTTAATTTTATATTAGAAATGCTGTGAAATTTAAAATGTATAGAAGTGCGTATTGTGGAACAAATATTTCTTGGTATTGACAGGTCGTTGAAAACTTGTAGGTAGTGATATTTAGTTTCCATACGAGGTTTTCTATGCCAACTGCATAGCTAACGAGTAAAAACGGAAACACTTTTTCAGTTTTTTTCAAAAAGTGGGAGTGGAAAAATATTGATACTTTTTGAAAGAATTTATTAAATAATTGATTTCGAGTTTAATTATTTCATAAATTCATCAAAGCTCAAATAATATTTCAAAATTTAAAATAAAAAAAAATGGTTATATTTTTACTTTTTATAAATAAATATTAAATTTTGAAATTAAATAAAAAAACTATTTCAAAATTTGTGCGCCCCTATAGGCTAGTTGGTAGCGTGCTGGCTTATCTGTGCGGGGGTCGTGGGTTCGATTCCCACCAGAGACACTGGTCTACAACGCGCCGAAGGTCATAGTAGCTAGTGCTCGATTAGGGTAATAGTAACCAATTTGTAATTATATTATTATTAATTAATAAAATAAAAAAATAAAATATTTCAAAATTTTTATTGTAATAAATAACACAATCTATGCATAAAAAATAAAATTATTGTAAAACAACGAAAACTTTCACAAATCACTGAACTGATTAAAGAACAATGTTCGCAAAGTTTGTTTTTGGTTTGATTGTCTTTATAATGATATGGTTTGTTAACCAATTAGATGATCTAGGGCCGAGATATAGTCAAAACTGCCAAACATCATATAGAAAAAATGCAAAATTAAAAAAATTATTCTACACTAAAAATTCAAAGTATGATTTTAAAACTCATCTCGTCAAAATACAGAGGAAAAAATTAAACACACTTACAAAAAGCTCTGTTGCGTGATTCCTCTGGATTTGCATGAAATTTGGACGAAAACTTTCACAAAATTAAAAAAATTTATGTTAAGTTTACGAAATTTTTTGATATTTTGATAGTTTTTCGTATTTTATGCTTTAGTGTATATAGATAATCTTATTTGGTTGATATTTTAACAAATTTATGACATAACTAACTTATATTATTGCATATAATTTCTTGAAAATTACTAATAATCATAATGACTTATATCTATCTATAAGTCTTCTTTTTAATTAATTAATTAATTAAATGCATAACAACGTATTATGCATTCTTTAGTTGTACCACATTCTGCAAAATATACTTTAATAGTTCATACACACCCGCACATCTAAATTTTATAGTATAACATATTTCCATACTAAATTGTTACGACACTAAAAAAAAAAATGGGAAAACAGAAAAATCATTAATAATTTCACTTTTAAGTTTTATATCATTTTTGTATAACAGTTTTATGGTACAGAAAAACAAGACGACAACGAAGAATATGAAAAAGTAGTAAACTTTTGTACATCTTTTTAATTTTCATGCTATTTTACCTCGCTCATATATTGTTAGGTGCCTGTGTGCTGTGCTGCACGTATATAACTTAAAAAAGTTGCTACATAAAAATAGCATTATGCTACAACCATGAAAATAAATTAGTACGAAGATCAGAGAAAGATACTAAAACTAAATTCAAAATGGCCCTGCAGAAAAAAAAAAATTGCTGAAACCAGCAGATTCTGTTTGCTAATATTTTTGAGTTTACTTTCGTAAAATGAAAATATTTACGTTTATTTTACAAAAGATTTTGTTATTTTCGCAGCAAATTTTTGTGATATCTAAGATGTGATATCTCTTCAGTCTCCTAGTTTCGTAAATAAAAAAATGTAATTGTAAAATATTTGTTATAAATGTAAATAATTCTTTAAATTTACAGTTAAATTTAAATTTAATTATTATATTGTCAATTCAAATTGTGAAATCAAAAAAAAAAAAAATTTTTTTTTTTTTGGACTTATAGTTGTACTTCATATGAGTATATCTACAAATGTCATTTTTAAACAGTCATCAAATTTGCTTATTATCTTAATGTATAGATATAGATTGCAATTAAAAAAAAATCTTTTTTTTTGTTTTGCTGATCTCAGCAGAATACATTTTTATTACACTCTGATAACAATCCATGCATAAAAATATGCAGAAAATGTCAAAATAATAAAATATTTTGTAAAATAAACGAAAATTTATTAATTTTATACATGGATTATAATAAGCAATTAGCTTTAATTTGTAATAAAATTTAACAAATTTTTTCTAGCTGTTTTTACAGAGAAAATTCGTTTTTTAGTCGAACGATTCGTATGTGGAACAAATTTCCCGCAGAAGTCTTTCCTGCTACTTACAATTTAAAAAAATTTAAATCAAATATCCACAAACACTACTCCCTCTTTCCTCCCTCCCATACCCTATTTTCATGATCAATTCAATTCAATACACTGCACGAGTAGGGGGCATCCCCTGAGTATTGGTTAAAATTAAAAAAAAAAAAAAACTAACAGATTTTGATAATATAATAATTTTTTATGCTTAGCTCTTTTTAAACAGGTTTTAATTCAAATAGCGGAAACTATTACACTAATTTCTATGGGTGTTTGCAAGTGAAACAGTAGTGTTGTCAATGCAAAGTAAAAACCTAATAATAAAGAATTTTATAGTAAAAGTTGTAACACGAAATTTTCAATTGAAATTGCGAACATTTTATATTAAATTCAGACATTGTAATTGGAAATGGAATTTTTAAATAAATTTAAGATTTTCCAATTCAAATTAAGAAATTTTCATATGGAATTGAAAATTTCTGTTTAGTATACGAAACATTTTTTATGAAATTCAGATTTTCCATTTACAACTGGGAAATTTTTAAACGAAAATAAGATTTTTTATTCTAAATTGAGAAAATTCTAAATGAAACTCAGAATTTCGATTTTTTATAGAGAAAATTCTGAATGAAATTAAGGCTATACAGAGAAAATTACAATTGAAATTGAGCTTTCCATATAAAATTGAGATTTGTCATTTAAAATTGAGAGTTTTCATTTAAAGTTGAGAAAATTTCTATATGATAATTCAAAATTCCAAATTATATTGAGAAAATATGAGATAATAAAACATTAGAACGTTATATCTCGGAATGACTGACCGATTTTTGAAAAACTTTTTCTGCGATTTAACATTTATTCCCTGGAGTATATGATTTTAAAATTTGTGTTACGTATAGAAAAGAAAAGACAATTAAGATTTTAAAATTTATTTTAAAGAAAAAAATTCAAAATGTTTAAGTGAAATATTTTTATAGGCGAATTTTTTTTTTTTTACATTAAAACCATGTTTTCATAATTTAATTTTTAATATTAATTTCACCATACTTTTTATCCACTAGTTTTTCCATTTCATATAGATATTTATAATTAAAATCAGAAACCTCAAGTTTATTTTGAATTTTCTCAATATAATTTGGAATTTTCTTAATTTTTTTTTTTTGTAACTTTCTCTATTTTAAAAGAAAAATCTCAATTTCATTTATAATATACCAATTTCAAATAGAAAGTCTCAACTTGAAATGAAATGTCTCAATTTCAATTGTGAATTTTTTTAATGTTAATTGGAAAATCTCAATTTCAATTAGAATTTTCTTAATATCAAATATAAAATCTCAATTCAATTTGAAATGTCTCAATTTTAAATAAAAATTTTCTATTTTATTTAGAATTTTCGCAATTACAATTACAATTTCAAATAGAACATCAAAAAAAGTTCTCAGTTTCAGTTGAAAATAATGTAGTAAATTTACATTTAGGAAATGTGCAACGAACGTAGGCCAATAAGGAGCTGCCTAAAGATAATTACACGGTGCTACAGTGAAAAAAAAAACTTGGAAAACGACCTAGCGTGGGTTATAGGTCTTGTTGAGTACATTACAAATTGTGTCAAAAAATTTCAGGAAACACCCTCAAATTCAGAAGTTATTATAAGAAAACCGTTTTCAGTGATGTTCTTCAACTTATCGACCTGTAACTCAGTCAGTTTTTGTCCGATTTAAGTTTTTTTTTTTAACGGGTTTGGAAAGAAAACTGATTACGCTTTAAAATGACGTGCATTTTTTGATACATTTGTAAGTTATAAGTATTGTTTTTGTTAAGACTATCTGCAAAAAAAAAAAAACCAAAATTATAAACCTTTTTGATTTTAGTAGCTTTTCATTGCTTATTTTAATATGAAAGCTTAAAAAACTTTTTACCAACGTATAAAGCAAATTTAGTTCTTAACAAAACATGGTTTTGATTTTTCAAATCGGATGAAAATTGTAAAAGTTATTGAAACTTTTCATTAACACCTGTTTTTAACTATACATGTTAACTTAGGTTAAGCTATTTGTAGAGTTTTTAATTTACGTTTGTAAGTCAAGTGGTTTACCAAAAGAAAAGTCTGCAATCCCAAAATTTTTATTTTAGAAAAAGTTTAGTAACTTTTGCAAACATAAACCGATTTTGACAAATGATATCTCGTTTTTTTCTATATAAAATTTTACTTAAAATACGGTGCAGAAAGTTAAAGGTTTTCATAGAAAAAAATTAAAATAACACTTGTTGAATTTGAAAAATTAGGAAAAAAAAAATAAAAAAAATGAGAAACTTTTGATAAACACTTTCCTAATTTCTTGGAATATATATTTTATGAATACATTTCATGAAAGCTTATTTCTTTGCCTTTCCAAAACTGTTTAAAATTTTGAAAATCGGTCAAAAAATGTGTGAGTTAGAGGTACTAAAGTGCTACGACCTACCCTAAAACAGTTTTTTGAAAATAACTCAAAATTTTGAGGGTGTTTTTAAAATTTTTGAAAACGGTTTTTGTATGTCCTCACCCAGGCCTAAAACCCCCATTAGGTCGGTTTTCAAGTTCTAACAAAAAGTGTTTTTTTGTAGCAGTGTGTTATTTATAGTCTGGACCTTTTTTCTACCACCGTTAAATTTGAACACTTACACTGTGAACATATCAGTAAGCTTAATTGCGTGTTTTTCATATTGAATTTTCACTAAGTATTAAACTATCTGTTCAAAAATAGTATCCTTGTAAATTAAAAATTATTTTTGTTCAGTTTCTATGTTTACTTTCCTTTGGAAATCTCTAAAACCGCTTATATATAATTGTAGCGTTTTAGTAAAAAAAACCCCTAAAACAACATTGTTAGAATCAACAGGCTTACATAGTTTTACATAAAAGTAAATGAATAAAAGAGTTGTAAAAAAACCAAGGATGCAGAACAAGAAAAAAAGTGCACTAATAAAGTTGGTAAATAATTTATTTATTTAACTGTGGCATCAGCATCAGCAACAGGAACAATACACAATTACTAACGTAAAAAACGAACGCGTTGTTAGATGAACACGGAATATTAACAAAACGAAAAATTCTAACAGAAATACTAACACACTAACACATACATATATACCAGAAAAGATAGAGAGAAAGAAAAGTGTGAGCAGATGTTCTTGTAAAATTTAGTACTTTTTACGAGTATACTAAATTAAAAACTTTGTTACTGTTAAAAAAAATTTACTTTTGTTGCAACTTTTATGATACAACATGAGGTTGCCACATCAATTTTATGTTCGCTATTAAAAAAAAACAAAGTTTTCCATAGGACATCACAGCGTGTGAGTGTTATGTATTCTATACATGTAGTTAATATCAAGTATACACACAGAAAAAAATGTTGCCATTTGCCAACTAAAAGTCGGTGGCTACAACTGCAATCGGTTGGTACAACTGAATATCGGGTTTCACAACTAACTTTGGTTAATACATCTGAAGTTCAGTGGCAATACCCAAAATGTTTAGAATTCACATTTGAATAAGGTTGTACTTACCGAATTTATTGGTTGTAGCCACCACAGTACAATTTTCAATTCGGTTGTCACTTTATTTTTCTGTGTATACGCTTTGTACACAGGTATAATAAAACTTGGGTGAGTCATAAATTTCCAATAGAAAATGATAATTGCATTATCATGCTAACATAAGCAATCTTCTTGTATTGGTGCTTTAAAATCAATTATTATTTTCTATGTGGACTGTATAGTAATATCATCTTAAACCGAACAAATGAAGCCTAAAATCTAAACTTGTGACAAATTAAGACTAAAGACGAAAAACAAAGTCATTATCAATTAATTCTGTAATTAATTCAATCAATATATTGATCAATATAGCAAACCAAGAAATTAAAGTGAAAATATTAATGTTTACAATTTTATTTTAAATTAATCACAGAAATAGTCGATCATAACCTTGTTATTCAATAAAATTTTTAATTGATAAAAATATAAAAAATATTTGATTGTGTTTATAAGTAGCCATCTGGCAACCCTATATAAATCGTGTGTTTTGTGGTTGTTTTTTTTATGATTTATTTTTTAATTTATTTTACTCGTTTCGTTAATTTTTTTAATTAAACCAAACTTGTTTGGCTGTAAATTTGTTTGTTGTTGTATTTGTTAATTAATAATATAATTAATCAATCAATGTCAAACAAGTAAAATAAAAATAAATACCACGTTTAAATTAAAATGCTAAAAATTTTTATCATTTTAATATAAAAACTTTTTAAGTACGAAAAAAGTATCTGTTTCTACGGCACCTCTTTATATTCCGTTTCGTGTCTGTCAATATACAAAATTTCTTTTTATAAAGTATATTTTTCCTATTTTTAAGTGTTTTGTGCAATACTAAACGTTTTAGTGATGATATGTTAAAGTGTTGAAAAAAAATTATTTGCCGTTCTTCACTTTGGTGTCTTTTTATTGCATTTTTGGTCACAAATGTTCATATTGTCGTTACGGTTTATGCATTTCCTTATCCTTTTTATGTACATATGTGGGTGTGTAAAGGAAGTGGCAAATGGAAGTTTTGTTCAAGTTGAACTTTACAAGTAGAAACGGTTCGAAATAAAGTTTTGTTGTTAGTAAAAGTAAATTTTCTTATACCTCAGCTAATTTATGTAAAATTTTATTCAAACTAGATTTTATTTAGAATTTCTTAATCAAGACTTTTATATGCTGCAAAGTAACTAATCAGGGTTAAAAACCCTTCTTATTCCCTTGAAATTTAATTTTAATATTTATCCTTTAACCCTTTAACCCTTTAACCCTTTAACCGGTAAACCCGCCTCCATGCGGGGTATTTCAAATTGGCCATAAATGCTCCAAATGAGTGTTTTATAATAAGAAACTAAGCTATTTCCATAGAAACAAAATTTACAAAATATTTTATGAAATAATTTGTTATGTTCATGACATGGTTTGGAAGCGAGAAGCGTTAAAGTTAGAATTTCGTAAAATTTCAATAAATAAATATTTTGAAATAAACACAATTTTCAAACATCTTGAAAACATATGTATGTTTACTGGATACCGTTGATACTTAATACAAAGTATGATTGATTAATTGACTTTTTCAAAAAAGCTCTGATTTTGGTCCAAGGACATACATGATTCTAATAGTATGCCTGTTAAATTATGTTTTTTCGACATTTAATTGTGCAATGAAAATAATTTAAGTTCGAGCCCATACTCCATATTTCTTTATTAGGATATTGTCCTAATAAATAATCTATAGAGTTTTGTTTTCAAATTTATTAATTGACCATTTTCATGAATGTGTTGATAGATCTATTTTGGAAATTTTCTATTTTCTCATCATCAGAATACGTTTGAAAGAAGTGACAATCCCATGCAAAACATCAAACATTCATATAAACTAGTTTTCTCACTAATTGAGAATTAATATATGAGCTCGAAGTTAAAGATTATCACCATTGATCAAAAATAAATTGAAAACTTGTTTGTTATGTGTACCCTCTACCTTTGGTAGATATACATGGCACTCTTTTTTGTTATTTTCTCCTTTTTATTTTCACACTTGTTTTATTTTGTTTAAAAACAAGACGTAAAGGGGAGTAAATAAGACCGTACTTTGTCTTTTAAACAAGTTTGATCAAAACATTCATGAAAGTGGCCAATTAATAAATTTGTTAGGACAATATCCTAATAAAGAAATATAAAGTATGACCTCGCACTTGAATAATTTTCAGTTTCATTGCATCGTCTTAACTTTAAAACGTATGGACGGATTTTTATGAAATTTGCAAAAAAAAAAAATTATTTAAGTAGTATTGGCAAAGCCTTTAAAATTAATTAATATATGTTGAAGTTTAGCTGCGTTTTCGCTTAATCTATCTTGGTAAGAGGAATAATTTATGCCTAAACGCATTGATTTTTATGGATTAGTTTTTAAGATTCGCTCTAAACATATTTTGGTCCATATCGCCTAAAATAGGCAACGAAACAACATTTGGTAGAAGAACATATTGTGTGTTTTCGTGCCGAACACGTTATATAAATTTCATTGCAAAAAAGCTGGCTTGAGGGTTAAATTTGTACTTAAAAGCTTTAAGTTACATCCGAAAATTCAGGTTGCTGCATCTAAACCATATGATTGGTTTTAAATATAATTAAAAGTACGAATCTGCTTTGTGGGTGTATAAAAGCATAATTTACAACGTAACTGTAATACCTTATCATTCATGACTGTTTAAACATAAATCCCTTGTTCCTTTAAATATAAAAAAGTTCCCCTAGCACAATTATTTTTGAAAGTTTGCAATTATTCAAATATAAACTTCTCAAATAACGATACACATATACAGTAATTATTTTTGGGAATTGCTTTTTTTAAAAATTATTTTGCAGTAAGTAAAAGTATATATGGGTCTTTCTATAACAACTGACCCGCATTAGTAAAAAGTATTGCTCCAAACTTACATTATTAATTCTCTTATTTGATCCGAATAAAATATGCAGCAAATTTCAACATTTTCCCAAAAAGTGGCATGGTTAAATAAAGGGTCCGCCAAATACCTTTTTTTTTTTTGAACTCTTGAACCAATTGGACTTTGTATGGCGTCATACCAAGGTCTTTATGCAAAATTCGTCTCAATGATGTCTCCGAAATGTTCAATTGTTGAGAATGACGGTGAATTGATGTTGATGGCGCTTCACGCACACTTTCTGCCACAGCAGCAATATTCTCGGGTGTACGCACTGTTTTTGGATTTTCACGCTTTGGTTTATCGATGAGGATGCCAGTTTATTTTACTTTTTTCACAAGATAACGAACATACGGACCATATTCTTTCAACGGAAGGATAAAACTAATTATCTGTCAAATCAGACATGAGCTAAGTGTTACCATTCACGAAATAAGTACTAGTTGAAAAAAAAACGTTAGATGGCGGACCCTTTATTGATCAATTAACAAAATTCTAGAAATGTGATTTCGTTTACAGACAAATAAAAAAAAAAAATAAAAATTTAAAAAAAAAAATACAATACTAGTTTCGAATATTTAGTGTAATGGATAACTCAGTTTACTTAAATATTGGCCAACACTTTTATTCATTTCTAAAAATAGTTTGGATTGTTCGATTTCTATCTTTATAGAACAGTTTCCGCGTGTTATGGATTATAATTATTGTTGAATATTGGGTTTAAAAAATATACAATATTCGTTTTAAAATTCAAATATCTCTTCTAGTGCCCATGTACGTATACTTATTATATTAACATTATTATTCATAATACGTATAGTGGTTTTTTAGAACAAATATTCGCATGTTTTTGATATACAACTCTTATATATTTGGCGTTTCATCTCAAGTGACTCAACTTTTGAAACCGATGTCTTCCGATCGGGATCAATTTTGCACCCAACGTTAGTTACTATTGGATAGTACGTTAGGACACAGTTTTTTCAACAAGATCGGTTCAAGAAGTCTCTGCGTTATAGGTGGTCATAATTTGAACATTTTGGTTCCAACCCAACATTGTTGTTTTTTTCTCATCCATGTACACTTATTAACCTATTGGTCTTGGCAAAATTTGTCCTAAATAGTTTAGATAAGATATTTCTTTACTCCTTGACTATTTTTTTTTCAAAATCAAAAACTTTTTGACTTTTTTTTTTTCAAAATATGTCTATTTTTTGCTCAAAAGAAAGCTTAGGTCTTTTCCTTTAAGAGATTTTTGGTCGCTTAGTGGGATGAGAGTGGGATATCTATCAAAACAAATGTTTCAAAATTTAGGTCACTTGAGATGAATCGCCCCATATATATAAGTATATATGTAAAACACATTTGTGTAATAACTTTCCCTTTTAATTTGATATATCCCAGATAGATTTTATTTTAAAAGTATAAAAATTTTATTAAATCTTTTATTAAATGCTTTCACGTGCAATTAAAAAAATAGTTTATTAGAAAAGAACTGAAAGGAAAATATTATTTTTGTTTAAAGAGCAGTTTTTTGCTGGGATTCTCATATTTATGCTAAGGCAATTTTTGTGATTACTTTTTAATAACATATACAATTAAAAGAGAAATCAAATAACTTCGATATATCGTCAGCAGAAATGCAAACACTTGAAACTAAACTTGTTTGAGAATTGAGTTTTTTCAAAGTTTATTTGCTTATATTTTGCTAAACTGCATAATTGAAATTTATTTCAAATTACTTCCGTATATCGTTACACAGAAAAAAAAAAAAATTGCGCCAAGTAAACATTTTGTTGAATAAAAAAAAATAATCAATTACTTTTTTAATTGATTCAATTAAAAAGTAATCAATATTTTTGTTTATTTAAAGTAATCAATATTATTTAAAATATTGATTACTTTTTAATTGAGTCAATTAAAAAAGTAATTGAGTCAATTAAAAAGTAATTGATTATGTTTTTTTTTATTCAACAAAATGTTTACTTGGTGCAATTTAAGAAATATTTTTTTGTGTGTACCAAAAAGCTAAAGTTTAATAAATACTTTAAATTTTTTAAGTTTTTAATGAAAAATTGTTATTTTGATTAAAAAAATAATTCAATATTAAAATTATTATTTAATAATGTGTAGTATCAATTAAATTAATTTAAAACTAGTCTTATAATAATCCATGCCTAAAAATACGAAATTATAGTCAAAACAACACAAACTTTTGTAAAATGAACAAATTTTCGTTTATATTACAAAAGTTTTTGTTATTTTGACATTTTTTTCGTATTTTAATGCATACATTATTGTCAATGTATATGGTTGTTGCATTATTTATATTATATTACATAGATTTCAAAATGATGAAAAATTTTACAACAAATGTTAATTAAAAATTAATGGTTAATTCCAATGTATTTTCATGTTTACCAAAGCAATCTTCAGACTTCTTGTTTTTAGTTTTTTTCGCAATAAATTCAAATTCTAATTAATTTAATAAAACAGTTTATAAATTTTAATTAAAGTTTTAATCAATGTCATTAATAATGTAATTGAAATGTCTTCAAAAACATTTGGTTGACATCCAACAATTTTGATAAAATTTGAATTCATGATGGAGTACGCAAAATTAATAATCTTAACCGCTCTTGTAATGTCCCAATGGCTCGCTTTGGAGTTATAAAATGAATAGAACATTACCACTTTTTGAATTTCGTATGACTATATATTGCATAAACCTACACAAGGGATGCTTTATGGTAAAGTAAAGAATATTTTTTATGTTTATTTAAAGGACTTTATCATATTTGCTAATATACTGTACAAAGTTGTATGTAATTTTAATTAAAAAAAAATAATTGTATTTTTCAGGGAAAATATATCCGAAAACCCCCTCTTATAATTTTGCTTCGTATAAAAATAAACATGTAGGGGTATAATATTTTTAATTGAAACAAAATCTTTAAAAATCGATTTTATTTTAATTTAGTTACTTTCAACGCGACTGCTTTAAGTATCTCAAAATTAAAATTAATTCACACATTAATCCATGTATAAACATACGAAATTAATGTCAAAACAACAAAAACTTTTGTAAAATGTACAAATTTCTGTTTTTTTACCAAAGTTTTTGACATTTAAAATTAAATTTTTCGTATTTTTATGCCTGGATTATAAGTAGTAAAGAAACCATTCATACAATTTTATTTTAAAATTTCGTCTATATCCCTAATTATATTTATGTAAGAAATATTTAATTATAACATTTTAATATTCAGCAAAATTAAAAATTCCCCTTAAACATTAAAATCAACATGTTTTACACAGGGACACATTTAAATAAAAAATAATGCTCACATTTTTAACTTATAACATTTTAATAAAAATAAATACATTTTCTGAATTAGTTTAAAAATATTGTGCTCATTTACAAGAAGAACAAAATGTTGGAACAACTTTTCAGTTATATAGGAATTATCAAACTGACGCAGTTTTGTTTCATCCAAGGACGCGTTCGTGATTAGTTTATGTGTCAATTTATCAAAGTATTTGAAATTGTTAAATGGTTTTTTATAAGAAAATCTTGCTTTTTCAAAATGTTTGACGTGACCGGGAATCGAACCAGCAACCCTCTAAAGGGTGATTTTGCAAGAGTATTTTGGATTGTCTAGCTTTTTTAAAATTTGTCTTAAACTAACTAAACTGGGAAAAAAATCAAAACAAATCCATTTTTTTTTATAAAAATGGGCGTAGTAGGTGGGGTCAAACTTAATAAATCTAAGCTTTATATATATATATATATATATATATTATCTTTATCTAAAATTCAGGACTTTGTTTAATTTTATGAAACAATAGCAGAAAAAAGCGATTTATCTTAAAACCTATCAATATTATTTAAATTTGAAAATGAACGTTAATCTCATTCTCTATCCATTTAAAGATTAAGATAGATGCTTTTTTCTGTTTAAGAACTGTTTTTCTGAATGTTTCAGCGTTCTTAATTCAGTACTTGTTCTGAAAAATAAGTACCCTAACTATTTGTTTCCATAAACCTAAAATTCCACTTCCACCTCACAATGTTCCACATCACCACCCTTGCATTGTTTGAAAACATCACTAACAAATCCATCTAGTGATTATTATAAGAAATTAGACCACCAACAGCGCTTTGAAATGCACCAATCAAACGATTAACTATTTCATTACGGACTTATTGTTTTGGATATTTTTGACTTTTGACCGATTCTAGTTAGGATCTTAAAATTATAAAGAAAAAGCTACAACTATATACACCCTCCTGCTCTTCAAAAAACGGTCCGAAAATCGAATTTTCAGCCCAATTTTACCACTAAAACATTAGAATAACCAAAATGCTTTGATTTATTTCGTTCTGGTCATTAGATAAAGCTACGTGCCAAATGTCAAGATTGTACCTTTGCTAGATTAGGATATTAAAAAAATTTTGATATTGCAATAAAGCTTTATATTTATGTTTAAATATGTTAATTAGGATATTGGTAATTGAAAAAAAAATTATTATCTTAATAAACTGTTAGTCAGGGCAATATAGTGAAGGGCGTTGGTGTATCTCGTAAACCAAGAAAGCTAGAATCTTGAACTTTTACATATTCACTAGTATATGAAGTCCGAAAAGTCGGGAGTGAAAGTGTTAAGGGAATGTTTCCCAAACTTGACCTTTCGTTTTTTTTTCGTGTCGTTGCACAAATACGTCAAAAATGTCAACGTAAAAAAAACGCAACATAAAGTTCAAATTTTCGTTAATGTAAAAAGTGAATACCACACAAGTTTTATAAAATTTTCCAAGTTGGGTTTTTGCAAACGGTATGAATTTTATTCACAATCTTAATACAATTAATTGACTCCATAAAAAATAATAAATAAGAAATAAATTTTAAAAATTACATTTTTAAAATGTTCGCTAAGGTACAACACCTTGTTTATTTGCTAAAATGGACCGTTGATATTTTTATTTCTTAACAAAATCAAGATTTTAAAATGAAAACTATACTGAAAATTTTAAAAACTTTACTTTTTACTTGAAACTTTACAAAAAATATTAAGAAATGAAGCCTAATTTCAAAATTGTAAACAATACTTTTCAAATTAAGAGAATTTAAGAAAAAATTCTGATAGTTTATTAATTTTTGAAAAATGTTTACAACGCTTATATCGAAGTTCGCTTATAACGAACTTAAATGTCCGGTAACTGCGAGTTCGTTATAACCGTACTCCACTGTACTTTAAAATAGATTTGTTTTTTGAATTTAGGTCCACTTAACCATCTTTAGTCTAAAAAATGTATTTTTATATGCTAAGTGTGTGATTTCTTTTGCAAATTTAATACACAAATGGGGTAGTACTAAACGTATGAGTGATGCATTTAAATACTAATTTAATACCAAAGCATATCACTCATACACCTAGTAACCGACCACCACCAATTGTTGGGTTAATATAGTGAAATAAGAAATCATTTCAGAAGCCACAAATTTTTTAAATTATTTACAAATATGAGCTCTATTCAACTTTTGAAGAGTTGGACATTTATAGGAAATTTTATTGAAATCGAAGATTTAGAATTCGTTATAACTTTTATGTGTTTAAATCAATATTAATTTTAAATTTTAAATTTATTTTAATGGCCTTATGATACCAATATTAAACTAAATTATTGTGTACCGGTGTGTCACCAAGATTTCCTTTTATTAAAAATATATTCTTGTTGGCCTGAGGGCCATAAATATTAATATGTTTTTTGCAAAGGTACGGGCATGGTAAATATTTTTCAATATCCTTTATTAATATATACATACGTAAATACTATCTCATACATATTCCGGTTAGCAGATCATGTAAAAGCATTAAAAATTATATATATACATGAGTGTTAGAGTAGCTCGTTTTAATTTGTTCTTCAGAAAGAAATTTAATTGTGCGAAAATTACTAAATCCACAAAAGATAAAATACACTCAAAATAGTTTGTAGTTTAAATTAACTGCAAATGTAGTTTAACACAAATGATAAATTACTTAAAATCAGGTCTAAGTATTCATTTTGTGGGCGTTGTGGTGTAATGGTTAGCGCGTTGGACTGTTACACAGATGGTCCCGGGTTCGATTCCCAGTGACGACAACATCAATTTAGAAAAATAATATGTATGAATTTTCTATCACTTATATATATCGCTGCGCCCACCTTCGGTGTTCCCATAGCACTTAACCCCACCGAAGTAAAATAATGAATCAGGGCTATGAAACAAAATGCTTCAATGAATTCGCCAACTCTTCACCAGGCGGCGAGCATCAACTGTTCTAAGACTTATCATCTCGCGCAATTACAGTGTTGCCATGTTTGAAGCCCTTCATCGTTCACCACCTTTCATCTCTCCACTATCCCCTTTCCAAAGAAAGCAACACATTAATAAATAGGAAGAATTCCTGAATGTTGCTTCTCTTTAAAAAAAAAAAAATCAAATGTTTTATACAAATTTTGAATAACATTTAGTTCTCTATTTCTGGCAGCATCTAGGAGGTTTCGTTCATCTTGATAGCCTGTCCACTCCTGGATATTTTTCAGCCAAGAAAGTTCTCTTCTGCCTCTTGCTCGTCTTCCTTCAATTTTTCCTTGGAGGATTTTTTGAATAAATTTATATTTATTATTTCTCATTACGTGCCCCAAATACGCTATTTTCTATTTTTGACAGTTCTTATCAGTTGTCGGCCAAGGTTCATTCTCCTTAAAACTTCATCATTTGTAACGCGGTCAGTCCATGGTATCTTCAATATGCGACGATAGATCCACATTTCAAAAGCTTCTAATCGTTTCTCATCTGTCGATTTGATTGTCCATACTTCATTCGCATATAATAAAACGGACCACACATAGCATTTGATGAATCTAGACTTTGTTGTGAGACTAATATCATGACTTTTAAGCACCTTATTGTATTTGTAGTAAGCGTCTCTCGCCATCTCTATACGACATCTTATTTCTTTGATGCATCCCATTGGTCATTCAACAAAACTCCAAGATATTTAAAAGTCTTTACTCGTTCTATTTCTAAGTTTCCTATTTTAAGCGTTGTATTGTCGTGAGAGTTTTTCCTGCTGATAACCATGTATTTTGTTTTCTTAATGTTGATTTTTAGACCATATGATTCACTTATTCTTGCGAGTTTGTTTATGAGCTTCTGTAGACCAGATATGCTGCTTGTCAGTAACGTAGTGTCGTCAGCATATCGTATGTTATTGATAAACATTCCGTTTATTTGTATTCCTATTCGTTCTCCTTCAACTGTTTCTTTGAATATTTTCTCCGAATAAATGTTAAATAACAAGGGCGATAGTATACACCCCTGTCTGACTCCTTTCGATATTGCAATTTCATCACTAAATTCGCCATTTACGTCAATTCGAGCTAGCTGGTTCCAGTATAGATTTTTATACATCTTATTTCCTTTTCGTCTATTCCAATGGATGTTAAAATGTCCATCAGTTTCTCATGTTTAACTGTATCAAAGGCTTTCTCATAGTCTATAAAGCAGAGGAAAATATCTTTTCGGACGTCTCGCAGTTTTGAATGAGTATCTGAACACTAAGAAGTGCTTCTCTAGTACCCATTCCTTCTTTGAAACCAAATTGTGATTCTCCCATTGCGGCTTCACATTTTGAATATATTCTCTTGTGTATTATTCTAAGAAATATTTTAAGAGCATGACACATTATGCTGATCAGCCGATAATCATTGCATTTCTTTGCATTATTTTTCTTCGGTATAGTAATGACAGTTGATTTAAGCCATTCGTTTGGGTAGAGGCCTGTATTATAAATGTGATTAAAAAAGCTTTACAAGCAGTATCGTATTCTCACCGTCTATTAGCTTCAGAACTTCGGAGGGAATTTTATCTGGCCCGGTTGCCTTTTTATCCTTTAGTGAGTTGATTGCGTATTCCACTTCACATCTAGTGATTGGTGTTCCAGTCATTGGGAGCTCTATATTACAGTCATAAGTCGACCTTTCTTCGTCAGTAAATAATTCGGCTACATAGTCTCTCCAAATACGTTTTTTTTTTGTCATCTCGAACACAGCTTCGTTATTATCATCGTACAAAACTGCTGGAGACGTCCTTCTATATACTCCGGCAGCTTCTTTCAGTTTTTTATGGAGATTTCTTGGCATTGACGATTAAGTACTGCGTTTTTTGCAGCTCGGGTTGCAGCTCGGATCTCTTTGTTTATTTCCCAGTACATTTCATAATTTACGTTTCTGTGCTTGCTTCGTTCTATTCGAAGTTCTCGAATTTCATCAGTCATCCATTCTTCTTCCCTCTTTGTTTGCAGTACCCTAGGGTGTCCTTCGTGGTCGTGCTTATAATATTCTTAACATTGTTCCACACATTTTCTACATCATCTTTATCAACTTCTAAAGTTTATTGTTTATACGTTCCTTGACATCTTTTTAATAGATGGATTATTAAGTTTACCAAGGTCAATTTTTGGTATTCGATTCAGCTTTCGAAGTTATATAAAAGTTTATATAAATAAAAATAATAAATGAAATTAAAAAAAAAATCGGTAAATGGTAGTAAATAATTTTGAACAAGTTTATAAAAAGTTTAAATAAGTATTTATTTTTTATTTATTTATATATTAATAATCATATCATATTCTAAGTGTAAATAAAAATTTTAGTTTTAAACGAAAAGTATAATATGTCTACACCACAATGTTTAAATTTAGTTTTGTAAAAGTTTTTTTTTTTTAAATTCTGTTTAATCCCTCTTAGTTTGAGAAGAGTTCAGTTTTGAATTATTGAATTATATTTTAAGCACAAAATCAAAACCTTTTTTTAAATCAAATCGTAAATTAAAAACCCGAGCCACTCTAGTGTATATGTAAATTTGTATACTTTCAATAAGGTCAGGAAGTCATGAAAAGCATAAAAACGTATGTTATTAAAAAGGAAGTGATAATAAATATTTTTTTTTTTTATAAATTACTTTATCTTTATTTTCATTTATTGAAAATAAATTGGTTTAAGGAAACTGTAATATTGTTGTTACATATTGAAAAAAATTATGTGATTTTTATTTGTGCCACATTTTATAAAAATGTACCATAAAGTATTAAACGGCTTTTATTAAGTGAAATTTAATATTTGATTTGTCAAAAGTCTCTATCTAAAAATTATGTGATGTAAAATTTTTGACAGAGAATTTACATTTTTGTGATTTGTTACTGAATTTACCCAAAAGCCCATATTATGTGACTTGTTGAAATTAAAAGATTATACAAAATTCATTCGAATTGACACGTTTTCGATTTTTTCTAAAACTAATAAGTATTATTTTTCCAACGAGATATTTTAAACTCCGTGTGACATGTCACGGAACTAAACCAAAAGAACATGTTATGTGATGTGTTTATTTAAAGAGATTGTGTAAAATTTAATCGAATTTATTGGGTTTTGTGGCGCTGTGTTATCCGCAACATTTTTATGTATAAAGGAAAAGGTACTAGCATAATTTCTTATAGGGTTTTTTGAATCGCTCGTATTAGAATTCTTTTTTGAATTTGTCATTAAAATATAACTATTTTCCTATTTCAATTAAATTAAATATATTTTTCTTTAAACATTTTGTTACTCCAGAGACACAATGCTAATGGCATTATTCAATACTCAAATAACAAATTGTATAAAGGTTTCCATATCTCTATAAAACAATATTTAAAATTAAAAAGTTTTTCTTTTATTCAATAAACTTCGATGCAAAAAACAGAATACACTATTACAATATACGTAGGTTCAAATGTACATATTTATTCCTGTTAAAAAGTTGAATTTGAAATTGATCCCTGTATCAATGTTAACTTTTGTATTATTGAATATTTTCTTTTACCATTCACATACAGTTTTTAAGTAAATTGATATTACTTATTCACTTAAGTTTTACCGACAAACTAACATAACAAAAATATAATGCTGGAAAAGTAGATAGATAGTTTTTTTAGTAAATTGAAAGTGAAACGAGCATACAAGAAGAGAATGTGATTGAACATAATTGGCGATACGAAATTATCATATTATGATCCTAATTGTCATATATATGATTCAGGCTGATCATATTATTATTACCGAGTAGGATTTTATCATCATTTATGATAAGTACTATCATAATATGATTACTATGACAATATTATGATTGTTAGGCATTAGAATCATAACATGATGCTCTTAAATTATCATAATATGATGCTCTTTTTTTGTATAAGAATTATAGCTGAGAACAAATAAATCCAAACCCTTTTAAATATGTGTAGTAAATCGTTAGAGAGATCTATAAAATATCTTTAATTTGATGTGAAAAAATCGCTAAAAAATAGAATGGGTCTTTGTTAGTTTTTTGTTTGTATATACATCGAGATTATTTTAATGTTATTTTAATTTATAACGAGCTTCCAAATTCAGCATATTTACAAAAATAAAGCAAATCAAACATATTAGCTAGGTTGATACTAGTATCTCGATCTGGCTAAAGATCTCACCAGAACCCGAAGTTTTAGAAAAGTTAGAGCCTCCATAATAGGTAGAACTTGAACAAAAAACCTATTTATCATCAATTTTGCTCCATTCTTGTCTTCTTAGTAATCAAGCACGTGGTTAGGGTCTTTTCCTAACAAGCATCATGACGTTTCTAAACTTTGAAGACCAAAAATGTTCTATTTATATAAAGTTTAGTTTTGACTTTAACTTTAACTGTGGGTGTTGTGGTGTAATGGTTAGCGCGTTATAATGTTACACAGATGGTCCCGAGTTCGATTCCCGGTGACGACAACATCAATTTAGAAAAATAATATGTATGAGTTTTCTATCACTTTTATGTATCGCTGCGACCACCTTCGGTGTTCCCATATCACTTAACCCCACCGAAGTAAAAATAATTAATCAGGCCTATGAAACAAAAAGCTTCAATAAATTCGCCAACTCTACATCAGGTGGCGACCAACAACTGTTCTAAGACTTATATACTCGCGCAATTACAGTGTTGCCATGTTTGAAGCCCTTCATCTTTCACCACCTTTCATCTCTCCACTATCCAGTTTCCAAAGAAAGCAACACATTAATTAATAGGAAGAATTTCCTGAGTGTTGCTTCTCTTAAAAAAAAAAAAATAAATAAAAGTAATATTTTTTACAGTTTGTTAGTTTTTTGTTTTTATATACATCGAGACCCCACCCCCAGATTTGAACAATAAAGAATTATGTTTGTTTTTTAATTTGGTACCCTTTATAATATATCCAAATTTAATAAAAATCTGAAAGTTGTTCTTCTGTAAATTTCCTAGTGGGCCTTTTTTTGGAAGCATTAATCCTATATCGATCAAGTTACATAAAATAATAATTTGTATCAAGTGGAAATTTTTTATTGAGCTTTGCAATTTTGGAGTCATAATTTGAATTAAGTTTTTAAGTATTTTTTCCCCCATTCCACTAAGGGTTAACGATTTTTTGAATAACAGTAAGGATTTTTATAGCTTTATCAAGCTTAAATGATATTTTTCCGATAATTAGGCAAACTTTGATAAAACATTAACATTTCTTTCAACTTTTGAAATATAAAAAATTTTTATAAAATGTGCTGGAATTTTTTAAAATTATTGTTCTTTAATAACAACAATTATAGTATAAAAAAAAAAACAGGTTTTTGCATTTTTATAAGATTTGGGAGTCATTTTTAATTTCGGCTAAAGTGGGTTAATGATATCCGATGAAGTCAGAATTCCATATTTGAATAATTTTAACTACCTATAGTAAATGAAAGTTTTATTGATTATTCTTCAAAATTTATTATTCTTCAAAATTTAATATTCTTCATAATTTTATTTTTCAAAATTTCGAATTTTGCTAAATTTTAGTTAAGGTTCCATTTTTAGCCGAAATTGTACATAGCTTCACGGTTTTCAAAAAAAATCAAATTCTTTCATTTGGAACCATTTGCAATAAAACTGGGGGTATTAAGAATGAAACTTGACAAATCGTTATGCATATATGAACATATATGATCATATACAATCATGTTCACTCAAACTTCCCAACATATATATTGGACCAATTATGTAAAAACACTTGTGTGATAATTTATGGTCTTGCGTATTATCATATATGGTAATCGCAGATCATATATGTATTTTCTCATATGTGCCCAGATATGTTTGGATCTTAAACTTGAGGATATATGGCTGCATATGATCATATATGAGAATATATTACCATATAAAATCTACTCTAATCATATTAGATCATATATGGTATAGCTGATCTTATATGCCATAATACAGTTATATATGTTACCATATATTATACAACATTTTAGATACTAATTGTTCGGATCCAAAATATAAGGCTATATGGACTTGTTTGCTCATATATAAATCATGTATATGTATATATGAACAAATATCATATACCCTCAAATTTCGGATTTTGGTGTTGTACCAAGCATTTTTATGAAAAAATTTGTTTTTATTTTTAAGTTCGTTGTAAAAATTTCAAATACTTTTCGATCTTAGTACGTTAACCCACATATTTTGTACTTTATATTATATCCCCAGATAATCCTTTTGTTAGTGAATGAAGTTTATTTGTTTGAGTATGGTAGAGTAACTATCATTTCATGATATATAAAGTTGAATAATGCGTAAAAAATTTGATTCTTAAAAGGTTTTCTGTGAGACTTAAATGTATTCTAACGACATTATGTCAATTTGGTTTTGAGCTGATGTGCAATGCTACTTTGAAGCAAAATAGTAAAAAAAAATATATATAAAGTGGAAAGTTAAATTAAACCTTTTTTTTAAAGATTTTGTTTTGTTTGGTAATTATAAGTGACATACATTTTTTTAATAATGTGATTTATAATATGATATAAAAACAAATGAAAATCTTTCAATAAAAATCTAACAATTTAGAACTAATGCTATTAAACTTGAATAATGTTGCTCAAAATTGTTTTCGGAATATTATATAAATATTAGAATTTTAAGTTGTGTACAACATTTGCTTTCTACGCTCCTGTTTATTAAACATTTCCTTATATACAATCCATTATAATTTATAATCATGAACTTTATTCTAACTTTTGACATTTTTATCGTACCCATTTATTAAAGTTTCATATCATATTCTTTTTACTCTTTAATAATCCCGGACACAAGTATTCATGTTAGGAAACAGTTTCAAAGTTGTTTCCCACTCTATTAAAAACAACCAAGTGCTATAAGAACTTTATACTAGGACAACTTAGGCTAAAGGATACCCTAAATTAATATAAATTTGGAAAATTATATGAAATTTCATTCGGAATATAATTTTTAATCGGCGCTACGAAATAACCCCCAATTAAATAACCCCCAACGGCCAAAAATGAAATAACACCCAAAAAAATTGTGTAAAATTGTTTGGGGGTTTTTTCATTTTTTTGGGGATTATTTCATCTTACGGTTTGGAGATTATTTCATTATGAAGCAACCCCCAATGAAATAAAGCCCAAAATTTAAATTCTTTGGAGGTTATTTCATATGCAATTATTTTGGGGGTTATTTCATATTTTTTGGAGGATATTTCATTTTGCTAAAAGTGAAATTTTTTTAATATTTGTTAGTTTTTCTGCGTGGCGGCCTGCGGCCGCTCTTAGGGGTTTTCTCCTCCATTAGACGCGGCAGGTGGCTTCGCTGAATAAAGTTTCCCTGCGCGCGTCACACTAGGGAAGATAATGAGACGCGCGCAGGAAAACTGTATTCAGCGAAGCCACCTGCCGCGTCCTATGGAGGAGAAAACCCCCAAGATCGGCCGCAGGCCGCCACGCAGAAAAACTGAACAGTGTAACAAAAGAATCAAAAATATGAAAACAAAAAATAAAAAAAATTTGGGACATATTTCATTTCTTTGGAGCTTATTTCATTGGGGGTTATTTCATTTCTTCCTTTGGGAGTTATTTCATTACGAAACAACCCCCAAATTTTGGGTGTTATTTCATTTTCACCTTTGGGGAATATTTCATTTCTTTTGGGTATTATTTCATTTTTTTTTGTTGGGACTTATTTCATTTTTTTTGGGATTTATTTCATTGGGGGTTATTTCATTTTGTCGTTTGGGTGTTATTTCATTGGGGTTTATTTCGTATCGCCATTTTAATCACGAGAATAAGCTTAACAATTGATTAAGTTACTCAAATATCCTTTAAGTTTATTCTCACCCGCACGACAACATTTTTCAGGCATTTTAAGTCCTTTGCTTAATAAATTTTTTAACAAAAATTTAGCTTCTGAATTTTGTCGCTCATCTAGAGTATCAAGTGATAAAAGACAAATATTTTATTAGTAGCAAATCGTTAAACTTAGTTATGACACTCTTTACTATTATACTGTGATCTGGTTTAAAACAAAGACCATCAAGATGTCAATTGAAAAAACTACTAAGCAAGTAAAAAAGAAAAATTTGTTAAGGGTCATTTACGATTTAAGTGATAAAAACACTTTAGTTATAGTTAGTGCATATAAACGAGGGTTAATTAATAATTCAATGAAATATTAACAATACATAGGAGAATGTTTTGTACCTTAAAATGTCTTAAAAAAATCAAGTCGCTAACGCTTTCGTAAATGCTAACAAAAAGCGAAAAAAGCAAATTGAGGTAATTTTTGGAGATAAATAAATTATCTTAAATAATATTATTTTTATAATATTTGAACTGCGAACTTTTAAAATTTTGTAACATCTTTGCTGCACACAGAGAAATAAAGTGCCAACCGAATTGAAAAGTGTATTTTAATGGTAACAACTTATTACTTCAGTTAGTACAACGATATTTACATTAGATTTCTGAATATTTTGGGTGTTGCAACTGAAATTAAGTTGAATTAACCGAAGTTTGTTGTGAAAACTGACGTTCAACTGTACCAAACGTCTGATATTAGTAATAACCAAATTTGAGTCGCAGTAACCGAATTTCTGTTGGCAAATAGCTAAATCTTTCTCTGTGTGTGGAACCTTTAAACATTTAAATATTTTCGGAAAACCCTTTCTTTCACTCTCTTCGTTCTCTGTCATATAATATTTAAGTTCATTATCAATTGACCCACATAAATGGATCGTATAAATGCAGAACAAATGTTATGCAACTACATGCTATATACCACATAATAAACAATATAATGTTTGTTTAAATGCAGCTTTAAATTAGTTGTAGTTCAAAGAAGTTTTGCTGGTAATCAAGGACATGTAGTAAAATGTTCAAATAATTGTTGTCATATGTCAAATATATTAAAAAATATTTAATTAATTTTCTAAGAAATAATTACATTTTGAAAAACTTAAATGTACTAAAAATTTATTAAACAAAAACCTGCAGGCTCAAAAGCTATAACATTTTTCTTTAAACTGAAAACAAAAAAAAATATAAACATATATTTTATTTAACAATATTCATCATTCCGTTAACACAATTTATCTTCTTTCTAAAAAAAAACGATTTATTATTTAAACTTTCACCGTTATTCACTTGTAACTACTAAATTTATTTCAGTGAAACTAATGCTAACATTTATATGCATACGAGTGTAATAACACCATTTGGCCTGGCCTGTTATATTTAAATAAATACAACAGAAGAAAATTTAATGGCATAAAAAAAGAGTTTCCTTGGCAACATGTCAAATTATTTAACAGACCGTTATACACATTTCAAAATATTAAACTAACCATATGTTTATGTAAATTTAGACAGAATGAATTTAGAAAAAAAAAACTTGTTTCCAAACAAAATCATATACTTTATAGTTTATGGCTTAATATAGAGTTTGAAAAAGGAAACTTTTGAAAATATGACGGAATATAGGAAGTATGTGAAAATCGAAATATGAGGCTTTCCTAGCCAACTGTCCAGCTAAAAAAGGTATATCGTATCAATATCAAATTATGATACAAATTACAAATAAAAAAAACTTCAAAATTTTTCCAAAAAGTGGGCGAAGTAGGCGTTGTTAAATATTGAGGAATTTAGATTCAATAGAATTTGCTTGAAATTTTACTATGTCAATATCATTTTATGATTAATTTGAAAAAAATCTCAGAATTGGGATCTCAGAATTGGGGTATCCAGTCATATCATATCCAATTAGATTCCTCAAATATATTACTGGATAAAATTAGATCGAAATTGATGTCCTTAGTTTGGGGATTCAATACTATTAATATTAGGATCCTGGTAGATTCCAATATATCGCATGTCATTAATTTATATCTACTTGTATCTAATTAGATCCAAAATATAGGATTTTTTTGGTGGATCAAATTATATAGTTTTAGAATAAATTGGATCTTTTTGAATCCGATACAATATTTAATTTTGAATAAAATTAAAAAAAACTTGTACAGTCATTAGGAGCCTATATAATTAGTAGGATGTCGCTTAAAAACAATTTGTCAATTTTATTGCAAATAGTTCCAAATGGAAGGATTCAACTTTTTTGAAAACGTTAGCACTACCCAATTTGGGCTGAAAATGGTCCATTTTGAAAAAAAAAGAAAAATTTTATTATTATTAAAATTGAAAATGAAAATTATTCAAGTTCGAGGCCATACTCTATATTTCTTCATTAGGATATTGTCCTAACAAATAATCTATAGAGTTTTTGTTTTCAAATTTATTATTTGACCCTTTCAGGAATGTGTTGATAGATATATTTCGGGAATTTTCTAGGTTCACATCATCAGAACACTGTTTTGAAAGCGGTAACAATCCCATGCCAAACATCAAACATTCAATATAAACTAGTTTACCTCACTACATGAGAACTAATATATGAGCTTGAAGTTAAAGATTATAACCATTGATCAAAAATAAATTGAAAACTTGTTTGTTATGTGTAAGGTCCACCTCTGGTGGATATTCAATACACGTCTCTGTTTTTCTCTTCCTTTTTATATTTTGTTTAGTTTATAAACAACACAGGGGAGTAAACTAGACGGACTTTGTCTTTTATATAAGTTTGATATAATTTTTATTAAAAATAAAAATTCTAATGATGGGAACCTAGAAAATTCCCGACATAAGATCTATCAACACATTCCTGAAAGGGTCAAATAATAAATTGAAAACAAAAAACTCTATAGATAATTTGTTAGGACAATATCCTAAAAAGAATATAGAGTATGACCTCGAACTTGAATAATTTTAATTTTATTTTTTATAAAAAATTCCTAAACTTAGAAATTTATTTTTTCAAAAAAAATTTTTTTTTTAAATTGTTTTTTTATATTTAACATACTTAAAATTATTTAGATACGATATTCTGACATTAATTCTGAAACATAATAAAAACTGAAACATTCTTAGTGTATATATAATTTGTTTTTAATTGGAAATCCAAAAATGACTAAAGTTTTATATTTTTAACTTTTATGTTGATAAAGAAATACTAAATTTATTTCTCTCATGAAAATTATTTCACCGATTGAAATTTATTTCACAAATCAAACCGATCCAAGCATGTTCTTTTCAAATAAACCAAGTCGAAAATGCGATAAAATTTATTCCGGTTTCACATAAAACATAAAAAATGGTTGGTTTTAATTGAAATACTACACTTATAAATTCTGAATATCAGAGTTGCAACCCAGTAAAATAGTAAAATCCAAATAACAGGTTTCAGAACAACTTATAATACATAAATTATAACAGGTTCCAATTTCTGTTCTACATCCGATTCTTTTCATATGGAGTTTGTCTATTTGCAATAGGTTCTTTACCTCCAAACAAGAACACGTTGCCTCAGAACCGGTTCTAGAACCAGTTATGGAACTGGTTCTGGGACAGTGAAACCTTTCATTTTCTAGAACCGGTTCCATGTGACCAGTGGTAAAAGAAAGAACAGGTTCAGAGGTAACATGTTCTAAAAAATTTTGCCTGGAATACACAATTTCAGGTTAGCTTTAAAAATTTTTAATGTTTTTAATTTTTTAATAAAGATTAACCATAAAAATATACAAAAGAAAAATTTTCTTACGATTAATATTCCACTAAAATTTTAAATTTGGTTGCTAATGCATCCGCCAAGAGGGCGCTATAAGAGAAAAAACACAAGACAACATCTTCAACACTGTTTAAAATTTTGGAAAATTTTTATTGAAAACTGGCCAGCGGCTCATGAAGTGTAATAATAAATAAAACCAAAAGTTTTCCTTAAGTTTCATAAAATATTTTTAATGCAATTAATTTTTTTATTTTTTGGTTATATTTCAAAGTTTTTTGGTATTTTAAGGCATATTTCACAAACACCTAAATTAGTCTAACAAAAATCTACCTTGGCCACTTTGAACATTCTTTAGAAAAATTTAAAAAGTTGTTCAATGTTTTATTCGTATCATATAGAATAATAAATCTTATTGGTTTGTCATTAATACGGCACAGTCTTTAATAAAATTTTATAAAATATTTTTAATGCAATTTTTTATTTTTGGGCTGAATTTCAAATTGTTTTGGTATTTTTACGCAATAAAATGGTAAAATTAGACATTATTTCTGTAAAGTGTATACACATTGTCAATGCAAATATGCACATTTTTTATGCAATTAAATTATTCATAATGCGTGCTAATTATATTATTTACCTACTTGTAATGAATTGACCAAATTTATTGTAAAAGTACAGTTTTCTACTCTAAGTTGTGTAAATTTAAACAAAAATTAGTTAAGTGTGTATCCTCCCCCGCAATATTATATTTTTCACTTAAGAAAATATATAAATTTTTATTTCATATATCAGTAGTTAAAAATTCTATACAATATGTTGCAAAGTGTTAAGGTGTTAATCATTTCTTAATTACTTTCAAATACATTTCCAAGTGTTAGTTATTAAATTTGAAAAAAAAGTTTCTTAAATAATCTTCTCAAACATTTCATGTCTGCATAAATATACAATACACCTTCATATTTGTTATGGAAATTTTTTTAACATAATATTTAGTGTAATTATGTTAAAAGTTCATAAAAATATTTCATAAGCCATCATATGTTTAAACATTTACAATGTAAACTAAAAGAACTGAAATATATAACAGTACTTGTACACTTAGCAAACTATGTAGGTAAAAACCACTGCAAATGTAGTTAAAAACAAATTAAATTTCACTTAAAGAAAGGACGACTTACATTTCAGTAAATTCAACTAAATTGTCATTTGTTTTTTAGTGTTCAAAAAATGAACCACATATTTAACCAACATTATTTTTTAAATAACAAAAAACAACTAGTAAAGAATGAATGTAAAATCATAAAACAGTCATTTGATGTGGTTGGTTTTTTTAAATGAACTACAAGGTTAGTAAAAAATTTAATTTGTTCTACAAATGACTGACATTTACATTAAAAATAAAGAAACTGTATTACAACCCAAACAACTACATATTTTTAAAACAGAAGTTCCCTGAGTGTATGTTAAAGAACAGCTATATCAGCCTACATGCTGTTCATATTTTGTTCTTAACTTTTCGTTGTTAAAAATTTAATAGGATATATAAGTTGTTGCTGGTGGTATGAAGAAGTAGTTTATAATTTAAAAAGTAAATTTTAAATTCTATCTTCACACGAAAAAACCTATACCAACCAAACTATTTTTATTATATGTATAAGAGTCTCATTATGGTGACACTTATATAATTTATGAGGAATTTT
Organism: Delia radicum; assembly: GCA_021234595.1. Taxonomy (NCBI): domain Eukaryota; kingdom Metazoa; phylum Arthropoda; class Insecta; order Diptera; family Anthomyiidae; genus Delia; species Delia radicum. The sequence goes on along the minus strand of CM037853.1, from coordinate 235,013,909 downwards.
AAGAATTCACAAAAAAATGCCACTATTTAACTCCGCGTGGAACTTTTAGATGATGCACAATTTTTCAGTCATTTCGGTTAATTTTATTTGTGCAAAAAGTTCAATATTTTCGATACTGACGACCCATATTTTTGACAGCTATAATATTGCAATGCAACTTTTTAAAAGAATGACATATCAATTGCATTTTTGGTCAGAAATAATTATTTTTTCATATCTCGCATAGTTTTCTAGAAAATTGGAAAATTTTAATTTTTGCAAATTCAAAACAGATTGTAAAGATTGCTTGGTCGATGGTTTTGATCTCAAAATTGAGCTGAGACGTGGGAACTCCTTTTAGGGTTAGTAACATTTTACAGAATGTAAACAATTCCTTGTATGATTTTCCAAAAAAAAAAAAAAATCATGTTAAATAAATGCTGTCCTCATAGTTAAAATACTTTTTTTTGAGCTTCAATATACAACACCTTTTTTTTTTGCTACTCGGTTGTTTCAAAATATTTAGCAGCAATACAGCCAGCTATTTAAATACACTATATTATACTACATATATATATTATATATAAAATGTATACTGTTATATATAAAATGTATACTTCCAGGGTATTAACTTTTAAGTTTCTTTTCTCCTACCACTTATATACATATAATTTCAATGAAGTACAATGAAGTGTCATAATATAACTTAAACGCTCTTTAACATATGCTTATTTAGCATAAATATCTTGATACTGGCAGTAAGACATTTACTATATGAAAGTATGTAGAAATCATTTATATACTGTGTATATAATATACATTTGTACATACATAAAACTATATTGCCAAAACAAAGTTTAGTGGTGTATAATTTTACTTCTGGAAATTTATAAATATTTATTACTTTGGGTTATACTAAATATACGAGTATTGCAAAATAAGAAGGATAAAATTATCGAACATTTTACACATGTTATGATAAAGCAAAAACCCTTTATTTATGTATACATACGATGGAATGAAATTGTAAAGTTTAAAAATATTTATCAAATTTTCACTATAATATTGCTTCATACGAAATAAAGGATGGACACGAAAAAAATTTAACAAAAAACAATAGAAACAAATCTTATATCGCAAATTGAAAAAAATACTCTAAAGTCTTTGCACATATGTTTTCTTTTACGATTCATTGCAAAATGTGTCGAATTTTCGCCGTTTCGCTGTAAAACTCAATGTTACGATTTTGACACTTATAATTTAAATTTTGCGGTTCAGTTTAATTTTAAAAAATAGTTATACAAATTTTGCATTAATGGTATTTAAGGACAGCATGGATAATATATCACATTTTATTGAATTTTTACATTATTGTTACTGACCTCATTCCAGTATTTTTTTTTCCGTACAGAAAATTTACGTTTTTTTTGCTTGATTGTAAATTTTTGTAAGCTCTTATTAAATGTTTATAAACTTTTTTAAACGATTTTATAAACTTTTTTAAGTACACATTTTTCCGTCGAAAATATTTTTGATCCTCATTTAGTTCATGGAATCGGCCACATCTCCAATTTCGTTGGCAAACACAGAGTTCGCCAGCCATTAAAACAGTGGACATTAGAGTGAGGTAAGTTTCTAAAAATAGAACTGTTGTGTTGGATTTGTACTTCTGAGATATGTATGCAAGAACAAAAACACCGTGTATTGAATAAAACTAGTTTTAATCACAACAAAACTCGACCTGACGATAGATCAGAGCGCTAAAGCGCTCTGTCTAACGTGTAGTGCGAGTGCATGTGGCATTAGAAATCAGTTTATCTATACCACGGTCAGAGATTGCACAGAAAATTTCATATAGACGCAATCGAACAAATAAAAACATAACAAATATTACATTATTCAAAAAAAAAAAAACAGGGTCACTGACGAAGGTTCAATACCAGAAACTGCGCAGTCTGATTCAGAAAAATTGAAAATTTACAATGTATTTATGATTTTTAGAAAATACACTCATTCTTCTCTATCACGCCTTTCACAATTAAAATTAAATAAAATTGCATATTAATTATAGTATTAATTGCAATTGTCTGAAAAAGACGTTAAAATTCAAACTCAAATTAAAAAAATTGTTTGCATGTAAATATTTTCTACACAACAGTAACAAAGTAACCCAGCAAAATTTTTCCTAACATATTACCTCTGAACCCGTTCGAGAACAGCTTCTTTTACCACCTGTTACATTTAAACGGTTCTAAAACAGGTTCATGGGAGTCAAATGTAAGGTTACACTGTCCCAGAACCAGTTCTAAAACTGGTTCTAGAACCGTTTCTAAAGCAACCTGTTCTAGTTTGGAGGTAAAGAACCTATTGTAAATAGGACAAACTACATATAAAAGAATCGGTTGTTGAACAGAAATTAGAACCTGTTACAATACACTATAATTTGTTCTGCAACCTGTTATTTGGATTTTACTATTTTACTGGCAAGCAATGAAAAAAAACTTCAGGAATTAGTTTAGGACACTTCAAATTATTGACTAACGGTTCAAACAATTTTCATTCGCCACTTCCTGACACTTTTACCAACTCCATGTACTGGATTGTAATAAACAGTATACCCTTTTCCATGTCAGAAAACTGCTCTTAAAATTTTTGCTATAAACTGGAGTTAAACGTGTAAATTTTGGCATGAAAAAGTTCCATATATGTGGAAACTTCTACTGCACTTAATTCTCATATGTTTATAAAACTCTCATGTACCCCAAATACAATTTATAACACATTATTTTATTTCATCGATTTAGCTTCTTCCTTTCATAAATCTGTTAATAATATCCTATTTCAAAAAACTGTTCAACTCGAAATTTCTCCATTTTCATGTTTTTTGGTGTCAAAAAAAGAATAATATTTAAAGCCCTAAGCGGCTGTCACTGTAATCAATAATAATCCCTAGCTATTATAGCTTCTGCACAATCAGCATTTGAAAATGGTAATTTTTTTTTTGTTTCCACCTTTTATATGAGGCTTTCCATTAAAACTGTATATTATATCAATACCAATAGTGCCACTGTACGTATACTTATAATAATATGAATAAGAATACGTGTGCATTTTATTTCAAATGGAAGAAATCGTTTTTTTTTAATACGTTAACCCATGCCGTATTTTGGCCAAAAATGGCTCATTTCTAAAAAAGTGTATTTTATTTAAAATTCCAAAATATTAAATTTTGAAACATATAATTTTTCATTTTATTTATTTATTTAATATACTCAAAATTATTCAGATATGTAATTCTGACTTTATCGGATATCATTAATATTAATAATATTTTATGGGTCCTTTTTTGTCCCCAGGCCACTAAATATTTTTTAAAGCAAATACAATTATAGGTTAATCAAAATTAAGTGATATTTTTCCGAAAATTATGCAAACTTTGATGAAAACATTAAAATTTTGTTAAATTTTTGACAAAATGATAATTTTTTATAAAATGTCCTAGAAATAATTCGCTCTACACACAAACACGAATTATCTATTTTTATTTTTTTTTTCTTTAATTACAACTATTTTCTATTATAAAAATAGCAATCGACATCTCGAAATTAGGCATTTTAAAAAGTCTTTAAAATTAATAAAAAAAAAAACATATTTTTGAATTTATATTAAATTTGTGGGTCATTCTTGATTCTAGGCTAAAGTATGTCAGAATGAAGTCAGAATTTCATATCTGAATAATTTTGAGTATATTTGATAAATAAATGAAATAAATTTATTAAATTATTAGAAATTTTGAATTTTTTAAATTTATAACAAAAAATACACTGCTTTTAAAAAATGGGCCATTTTCGGACGAAATTCTGGAAGGGTTAAAGTTAAAACAAAACGATTTTTTACAATTGGCATAATTTGCAATAAAACTAGGGGGTGTTATAACTGAAACTCGACAAATGATTTCTAAGGGACATCCTAACGTATACATATTATTTTTAATTTTATTATTAATAATAAGTATACGCTCTGTGTCACTAAAACAAATATTTGAAATTTTATTAAATATTTTGGATACACAATACTGAACGAACCAGTTCTCCAAAGAAGTGTACTGGCCAAACAATTTAAAGAAATTGTACTTAATAGTAGTACACTTACCCGAAATCCACTGTATGTATTTCATTTAAACATTTATCGATTTCAATATAAAAATCCTCTGAAAAGCCTCATATTTGAAAGTCAGTTAGTTATTTTATATTTCACTACATAGCACAATTATTTCTCAGAATTTAATTGCTTTATTTTATTGTTTTCTAACAACATATGGATTTTATCCATTAATTAAGTTGAAGAACAATGACAATAAACAATTAAAATAATTATTTTACAAATTATTGTAAATTAGTTTCAATAATTATTAAAACCGCAAATGTCATTACAATAAATGCCAATACTATAATGTTATAAATGTAATTCAAACGAAATAATATATTATAATACAGTGGCTCTGAAAAATGGATACATATAACATTATTTGAAATTTTATATGAGATGTAGTACAAGGTCATAAACATTTTTCTAAATGGTGAGAAAAATTATAATATATTGGCAATAATGAAGAATACATATAAAAAAGTTATAAGTTATTAGGAATTATTAAATATATTTTTAATTATTAATGTAATGAAATTTTTTTTTTTAAATTTAAGACCCCAAAATTATTGATAAAAATAAAAATAAGGCCTTAAAAAAAACAACAATTTGTATAACTTTCATCCCACTGTGCAGGAGGGTGAATTTACTATTGGAATCATCACATCCAAGATATATACAATTTAGTCACTGTATGAACTAAAATACTTACATAAAATAATATACATTATATCATAGTCAAACACTGACGTATCCTGTGTAGTTTATACTTCAAAACAATTTTTTTTAAAACATTTTTTGTGAGCTAAAAAATTTTATTTAAAATGTATAAATCTATACCAGCCATTGGAGAATTTTTTAAAATTCCTTTAAATTTATTTTTTTTATGTGGATTTTGCGTACGACGATGGACCCCTAAGGAAAAAAATAGGAGTTTGCACAAATGTTTGATATATTCATATTTGATACATATTGTATTTGATTTTATGGCAATGGCAGCTTATTTGTTATTTGAAACTTTGGAAACGTCATTGGAAATTTCGGCTTATATTATATATACCACATTTGGTGGAAATGCTTTATTGAAATATGCTTGTATTTTGGTGAATAGACAAAAATTGCGTAAAGCAATTAAAACTTTAGAGCAATACTATCCAAAAACTGGTCAAGAAAGAAAAGATTATCAATTGGATGAGCATTTGAAAAGGATACGTATATATAATATATCATTAACTATATATCATTTTGCAGTGACTACGATGTTTAATTTGTTTCCATTAATACAAAATATTGTTTTATATTATCAACAAAATAAGGAGCAAAATTTTTTATATGAATTACCATTTCCCATGATATATCTATTTGATGTTAAGAAAGGTCTAGCTTATGCCTTTGCCTATGTAACACAGTGTTCGGGTTCATATTTGGCCTCATGTGCATTTCTTGGTTCAGATTTATTGGTCATAAGCTGTGTACATTTAACTAATATGAATTTTTCTTATTTAAATAAAATGATAAGGGAATTTAAGCCAACGGGAACATCGAATGATTTGAAAACTTTAAGGAAATTTGTACTCTATCATGATGATATATTAAGGTACGTTCCCTATTATTTTTCTGAGTGCAAGTTTTTTTTTATAATTTTTTCTATAATAGGTCTGCTGACTTAATTGATGGCACCTTTGGCAATTCCATATTTCTTAATTATCTTGGTTCTGTTCTTATAATATGCCTGATTGGCTTTCAGCTGGTAGTTGGAACAAGTCTTTTAGATTTGTTCAAATTTTTATCATTTCTTATTTCGGTATTAATTCATGTATATTTTATATCATTATTTGGTACAGAAATGATAACTTTGGTTAGTTTATATGAGATATTTTATTTTTAGTTCACTGCTGAAAATGGGATTATATATGATTACGAGAGATTATATATAATCATACATGGGCAAATATGATCTTATATGTTTCCAGAGTGAACCATATATGATTTTATCAGTATATTTAAGTCATATATCACCACATACGATCAAATGTAATCATATAAGCATATATGACCATATATGACTGTATCAAATATTTCCCTAAATGGATTTTTGTATGACCATATATGATCATATATGCCGACATACTATCATATAAAAGCCTATGTATGATCATATCTTATCCCATTTTCAGATGAATTTTTTAAAAATCTCCATCGAAATATTATGTTACGTATTCTCTTGTCTTTTTGTAGAGTACTGACATTAGTGAGGCTTTAACACATCATTCTTGGTATGACGCTAATATCAAATACAAACGTTGTTTACCATTGGCTATAGCCCGAGCTCAGAGACCAGCTCTTTTGCATGCTTCAAAGTTTTTAATTATATCCATGGAAACATTTAAGTCGGTAGGTTTGAAAAGTAAAATTGAAATACATTTTCTAATTAGAATAGGGCTGATTTTATTTGAAACTTTAATACATTTTTTTTTAACTTGTTCTTTTCTTTTAGTTGGTCAGCATTTCATATCAATTTTTTACTTTGATAAAAACACGTTATGTGGAAAATTAAATTAATAATTAAGAATTGTTACGTTCGCAGTTTTGTAGTAAATTTATTCACTTGTCGTTAATGAAAATAGCTTTTATAAAATATATCGCGAATTCCATTCAAAAATATTAAAAAATTTGAATTTTGTAAACTAATTTCATCAGATTTTCTTAATATTGTGAATTAGAATTGTTTTGTTCAAAATATATAGGCAATCGGAAGAGAGTTGTTTAGATTGTGGCGATTTCTTATGGAATGTACGATATTTTTATTGCGTTATTGCAACTGCACACAATATGTTTATTTTTAATTGAGCTTTAATAAATTAATGTTTTGAAAAATTTTCGATTTTTGGTTTTTTTGGGAATGTTTGGATGAAATTAAAAGAAGTAAAATTTCCAGTTAATTCAAAGTGATTGCACAACAGTTGTCTTTAACCCAAAGGACCCATGAAGCCAAAATAAAATTATTATTTCAAGTTTCTAAATTTTTACTCTTTCAAAAGTTTTGGGTCGATTCACGGACAAAAAGTAAGTTTCTAGGTAACTTACAGTTGTATTTAAGTCAAACTCTCAGATTTTTGTTACATATCCCTGAACTTTTTAAATGACCTAATAAAGCTTTTAAGGGTTAACGATTCGGCTCTTGGCATTCATTTTCCTTTTTTAAAATAGTTTTTTATGTTAATTTCATGGAAACAACACCGATAGCATTATCTGTATGCTAACAATGAATTTTTGCATTAAATCTATGAAATGTCATTGGAATTCGTCAAATGAAATTTTTCATTAATTTAGTGCTGTTTTTCACAAAATTTTATTAAAATTTTTTTTATTTATAAATAATTTCATACACATTATGAAAAAATTTCATTAAAAACAGTTTCATAACAATGACGAAGATTTTTTACAAAGTTTAAGAAATTTTTCATTCAATTTGTGAAGAAAACTTAATTATTTTAGTGAAAATTTTCATTAAAACTCGTCCAACAAAATTCTCTCTGTATATTTTTAATTGGGTCGCAAGTAAAAGCATGCCTCGTCGAAATAAGCTCAAACCCAAAAGTGCGAATACCAATTTTTTTTCTTGATTAACCAGTGAAGAAAACATTACCATAACAGTGGTTATATAAGTACATATTTGGTAATAGAAAGTACTTACAATTGTCATTACAAATCTCATTACTTTTATATGGGGATGTAGCGCAAAATTATCACATATCATTAATAAACACCTTACAAAAAATAGAAAAATATGTGGTTACCTATATGCTTACCAGTATGGACGAAAATAATGAATCTAAAAATAAATTCAACAAAAAAAAAATTTGCTATGTGACTTTACAATAACACTATATAGTGTTATTGTAAATTTTTATTTATTGAAAATTTTTTTTTAATAAAATTTGTTTTCGATTTGTGAAAATTTTTTTTAAATTGCTTTAATAAAAATATATCTTGCGACAAAAATACATTTTCATTAATTTTGTCATGCTGAACACGGATATATTAAAAATTTTGAAATCGGGCTAACCCGTTAGATATTGCTAACAATTTTACAATGTAAATTTTCTGTTTTTCCGAGATATTGATAGGTAAATTAAATGGTTATCCTTCAACCAATATTGTCATAATTATGCTCAAACGAAAAGTAGTTTTGTGTGTTTTGCTAGTGCAAAAATACAAAAATTTACGATTATTTCAAAAACATTTAAATATTTGTGCTTAGCATGTCAAAATTAATTAAAAATAATGTATCGCAGGATATATTTTTATTACAGCAGTTTAAAACAGGACAGGAAGGCAAAATGGGAAATTTCCTCCCCAAAATAAAAATTGTCAATACAAAAAAGCTGAGCCCTTGAAGTTTTGTCTGGCACTGGACGTCAATATTTAGTTTTAAGATTTGAATAATTATTTTTAGTTCACTAAAATTTTGTGAAGATCCAATCAATAGAAATGAGAACAAAAAAAAAAAAAAAAATACAAAAAGTCAAAAAGATTTGAAATTTTTTTTAAAAATACTCCAACTTCCCTCCCCAAAATATTTTCCTGGAGCCACGCCTAGCTTTTCTGATGAGATCTTTAGCCAGATCCAAATAAATGTATCAACCTAGCTAATATATATACTTTATTTTGTAAATATACGGAGGTTGAAAGCTCGTTATAAATAAATGAAAATATCATAAAAACAATCTCAATTATCATAATTTTGTACAAAGCTTAAACAAGCTTTCCAACTAATTGAAAGTGTGCTTAAGGCTATTTATTCAACTTTTGAGTTTTTTTTCACGACATGTGAATCATTGAAAAGGTCGAAAGTTTATGTTTTATTTGGTACGAAAAATGTATATCGTTTTGTGAATATAAAATTTATAAAATCTAGTTTTTTAAAAACTTTACCTAATTTTAAAATAAAATATTTTTAAAACTACTCGTATCTCTGCAAATATTATAACATTACATATCATATTAAAGCTACTGAAACAAGCTGTTCAACGATATCTACTTTTTCAGGAGATCGTACATAACCTTTGCGACTTTGAGCGCCAGCAAAAAAGTAGCACCCACTCAGAGTGTGCGTGATACACAATTTTGGAGTAATTTCGGAATATTTCATTTATGCTAAAAATACAATATTTCGAAATTTGGTAATTAAAAATTAAAAGAATATTCTAATTTGGCTTTATTTATTTTTATTCTTATCAAGATCACGTTTTTTTTTTTGTACCAGAAATATTAAACCTTAAAATTTAATTCCTTTATTTTATTGTTTTCTAACAACATATGGACATTATACAGTAATTAAGTTGCAAGAACAAAGATAATTTTAATAATTATTTTGCAACTTGTACATTTGTAGCAATAATTATCAAAACCGCAAATGTCATTGCTATAAATAACAATTTATTGAATGTAAGTCTCAGTAACATATTACAACGTACAGTGACTACGATACATTGATACATCAATCCTTGTTATAATCCGAAAATTAAGATTAAAAAATAACTAAAATTATTCTGAAACAAAATGTATTTAATTATATATGCTTATATATGGGTTTGGAAATGATCGTATTTGTTTAAAGCTGACCATATATGCTTATATATCGACCCATAAATGAGTATATATGCTCTCATGTATGACCATATATGCTCTTATATATGTCTGCGCATGTTCAAAACTGAAACTTAAGGATATATGGCTGTATATAGTCACATATGAATCATATATTAGCATATATGATAATATATGAGATCAGATATGTAATAATGCTTAGACAGATGGAAATACAAGCCCTTGTTCATATAAAATTCCATTTACACCTGGGTAACAATAATTTTTAAAAATTCATTAAAACTCTTAGTATCCATAATTTTTTTAGACTCACTGTATAATGCAAAATCCTCATATAAATTGATACGCACTAAGTCATATTCAAACACTCAAGTATCCTGTTTTAAAACTTTGAAACGTAAAACTTTCTAACATTATTTCGTGTGTGAAAAAGAGAATTGGCATTAAAATGTTAACATCTATACCATCAATTGGAGAATTTTTCAAAATACCTATAAATTTATTTTTTTATGCGGATTTTGTGTACGTCGTTGGACGCCAAAAGAGAAAAACAAGAAATTACAAATATTACTTTTAAGTATATACTTCTTTCATATTTCCTTTGATTTTGTGGCCATGGCGGCATATTTGCTGTTCGAAACTTTGGAAACTTCATTGGAAGTTTCAGCTTATATAATTTACACTGCGTATGCTGGAAATGCACTTTTGAAATATCTATTCTGCTTTTTAAGTAGACAAAAATTACGTGAGGCCTTACAAATACTAGAGAAATACTATCCAAAAACTTGGCAAGAAAGAAAAGATTACAAATTGGATGAGCATTTGAAAAGGATACGTATATATAATAAATCCTTAACATTTATACACTTTTCAGTGACCACTATGTTTAGTTTGTTTCCCTTAATGCAAAATATGGTTTTGTATTATCAAAGTGCAGAGCGTAACTTTTTATATGAATTGCCATTTCCTATGGTTTATCTATTTGATACAAATAGACCTCTAACTTATACAGTTGCCTATACAACACAGTGTTCGGGTGTATTTTCGGCCTCTTTTGCATTTCTGGCTTCAGATTTATTGGTCATAAGCTGTGTCCATTTGGCAAATATGAATTTTTATTATTTAAACAAAATTATAAGTGAATATAAAACAAATGGTACATTAGAAGATTTGAAGGCATTAAGGAAATTTTTAATCTATCATAATGATATATTAAGGTAAATTAATTATAAATATTTTTGTGAGTGTAGAAGATGCAAACGTTTTTTTATTTTTCGTTTCTAGGGCTGCTGAATTAATTGATGAAACTTTTAACATCTCTATATTTCTGAATTATCTTGCTTCTGTTCTTATTATATGCCTTTTGGGTTTTCAGCTGGTTGTTGGCACAAGTTTTTTGGATTTAATCAAATTTTTATCATTTCTTATTTCGATATTGACTCATGTCTTTTTTATATCGTTATTTGGTAATGAAATGATAACTTTGGTGAGTGAATATTAAATATTCTTTATCGGTGTTAAGAAATTTAATTAACTACACTCACATAACAAATTCAGTTGTCTCAACAGAATTTCATCGAACCGAATTGATTCGGTTGTCACAACTGAATTCGGTTGTTGTAACCGAATTGGGGTTTTTGACAACCGACTTTTGTTTTGACAATCGAATTCTGTTGTGACAACTGAATTCGGTTATCACAACTGAATTCGGTTGTGACAATTGAATTGGGTTGTGACAACTGAATTCGGTTATTGTAACCGAATTTACGAGGTTGCTGCAACCGAATCGATGCGGTTGGATGACATTTTATAATTTTTATGAGAGTGTAATAACACTGTAAGTAAAATTTCAACTTTTGAAATGACAGACCAAACCCCGGGATACATACACTCAATTTTGGGTCGTAGAAACCAGTGGCATACTCCTGTTTAATAGGTTAGGTCAAAGTTAAAAGATATTTCAATTTTAAATTTGTATTGATTTCTTATGGGTATTTTAAGTAAACAATATCGAAATCTCTTTTGAAATTACTTTATTATTACCTCAAAATTTCTAAATTAAATTTGTCAAATGCATATTAATTAAAAATTAATTGCGACTGTCTATATGACAGTTGAGACATCGCCCTGTGTCGATGTCTCAACTTAAAACGCAAAATTTATCAACGCTGAACGTAAAAACCATACGGCAATCTGGTAACATTGTGAAATTGAGACAGAGGAGATTAGAAAAATAAACAAAAATCTAAAAATAGAATATTTGCGTTGTTAGTGTTGTCACTTCTGAGTATAATATACAATAACAGAAAAAGCTAATAGGAAAGAAAACTGCAATTTAGCTGCATTAGATTCGAGGCCATACTTGGGTGTGATCGCTAAACGGGCATGACTTGGTATTGTTTCGTTTGTAATGTAAGATGAGCGCAGGTTTGATTCTTACAGTTGCAGGTTGTTGAAAAATTTATCATATAGAGACAATCTGACTATTATAAGACACAAATAATAATACAATTTAAATGGAAAATCACTGATGAGCCTGTCCATAAAAAGGTAGAAACTAGTCTAGTCTGATTTAAAAACTAATTAGTGTTAATAATTTTTAGAGATAAACGTTTATTATTCTTCTCAACCTCAAAATTTCTAAATTATACTTTATTTATTGTTTATATGTTGAAACTCAAAGCTAACAAAGATTGCCTTCCATTTTGGGACGATGGTTTCTAATCAAATTTGAATATTCGAACCATATGACAACTAACTAACAGATGTCAGTATAAGTAAAAATTTATTGCCCCTGACGTTTCGGCTTGTATATAAATGAATTGTATCCTCCTAAAAATGCCAGACCACCATTGTTAAACTTAAGTTTAGAAAAATAAACCATAAATAAAATAATTTCTAAAAAGATTTTTATGTTTTTTACTTAAAAAACACTCAAAAACTCGCTTGAGTCAATGCAAATTTAAAACTGAAATATCTTTTTATTTTGACCTAATCTTTTAAAACGGTATATACGCCCCAAAATTAGACTTACATGTCATGGGGTTTTGGTGTGTCATTTTCACATACTTACTGTGTAATCAGAGAAGACAAAAAATGGAAAAATCCGTCGTGTTTTTGGCAAACAAAAAGGCAACAAATTGCAAAACTACAAAAAAGGAAAAAAAAAAAATTGACTTTTTTTTAAAGAAAAAGCAACAACTTTAAAAAAAGCATTTGAAGCGAAAAAAATTTAAAAAATGTAATTTTGAAGCTCAAAAATCTTAAGAAAATACTGGGTTTTAGCCCGAAAATTAAAAATGGCAAAATAATCAAATGTGAGAAGAAGCAGAAATTGCAAATTTGTCTTCTCTGATATTAATTTTATATTATTAAAATAGACCATCTCTGGCTTATCATTATTATTGATAGTCTATCTATGGTTTATTATAAATTTAAAATTGCTTTGTCTTTTAATTTTAAAGAGCACTGACATAAGTGAGGCTTTTACTCATCATGCTTGGTATGATGGTGATATGAAGTATAAACGTTTTTTGCCTTTAGCTATAGCCAGAGCTCAGAGGCCAGCTCTTTTGCATGCTTCAAAGTTTTTGGTTATATCCATGGAAACTTTTAAGCAGGTAGGTTTATTATATTTTTCCAAAATCAGTTCTATTTTCGAAGTAATTTGAAAAATTGTAAAAAATTTAAAACAATGTTTAACTTACACTGAAAATAATATGTTTGTTATATAATATAAATTGAAAATTGCAGATGTGAATTGGTAATTCTATAATATATTAACAGATTTTTAGTAAAATTAAGTCAAAATTGTGTAGGTTTAATAATTTTTACTAAAAAAAAAAATAATTATTTAACCCTCTAACCGGCAAGACCGTCTCTAGACGGGGTATTTTCAATTGGCCATAAGTTCGTCATCAAAGTGTTTTATTATAAAAATGTAAGCTATATCGATAGAGAACGAAGTTAGCCACATATTTTGCGAAGTAATGTTTTGTGTACATGTCACGGTTTGGAAGCGAGAAAACGTTATAGTTAAAGTTTTCGGTAATTTCAAAAAATAAATATTTTGAAATAACCACAATTTTGAAAAGTCCTTAAAACACATTTCTGTTAACATAAAACCATTCATATTCCACACAAAGGAAGATTGAAGCTTAAACTTTTGGAAAATGCTCTAAGTTTGGTCCAAGGACATACAGGATTGTAAAATGATACCTATAAAGGACATCATCTTAACTTGAAAACGAGTAGACGGATTTTTATGAAATTTGGCAGAAATATTATATTTGGTAACACTATCAAATCTTCAAAGTTTCGTCAATATACATTAAAGTTAAGGTGCGTTTTCGCTCAATTTCGCGTTTTTCGAAAAACGAAAATCGCCATATCTTTTTATCTAAAAGCACAAAAGGTATAATTTTTGGACTGTTGTTATATCTTTGTAAGAAGAATAATTTATGCCTTAACTTTTTAAATTTAATAGCTTAGTTTATGAGATAGACTCTAAACCTATTTTGACCCATATCGCCTAAAATAGGCGACGAAAAAAATTTCGCTAGAACAAAATATTCTTTATTTCTCGTGCCGAACAAGTGATATAAATTTCAGTCCAAAAAAGCTTAGGCCGGTTAGAGGGGTTAAGTTATTTCATTCTAGTTTTCATTCTAAAATAGGACCGATTTTATTTATGAACTTCAATATTTTTTGTGAAACTTTTTCTTTTCTTTCAGTTGGTCAGCGTTTCATATCAATTTTTTACTTTGATTAAAACTCGCTATGTTGAGGAATAAAAATATGATTAAGAATTATTACGTTCACGGAGAGAAAATTATCAGTTTGTATTTTTTTAGTAAATTAATCAAGTTTTATTTAATTTAAGGAAAACTTCATAAGATTTTAAAAACAAGTCTTTAGTAAAGCTTATTTTTAAAAGTATGAACTTTTTTTTGTTAAATTTATGAAATTTTTCATTGTTGTTAAGAAAAATTCATTAATTTAATGAAAAGTTTTAATGGCTGAGTTGTGGAAAAATTACATTTATTATATGCAAAGTTTAATTATTTCAATTATCACATTTTTGTAGTAATATTGTTCACTTTTCATTAATTCGACATCACTTTATAAATATTTTCAACTATATTTATATTTAGTAAATGCATCAGCACAAAAAAAAACAACATAAATTGTGTTTCAATTAAGAAGTTTGTTATATTAATTAAAAAAATAATTCGAACCAGAGGATTTTCATATTTCCAGCGCAGCTAAAGGAAATATAAATAAAATATTGTCCTACTATGCATTTATTTTCAGTTTACCAAAGTATTGAAAATTAAAAAAAAGAAAACTTTGAAAAAATTCTGAAATACTTAACTAACTTAATTTATTTAAAATTTGGCGAACATTTTCTTGGTTTTTTTATTTCGAAAAAAATTCAGATATTTTGCTATCGATTCAGAAAGTTTGTCCCTCGCTTTTAATAAAATATTCGTTTCATAGTGTTTGTCGCAAATATTTAGGTGAAACTACTACTAGCATATCAGAAACACCTGAACGTATGATAAATATGACATTGATCATACGTTCTGATGCTCACACTGGTTATGGAACAAATATTCAAATTATAATTGAATATTTGAAATAAACAATATTCAACGAATATTTTCTATAAAACGGAGCCGAGAAACATGTTAAAACTTTCAGAATTGAGAAAAACCAGGATGGAAATGCCAAATTTTAAGACCAAACTATTTTCGATTTCAAACAGTACACATTTTTATTAAATTACCGGTGTTCGGCACTTCACCGAATATTCGGTATTCGGTTTAAACCGAATGACGGATATTTGCCAAATAGTTCTTTCATTACATTTTCTTATAAATTTCATATAAAAGTACACTGTACTTTAGATATAGACGAAATTTAATAGAATAATAAAACTTTTTTAGGTTAATAAATCATCTCAAATCAATAAAAATAGACGTGTTTGACGTTCTAAAGGAAAATATTGTTTGAAAAACAGGTTGAAAAATACAGGTTTTTAAGCTATTTTATTTTAATCGAATAATTTTGCCGAGTATTGCTACTATTTGGTATTTGACCGAATAGTAAAAACATTCCGAATATACCGCATACCGAATAGTAACCGAATATTCGTGATATCTCTAATTATAACCCAATTTACAAAGCCGTTGCTTTAAAGCAACACCTACTTTTAAGGTCCGATAATTTTTGATGGGACGTAGATATAATAACGCAGTAAAAAGCATCTAATAATTTGAGGTCTTTCCTATACAAATAATAATATTTAATTAGTGCGCCCCGGTAGGCTAGTTGGTAGCGTGCTGGCTTATCAGTGCGGGGGTCGTGGGTTCGATTCCCACCAGAGGCACTGGTCTGTTTTCGCTACAACGCGCCGAAGGCCATAGTAGCTAGTGCTCGGTTAGGGTAATAGCATATAATTTGTAATTATATGATTATTAATTAATAAAATAAAAAAAAAAAAAAAAAATATTTAATTACTATAAATGCAATTAATGTTTATCCCGATGAAAATAAATTTAAATAATAAATATGCAGGTGCTTGTGCAAATTTAAATGTAACTGACACTAATAGAAAACATATGATTTTCTATTGTTGATTTACTTGAATAAACGTCACTACATTGCTAGATCTGTCAAAAAAACAGAGTAGTATTTGGAAGATGACAAAGCCAATTGTGACAATTTTTTGTTGTTGTTTTGGTTTTTCTTTGATATTTTAAATTTTGAATCTTGCTCCTAGACGAGGACAAGAAATTCTCATTGAGTTTGTGATTTAACATAACAAATATCTCTAGAAATTCTAATAACAAAGTCCCCTGAAGATTTCCTTAGGCAGGAATGAAATCCGGATAGGGACACGCCTACATCAGATTGCTTTTCACAATTTGTTAAATAAGTTTTGGGATTTTAGCACATTTAATTACTATAAATGCAATTAATGTTTATCCCGATGAAAATAAATTTAAATAAAAAAAAAAAAAAAGAAAAAAAATTAAAAGTATTGTTTGAGTGTTGTTAAGGGTTAATTAAAAAAATTCAATTTTGGATATTTTTTTATTTCACTTTTTTGAAAATGTATTAATTTTTAGAAAGGTGTTATAAAAGTAAAATGCTCATTTTTTTGAATAAAAAATTTTTGAATGAAAATTATAATAAAAATTATATCAAACTTGTATAAAAGACAAAGTACAGTCTAGTTTACTCCCCCTGTGTTGTTTATAAACTAAACAAAATATAAAAAGGAGAGAAAAACAAAAAACGTGTATTGAATATCCACTAGACCTTGCACATAACAAACAAGTTTCCAATTTATTTTTTGATCAGTGGTTATAATCTTTAACTTCATGCTCATATATTAGTTCTCATGTAGTGAGTAAACTAGTTTATATGAATGTTTGATGTCTGGCATGGGATTGTTACCGCTTTCAAAACGTGTTCTGATGATGGGAACCTAGAAAATTCCCGAAATAGATCTATCAACACATTCCTGTCAAATAATAAATTTAAAAACAAAAACTCTATAGATTATTTGTTAGGATAATATCCTAATAAAGAAATATAGAGTATGGCCTCGAACTTGAATAATTTTCATTTTTTTTATTTAAATTTATTTTCATCGGGATAAACATTAACTGCATTTATAGTAATTAAATGTGCTAAAGTCCCAAAACTTATTTAACAAATTGTGAAAAGCAATCTGATGTAGGCGTGTCCCTATCCGGATTTCATTCCTGCCCAAGGAAATCTTCAGGGGACTTTGTTATTAGAATTTCTAGAGATATTTGTTATGTTAAATCACAAACTCGATGAGAATTTCTTGTCCTCTTCTAGGAGCGAGATTCAAAATTTAAAATATCAAAGAAAAAACAAAAACAACAACAAAAAATTGTCACAATTGGCTTTGTCATCTTCCATAATAATAATTTTCATTTTCATTGCACAATTAAAGGTCAAAAAAACATAACTTTTATTTTTAATAAAAATTATATCAAACTTGAAAAAATTTTTTTAAAATTTTTCAATGAAAAAAATTTCCTTTGCTACGTACTTTTTATGTAAAATTAAAAGATTGGATCATGAAATTTCCAAACTAGTAAAAACTTTATTATTCAGTAATTACAAAGCGTAGAGTACATTTACAGCGTAGAGTTGTCAATTCATTTCCTAAACTTCAGAAACGGCTTAATGAGACACAATTACATCTCTTTACCAAATTTCGTTAAACAATTCCCACGGAATCGATGAGTGGTATACAATTTAATATTTGTTAATATTTATTTATATTTGTTTAATATTTCTTAATATTTGTTTAATAAAGGCAAATTTTTTATAAAAGCTTAACGATTTTTGTATAAAGATTGTCATCCTAAAACTAGGCAACATTACTTAATATAATACAATGTCTAAGAGAAACAGTTATATTTAACACTAAATGAACCTTAAAAAAATATATTTCTATTCTGGTAGTTTGAACGCCATAGATTTAATTAGGTTTAGCTCTCAAATTATTGTCTTGAACAATTATAGAAGAGGAATTACATAGCTAAAATTTCCATATCCCATCTCCTTTGAATTTGACTATCGTAAATACTTCTCTAAATAATAATAAATAGATATTTATTGATAATAAAAAAAATTTATATTTTTAAAAAGAAATAATTAAATTTTTATTCTTAACTTAAAGCGTAATATCACAATAAATTATTATACAAAACAAAAGACAATAAGGCATGACTATGACTAAAAATAACACATATTTTGGCAACGATCTCGGACTTCATGGTTCTAATGCGAAATGGAAAAACACTATTGCTATCCTTCCAAAAAAATTTTCCAAAGTATTTTCGAACTTTTCATTTTATGTTCTCTTGAAATACAGTTCTTTTAAGATTTTAGTAACAAAGCAAGTATAAACGAAATCGTTCCTGTAGTTCAGAAGTTGTGAGAAAAAAGTAAGGCCACCTTATAATGGTACACACACAAAATTGTACATTTTAGTCCTTTGCTAAAATGTTTCATTTTGCAAGTAGTTTTAGATGTGTCCTCACATTTAGAGATTTTAGAGGTGTCCTCACATTTTTATCAACAACTTTTAAACTACAGAACGGATTCTGCTAATTTTTGGCATTTCTCTGACGAAGAAAATAGTCGCCATTAAAACAAACCAATATTTAAAGAGGTCAACAAATAAAATCTAAATTCGCATTGGAAACATTGAGTCTGAAAATTTCTTGTTGCACTGTATAATCAAAATTTAAATGGCATTTATATGTTAACATGTGGCAAAGTGAGAAATTCTAAAACAACAAAAAATTTCATGAAATTCAAAAATAATTGTTTTTTGCTCTGTTCCCAAGCAATAATTATCAGATATGCTTTTGTATATTTTCATATATGGGTAAAGCCGTTACTATATGTCCATATATAGTTCAATATAACCCATATATGGTCTCATTATATGTATTCGAATCTGTAATTTGGGGCCATAGTACCTATATGATCATGTATGAGCATATATTAATCATATATATTAATCTATTATCAGCATATATGAAAATATTTTACCTTATTATGCTATATTGATAAACGATTTGAATCCCTACATATATAGTCATATATTGGACGATATGTAGATATATGATCAGATATTCCCATATTTGATCCTATTCAAGATCATATACAATCACATATATTCAATTTTCACCTGGGTAGTGAAGTTAAACAATTTTGAAGTCAGTTTTAAAATTCTTCCTACTTTAGCCCATGTTATCATACATTTGAATATTTATAACTCAAATCTCCATATTATATGCAATATTACAAAAAGAAAACTACAAATTCTTACTTTTTCCTTGTTAACAGTACCCACACCACTTTCTAAAGGATTCCCATATTTTTCTAAAATATAATTTTCATAAATATCTTCCATTATTCTTAAATTATAATCCTTTTTTAAATCCTGTAAACCTCGTAAACCATCGGTTTGATCACGGAACAAAACATTGTTTCTTTTATCGAATACACCATACATGGTAAAAGGTCGAGTTTCTGTTTTATAATTTTGACCAAATAGAGCATCTATATCACGCAGAGAATTATAAATTTCATTAAGTCTGGTTGGAGAACCATCATGAGTCATTAGGAAACCTCTAGTAGTCCAATGTAAATAACAATATTCAAATTTCGAATGTTTTGCATTGGCACCATAAGGACACAATACTTTAAAGGATTTATGATTAGATTGCTTAATCCAGGATGAGGTTAAATTACCCATGGTATATTGTTTGTAGATAGCCGAACTGATAAACGCAACTTCTCCCTTTTCGGCCAAACATCTTAAAGCTCCTTCATCACCTAGATAAATTTCGGGACAATTTTTAGATCCTTTTGGATTCCATAAACAAGAATCATGATGGAAATATTTTTGCAAATACATTGAATTTCCAGTTTTATTTTGCATAGTTTCTAAAACTGATAAGTAGGCTGGCCCTTCATATGAAGGTAAGCAAGCTTTGGCTCCTTTAAGATCTTCGAATGTTTCCAATTTGGAATCCTTATGTACTACGGCTATAGTAACATAACGTTCATGCATATCTTGAGAAAATTCATATAAAATTGGTTTAAGTTTATATTCCCGTTGAGCCTTAATACGTTGTTCATGATCTACTAATACAACATCTGCTGCTTTATATTTAATATCATCCATACAGGTCTCCAAGGTATTTGATCTTATACATTGTATATTAGGTTGCACTCCATAAACCTGTGAGGCTTCTTGCATCCAAGAGCATTTAATGTGTTGTATAATAGAAGTGGTGCAAAAAACAATAGATCTTGGAGGATTACATTCAGGAAAACTATAAGCACTTTGGAAAGCTGTAGCCTGATCTAGATAGTCGTCTATGGGTATGACATTATCCAAAGGATTTATATCAATATGATAGGTTTCCAATAAACTCAATAAGGCATTTTGCCAACTTAAGGGATTATCATGATTAAGACCAGTAACAAGACGTTGTACCTGAGCAGCATGAGTTCTACGAGCTGCTATAACCGGCCAAGGTTTAGCTACCCAAACACACGGTTTGGTAGCATTTATAGGCTGCAGATGACCATCGGGACATAAATAACTGTATTCACTAGGATTTGCTTGGGCCAATAAACCAGACAACTGTAAATATTAAAAAACTTTATTTTAGAATCCTTAAAAGAAATTTATCCATTTTCTAAACTTACACCAAAATGACTTCTAACGTCATCTAAACGAGCCCAGGCTATACTACCACCACCACTGGTTAAACAATATAAAGCTCCTCGGCGACCCCAATGTTTGTCACCAACATCACATCTATAAGGATCATAACACATTTGACATAACGAGGGATAACGATCCTTTAGCTTACGATCTTGTTTAGGATCTGGTACCCAGGGACCAGCCTTACAACTGGGACCAAAGTAACGAGCCGAAGATCTAATACGATCTTCGGTTACAGATATATCGGGATCACAAGATTTACCCACCATAGTAGACTCGAAATACTAAAAATTTATAAAAAAAAAATCGATTAATCGAATATTAAAAATTCCATTAAACTTTTTACATTTGCCAACACTTCTGTCCAATGATTTGCCAAACCATAACCCGGATGACACATTTTAGCTCCTCTTAAATCATGTACCGTATGTATATCAGCTTCATTATCTACCACTGCTACCACCTCATATTCAAAGGGTACATCATGTGCTCTCAATTCACTGGTCACTAAAATTTCAACACTAGCCCATCGTGCTGCTATCAAATCTTCTGATGATAAAACTCCAAAGTGTGCGGTACCCTTGTGTATACGCCGCACACAGTCTAGCCGATCTACACCCACCACACACTCCATGTTACTGGTGGCTTCTAAAATCGGACAAAATTTGGGTGTTTTACGATAGTGACCACGGGATTCAACAATGCAAACGCGCACTGAAAGTTTATAAAATATAAATATAAATTAATAAGACACATCAATTTTGATTGGCACTGAAAAGTAACCCTTCCAAAGAGAAAATGGGATCGTTTAAAACCATATATGATCATTTATTGGCATAACTATTTATATATGTGCTAACATATAAAACTAAGAGGTTTTATAAATGACAATATATATCCGAAACTTTAGGATACGTACATGATAACATATTATCATATTTATTTATATACGACCATATATTATCATATATAGCCATATTGGCTAAAATTTCGGATTCGAAAATGTAAAGTCATGTATGAACCATTTATAGGCATATAATCTATACCCATATGCGATCATATACAAAATCATATATGTTCATATTTCATTTCCATTTCAATATATAGATAATATATAATTAAACATTCTAAACCAACAAGGGACATCTACTAATAAGGGGAGTCTCCTGATGTGTTCTCTCTGATCTTAATGAAATTTGTATATGTTATGAAGAAAAAGAGTGTTTTTTAACTTCCCAATCTCATGTTTAGGGGTAAAAGGTGATTTCAAAAATGACAAAAGCTTTCGTTTTTTTCGGCTTATTTTGTTTTAAAAAAATTTTAGACATGGGATACCAAATGCAAGATCTTTCGGATACGCACTAACTGGTAAACGAAATATATCGGATAACTTTCAAGTATTTTTGCTATTAAAACAAATGTGTTTTAAGTGATATCAAAACTGACGTTTTGTTATAGAATTATAGTTGGATTAAGCAAAAGAAATATGTATATTAATGCCTATTAAATTTAATCAAGGGGGTGTCTGAGCTTTTCTCATTCGTAATTATTCGGTTTTTATGCGACTTTTTCAGCAGAACTTTTTAACCTATATTTTAAATATTTAAAAAAAAAATAAACCCTAACACACTACATAAGCAATATTAGTATCAAAAACTTTTTTTCTCGAGTACATTAAAACTGCGTTGAAAAAATGTTAATTTGAATAGTTTCAGTTTCATCTAAATTTGATTAGTGTCCCTTATTTATTTTTCTTTATCTAATATCTAAATTTCGTTTAGATCGGAGAAAACCCATCGGGATAATCCCCATGTAAGTCAGAATTTTTTATTAACTCTACATATGTATATGATTAGGGTGTATATCAGTTTGCCATTCCGGTTGTAATATCAGGAAATATTGATCTCAGACCCTATTAAGTACCCTACACAGACCCTATGCATATTTAAGATCCTAATGCAAATTTAAGCCGATCTGGCGATGTTTGTCCGTCTGTCTGTTGAAATGGCCATCTGGTTTTTATCGTGATTATTGGAAGTCATGCTCTAAAAATAGGTAATAAAAATGAGCAAAATCGGTGTAGCGGTTAAAAGGTTAAAAATGTGAAAGTACATCGAAATTTTCCATACAAATCGGTGTATTTTAGTTTAAATTAAAATGTGAATACAAGTTCCGTAACAGAACAAATTTTTTGATGTAAAACACAATTTTTGTGGTGAATTTAAAATGTTAGTCACCTTTATGAGTTTGTTAAAAAAATATCACAAAATAGTTCATTCATCATAGCGTCTGATTAATATAAAATGTGAAAATAATTTTTGTAGCAAAACAGATTTGTTTGAGGTAAAGAAACCCATTTTTGTGGTAAAAAAAAATCGTAGTGAAAAAAATGTTTGAGGTGAAAAAAAAATTTGAGGTGAGTTTTAAATGCATGTTAGCATTCATTAGGCGCTATCAAGTATTTGTACTAAAATGTGAAAGCATATTTTGTAGCAAAACAAAGTTTTTGAGGAGAGAACAATTTGTGTTGTAAAAAAAATTGTTTTTGTTGGCAAAAAATTAAGGTGAATATAAAATATTATTCATATATATTTTATTCACTACACTTAATTCAAACTAAATTAATATTAGTACAATTTTGTTATAATTTTTATTAAAAATAAAAATTATGTTTTTTTCGACCTTTAATTGTGCAATGAAAATGAAAATTATTCAAGTTCGAGGCCATACTCTATATTTCTTCATTAGGATATTGTCCTAACAAATAATCTATAGAGTTTTTTGTTTTCAAATTTATTATTTGACCCTTTCAGAAATGTGTTGATAGATCTATTTCGGGAATTTTCTATGTTCCCATCATCAGAACACGTTTTGAAAGCGGTAACAATCCCATGCCAAACATCAAACATTCATATAAACTAGTTTACTCACTACATGAGAACTAATATACATATGAGTTTGAAGTTAAAGATTATAACCATTGATCAAAAAATAAATTGAAAACTTGTTTGATGTGCAAGATCCACCTCTGGTGGATATTCAATACACGTTTTTTTGTTTCTCTCTCCTTTTTATATTTTGTTTAGTTTGTAAGCAAAATAGGGGAAGTAAACTTGGCGGTACTCTGCCTTTTATACAAGTTTGTTATAATTTTTATTAAAAATAATGTTTTTTTTTAGAAAAGAGTCGGTTGAATACAAAATCTTGTCATATATTTTTTTTTTTCAGACGCCTAGAGGTGAATAATATTTTCAATTCACCTCAACATTTTTTTTTAACCAAACAATTTTTTTCACCCCAAAAATTGGGGTTCACCTTAACCATTTTTCTATTGCAAAAATTGTTTTCACATTAAAAAAAGTTTTTCACCTCAAAATTCGTTTCTTATAGTATTTGTAACAGTTACACTATGGAGTATGGATGATATATAAAAAATTCGGCAGATCTAAATTTATTGCATTTAATTATTTTTTCGCCCCATTTTTTTGATGCTTGTTTCAAAGTAACTGTAGGTTTATGGGTATTCAATAACAGCATAAAGAAAATATTCTAATCATGAAAAAAAAACTATTTACAAAATTGAAAATAAAAAAACTTCGAATGAGTTTGTCGCGAATGATTTTGTAGGATTTTTAGAAAGTTTCCAAAAACTTCCTTACATTTTCAGAACAAAATTCAGTGTGGATTATTGTTTTAAGAAGACATACAACGGAAAAAATTATTCTATCTTTATCACAATCTAAACAACATCTAAATTATAGAGCGTAGCTTGAGGCCTATATTCAATATTCTTGCATATTTTATTTTTTTTAATGTGTTTTAAAATTGTTTAAATATGCTATAGAAAGATGACCTAAAATAGTTCTTTAAATTGCCAATATAACATTTAGAAAATATATTCAGGTTTTTATATTTTTTCTTAAAAGCTTAAGGCTTAAAAAATTATAACATGTCCCAAATAAATAACAATAAAAACGTTTGCAAAAAAATTAAATTTTCAAACAAAAAACCCGATTTAAATACTTGAATATAGCTTAAAGATATTTCATAATATCAAAATTAAAACAAAAACTGGAGTCTGCTAATTAATTGACAAAATTTAAAATTCTGTGTATGATATAAGTAGTGATACACTTTAAAAAATTACCCCTTTAACTTCACTAGCTTTATTCGATTAAGAACTTTTAAAGGGGATTTTTTTAATTTGATTGAATTTCAAAAAAAACTTGTCATTGTAAGCAAACAAATTACAATTTTTTTCAATAAATTAACAACAAAAAACTTGTCTGGTTTAGTAAGAATTTAATGCAGAAGTTGTATATCTTTACCTGAAACGCAAACCGCCCTAACTAACAATTCATTAATTTCACAGCAGAAGCAAAAAACATGTTTATATGAAAAATATTGTCGTTTTCATCACAAAAACGAAGACAGATTTATTTCTCGTAAAATAAAATACATACATTTTTTTTTTGTAATTTCATTTTGAATTGTCAGGTTTGAGATTATAATTAAAATATTACAAATAGAAAACTTTAATTGCTAATAAATTCAAGAGAAGATGAAAACGAAATTGTGGTGATCAGCGCTAGAGTGAGTGCCGCACTTTCGACCTAAGCGACATTTTCAGCCTCATTCTGACCCACCACCCACAAAAAACTTAATATAGTGAAACCCGGTTAAGACGACTCCGAGAGACCAAAAAAAATTAGTTCGTCTTAAGCGAGGTTCGTATTAAACGGGGTTTTTTTAACGATAAAAAATATGTATTTATTAAAACAAAAACAAGATTTTTACATAAATAAAAAATAAAATTAGCATTTCATGCATTCACAATTACAAATTCAATTAAAATTCTTCATTTAAAAAAAAAAAAAAAAATCTGTTAATTTTTTCTGAATGACTGAATTAACGATTTCATTCGTTATAAGTTTTTCTATTACCAAAATATGATTGTCAGCTTCTCCGGCACACGATTCTGTTCGAATGTATCACTTGACAAATTTTCAACATCGGGAGGATTAACAATTTCCAATATTTCTTCACCTGATAAAGTATGTGACGTCAAAACATTATCATCTATATCTAGAAAGTCATCCACGGATATGAAATTCATATTAGGTCTATCCCATTAAACGGATAAAGAGTGTACTATACATGGTAATTTGTATGAAAACGAGTTTTTGGGACTGCTTAAAACAGTTCGTAATAACCGAGCGTTCGTATTAACCGAGTTCGTTGTTGTGGTGTAATGGTTAGCGCGTTGGACTGTTACACTGATGGTCCCGGGTTCGATTCCCGGTGACGACAACATCAATTTAGAAAAATAATACGTATGAGTGTTCTATCACTTATATGTATCGATGAGCCCACCTTCGGTGTTCCCATAGCACTTAACCCCACCGAAGTAAAATACTGAATCAGGGCTATGAAACAAAAAGCTTCAATAAATTCGCCAACTCTACATCAGGTGGCGACCATCAACTGTTCTAAGACTTATCATCTCGTGCAATTACAGTGTTGCCATGTTTGAAGCCCTTCATCTTTCACCACCTTTCATCTCTCCACTATCCCCTTTCCAAAGAAAGCAACACATTAATTAATCGGAAGAATTTCCTGAGTGTTGCTTCTCTTACAAAAAAAAAATTGTTGTTATTAACCGAGAGTTCGTCTTAACCGAGTTGGTCTTAAGCGAGTTTTACTGTATTTTAATAGTTGTTTTATATCTTTTTTTAATGTAAGTACATATGTTGTTTACAAGGCTGTAACTTTTATATTTCCATGATTTTTTCGATAACATTTTTACAATATATAGAAAAAGTTCCATTGTAAAATATAAAAAAAATAATAAATATAAAAATTCTAAAAAGGGTTAACCCCTTAACTGCAAAATACATCTGATGTGTACACAAAGTTGAGTTTACAAACGGTAGTTAGGGCATTTTGCGTTGAACACGTTTAATGCTCCTGTAGTTAGGGACTTTCTATTTTTGTTAATAAAATCTCTGTTTTTGAACGGAAGAGTTTACATTTTTTTGTGGGCATGTATATTGATGCAATACATCAGAATTAATCAAAAAAAACAATTTTTAATTTTTTGTTAGTTACGGCCGTTTGCGTTTAAGCTAACAATATGATAATATAAATATGAGTATAATCTAAATAAATGTTTATTTGTAACCGGTCCGGTATTGCCTTCCATTCAAACGTAACCGTTTTCATTGTATCGGATGTACAATGAATATTTTGTTTATTCTCCATCTACCCAATAACTATCTACGAATGTTGAATATGTAATTAAGTTTACCGCAAAATTAAAAAAAAAAAAAATTAACTTAAATTAAACACATATAAAAAAAAATCACTATTTGACTGGGTATTCCACTGCTTTAATGTTAATGTACCTGTTTCAAATGATTCATTTTAATGTGGAACTCCCAATTACAATTTATTCGCTAAAAGTTTCAACTAGTAACCAAAAATTTGAAAAAAAAAACATCAAGGTCATTTACTGCACATGTAGAATTTTGATGTTGTATCTTTAATTAACATCTGTAGTAAAAAATATATAATGCATATTACCGGTTTTATTTTGACATTTTTTGGGAAGATTTAAGTTTTGTTAATAAAATGTATCTGTTGATGTGAGATCTTTTTTTATTATTATAACCGGTTAATGTTATTTACTGATGTTAAGTTTTTTTTGTTAATTTCTAAACATCGTTTATCAATTCAAAATTGATGGCTTTTAAAAATTATTTTGAGCAAAATAAATAAAAAAAACCTTAATTAAAGGCAATTTTAATGAATGTGTCTGAAATTACAAAAAAAAAAATATATTTGGCTATACCCAGTAAAATAGTAAAATCCAATTGACAGGTTGCTAAACAACTTATACTGTATTATAACATGTTCTAATTTTTCTTCTATAAACGATTCTTATTATATAGAGTTTGTCTAAATTACAATAGGTTATTTACCTCCAAACTAGAACAGGTTGCTTTAGAACCGGTTCTAGAACCAGTTAGAGAACTGGTTCTGTGTCAGTGAAACCTTACATGTTGACTCCCAGGAACCTGTTATAGAACCGGTTCCATGTAACCGGTGGTAAAAGAAGCTGTTTTGGAATAGGTTCAAAGGTAATATGTTCTAAAAAATTTTGCTGGACGGGTTTGAAAAAAAAATGAATAAGATTTAACCCTTTACTGCATACAATTTTTCATCTTTATAAAAGTTATATATTCTGATAAACTAGAAATTGTCAAAATTTAGGATCACTTAATAATTGAAAACTAATCGCAAATATAAAAACCGAAATATGTTTGTGGGAAAATTTATGGATTTTATTTAATGTTTAATTAATTTCTTAAAATAAAAATTTAATTAATATTTTATGATTCTGCTACTTTTTAATTATTTAAAAATTATTTTTTTTTTTTTTTGGAATCACTTATATTTTAATTTTTGCAATTTTCTTGGCACAACTAAACTTTTTTAACTCCAACGGTTAAACGCTATTTACACTTCAATTCATAGCATGTGCTCGGTTTGAAAAATAAACAACAAGTTCTTCTACTAAAATCTATACCGTTGCCTACTTTAGGCGATATGAGCCAAAATGGGTTTGGGGTGCATCTCGAAAACTAACGCATACAAATAGAAGTTTTGGAGGAAAATTATTCCTCTTACCAAGCCACGAGTATAACTATAATTAAAAAATTATTTAAATTTATTTTCATCGGGATAAACATAACATAAAAAAAAAAAAAATTATTTTTTTGTGCTTTTATTTAAGCAGATATGGCGTTTTACGTTTTTTGGAAAAAGCGAAAGTGGGCGAAAACGCACCTAAACTTTAATATATAATGTTCAAACTTACTGGCGCTTTGTTCCTAATACTTAATGTCTTCTCTCTACTAAATTTCATAAAAAATTCGTCTATTAGTTTATAAGTTGAGGCGATGTCCTTTAAAGATATTCTGATATAATCATGTGTGTCCTTGGACCAAAGTAAGGACTTATTATTAAAGTAAATGCTTCAGTCTTACCTAGAGTTCATTTTCAAGAGTTTTTAATTTTCTTACATTAGTTTTTTAGATTTTTAAAAACTATGATTGTTTAAAAATAATTAGCCGGATTCATGTAATGTTGTATACAGTGTAAACATCGTATTTATACAACATTAGTGTCATAAATGTTTTGCCAACCCTGGAAAGTTTATTATACCTTTTGGAAAAAAATAATTGTGTTGATGGTTTACAATCAAATATTATATTTTATAAATATGGGAATATTTGTCGAATGAAATAATCGTGGAATTTGAGAAAATTCAAACGAACTACATTTAAAATGCGGCCATAATTGTTAGTTTCCTTACATGAAAATATGCGTTGTGTACTTATACACTAAATACAAAGCGTTATATGATACCCCAGATTATTTTTTGAAATTGTACAAAATTTTGATTTTGACGCTTTCTTGTTTCTAAACACTGCCCGGCAGACGGAAAATTTCTTTGCGAAACTTTTAGTTAATTTTTATTTCAATCAAAATATGTAAATTTCTAAGTATAAAACATTTGTTCGGCGCATTTCTGGTCAATTTTACCCGTTAGAGGGTTAATACCAATATTCGGTACTTTTTACATTGCACTATTGCTAAAATCCCATGTTTTTAATCATAACATACAAAATTGAGCATAATGGTTCATGTTTTATACATCATGAGGTAGGTTTTTTTGCATTAATTTCAGTTGATACCCAATATAGCTATAGTTGTTTTGGAATAAATATGTAAAATCATAAAAAACTCATAACGTCTATATTTTTTACCGCCTTTTAAAAATACATCAAAAACGAAGTGTTAAACGTAGATTATTTTCATTGTCAGAATATTAAATTTTTTCAATAACAAAAAGAACTGGACTCTTAAAAAGTGTGCTGAATTTATTGTCTGAAACGGACATTTATTTAACTAGCGAAGTTTTTTGGGTGGTTACTTCAGATTTTGATGAAATTCAGATATAAGACAGAAGTGGCGAAAGAAATAAAAAATTTGTATGAAAAATACCTTCCCAATCGCATATTTACGGGGCAAAAACTAAGTTTCAAAGTTGTTCGAAACTGTTTGTTTTCAAACTTTTTATTTTTTTTTTTATACCAATGGAAATGTCATCCAAATAGCTTTCATTTAATAACAAATTTGTATAAAGTATATTTGAAGAAGCTTGAAAATACTCTAGTAACGAAAATTGGCTTAGTTTTGACCATTAAACGTGAAATTGGGCAGTTTAAAAGGTTCGCATTCTTATTTATTTTGTCTCCTTTATCACATATCCAAATTTAATGGCAATCTGTGGGAACCAATCATGGGCCCTTCTTTGTGAGTCTATTTCTCCGAATTAAAAAAAATTATTAAAATTTGTTGCTAAACCTATAAAAAATTAGTTCAAACTGACGTTGCAGACAAGATTGCTAAATTTTGCAGATTTTTTGCTAAATATTAGCAAGATAAGAATAGCCATTAATTAATTGGAAGAATTTCCAGAGTGTTGCTTCTCTTTATTTAAAAAAAAAAAAAAAAAAAAAAGATAAAGATAAAGATTAGAATAGCCAAAATAAATCTGTCGAATTTACAAAAAAATTAGTTATATTTGAGATACATTTTAGGTACGTGAAAGCAACAAATTAATCTGTTAAAATCAGCAACAAATTTGCAAAACTACAAAAAATTTTAAATTTTTGAAGTTATTTTTAGAATTCATTTTTTATGCGAATGAAATAAGCAGTCTACAATTTTTTAGCAAAAATTTCTGTTGATTTTAGCAAAATATACTGTTTTTTGTAATCTACAAAATTTAGGGTAATATGGCAAACATTTTATTAATATTACAGTTTTTATTTGTTGTTTTTAGTCTACAAATAGCAAACAAAATTACAAAAAATTTAAAATTATCAAAGTTATTTTTAGAATTTATTTTTTATGCTAGTGAAATAAGCAGTCTTAAATTTTTTAGCAAAAATTTCTGTTGATTTTAGCCAAATATATACTGTTATTTGCATTCTACTAAATTTAAGGTAAATATACCAAAAATTTCATTGATATTACAGTTTTTATTTTAGTCTACAAATATTAAGTAAACGTTTTTGCTTATTTTAGCAGAATAAATTTGCTATTTTCAATTACCTAACATTTAACTCGAATATAACTAAAATTTTGTAAATTTTTTTTTGTTGTTATTATTTTATTAATATTTATTTTTTCAGAAACGTTATTTAACATAACTTTAGTACCATTTTCTGCTATTTTTAAAGGTTTATTTCTATGAGTGCACGTACAGAAGTATTATTCTGAAATGTCTAATAAAAGATTTGATTGAAATAAAATTAGTCTTTAAACAAACATTTAATTGAATAAATTAATATTGTAGTTGTTTTAATTAATCGTGCACAATTTCTAATAATTAATATTTTATTTAACGTAATAGATGAAAAATCATTTCAAATATTAATTAATACTATCAGTTTCGTAATGTAAAATTGTTTTTATTTTATGTTTTGTGTAAGTAAAAAAAAAAAAATGGAACGGTTTTTAGTTTAAAATTTTTGAACTTTCAGTAAATTTCATTTTAAGTTTGTAAGGACACAAATTTTTATTTAACTTTAGATTACATATACATTTGCATTTTTTTTAATCCTACTTACATTTGCCATCATCTGGTATTTCCAAAGTATTGATATTTGAAATTACTGATAAAAATATAAATATAATTAAAGTTTTTGTAAACATATTTTTTTTCCTTGTCAGTTCTGCACAGTTTTAAGATTATTTTTATTTACAAATAATATCGCAATTTTTTTTTTTGTAAATTTTTAAATGAATTTAATTCTCAGTTATTAAATATTATATATATTATTTGTGTAATTACAAATTTCGTATATTCTAGAGATTGATAATTAAATATGTTATAATAATGACTAGTTAACGCCTTCTTTTAATATCATTTTATTCACACAATACATTAATATTTTAAAAACATTTTATTTAATTTTAGTTATAAGGCGACTATTATTTAAAACCTTGTTTCGCTAATGCTAGCTGAGCTTAAACTGAAATCTTTATTTCAATGGTCAATGTTTACATTCGTTTATATTTTTTGTGTTTTTTTATTTGTATTTTTTTTTTTAAATCAACATTAAAACCTTAAAATTATTGAGAATTATTTAAGCATCTCTGAAGCAAAGGGAGATCAGTGCGAGTGTATTTGAGAATATGTTGCCAGAGACTTTATTTTGAAAAGTATGGGTATTTTGTCTAGAGACAAAAAAAAATAAAAAAAGAAACAGTAACCATTTTTCCCCATCTTTATCTTTCAATGTACCTACAAGATGGCAACACTCTTTAAGACCTACTTTTTTAATATGACTACTAAATTATTAATTTGAAATCATTCAAGTGATTAACAAATGACTTCATTTATACATTGTTTGTTTGATAATAATGAAATGAAATGATTGATTTATTTAATTAATCTTCAGATTTCAAAAAATATAATTTTTTCTCAAACCTTAAAACTAATTTTACATACCTAAGTGAAAAAGAAGTCGTTTATGCCCTCCCGAGTATTTATTCCTCTTAAAATGTATTATAATATGAGATTATTTATATACGGTGTCATGTATAGTAGGGCGGGTCGATTTGTAGGGAGGCATAAAAATCGCTCAATGTACAAGGAAAATCGTATTCTAGGGATCAAAATAAGAAACTTAGCCGAAGAAACCATACCTCTAAAACGAATTCTGATGTCCCGACTTTTGATCCATAGGGTAAATTTTGAAAAAGCCCACTTTGATATTTCAGAAAGTAGGAGGAATCTCTGCCAAGATTATGGGAGCTACTTCTACTTCGGGAGACGCGCTAGCAGATTAATGCATAAATCATCATTCTAGGTGAGCGTTAAGGGGTTAAAATTTAAGTTGAAAGATGGCCTTTTTAGCCGTGTTTTTTTAGTAAAATGTACAAATTTTAGAAAGTAGGAGGAGTCTTTCCAAGATTAGGGTCTCTATTTATTTTCCGGAAGATGCTCTAGCAGATGAATGCATAAATTATGTTCGATTGGATTGGATTCGATTAAGGCACTCTAAATGGGTAAAAGTGGGTTTTTTCAAAATTTGACCCTACGGGTCAAAAGTCGGGACATCAGAATTCGTTTTAGAGGTAAGTTTCGGCAAAGTTTCTTATTTTGATCCCTAGAATACGATTTTTCTTGAGCGATTTTTAAATCGACCAGCGCTAAGGTATAGCCATATGTTATTATATATTTCTTATATGGTAACATGTATAAGAATATATTTTTATATATTGACCTCTATAAAATTAGATATTAAACATATATGCTATAAATAACGTCACCAAATGTTTTTGATCAAAAAGCGGGATACTGGTGATTTTGGTGCATAAAGTGTGACATTAAAAGTTATTTGTGCAAAAATCTATATCTAAATCTATAACACAATCTAAAAACGACAAATTTAGTAATAAGATTTTTCCAGAACGCTTAGAATTTTTTCTATTGGGATAATATTGGTTTTTAAGGAAATAAATGTTTTCAATAGAAAAATCCACAAACTTTGAAATACTTAAGTTCTTATAAAGAATTGTTATGTTTCGATAGCAAATATAGAAATTTCGATAACAAATACAGAAACTTTAATCACAGCAAAATTTTTTATTAAAAGAGCACCTTTCTCTCGGAAGCCTCAGGTTCTGATGACATATTTCAATTAAAAACTCCTTAATTTCTAAAACTTAACCACAAGATCAATATTAAGCGTTTTAATAATACATTCTAATATATAACATAATATAAAGTCATATATGGTAACATATAAACTATGTAATTTAGGATATAATATATACTTTTTTTTTAAATATATTTGTTTGTGATATAAGATATGCTTATATATGGTGACATATGTGTAATACAACTTAAGATGTAATAGTATATGCCATAAGATGATGTAATATGTAATTATGTAAGATTACACACACAAGATTAACAATTTAGTTTGAGATATGATTATATATCATTAATATTTTTCATGCGTATACGATATAATTATGTATTGTAATATTATACATGGACTAGTGACTAATTTTTTTTTTACAATTTTTTTTTTTAAATTTTATTCAAAATTAAATATTTTATAGGATTGAAGTAGATCCAATGCAATGGCTAACTATCTAATTCGATCCACTTAAATTTCTTAGCTCTTAATTTTCGCTTGCAATTACTCCCGTATAATATTTTGGGATCTACCAAGATCTTAATTCAAAATAATATTATTGGATCCACCAATTTTGATATATTTTAATCCAGTAATAGATATGACGTATCGAATTGGATATAACTTCCTACACCAATTTTGATATGAACTTGAATAATATTAAATGCCGATCTTTGTCAATTGAGATATGATTTTATATTTGAGATATAGTTTTTTCTTGATAGGGACATCTGCTTTTAAGAGCATATAAATTTAGATAGCAAGGCGGTAAAACTCATATGAACTTAAACTAGATTTTCGTTATGAATATCATTCAAGATCATAATAAT
The DNA here is from genome assembly GCA_021234595.1 of Delia radicum. Taxonomy (NCBI): domain Eukaryota; kingdom Metazoa; phylum Arthropoda; class Insecta; order Diptera; family Anthomyiidae; genus Delia; species Delia radicum. The sequence continues at coordinate 234,979,257 of CM037853.1, read as the reverse complement.
AATTCCGGGGTTGCGTTAAAAAACAAAACAAATTTTGACTTTAATGAGTATTTTTTATGCTTTAGAATTTAACTAATACCAGAGTAATAAATGTGTTACTTCCATCTGTATAAAGTTATATAAGAAAATGTTTACGAACCCAAGTAAAAAACAGATTGTATATGAACATATACTATCAAATATGATCTTGTATGTGATAAAATATGGGTATAACTGATCATATGTACTTCAATATATATTCTCTTATTTGACTATATATTGAGACTATTAAGCCTACAATTTCGGATCCAAATATATATGGTTAAAAAGGAGTATTAATATCGTCATATATTGAACTATGTATGTTCATATATTAAGCTATATATGAAAACTTGCTACGATACACTCATATATGATCAAATACGAGACTATTTATGATCGTATAAGTGTATATACGAACTCATTTTTAAACGGGAAATTAACAATGTTCGGTTCAACGTGTTTATTTAAAACAAAAATTGACTTCTTAATCAAAAATGATTAGCCCAAACGTCTTTCATCATTTCTAAACATTTAAGTTTGTAGCCAATAAGTCTGTCAAAAATGAGCTATATCCTCTCAACTAGTATACAACCACACAAATTTGAGCAATTCGTATTGCCATATAACAATTTCCAAAAAAAAATTACAAAGTACAAAATTTAAAAAAAAAAAATCTTTTAAAAAAAAGAAACAAATTAATCAGTATTGAAAATTTAATATATTTTTAATTTTAAATATATATATTTTTTACTTTACTAAAAAAGTAAAACTTTAGTCAAAATATTTACCCTGTTAGTGCACTGATAGAAATTTGTGCGTAGTATTAATGAATTCCTTCATTAATCCAATGAATTTTTTCATAAAAAAGTCCCCAAAGAAACGTTTCATTGAGTCAATGAAAGGTGTTTCATTAAATCAATTTTAATGAATGGTTTCATTTACCCAATGAAAATTTCATAAAGTATATAAAATTTTTTTTTTTTATTAATCCTAGCCTAATCGTTATGAAAGTTTCATGTGTTTAATGAATAAAATTCATAGTTTGTATGAAATATTTCCGCTGATATTTAAAAATTTATTTATATCAAAGTTTTGGTTAACTCTGTTTAAAAGAAATTTTTTAGTTTTTTTTTATTTCAAAATTACAAAAAAAAAATTTTTTTTTTCTTATTACAAGTCAAAATTTTTATTGAAAAAAATTTAAAATTTTTCCATTGATTTAATGAATTTTTTTTTATGAAATTATGAAAAAATCATTAAAAATGTTAATGAAAAAAATATCAATATTAATGAATTTTCATTCAGTTAATGAAAATTTTCATTAAACCAATGAACCGATTTTAATGAAATCGTTTCATTAATACTATGAAGGAAAATTCTATCAGTGTGCATTATTAGCGCCAAAGTTCAAATTTTAATTACTTAAATCACCACTAGAGTGTGTTAACAATTTAATATAGGAATACCAAATGACGTATATTGAAGTCTCCAGCTTATAATTGTCGATTTAAAATTTTGTAAATTATTTTAAAATGTCCTACATTACTGCTAGCTACCGTAGTGTTATGTTTACATTTTTAAAACGTTTTATTAATGCATAATTCATAAATTAAAATTTTTTATGACACCTGTCATTTTTGTTTAATTTTAATAGTAAGTAATTTTTTTACTACATATTACAATTTATTTTAAAATCAATATGCATCTGATATCAAGTTTAAATAATTCGTACGAACATTTTGGCTTCTCTTAAAAATAGCATTAAAAGGTACATTAATAAAACATGCACATATTTCTACACTTAAAAACATTTTTTTTTTTTCAAAAACATATAAAATATGTTTAAAATTAATTGAACGAATTTCAGCCACTAAATTATTAAAAAATATGCCTTTTTTTATTATACTATAATTAATATGCAATTTTATTTAATTTTTTAATTGTGAAAGGCGTGGTAGAGAAGAATGAGTGTATTTTCCGAATCAGACTGCGCAGTTTCTGGTATTGAACCTTTGTCAGTGACCCTTTTTTTTGAATAATGTTATATTTGTTACGTTTTTATTTGTTCGATTGCGTCTATATGAAATTTTCTGTGCAATCACTGACCGTGGTATACACACACACATTTTAATAAAATGTTGTTAATATTTTCCATCGACTTGATAAATTTTGACAATTCAGTTTTAGCTTTCGAATTGAATTGCATTTGTTTTCTAATTAACAAATTTTCTTAAAATATTTCTACAGATTTTTTTTTTAGTGCATTATATACTTGTAAACGCTCAAAAGAGACAAGATTTTACTAAGCCGACTTAATATTTTAAATGAATTTATTAAATTGTGTGAAATAGGTAGAGCCACCTTGACTGGGTGTGAACTAAACTTAAATAGTCATCTCGAAATAAGTATTCGATTGCCTTTAAATAAAAAATCATTATTTTTACAATAAACTGGAAATTTTTGTGTTTCATTAACTTAATTTTGGCATTAAAATACTTTTTAAAATTGTTGTACATTATAACTATGGAATTCAACGGTGAAGTTTCTTAACCTATGCCAATTTAGTAGTTGGACAATTTTAAAAAGCTTGTAGTTAAAAAAAAAATTTTTTTTTCAAAAGTTTTTTATTTATAACACAGTATAGATTATAAATTATTAATTCAGACTAGACTATGAATATTTGTAAGAAGTCAACTGACCGCAATCTTCTATTTGGCGTATTTTATGTTTGATGATTTTTTACACTGCTTTTAATTTATCTTCTTCAATTCTTCAGTGCATTTCGCTTCCCAACTATTTTCATACACTTTTTGGCATAAAATATCCCAAAAGTCCTCAATTGGACGTGCTTTTGGGACGTTTGGGGGATTTGCCTATTTCGGTTGTAACATCCTTTTGGCGTAATGACAGTTGGCTAAATTTGGTCTAAATAATATGTCGTCTTTAGAGTGTACACACAGAGTGCTAACCGAACTGAAAAGTGTATTTTAATTGCAACAACTTATAAATTCAGTTAGTACAACGATATTTACATTAGATTTCTGAATATTTTGGGAGTTGCAACTAAAATTCAGTTGAATTAACCGAACTTTGTTGTGAAAACAAATGTTAAGTCGTTAAGTCTATAATCGTTAAGTCTATAATTTGTAACAACCGAATTTGAGTCGAAGTAACCGAATTTCAGTTGGCAAATAGCAAAATTTTTCTCTGTGTGTATCTCTGATAAATTTTTCTAGTTTTACTAAACATTTATTAATATAACATCCGGGTTTACAGCCATAGCTTAGGAATCCTGGATATAGTACTTTTGGTTCAAACTTTCCTTTGGCCGAATACCGCACGTTGTCGGGAGTTTTTTTTCTAGTCATCAGAATAAAATACAGAATTAAAACTTCGGTTGTGCCAAGCCAAAGAAAAGTATTTTTCATTATCCAAAATTATTTGAAAATTGTTTTCATGAAGTTTTTTCTCAGTTGTCTGCATTTTGTTGGTATTTCTTCCAATATATTTTTACTATATTTTGGTACTGTTTTCCTCTGGTAGTTTTTCACGTTCAGTTGGAGTAAGTTTTTGCGAATTGTTTTCTTGGAAACGCGAAATTTTCTGGCCAACTTACGGTTTCATGCCCCAATTTGATTAACCGCCGATTTGTTCAATTTATCAAGCTAAGCTGCGGTCCATTCTTTTTTATTCCGGTTGGTGCCACTCCATTTTCAAACCGTTTGAATATGGAATATATTGTGCTACGTGGTACTTGCTCCTTAAGGAATTGGTGTAACACTTCGTTTTTCGGATACCTTCCAAGCATGTAATAGACATTTTTTTAAAAACTGTGTTATTCAACCACTTTCATTTTGAAATTTCACTCTTGAATATTTATAATATAAGATTTTATTGACATACATTTTGAAAAAAACATGCCTACTTTGCAGTAATTTATATTTGAATTTAACCCATTTACTTAGTGAGCATAGGTAAAAAGCATATCTTGCTTTCTTATTAAATTTTTTTTACTATTTTCCGATTTTCAAATCAATCCATCCTACTGTGTATGTTACACAAAAAAAATCGTTGCCAAGTAACTAGGAGCATTTCAAGTAATAAAGTTTTTTCGCATAAATTATTCCATTATTAAGTAGAAACAAATATAAACTTGGTAAAATGTTACTAGTTTTCGCATAACTTTTGTAAATAGACTTTATTAGTTGAAATGCTCCAAATTAGTTGGCAAAGATTTTTTTGTGTGTAGTTAGTATAGAATAGCCTGCAATTCTTATCTTTAATATTATATTCTCTTTTCAGTTTTACTTGTATTTTAATTTAAAGTGCAATTGAAAATCAATTAATAAAAGCCGGATTCATGTAATGTCGTACATAGGGTGAATATCGTAGTTTTATAACATTAGTGTCATTAATGCTTTGCCAACCCTGGACGTGTTTTCTTTGGGCTAATCTGGTTAATTGTCTGATAATTAAATAAAAAAAAAAAAACAATTTATTTCATTTTTCACTCGACGCACAGTGGCGCCATTTGAGTTTTTTCGTTGCAGAAATCATAACTTTCGAACCAAATGAGATAATCAACAAATTTAAAAAGTATATGATAGATAATCGATCAACCTATGAAATGTGTGTTTGAAAAGTGTTCTAAGCCTCTTAGGTGCCTACTTATAGGTTAGCAAAGTTAATATTTGTAAAAAAATCATTTTCATGGGTAGTAAAATAAAATATTTTTTATTTTTTTTTTTAATTTTTTATTTTTTTTTTGTCTCTTTTAAAGGCTTTTATGATTTAAAACTATTCCAGAAAAAATTTAATTTTTTTTTTATTTATTTTTCAATTTTTTTGTAAAATATTGCTTACAGTCCGTAAAGGAAGGTATATCTAAAAGACTTATCATTTCTGAACTATAATTATTTTCTAACTCTTTTCGTGACTTTATATGCCGCAGTGATGAAATAAGTGGATCGGAAGATGCTGCTAACATGTTGAAGATATCCTCATTTTGTCTTACCCTTGATGATTTGAAAGTGTTCAGCAGTCTATATTTTTTATAAAATTTGTTTAGGGACTCCTGTGCTTCTTCAGAAAGCTCTCCAATTGGCAAAGGCTGATATTCAATTATATCTTTTCCATGTGACAATATTTTATGAACTGTTGGGGTCAACTTTTTCTGTGGATATAAGTTTGCTAAAAGAGATGCAGTTTTCGAGGCATATTCTTCATACTTTTCAGAATCAACTTTTTCCTTGCAGTTTAAAATATTCAAGATCGTTCGCAATCTCTTAATGATTTCATTGTCTATTCCAGTGATTCGAGTTACAGCCTCATCATTTTCAAAAAATCTTCTCGAAGTGTTTCCATCGTTTGAGTTTCCGTATCCGTGCTTGGGGTAGTCTACTTTTAATCCAACTTGTTTGAAAAACTCATCCTGTATTCGATTCTTTCTGATCTTTTCCTTATCTTTGTTTGATGTATTTTCATCAAAATGTTCACCCTCTTGTGGAAGCGTATACGCTAATTTCAACAAAAACTCCATACACCTTATTCTTGCGTGCAATGGTGAGATTCCATATTCAGAATTCTCTGCGTTTGTGGAATCATTTAAATTGCCGAAGTTCTTTTGCGTCTTTTTGCAAATTGGGCATGACAATGTTGAGGTTGTATTTGTTAGTTCGTTAACGACCAAAAATCTGATTGTAATAAGAGTGGCATATTTGAAATCGTTGGACAATTTCCAATAAAATAGGTTTATATTTTTTAGGGTTACATGAAATTTTTGATTTTTACCACCTCACTTGTTCTACAGGCGCTAATGTGCGACGTTTCTTTGGCTTATTTACAATTTCTTCAGGAGTTATTTATTATTAAATTGATTTTATTCTACATTGTTAGAAATATTATTAAATTAAAAATTAAAAATGCTACTTCACGACATAAAATTACTTAATTACTTAATAAAATAAATATTTTCGACACAACAATACCTGCAAATACGCTTTGTGTACTTATGCACCAAATACGAAGCGTATTATGAATCCCCCCAAAGTACTTTAACTCTCTTATTGGGAGTAAATATGCCAACAGTTTAATAACTTTTGCATATTATAGTACTCACTCTCTTAAAATCTTATCATTAGTAAATTATTATCAATTAATAAAACCAATTAAACATCTAAAAGAAAATACACAACAAAAGTATAAATATAAGTATAAACAATTTAAAATAAATTGCAAGAAAGTGAACAGTTCGTGAAGAATTATCGCCTTAAGTGTTAAAATTAATTTATACACAAATATTGAAAGATTTTTTGTAAACTTAATTTGTGTTCGAAGTAACATAACAACTTTGGAAAATTTGGCATCTTCTTATGAAATTAATTTCAAGAATTCATTTGGGTATTCCCCTGTCTTATATACGTCAAAACTTTGAATTTAAATTTATGATGTGATTCTAGTGAAGCATTTTTGTTTGTTTGTCTAACAGGTATGAAATTATATTTATTTGCACTTCCATCATTAGACATTATTTATAATTATAAATTCAGTGTATTTAGTTTGTCGTTTTATATGTAACTTACACTAATTGAAAAAAAAAAAATTAATATTTTTGCTAAAACTACTAAAAATTAGTGCAAAATGAAGTTTAAGGAACAATTGCTAAAATTAGCGGATTTTTTTTGGGCTTGCATATATATATGGGTGTATCTAATCATATATGTCCATATATATTTTAATATATGATAATATATGGTCTCATATATGATCATTAGACTGGCCCACAAGTAAACTGTCTCAATCGGTCTATATTTAGACGTCGCTATAGGTTTCGCTCTAATATTTCGTGCAATTATTAGGGTTTTAGCATTATTGTACTTGTTTATATAAAGGGTCCGCCAAATAACTTCTTTTTTTTTTTGAAAATTCTATAAAAAAAACTACTGAATATTTTCTCAAATTTCTTTTTTTATTTGAAAGTACAATCCCTCCGGTTAATAATGGAAAATAATTTCATTCAAATGGCTGCCTCTTCTGGCCATGCAGTAGCCTACACAATCGGTCCAATTTTTTTATTTTTTGGATTTTTTTTGGCAAAATCGGCATCTTCTGTAAGGCGATCGCAGGCCCACTTAGCGAAGCGAAAACGCATTGGATGGTCAGTTGGCTTCAACTCCTGAACCACATGGACTTTGTATGGCGTCATACCAAGGTCTTTATGCAAAATTCGTCTCAATGAGACATCAAATGTTCAATTGTTGAGAACGACGGTGAATTTCGCACACATTCTGCAACATTACCATGATTTTCAAAGTAATGTCGCAATATTTCCCAGCGTTGTTCAAGCGTATACACAACCATATTCGTTCAGCGGATGGATAAAACTAATTATCTGTCAAATCAGACATGAGCTAAGTGTTACCATTCACGAAATAAGCACTAGTTGAAAAAAAAACGTTAGATGGCGGACCCTTTATTTCTCACTGTCTATTCTTGATTTACAATGTAATTTGGTCATAGTAAATACTATTGCCGCTCTTTGTTATAATCTAAAATAGCTCTAAAAGTATGAAAATTCTAAAAGATCCTTCCCTCTAATTTTCTGTACATATATAACTATACAACGTATTCTGAAGGCAGAATTCAAAGTCACAATAATAAATACAAATAATGTTAATTCTTATTGCCAATGAATTTAAACTTTGCTAAAGTAGTTGTGCACCATTTTTTTTTTAACCCACTTTCCCGGCCAAAAATGGTTTGATGGTCCATTTTTCGGAGACGTATTTAAAACCTTTTAGATTTGCTCAAAAATTTGCAGATTTTAATATCATGTTATTAAACACTTCATTAAATAAAATGAGGGCCTAAACTTTGAAATCCAGTTAGTAGATCCAGAAATATATGAAAAATAGGCCTAAGTTTTGAACGAAATTTTTTTTGAAGTACACAAGGGCCTATACATCGGAACAGTTGTTTAACTTCGATTTTTTGACTAAAGATTCGTGTTTAGGAGGCCAAAATACTTAAAAAAAATTTATTGTAAACCTTTCCTTACCCATACAAAATTTTCAGTTCTGTTAAATTTCTGCCTAACCCCGAAAAATCGCTAAATTATAGCGACCTCTTAATATTGACCGATTTGGCGAAAATTTGGACTGAGCATTACTGAGAATTACATATGTTCGAATCCGAAATTTGAAGGTACATAGACGTATATAATCTGATATGATTACATACGACAAATAAACCCTCAAATATTATATCCGAACTTATATAGCCGTACAGAAGACCATATATGGCATATATTGTAGTAGATATACATGTATTATGGCTAAGCACATATATTTAGATGTGTTAATAAACTGGCTCATTTTTAATTGTGTACCCGAGTAAAAATTGTATATATTTCCGAGTAAAAAAGTTTATATATGGTTAATATTATATGGTTATATTATAATATGTGATTATATATGGTGTCACGTACAGCCATATGTTGCTATATGTTTCTCATATGTTTCTTATATGTTACATAAAAAAAAATATATTTTTATATATTGACATTTATAAAATTAGATATTAAACATTTATGCTATACATAATAAGATATGGTAGATCTATTGGCATATATAATAATATATTCGCATATACAACATAATAGATAATCAGATATTAATAATAATAATAATATATATTCTCTTATAAAAAATATTTTTTTGTGTAATATAGTTTATGCTTATATGTGATGCCATATGTATGATACAACTTAAGATATCATTATATATGATATTTAATATAATTATGTCGGAATCCATATATAATCCAAAGTTCGCATTTTGATTTGAGATATGATTATTTATATATGGTCTAACATCATTAATATTTTCTATACGTACAAGATATAATTACATACTGTTATATATAATCCCATACATAATTATATATGCGCTTGAAGACTTAATTTTTGTTTTTTGAATTTTTGAACAAGATTTTTAATTTTATTCAAAATTAAGTATTTCATGGGTTTTAAGTATATTCGATGTCTTAGTTGATTCACCAAAAATTACTTATCTCTTTGGTTCTTATTAGATCCAATCATAGCTAAACTAATCCTCTGGAATACTTTGGGATCTATCAGGATCTTTATGAGGTATGACTATATCTCTCACTTTTAAGAGAAATTTAATCCAGTAATATATTTAAGGGGTCTAATTGGATATTACTGGATACCCCAATTTTGAGAAGAACTTGCATTAGAATTAATACTCGTATCGATCTAAATATCAAATGGGATAAGATTTAATATATGAGATATAACTTTTTTTGATCGATTAGACAAAAGTCAAGTCGATTCAACTTTAATTTTAATCCATTTAATTTCTTTAAAATTCTAGACGATCTGTTTTATTTTAATCTTTGAATTTACAAAATTAATTGTAAAACTCTTTACACGTGTTTAAAATTAATTCATACTGTTGGCTGTATTCAGTGAGTTTTTATTGTTTAAATTACTTATTGTTTAGTACTTGATTTAATAAAATATAATTTTAATTAAACAAAAACTATAGATCTTCATAAAACATATTTACTTGTGTTGTTTTTAGAGTAGGCAAATATACAAGTACTGTTCAGAAATGAAAAGTTTTTGCTTTGTTCCATAAATTCAAGTTATTAAAAAAATTTGAGTCAACTTGAAAATATGCTTAATAAGATAATCGATTAAAAGTTTTAATATTATACTAAGAAATAATCATGATATTTTCCAGGGACCGAAAATAACAGTTATCCCGAAAACTATAATTCAAAACTCTTTATGTAAGAGTCAACGGTGACGTATACTATTATATACCAAACGATTCGTATTGAAGTGCTCTTTCAGAATCTATTCTGATCTTAAGGAAACGATCGCAACTCCACAGTTAAGACTTATTTTTCAACGAAAAAATGAAAGATCGGATAAAACTCTTAAGAAGAGAGTTTTATTTCGCCTTCATTAAATAAAACTGTTTTGAGGAGTTTTATTTTTTCCGTCTGAAATAAAACTCTTTTGAGGAGTTTTATTTTTCCCGTCAGAAAAATATGTTTTTTTGTTTAATATTTTAATTGTTAATCGAGGACAAAAACCCAAAAACTTTGCCTGCGTCATAAGGGGAATCGCTATTAAAAGATCTAATAGATATATTTAAGATAATTGCAAATGTAATTTTAAGAACTTAAAATTTAACACTCAACGATTTTAATTTTACGCAAAGAAAAAACATATTTACTGGTGCTGTTTTAAGAGAAGATAAATTTTAGGGAAGTTCAAGAAATGGAAAAATACTGCTTTGTTCCTTAAATTAAAGTTATTTAAAACAAAAATCTTATTCAACTGATCAAAATGGTGCTTAAAACTAGTGTTTGAATTTATTCGATCTAGGCGGTTAACCGGTGAAGACATTAGTCGAAAAATCGCTTAAATGGATAACCAGATTATTCGGTTCTTGGGATTTTAGTTCAAGTTCAAGAAATGGAAAAATACTGCTTTGTTCCTTAAATTAACGTTATTTAAAACAAAAATATTATTCAACTGATCAAAATGGTGCTTAAAACTAGTGTTTACATTTATTCGTTCTAGGCGTTTAACCGGTGAAGACATTAGTCGAAAAATCGCTTAAATGGATTAACCGATTATTCGGTTCTTGGAATTTTAGTTTGGAGGAATTTGATGGCTCTCGAAAAATAAAATGTTATCAGTAGATCCGTTTTCCGTTTAATTACACTTGTCCCATTATCTTGTCAAAAATTTTTTTTCCGGATTCTAACCATTAAAAACCATTTTCGCATATTTTTTAGATTTTTCGTTAAAAAGTTCTCTAAAATATAGTTCAAACACAATTTTTGTACAAAAGTTTAAGGAAAAAATTTAAAAATTTCGGAATATTTTCATTAAAAGCAACGACAATTTTTAACTTATTATATTACTACGACAAAACTTTAGCTCTTTAACCGTAAATTTCTTCATTATTCGGTTAAAACTGTAGTACTTTAACTGTAAATTTCTTCATTATTGTTTTTTATTAAAAATATTAAACAAAAAATTATTCAAGTTCGAGGCCATATACTCTATATTTCTTCATTAGGATATTGTCCTAACAAATAATCTATAGAGTTTGAAAACAAAAACTCTATAGATTATTTGTTAGGACAATATCCTAATGAAGAAATATAGAGTATATGGCCTCGAACTTGAATAATTTTCATTTTCATTGCACAATTAAAGGTCGAAAAAACATAATTTTTATTTTTAATAAAAATTATAACAAACTTATTAAACAAAAAAGCTTATATCAACTGTTACTTTAAGCAATTTTTGGAATTATCATTGTTACCGCTTCCTTTTCGTGCCATTTTTAATTTTTTTTTTTTGCCATTCTTAACTTGACCTGGTTATCGAATATGTTCAGTGGAAATAAATTCTTGGAGTTACACAGCTTTTCTTTTAAAGAAATATGCGAGTTTCAAAGAACGAATAAATTATATTTCTTTATGTGCGCCCCGGTAGGCTAGTTGGTAGCGTGCTGGCTTATCAGTGCGGCTGTTGTGGGTTCGATTCCCACCAGAGGCACTGGTCTGTTTTCGCTACAACGGGCCGAAGGCCATAGTAGCTAATGCTCGGTTAGGGTAATAGTATATAATTTGTAATTATATGATTATTAATTAATAAAAAAAAAATATTTCTTTATAATCCGTTCTAGTGTAGGTTTTTACACCGATGATTTTTGTTTGAAATTGTTGCAAAATCCGACGGCTTAATTACTCCTAAGTAAAACGGAACTGTTTCGAGTTAAGTGAATCTAAAATTTTTACTGGAACATGTTTGAGATTTGTAGTGGTAGGAAACCGATTATAAAAAATATTTTTGGGAAATGGAAGAATAAGGAGGACTTCTACACAATTAGTTTGACAGTGACATCGATTTAAAACAAATTCAACCTTGTCTTGTAATACATAGAAATATTGGTCAACATAAAATAATAAAAAAAAAATTTTATAATTTCCTAAGGCGGATGGAAATATGTTATCAAGAGGCTTAACGATAGCTTTCACTCAATTTTAAAAGAATTTAATAATATTGTAAATATAGCGTTTCTTTCTTCTATGCTTTTCTTGTCATTTTTTTTAGTCAAAGTTAAGAAAATTGACAAGTTTTGGGAAAAAATCCGTATAAAAAATTTCCCGGTTAATCGACCTGTTTTAACCGGGTCGAATAATAATTTAAGTTTCAAATTATTTGTTTCGTCAATAACCGAATTGGAGGCGATTAATCGAGAATCGATTAATCGATTAACCAAATTGGAAACACTATTACAGAATCGATTTAATGTTTTTTTTGGTTTTATTAAAAAATAATCATAATATTTGCTTGACTAAAAAAAACTTTATATTTTTTTAAATATCTTATATACTAATCGAGTTCGAAAACCGCAAATTTTTGCCTGAGTCATCAGTGAGAATCGCTAATAAAAGATCTAATATATAAGATATAGTTAAGATAATTTCAAATATTATTTTTAGAACTTAAAATTCAACACCCAACGATTTTAATTAAAATTTTCCACAACAAAAACATGAAATTGAAATTTTTTTATTTACATATACATATATATTGATCGCTATACTTCGTGTTTCATAGTTGGCAACACTTATGCATAGACTGTGTATCATTGATGGTTCTTGTGGTACAATTCGGGAATTTTTTGACATTATCAAGTTGTATAAAAGACTTGCAGTTAATATATGGCGGATTTTTATAACCTAAATCGAATATAGAACTGTAAACAGTTTAGTACCTCATTTTTACTACATCCAAAAACTAGTAGTTTTCCAAAACTGCACGTATTTAATTATCAAATCTTCTTTTTGTGTTGGCACAAAACAAACATTTTCAAATCCCATCACTGTTGTGTATACGATTATGAATGACAAAGAAAGAGTGTTGTTAAAAAGCGTAGATTACATAGATCGCTAACTCTTTGGCATTAGCTGTCAGTACACGTAACTCATGAGAATGTGTTGGACATACGTTGTATTTCTATACAAAAAATTTTTGAATGGGTATGAAAAATGAGTTTGTTGTTAAAAGAAGACGAAGAGTTTCAGCTCTATGTAATCTATGGAAAAAAGAGAGTTACACAAGTGCGGGCGTCTTTGTAGAATGCGCTAATAAATTAAGTGAATTTATAGAAATTAATTATTAAAATAAATAAAAAATTTAACGAATATTATTAATTTAATTTAAGTGTGAAATATATATTAAATATATATATTAGATAAATAAAGTGATCATATGGACTAACAAAAAAAAAAAAAAACAACCCCGAATAGAAAAAATAATTCTCAATATGTATTTACTTTCTGTGTGGAAAACAATAAATAAAACCATAAAAGTGAGAACACACCAAAATTAAAAACGGTGTTGCCAGATATGTTTAACCTGTGGTCAATAATATAAAATTGTTATCACCAAGTTATCAGTAAAAAAATTTATTAAAAAAAATTAAATAAAATAAATTTTAATGTTAACATAACTTTTTATTCTATGAAAATAAATAGTCCGCAATTAAATTCTTAAATTATGATATTCATAAAAAAAAATGTTTCTTTGCAAAAAACAAAACGTATTTCAATTTATTAAATTTAATTATAAATATTTTTCGCCTCATATTTTGTTTATAACACTGTGCAACAAACTTCGGGTCATGGCAGACATCCCGGACCATTGCAACGGAATATGAAAGTAGACCATTAGTAGACTAAAACCCCCAAAGGGTTTGGAAATCTTTGCTCTTGTTTTGTTTTAATAGGCTTTTGAAGTTGACTCTTTTTTTTAGCATATTTTTGGTATTTTTTTTACTATGGATGAATATAAAATGTTGAAATAAGTAAAAATAAAATGCAATAACGACGATTTTTGTTTACTATAAGAAATGTTGGACATTTTATATTTTTTAATTAAATGTTTATTTTTAATTACAAAATTGCAGAAATATTTTTCGCTAATATCACAAACCTTGACAACAGTTAAGAAATGACTAATTAAAATGCATTGAATTGAATTTGATCTTTGATCTTTCTTTAAAAAAAATAACAAAATAAAAAAACAACAAAAAATGTTCTTGTTTGTTTTAAATTTGTATCAACTAATAACTGTTATTGTTTTTGTTGGTTGTAAATTTAAGAGAAATTATAATTTAGTTAAGAGAAATTTTTGTTGTAAATGATAAACAGCGATTAGCTGGAATAAATGAAGAACCAATGATAACTAGGGACTTAACAAATGTTTGTGCTTTTATTATGTCAATGGTTTATAAAAAAATTAATGAGAGAAAAAATTATAGAGGTGACAAAACATCTCTGAGATTAAAAACATTTTGAAATGTGAAAACATTTATTGTAGTAAAAAAATATCGAGGTGAAGAATAATTTTGGTGAAAAAGTATTCGAGGTGAAATATTCAAAACTATTCACCTCTATGTCTCTGGTTACAAAATGTCCAACTTTTCTTGTAGTAAACAAAAATGGAGGTGAAAAAAAATTTCGAGGTGGAAAAATTTGAGGTGAAAAAAAATTTCGAGGTGAAAAAGTTTGAGGTAAAAAAAAAAATTTGTTGAAAAAAGTACTTGAGGTGAATATGCAACACTATTCACCTCTATATGTCTGGTTACAAAATGGACAAGTCATGTAATTTAGTAAAATTCGCACATTTGTATGAAAAATTTTGAGGCAGCCTTACACTTTCACTCATAACTTTTGAGGCGCTAGACCGATTTCACTCATTGTGAACACCACACTTCTAAAGAAGCTTCCAAATAGTCTGTGTGCAAATGAGCATCCTCGCTTTCGTCTTTATTGCGTTTTATTTTTACCCATTTCAACATTTTATTTTTATCCATAGTAAAAAAAGATCAAAAATATGCTAAAAAAAAGAGTCAACTTCAAGGGCCTATAAAACAAAACAAGAGCAAAGATTTCAAAACCCTTTGGGGGTTTTAGTCTACTAATGGTATACTTTCATTTTTCGTTGGAATGGTACGGGATGTTTTTTCTTGTTGCACAGTGTAATTAAAATAATTTTTTTTTCGGTAGAGTGATTAATAACATTATCTGGCAACACTAAGCAAAGAAACTAAACAGCGATCACAGCTGTTAATATAAGCAACAACAACAAACACACCCAAATACTGAAAACATAAACATAAATTACCGGTGGTGCTAACCTAGCGCCTTTTGACTTTCTTATGTTGTTTATAGGGGGAACATTTATCAATAAAAATGTATAATATTACCAAGTGTAGTAGGAGCCTTTCAACTTATAACTATTTTCACTAAGTTTGGCAATCAACTTCGGCAAATGTATTATACAAAAATATAATGACATTTAACTACAAAAACTTGGTAATTCTTCCTTTTTTTATTTATGACTATTGAGGAGAAAATCATAATAAAATTATCCATTCATAAGAATCCCTAGATAGTTTAATAAATTCTCTTACATATTTATATAAAAAGTACTGTTCTTTTTGATATTCAAAACTATTTTATTTATAAAATATAAAAAAATATGACATATGTTAAATATTACCTCTACTAATTAATTAACACCACCTTCTTATTATTACTCAGAATAAAAATATGCCATCCAATTTCCACTTTGCAATGACTTGGAACTAGAAAAAAAAATATCAAATAAAATTAGTGTTAGAATTTAGATGTTTAACTAAAATAAACTTACGTATTTTTTAACAGATTTTTGTTCCGGCTACTTTAATCAAATATTACATATAATTTAAATATTTGATGTATTTACGTCAAAATAATGTTTAATTAATATTTTATACAGATTGTATTTTATTGAGATAAAACTGTTGTATGCATTTTTTTTTTTGTTCTAAAAAAAAAGCATTTCTAGCTTTTAACACTTATGTACAAGAAATGACCTATTATCTATTATTTTCGTTCATATTTATTTTGTTACATTTAACCAAGTAATGCTTGATTAAAATATGCACACAAAATGGTAGAGGTATGTAATATAAGTTTGACATTTTGTAAAGATTTAGCATAACAGGAACATTTGTATAAATAGATAAAAATGTTAAGTATTATTTATTGTTTTCGTCCATATTTATTTTGTTACATTTAACCAAGTAATGCTTGATTAAAATATGCACACAAAATGGTAGAGGTATGTAATATAAGTTTGACATTTTGTAAAGATTTAGCGTAACAGGAACATTTGTATAAATAGATAAAAATGTTAAGTAATTTTGTAAAATGTATGAAATTATTTGTCAAGTGGAAAGTAGTTTAGGAAAATTTTGCTAATGCAAATAAAGAATTAACACAAAGGGATACATAGTTTAATCGAATCTTGATAAAATTCACAGAATTTTAATGAAAAAAATTTTACTAAGTTACTTAGATAATAATCTTTCCGAAAAGGTATACAACTTTAAATACAATATTGTTTTCTTCTTAAACAAACCATAACACTATGCGACAGTCAAAATCAGGAAGGGTTCAAACTACCGGGGAAAGTTATATCGGTAAAAATGAAGTTATACGTGTTCCGGCGTTTCGCTGGGTCACGTCTAGGAATCGAGATATATCGATTTGAAGTTAGTAACTATCATATAGAGGAAATTGTCACCTTGTGGTCTTTTTTTTGACATAACTCGAGAACCACTAGTCCGATTTTGCTGAAACAAATTTAAAAAAATTAGGAATTACAATTCCTTTAATCTGTTCATACAACGTTCATACAAATCGATGGACGCGTTTCGGTTTTATTCACAATTAAGTGAAGGTATGAATTTAAAAAATTTGCTCGAGATATGCTCAAAATTCATACCTTCACTTAATTGTGAATAAAACCGAAACGCGTCCATCGATTTTCATGATCTATGTCTCATTTTGCTTAAAGGTTATGTGACTTTACGTGAAAGTAATAGGACCGTTTTGAATTTTTTATGAATTAAAAATAAAAAAATTCAATTTTTTAGGCAAAAAATAGTTTTTTTTCTTCATACATTTATTTATGACTGCGAAACTGTTGCTTATGTAGCGAAACGTTGTATAAACAGATTAAAAGAATTGTAATTCCTAGTGGTTCTCGAGTTATGTCAAAAAAAGACCACCAATGGTGACAATTTCCCTTATATGATAGTTACTAACTTTAAATCGATATATCTCGATTCCTAGACGTGACCCAGCGAAACGCCGGGACACGTATAACTTCTTTTTTACCGATATAACTTTCCCCGGTAGTTTGAACCCTTCCCGATCACTGACCCCTTCCATTTGTCTCACAGTGTAATTAAAAGATTTTTAATTTAATTATTGCAAAGAATATTTTATTTTGCCCCAATTCCATATAAGGTCTACTTTCTATTATTTTCTTAAAAACTATAAATTTAAGACTTCTGGGAATACGCTATTCAAGTTTTATCAAAATTTCTAAAAATATCTAATAAGATCTACCAATAATTACTTCTTTGGTTCTAATTAGATGCAAATATATCTAAATTAATCCCATGAGATATTTCGGGATCTATCAGGATCTTAATTAGATATTGCGGGGGCAGATCAATTATAATCTAATTAAATCCAGAAATATATTTGAGGGATATCTAATCGGATTCTACTGGATACACCAATTTGAGACGAAATTGTGTTATAATAAATATCGTTCTATATCAAATGAGATATGATTTTATATTTTGAGATATAACTTTTTTTTGATCGGTAAATTAAAAAAGTAAAAACTAGTTTTGGATAAATTGAGTTGTCTAACTCAAAATATTTTAAACTTAATCTACATTTTTTTTTTTTATAAATTAAATCAAACCCCGAAAATTTTACATTTATGTGTGCAGTTGGTATGGAATGTCTTATATATTTTTTTGTTACCGTATTTACCGCCGTCTAATTTAGTGAATAGAGTTCAATGAACCTAAAGTGAAGTAATTTTGTTTTATTCAGAACACGGATTTGTCCTTTAATTGAAATCACAAAATATTTTAAATATCTTAAAGCGTTAAAAATAAAGACACTAAACCATTTTTGTTTTTATAAATTTTATAAATAATACATTTATAATTGTTTATCTTATTTTTATTTCAGCTTTATATCGCCAATTAATTTCTCCTCCCCCTCCAAATTATATCGCCAAGCAATTAATTTGAGCAGCAGTCGTACATTTAAAATAACCGCCATAAAATCGACAACTACAACATTTTGATAATCATACAAAACGTCGTTATCTTTTATACTATTTCAAGATTACAGTTTGCTAAACTAAAGGAAACTAGTATATATTTGATTCAAATCAACACAAAGCGATAGAGGGGGATGTTGGTCTACGAAGAATTAACCATAGAATAGGTATAACAGTTAATAATAGCAGCTCATTAGAGCAACGCGTTGAAAATTTAAAAAGAAGTTAAGCAAATTTCGAATACAATTAGAAATGACACAGATTTAAAGATATGACAATCTAAGTATTATAATATAAAGCAAAAACTGTGATACTTTCTGAATAACAGACAAATTATATTGATCTGAAAATTTTGGTTTGAGAAAAATGGCTAAAATCAATAAAAGATTAGTGCCTATAAAGGCACATTTTTTCTTTTTTATGGCAGGTGAGATTTAAATAAAACTTCTTAAAAGAATTCTTGAATTAATATCAAAATGATTTTTTTTTTTCTAGCTATGGGTCCTATTTTGCCACAATTATCGGTGTTGGGAAAACAAATTGGTATAGCTCCCGAGGTAATGGGTTATATTACCTCAATTTTACCAGTTATGTATGTGTTGGCAAAACCGATATTTGGTTTTATAGCTGATTATTTTACGGTGAGTAAACGATTTGGAAATAAAACTAAATTTTTAAAATGTATTTATTTTATTTTAACTATTGCAGCATTTTCGTAAATTAATATTTATTGGTTTAATAGTGGCCATGACATTATCCTATGCCGCTTTCTATTTTGTACCCAAAACTCATGCCTCTTCCATACCGTTAGATGAAGTATGGAATGTTACTTTAAATCCGAAGGAATTACCATTTTGCAGGGAAGAGGTAAGTGTGTTAATATTTCATTATTCGTTTAAATTATTTGAATTTTCGTGCTATATAAAATATTATTAGATGTCTTATCTTATCAAAAATCGTTAGATGACAGTTTAGCGTTATTACCAGACATTTGTTATTATTGTAAAACTATATGATCATGACCTGTCGTAACCTTAACCCTCTAACTGGCAAACGATGTTTTGCAACGAAATTCATACTATGTGCTATACTCGAAAAACAAATAATAAGTTCTTCAATAATATTGTTTATCGTTGCCTAGTTTAGGCGATATGAGACAAAATATTTTCTTGTGCATTTTGAAAACTAAATCATATAAAAGAGAAGTTTTGAACAAAAATTGTTTTTCTTACCAAGATTTTGTCACACTCTATAAACAATTTTTTTTCTGCTCCTATTTAAGAATATATCACGATTTTCGCTTTTTGGAAAAAGCGAAATTAGACGAAAAAGTATTGAAACTTTAATTTATATTGTTCAAACTTCAACGCTTTGCTTTTAATACTTAATGTCTTCCTTCTGCCAAATTTCATAAAAGTCCGTCTATTAGTTTATAAGTTAAGATGATGTCCTTTAGAGGAATCCTGATAAAATCCAGTGAGTCCTTGGACCTAAGTAAGGACTTCTTATTAAAGATAAAGCTTCAATCGTAAAGGGTGTTTTTTTAAGCCCGATAGAACTTGAAATTGTAAAAAATAACACAAAAAATTAAATTGTAATCAAAATTTTTTTTTTATTCGAAAGATCAATACGTGACATTAACATTTGAAAATGATTTCGGGCATATGGGCACCGCGGCTGTTCTTGACGAAGCGCATTCTGGACGTCCAATTTTGGGCCACTTTTTCGAGCACTGCTGGCCGTATGTCACGAATAACACGAACAATGCTGGCCTCCAAGGCGTCAATTGTTGCTGGTTTATCAGCATAAACCAGTGACTTCACGTAGCCCCACAGGAAATAATCGAGAGGTGTCAAATCGCACGACCTTGGAGGCCAATTGACAGGTCCATTTCTCGAAATCAACTTATCGTCAATAAGTCGATGGTTGCGTTCGCCGTATGGCACGTAGCGCCATCCTGTTGAAACCACATCTCCTCCGGATCAATGTCAACCATATTTTCAAACAAAAAATCATTGATCATGGTGCGGTAACGATCTCCATTGACCGTAACGCGAGCTCCGGCCTCATTTTTGAAGAAATAAGGTCCGATGATGCCACCAGCGTGAAAACCGCACCAAACGGTGCATTTTTCTGGATGTAATGGAGTCTGTAGGGTCTCTTGTGGATTGGTCTCGCTCCATATGCGGCAATTTTGCTTATTAACAAACCCGTTAAGCCAAAAATGCGCCTCATCGCTGAACACAATTTTGCGATAAAACAACGGGTCAGTTGCCAACTGCTCTAGAGCCCAATCGGCGAAAGAACGACGCATATAATGGTCTCGTGGCTTCAATTCCTGCACCAGCTGGATCTTATACGGGTGTAGGCCGAGATCTTTGCGCAAAATTTTCCACGTAGTGTACGGACAGAGCCCCAATTCCTGCGACCGACGACGAATCGACAAATTTATATCTTCTTCCACACTTTCGTTTACAGCGGCGATATTCTCTTCAGTACGCACATTCCTTCGACGTGTTGGTGTTATTGCATCCTCTAGAGAGTATGTGGTACGAAATCTATCCACAGTTCGACGAATGGCTTGTTCAGATGGACGATTATGTACGCCATAAAAATGACGAAGTCGTCTATAAGTTGCGCGAATCGACGACTGATTTTCAAAGTAAATTTGGATAATTTCGTAGCATTGTTCAAGCGTGAGTCTATTCATTATAATTTGTCAGAGTATACTGAAACGATAAAAAAAAATATTTCATCAAAATTTAATTTTTTGTGTTACTTTTTACAATTTAAAGTTCTATCTAGCTTAAAAAAAACACCCTTTACTTATATTTTATTATAAAGAGTTTTTAGTCAACTTAAATTGGTTTTTTTAGATTTTTGAAAAATATATTTTTTTAAAAATAATTATTTTTTGAAATTTTACGAAATTTTGATTTGAAGCTTTCTTGCTTCCAAACCGTGGACGGCACACGAAAAATTTCTTTGCAAAATATTTAGCAAATTTAGTTTTCTATCGGAACATATTAATTTCTAAGTATAAAACGAGCATTTGTGGTAAATTTTATGAAGACTGCCCTGAGGCAGCCTTACCCGTTAGAGGGTTAATAGTTGTTTAATAAAATTTGTTTTTAATTTTTTTTTGGATTTAAATAAACAAAAGATATTTTTGTTTGTTTAACCCTATCAGCTCTACCTGTGCACTGCCAATAATCTAAGCGTAAAAATATGAAAAAATGTTAAAATAAGCAAAACTTTCGTAATATAAACGAAACCTTTTTTCATTTTACGAAAGCGTTTGTAGTTTTGACATAATTTCGTTTTTCTATGCCTGAATTATTATGAGTGTAGGTGGCTTTTAATTTTTGAGATATAATTTCTTTGCGATATAAAAACTTTGTGATAACTTCTAATCCCAGCTATTATTTAAGTTGAACAAATGTTTTTGAATTTTAGTTCTAGGGCTGGCAAATTTTCTTAGGAAAATATAAAATTTTTACAAATTCCTTTGTCATTCTTTGCATGACATCCTTAGGGAGTAAGAACAACAACAAAACAATATAGAACACAACAATTGTTGCTGCTGCCCTTCACTCTTGTCAAAAAGTTTTTAATGTTACGTTGACAAGAATTTGGCAAGAATTTTTGTATTTAATATTTTTTGTTGTTCTTTATACTCCCTGAAGATGTGATTCAAAGAGTGACGAAATATTGGAAATACATAAAATAATAAACGATATATTAGAAATAAAAACGTGGCCTCAAGCTCATTTATTTTATTAAGTCATTAATTTCAAAGATCGAAAAATATTATATAAATTATAAGTTAAGCAAATATTTTAATTATATACACTTTATTGAAAGTAACCGGAAAATGCAATTTTTTATACAAAATACATCATAAAGCTAGCAAATACGTTTAACTCGGTAGTGCTAAATTTTGAAAGACCTGCACCAAAAATTTTCATTTAAACAAATTTAGCTGGAAAAATTTCGTAAACAATATATTTTATCTAGAAAATGTTCGCCGAAAAACTATCGTTGTTTTTTTACCGTTTTTATTTAAGGATTTTTAATTTTATTACGTTTTTCTTGAAAGCTGCGTTGCATAAACATAATTCGCTATAACTTCGGGATTTATTCATAGAATTTCGTGAAATATGATAATTCGCCATAACTACGGAATTTATACATAAATTTTCGTGAAATATGCCTTCGTTTTTTCCATAGGTCTAAGGGGTTATACACGAAACTTATGAGACTATTTTTTTTGCACGTTTTCCAATTTCTTCGATGTTTTGCAAAAAAAAAAAAAAATCATCTAAAATTGTATTTCAGTTCCAAACAGTTTGATGTTAAAATTTTAGTCGTTAACAAATAAGATTAAAAACATTTATTATATTTATTACTTCTTATCTCTTTTTAGCTTCTAACCCAATCTAATCTATGCGGTACGTCCCATGGTTTCTTATGTCAGGATAAATTGGGCAAATTTGAAGCCTTTTTTGTTGATACCTTAAACCCGACCATAACACATTTAAACCTAACCACGAACTATGAAAAATCTCCACTACTTCATATCTGCTTAGATAGTACCAATAAAATTGCTGAAAACTTTACTTCCTTCAATGGAACCTGCTCGGTAAGATCAGAGTTACTAGCCAAATGTCTTTATAGTTCATCGACATTTTGGGTATTTGTTATTTTCATGTGTGCCGGTACAATTGGTTTTAATGTCACCAATTCCATATCTGATGCCATATGTTTTGATATGTTGGGTGAAACGGAAGAAGCCAAATATGGAGCTCAACGTGTATGGGGTACTATAGGTTTTGGTTTAACTGCTTTATTATCGGGTATTGTGGTAGATATTTGGACTATAGATGAGGTGAAAAGTTTTACTCCAGCGTTAATTATAATGTTAGTATTTAGTTGTTGTGATATATTTAGTGTATCCAAATTGAAATTACCAAAGTTATCCTCTTCCGAATCGATTTTCAAAGATGTTTGGGAGTTAATAAGTCATCCCGCCATAGCCATATTTTTAGTTTTTGCAACTATAGCTGGCATAATAGATTCTTTCATTATATATTTTATGTTTTGGCATGTAGAAGAAGTTGCTGCCGAAACGGGTTTTATGCATCAAATTAAATTAATCGAAGGTTGTGTAGTAGCAGCGGAATGTTTATTCGGTGAAGTACCCTTTTTCTTCTATAGTGGTAAAATTATTAAAAAACTCGGTTATGTTCATTGTATGAGTTTATGTTTCTTTTTCTATGCCGTACGTTTGGCTCTAATATCATGGATACCCAATCCTTGGTATTTGGTAGGCGTAGAACTGTTCTTTCAAGGTTGTACTTACGCTCTTTGTTACACCTGCATAGTGGCGTATGCCTCAGCTGTAGCACCACCTGGTACTTCGGCTACTGTGCAAGGTCTTATGGCTGGTATGGATGATGGTTTAGGTTTTAGTATAGGTTCTCTTATTGGTGGTTTGGCGTTTAAACGTTACGGTGGTAGACGTAGTTTTAAATATTTCTCTATTGTTGCCATTTGTGCCTGTATAGCACATATTTTAGTTAGACCTTCATCGAGAAAAGGTCAATATTTGCCAAAATCTGGTTATCAGGAGCCAAATGAACAGGCTGGTGTTAATTTGGAAACATTAAAAGCACAGGAAGTGAAAGCATGAAAGGGAAAGTGTCAAAAGTTAATGACAATTTAAATATTTTTTAAGACTTTAACATAATCTAAGAGTTATGTAAATATGTAAATGTAAGAAAATGCATATTAGTTGTTAATAAATGTTTTATATTTTTTTAAAGATCAAATAATAAATATGTTAAAGATGTTAGTAAACCGTACCTAATCATTAAGTCGAATAAAAAAGTTCTAATTTGATATCCTCTAGCCCACTGTGCAAGAGGTTTTCGAAGCCAACTGGACTGATGCAGGAAAAAATGTCTCGTATTAATATAAAATAATAAACAACATTTTTAATTTTTTTTTTCAAAAGTGGACGAAATATTTTATTTATTACACTCATAGAAACAAAGTTGTAAAAATAGCAGAACAATTAGTTAAAAATGACGTTGTAGAAAGAACTGCTAATATTAACAGATTTTTTGCTAAATATTAGTAAAATGAGATAATAAAAATAAAACTGTTAAATTTACAAAATTTTAGTAATATAAGATTTGAATTTTAGTTAACTGAAAAAAGCAATTTACTCTGCTAAACCTATCAAAAATGTCTTATATGTCTAGACTAAAAACTTATATTTCTAGCCTTAACACACCAAACAAAATTGTGAACTGCTGGTTTCAGAATAAAAGTAAAAATAATTAATGTGAGGCAAATTTAAATTATATTATATTAAATTATATACAAATTAGATATATATATATAAATTCCTGGGATTCCTAGTTGGAACATAGGGCCAGTACAAAAGCTTTCCATTGACTTCTATCTTCGGCTAGTCTTTTTGCTTCTCTCCATTAAGTTCTGGCTGAAAGCAGTTCATTTTCTATTTGGCACCTCCATGTATTTGCAGGTCTTCCTCTACGTCGGCTGCCCTGGGGATGGTAATCAAGAGCTTTTCTTGTGACGTCGTCATGGCTTTTTCTAAAGGTATGTCCCAGCCAGTTAAACTTTTTCTAACATGATCATTATTTGAAATTGTTGTAGGCCAAAAAACACGTAAAATTCTTGGCAAACAACGGTTAACAAAAACCTGGAGTGCATTTGAGTCTTCACTTGTTATGTTCCATGTTTCACATACATATAGTAAAACTGATTTTACATTCGAATTAAAAAGTTGTATTTTCGTGCGAAGAGTTATACGATTGGACTTCCACACTTTAATTAGTGAACCAAATGATTGATTTTGATTAGATATGCGCTGAGACTAAATTTGATCCGAAAATGAGAATATATAATTGCTTCTAAAATACATCAAATTGTATCGATTTCGATATATCTAATTCGATACAATTATATCTAGCTCAATACAATTAAATACAATTTTGTACAATTTCATGTATATTATGTACAAATTCATGCGAATTTTGTATCCTTCAAATTTTTGTGTACTATATATAATTGTATCGACTATATATAATTGTATCGATATTATAAATATAATTCGATATTATTAGATAAAAGTTGATACAAACATTTCCTAATATATGTGACTAATAATATTTCTATAGTTTTTTTTTTTTTACGAAAATGAAACTGTGAATCCAAAAAATTATGATTCTATTTTAACATTTCAACTCCGAAAAGGGTTGTTTTGTACAACATTTTGCTTTTCTCAGATTTTTCACTATTACAATGAGGTATGTTGCGGGAGATGCTTAACTTTTTTGTTAATTTCCTTAAAAAAGGAATATACTTAATACTTTTGCTTAAGTACAAGAGCTAGAGTCGTTCTTGTGAACAAAAATCAAAATTTTGTAAGTTAACTAAATCAGAAATCTCAACTTAGAAAATATGATATGATCAGTACCACCACATATAATTGACTGTAGTTTTGTAATGGACCATATATAGTCATATCCAAATTCAATTAAAAATAATCAAAGCATTTCCCCTCATATAAAAATAATCAAAGCATTTTCAAAGCACAAATTTACTACAAGTTGAGTATAATATTTAAATTTAAATCTTTGTTCAAAGAACATTGAACGTATACGTATTATTATTTATATTAGAGTAAATAATACTTATACGTACAGTGCCACTGGAACAAGCTTTTGTAGTTAATTTTAAATATTTGGCATACACAATACTCAAAAAATATTTTTTCTAAAACGAAGCAGAGAACACGCTGAAACTATTTGAATTGATTGAAAAACATCCTAAAAATTCTTTGAAATAAAAATAATAATACAAAAAAAAAAATGTTTGTACGATTTTGTTTTATCTATTCAGAGCTAGTTCCAAGACCAAACTGTTTTGACGAAGTTAGACTTCAAGCAAATTTTGCAAATTCCAATATACTAAAAGACTTTACGCGTGTTGAAATGGCGATCATGTCATTAATTTTCATCTAAAATGTGTGTCTTTGTCCAAAATAGTTTGGCTTTTAAACGCAGGACAACATTCCTGATCTTAAAAAGTTTTAAATAAAAATATGAAAATGCCTCTATGATTAGCAATTTACTACAATCTGTGAACATTAGTGCATTTTAGTACAATTTAATAATTAGGTGAGTAAAATTTAATATTAGAGGTGAGTAGTATTTAATATTAAACTCAATAATTTTTCACCTTAAACACTAGTTTTCACCTCAACCATTTTTTAGCGTCTTGTGTAAAAAACATATTGCTCTATTTGCACCACACACATAGAGGTGAATAATATTTAATGTTCACCTTAATCATATTTCACCTTAAAAATTATTTTTCACCTCAACAATTATTTTTTTCATGACAAACATTATTTTTTGTATCACGATTCTTTTTCACCATAACACGATTGTTTACCTAAAATTTTTTTTCACCTCAACTTTTTCATCGAAAACAATTTTTCACCCACAAAATCTTGTTTTTACAAGACTCATACTTTTGTGTCCCTAAATCTAATTTAAAAAAAAAAAAGTAAAAATCCCCTCTGTGCCCACCAAGTTTTTTTTAACTTAAAAATTATTTTATTAAAATATTTAAAAAAACCATTGTTTAAAACGCATTTCTAATTACAAATATATTTGATTTTAAATTGGCGTATTTCGTGCTTTAGTTTGGATATATTGACCATTATGAAATAAATGTATATGTATTACTCATTTATCTATATGCTTACTAGTATGGAGAAAAAAATTATTCTAAATATAAATTAAAAAAAAACAAATTTAATAAAGAAATATATATTTTTATTCAATTTTTTTTTTCGTAAAATGTAATTATACGGGGTTCGTACCAGGGACTCGTGGTTGGCAGTCAACCGATCCACCATCTAAGCTATCTCGAATTCCCAGCGTAGAAAATCATTACCATATAAGTACATATTTGGTAATGGAATATACTTACAATTGTTATTACAAATCTCATTACATTTATATGCACTCAGGGGAACTTCCGCTGTAAATATTTTTATTTGTTTGAGTTGTTATACAGTATCTTTATTTTTAAGTGAAAACAGTAATTTGTAGAAGTAATTTAATTTTTTACTGCATTTGCAGTTCATTTAAAAAAACGAACCACATCAAATTACTGTACTATGATTTTGCATTGATTTTATACTGTAGAGTTTTTTTATTTAAATAAATAAAACAAATAAATGTTTTTTATTTTTAATACATTTGTAGTTAATTTTTACTACATTTGTGCTTAATTTTTTGGACAGCCAAAAAAAAATGACAGTCGTAATTGAATTTAATGAAATATAAGTCGTACTTTTTCAAGTGAAATTTAATTTGTTTTTAACTACATTTGCAGTGGTCTTTACCTACACAATATTCTAAGTGAGAGGATGTCGTGCAAAATAATTACATATCATTACCAACCACCTAATCAAAAATCAAACAATATATGGTTACCTAAATGCTTACTAGTATGGGCAAAAATAATGATTCTAAAAATAAATTTTCGAAAAACTAAATTTAATAAAAAATATATTTTTTTAATGAAATGTTCCCACAAGGGATTTGAACCTGGGACATGGTTGTCACTCGACAGCTCTAACTTCTGAGCTATTTAAACATGTTATATTTGACAGATAAAGGCATAAATGACTTGCTTTTACAAAATGTTTTCACTTTCCAGCTTATAAAAAATCAAAAATATGTAGTTGCATATGAACTTACTAGAGTTAAAAAAATAATAAATTTAAAAATTTATTTTCAAATAATTATAAGAGCATTCGTTAATATTTAAAATAATGATATAAATACATACTTATGGGTCATGCATTATTGTTTGTATTTAAATAATGGTAAAAATTACTAGGTATTAGTAGTTCATTATTATTTGTATTAAAGTAAAACAGAGACTAAGCTGGTGTAATTGCAGGTATTTAAAAAATAATGATATGTCATTACCGTTTCTGCACTGAGTGCAAAATATTTTCAATCTAATTTCATATAAAAATCATTTTTTTGTTTTGGTGAAAAATGTATTTAATATTAGAGAACGCTTTTTTTGCTCTATAAATCGATTTGTTGTATCACCTTTTCAGTCAACAGGCCAAAGTTTAATAGCTTTTAATAAAGCTTTATAAAAACTGTATTTTTGATCGAAAATATTGTTGATTTCATATTAAGCCCATTTTCTTTTAACATGCCTTAGATAACTAGTTAAATGGATTTACAATTTTTTTTTTTATAGAGTTAAACATAAAAATTAATTTTTGGTTGAAAATTTTATTGTTTTCAAATTAAGTTGTTTTTCGTTTTACGTATCGATTGTTACTGCTCCAAAATTTTTTAATAAAATTTAATTTTAAATGTATTTTTGTTCTAAAACGTCGGTGATCTTTAAATAATCAACCTTTTTCTCCGTCACCCTGGGTTTACGATTAAAATTTGTCTAAAATTTTTAAATAAAATTTCAGATTGATTTAAAGTTTTCTGATTTCAGTGTATTAAAATGTGATATTCTGACTCTTCATTGATCTCTTGTGTGATTGAAAATCTTAAATACTGCAACATTTGTGAATTGTATACAATGTTCCTATATCTTCAAATATAAATCCTTTACTTGTTGTTTTTTTTTTTTATTTAAATTCAATTCACATGTTGCTTTCTTTTTATTCTATTCACGCAAAAAATCCAAGTGGATTGAATTGATTGTTCGCATTCCGTTTAGAGTTTAATATAAAAATTAATTTGTGGTTGGAAATTTTATTGTTTTCTAATTCAGTTTTTTTTCGTTTTACGGATCGATTGTTACTGATTCAAAAATTTTTAATAAAATTTAATTTTAAAATGTATTTTTGTTCTAAAACGTCGGTGATCTTTAAATAATTAACTTTTTTCTCTGTCACCCTGGGTTTGCGAATAAAATTTGTCTAAAATTTTTAAATAAAATTTCAGATTGATTTAAAGTTTTCTGATTTCAGTGTAGTAAAATGTGATATTCTGACTCTTCATTGATCTCTTGTGTGGTTGAAAATCTTAAATACTGCAACATTTGTGTAATGTATACAATGTTCCTATATCTTCAAATATAAATCCTTGTTGTTTTTTTATTTAAATTCAATTCACATGTTGCTTTATTTTTATTCTATTCACGCAAAAATCCAAGTGGATTGAATTGATTGTTTGCATTCTGTTGTTCAAAAAAGGGTTACTTTTTCTTAGTTTATATTTGGGAATTTTTTGTGTAGATTTCTATCGCTTAACAGTTGTATAGTTTTCCTGAATATCAGCTTGATATAGTGTTGTCATACAATATGTTGACCCTTTCGTTTGTAGCATTCCACAAACGGAATGTAAGAAAACAAGCAAAAAAATAAACCTATAACCGCCACAACGTACAAAAATCATATAAATCTTATTGTTGCCACAAAAATAACCTTTTATGCCTGCTATAGTGCTTTTTCACATAAGGGCTGTTATTGTAAAAATAAAAAAAAATATATAAAATTTGTTTTATTTATGCCTTGAAACCAAATATTTCAATGGGAAATTGTTGCTTTTTTTATTTGGTTGTTGCTGAAATATGTTAGAAGAAAAGCTTATATTTCCTGATCTGATTTAATTTTGTTTTTGGAACAAATTCAAAGGATTTGAATGCATGATTTTTTTTTTGGTTTCGTATATTTTTTTGTTTGAAAAAGGAAATTGTATTTAAGTTTGATTGATTTATAGATTAAGATATTAAATGGTCATAACAATTGAATTGGAACAAATAAATATATTTTATTTTGAATTATTTTAGTAGGCATTTTTTTTTTTTGTTAAATGAAAAATAAATCATGTTTTGAAGGGTTTAAGGGTTGTGTTTTTTTTCAAGTGGGGCCTTATTTAAATAATTTTCATTCTGCATGCAAATTAAGCGATTTAGAATTTCAAAGTTTTAAGATTAAACGCATTGAGCGTATAAAGGAAACAAGTTACGGTTCAAGAAAATTCATGGATAAATTTCAAAGTTATGGCGAATTATGATTAACGAAATTTACTTAGAAACTAGACAATAAATTTTGCAACCAACTCAACTAATATTCCTCGTTTAACACTTTAAATTGGTTCCAGTACAGCCCGGCTAAGTCGAACTCCTAGCGACCATTAAAATTAATTCGGTATAAGCGAGGTTCGTATTATCCGGGGTTAACATTTTTATTATTTATACAAATTTTTAGAAACCTTTTCAAAAATTATAAAATTCTTTTAGTTTGATTTCAAATGTAGGTATATCTCGATACATGTGAAATCAAAAGTTAGAGTGTTCGGTCTAAAATTTATGAGTAGTCAAAGAAATTTTAGAAAAATGTTGCAAAATTTTGAAGTTTGTTATAAAAAGAGAAAATTCTATGAAAATTTTGTTACTACCTACTGTCCCAAACAGTTTATCTTAACCGAGGGTTCGTCTCAAAATAAATTCTTTCAATACAAAAATAGAAGAAATAAGAGATAAGTTTGTTAAAACACTCTAAGTGTCCTCCCCAAAACGTTGTCCTGGATCCCCACCAGTATTAACAGATATTTTTTACATTGAAATTGTTACCAAAACGTCGGGAATTTTAAATTGATTCCGAGTTCGTCTTGAATGAGTCTTACCTACAGTAAGACTCTAAAAAAAAATTGTAAAAAATAAAAAATTAAAAAAATGTCAGTTAAAAAATAGTTAAAAAAAAAACATATTCTGGATCTCGAACGCCCATATGATAACTTAGAATATTTTGGGTAAAATTCCACAGAACTGGCCAAAATGGACTTGTGTATATAATATTAAATAAATCTAAGCAAATCAAATTTCTTTGCAAAATCGTGCTGTTTTTTTTTTGTAACAAGGTCATTTTAAAGAAAGTCGGTTATATAGAAACTGGGTCCAATGGACAGATTTTAAATAAAACCAGTCAGATATTTAATTGGTCCAAAATGTGGGTATCTATTTAAGAACTGTACAGCGGTTAATCCCCAGATTTGGAATAATCTGCAGAGAAAGAAAGTTCAAACCGAATTGAAAAAAGTATTTTTGGGGCTACAACCCATAACTTCGTTTAGTACAAATTAAAATGTTATTTCTGAACATTTTATTTTATTTACAGAATTTTGGTGCAAAATCCAATAATATAAAGGGTCCGCCAAATAACTTCTTTTTTTTTTTTAACTCCTGAACCAATTGGACTTTGTATGGCGTCATACCAAGGTATTTATGCAAAATTCGTCTCAATGATGTCTCCGAAATGTTCAATTGTTGAGAACGACGGTGAATTGATGTTGATGGCGCTTCACGCACACTTTCTGCCACAGCAGAAATATTCTCGGGTGTACGCACTGTTTTTGGCTTTTCACGCTTTGGTTTATCGATGAGGATGCCAGTTTCTTTCACTTTTTTCAAAAGATAACGAACATACGGACCATATTCGTTCAGCGGAAAGATACAACTAATTATCTGTCAAATCAGACATGAGCTAAGTGTTACCATTCACGAAATAAGAACTAGTTGAACAAAAAAAAACGTTAGATGGCGGACTCTTTAGTAGTAGTAACCGAATTTCAGTTGACAAATGGCTAAATTTTTTTCTGTGTGTACGCAATCTCACATTTAGCTGTTATAAAGTGGGGCAAAAGGACCGAATTCCACGTTTTTAAACATATTTTCCATGAAAACTAAAAAAACCAGACAAATGGGGTATCAAATGAAAGGCATTCACCGGTATATAAAGCATGTCTGTGCATGTCCAAACACTTTTGCTATTTTATATTTTTCGAATACCATACATTTATAGCAAATTGTTTTTGTCATAAAATGTGTTCGATTTGCGTACTCATTCAGCTTTAAGACGTCTTTTTCCGAACAGCCTTTATAAGCATAATTTTAATTATTTCAAATAAGTAGCAACCCTGGGTCAACAGCACACAGTGGGATAATTCTCGCAATTTTTGAAAATAAGTCGGCCATGAATGAAACAGATTGGATTTTAAGATTTGATGTAAGCAATCTCAGAATTCCCAAAAATACAATTTAAATTTCCAAAAATATATTTTATTAATTTGTTGCTGCCACACTTAAAGCTCGGATTATAAGTTACTTGTGCAATAAATTATGTACATGTTAAAGTATTTTTAACCGCTTCCGCAACCTAATTGGAGCTGTGCAATTGTTGAAACAGTTTGTTAAAGTTTGCCTTAGAAATGTGGCAACTTCAGAAGCACTATACACAATTTAAAGATTTGTTTTAACATCACTCGCTTTAACATGATACTTTATATGTTTAAAAAGAATGTATTTATCTGGAGGTAAACGTCTGTTGCTGCTTTTTGTAATTTAGACGAATTTAGTTTTTGAGTGGAACAATATATTTCAATAATTTTTTTTAATTTATATATTCGCAAAGAAACTGGACTAAATTTAAAATTTCACATTTTCAAATGGAAATTTTTGGGAAATTATAAGAGATAGCACACAGCAAATTTCAAATAAGTTAATTTTATGAAAATCGTATAAGAAACAGGAAAAATGGCGATCACTCAAAAATTTCTATGAAAAAAGTGCTCTACTTTGAGGGGTCATATTGAAGGGCCTGGGGGGCTTGCGTTATTTATGCCTTTTCCATCATTTATGCCTGTTTCATTGCAGTCGGAACACTTAGTAAGAAATGACCGAATTATTTCCAAAAATGTTGTGAGATACCCCACTGTGCATTGTGTATGGGGTATAAAAACGTATACAAATAAATTAGAGGTACTTTTACATTTTCACTTATAACTACTGTTTATTTTCAATACCAATCTGCCCTGGATGATGTCCATTAATCTGGATAAAAATGAGTTGCCCCACTTGTATGGTAATTGCCAGTTCAACAGACAGGCGGACAGACACCCTAATATTATAGATCGGGCTGAAATTGCATAAGAAATTAAATCTATAAACCCGCGGAACATGATTCTGCTAGTTCTGACTGTATTATAAAAAAAAAACATTATGGATGAAAAGTTTTTCGGGATTAGTTTGCGTTAACAAATAATTGTGAAATAAATGCAAAAAATGCGCTATTGCTGCACATCCAGTCATTATTTCCATGGAGTACATATAAATTTAAAACTACTTAAACTTTCATTAAACTTAACACACTCTTAAAAATAATTCTTGCTTTAAATTTTCCTATGAGTACTTGCTACACTGCATACAGTATGATTAAAAAGTATACTGAACTTTGAACAAAAAAATAAAAATAACAGTTATTATTGCAGTTAACATACAAAATGTAAACTGCGCGGTCTAATTCAATAAAAAAATTTACTATGTAGTTATGATTTTTAGAAAAGTATGCTTAATCTTCTCTACCACGCCTATCTCAAACAATTGAAAAATATGTGCATATTAATTATAGTATTAATTGCACACTGTCTAAGAAGACGATGAATAAAATTCAAAAATCCCCAATAAAATGTATCAAAAATTTGCTCCCTGGCAACTCTTCCCCAACTACGTGAATAGCCAAACTACCGTATGTACAAAAAATACATCATAGTTGCGCCAACTCACAAAATGTGGGAAATAGTGGAAATTAGATTACATATGATTTTCTAACAATTGTGAATTGTTGTGGTGTTTGTCTTAGCTATCTTCTGCAATTACAATTAAATGTAAAATCGACCCCGTATAATTGAAACTGGTTTTAAGCCACAGCAAAAATCGACCTACTTTAGATCAATTGGTTAGAGCCTCTGTCTAAAGTGTAGTGCGAAGTGCATGTGGCAAAGAAAGCAGGTTCAAGCCACGGTCAGGATTGCATTTAATAAATAAACATTTCATATAGATGCACGCCACGCTATCTCAAGTAATTTTATTTATTATGAAAAAGTTTTACTGAAAACAAATATTATAATAGCTAATTTTTTAAAAAAATATTTTAATTAGTTTTAGAAATTTTTAATTAATTTTGTAGAGCAAACCTTACGACTATACTAAGGGAATTCACGATGCTCTCTTGCACACGATGCTCACTTGCACACGATGCAAATATGCATAGACGATTATTTGCATTCTCTCAGCATTGAGTAGTATTGATGATGTAAACTCTGCATATCTGCATCGTGTTTATTCCTCTAACCGGTAAGAGTATCTCAAGCCGGTAAGAGTATCTCTAACCGGTAAGAGTATCTCAATCATGAAATAGTCCACAAATGAGTAAAATTTTGTAAAATTAACTAAATGTTTTGTGAACAATTTTTATGTGTACAGTGCACGGTTTGACAGCGAGAAAGTGTCAAAGTTAAAATTTCAAAAAAAAAAATTATTTTGAAAGGAATATAATTTTTAAAAAATTAAAAACGTATTTTAAATTTCTAAAAACCGTTGATAATAAACATAAAGTTAGATTGAAGCTTAAACTTTAATAATAGGTGATTAATTATGACCTATGACACGCGGTATTCGCTCAGGATACTTTTAAAGGACATCCTGCTAACTTAAAAACGAATACACGGATTATATTGAAATTTGACTGAAATAATGTATTTAGTATTATTCATAAAGCGTTTAATTTTCAACAGTATGTATCGAAGTAAAGGTGCGTTTTCGTTGAATTTCGCTTTTTCAGAAAAACGAAATTCGTCATTTCTTCTTAACCCTTTCACTACCTACTTTTTGTTTAGAAATATATTTCTATTTTGACTTCAGATTCTTGAAATAGAAAGAAAAAGGTTTACATATATGCGCCCTCCCCTCCTGCACACCGAAAAATGGATCCGAAAATCGGATTTTTGTAACTTCTCAACCTATTTTTACCACTAATACATTCGAACACCCAAAAATTATTTCTTTGATTTCGTTTTGGTCATTAGATGAAGCTACGTTTCAAATATCGAGATTCTAGCTTTGTTAGTTTACGAGATACACCAAACGCCCCTTTTTCGGAGATAAAGGCTGATTTAAAAAAATCGGACTTTGTTAACAAATATCGCGACTATAATGCCCTAATGAATAGTTTATGCATGTAATGATTTTGTTTTCAATGACAAATATCCTAATGAACGTATTAAAACAAAAATGTAAAGATTTAACGCATTATCATATTTTTTTATATATTTTTTAAACTGTGTACACAGTGGGGTACACGGGTAGTGAAAACACGACAAATTTTATTTTTGAAATAAAATTATATTTTAGTAAGATAAATAATTTTTGCCTAAACTTACTTATAGTCGTTCATTAGTTTTCGACATAACCTCTAAACCTATTTTGAGAAATATCGCCTAAAGTATGTAACGAAAAAAAATTGTACAAGAACTTTTTTCTTTATTTTTCATGCTGAAAATGTGGTACAAAATTCATTTCAAAACTGCGTAGCATAGTTTAAAGGGTTAACTCAATATGGTGAGTCCCGTATTAATTCATTAAAATACTTAAAGGGTTTTACAAATTTGGCATAATTTAAATTTTAAACTTCCAAATTGTGTTTCGTAGCATTCAAAAGAACAAACACTGTTAATAATCCAGGCGACAAAATGGAAAAGTTACAAAATATTTCGTAAAATAAACGAAATTTTGTTTATTCTACAAAAGTTTTCATTGTTGTTGCATGGATTATTACACTCAGGGAACTTCTGCTTGAAAAATATGTAGTTGTTTGGGTTGTAATACGGTTTCTTTATTTTTAATGTAAATGTCAATCATTTGTAGAACAAATTAAATGTTTTTTTCAATTTATAACGAGCTTTCAACCTCCGTATATTTACAAAAATAAAGCAAATCAAACATATTAGCTAGGTTGATACTAGTATTTCGATCTGGCTAAAGATCTCATCAGAACCCGAAGTTTTAGAAAAGCTAGGGCCTCCATAATAGGCAGAACTTTAACAAAAAAACCTATTAATCATCAATTTTGCTCCATTCTTGTCTTCTTAGTAATCAAGCACGTGGTTAGGTCTTTTCCTAACAAGCATCATGACGTTACTAAACTTTGAAGACCAAAAATGTTCTATTTATATAAAAAATGTTTAGTGTGTACTCTGGCTCAAGTAATATTTTTTACAGCTATATTAGTTTTTTGTTTTTATATACATCGAGATTATTTTTATGTTATTTTCAATTTATAACGAGCTTTCAACCTCCGTATATTTACAAAAATAAAGAAAATCAAACATATTAGCTAGGTTGATACTAGTATTTCGATCTGGCTAAAGAAAAAATGTTTGTTTATTTTACAATTGTTAGTCATTTTTTGAACATTAAAAACAAATGACAATGTTAGTTGAATTTACTGTAATGTAAGTCGTCCTTTCTTTAAATGAAATTTCATTTGTTTTTAACTACATTTGCAGTGGTCTTTACCTACATAGTATTATAAGTGTGAAGAGTGAAGAAATTTTGAGTACTTTTGTGAATAATTGTGTATATTTACGTGGAATTATATGATGATACAAAGTTGTATAATATTTAAGCCTCTTGTTTATACCAAAAATAAAAATTATTTTTTGTATACAGACATGAGTGCATATTAGGGTTATGGCTTGTTATGCAAAATTTATATAACCTGTGTTGTTCAGTAAAAATCGATCTTTTCAATCATTTTGAAATAAAAACCTCCCTCATGAAGTGCATGTTTTCCGTTTTTTTTTTTACAAACTAAGTTGGATTTTTAGACCAAAATTACTGCACAACATTTTTTAAATTGCTTTTGACGTAATAAACTCGCTAATTTTTTTTTTTTTTTTTTTTTTTTTTTTTAAAGAGAGGCAACATCCAGGAAATACTTCCTATATTTAGTGTGTTGCTTTCTTTGGAAAGGGATAGTATAGAGATGAAAGGTGGGGAAAGATGAAGGGCTTCAGACATGGCAACACTGTAATTGCGCGAGATGATATGTAAGTCTTAGAACAATATAATTTGAAAACTTTAGTGTCCTTTAAGATCGATCGAGCATCACTAGAGTCTTATTGCTTTAAAACTTTAGCGAAATATAAAATTTTGTTTAATCAAACAAACAAATTGTGTCGGACTTCAAAAAAGTTTATGACGGAACTTTTTTGAAAGCCGCGAAAACACAATATTGCGTTTCTTTATATTTTTTTATGAACTTTACGGTTAGGATAGCTAAAATTAAATTAAAAGTTATAACCCTAATGCATATTGTTACTTGTATATTTATTTTTGAATCTTTACCAAATGGTGTTGTATGAATAGTGTTAAAAATATATATATATATATAAACAAAAATTGCATGTTTCACAAGTATTTTAGACTTTAATTAAAGGGATTTTCAAAAAACCAAACAGTGAAAAAAGGATTTTAAAAGTTCATATGAAAATACATGGCAAATATGCTGGTTTTCTATGTATATAAAAATAACAAACCAGGCATTTTAGTAATTTTCTTTAACAACAACTGCAACAACTTTATGTTGTAAAGCTTTATTTTTGTTGAAAACACTAAAATATACCACAACATTTGCCATGACTAAACACCATATGTTGTACAACGGACTAGTGGCACAAATACGCCAGGCATAAGGAGAGAGAAAGTGCCAGGCATACATATTATGTGGTAAGAAGCACTTATAACAAACAATATTCTAGAAATACTGTTTTATATAAACATTGGCTTAAACTAAACACTAAACTCTATTTGTTACCCATTGTATAGTTTAAAGTCAGAGATGCCAACAATATAATTCATGATTTCAAATATGGGATTTTTTGAAAGGGTTTTGCAAATACATGAAAGAAATATTTTAGAATTTTTATTTAGAAGATGAAATTATTTAGAGGATGAAATTTGCTATAATGGAATAAAAATAAAATCTTGCATAGTGGAGAAAATCGGACTTTTCCGAGAAAATGTTTCTATTGCTCAAAGTTTACAACGAATTTGAAAACAATAAGTTTTGAAAATAAGAAATTTGAATTTTTTTACTGTAAGCTGTGGTCAAATTTGCTATTAGTAACAATTTTCTCTCTTAAGCACTTCAATATTTGAATTCAATATTTAAGTGCTTAAGAAGAAAAATCTTGATTTTACAATGAATTAACTTAAAGACTGGATGTTAAAAAATCTGTTATTTGAACCTTAATTGATTTTGCTTATGAGTTTTCTTATCTAATTTGTTTCGAAACTTAGATCTAATAAGTTAACTCAGATTTCGATATAATTTGGATATAAGATAGAGGAGACGAAAATAATAAAAAATTGTTAAGAAACATACACACAAAGAAAAATTTTGCTATTTCCAACTGAAATTCGGTTACTACGGCTCAAATTCATTTATTTCGAATATCAGACTGTTGGCAAAACTTAACATTAGTTTTCACAACAAAGTTCGGTTATTTCAACTGAAGTTTACTTGTAACACCCTAAATATTTATAAAGGTAATGTAAATATCGTCAAACTGACTGAATTTATAAGTTGTTACCATTATTATACACTTTTCAATTCGGTTGGCACTTTTTTTCTCTGTGTGTACCTGCCTAATCGCATATTTAGGAGGTAAAAATGGGTTTCAAAGTTGTTAAAAACTTGTTTGTTTTAAAACTTTTTACTATTTTTGTACCCTATTGAAAAGGTCATCCAAATACCTTTCATTTGATACCAAATATGTATACTGTTTCTTTAAAACAACCCAGCTAACAAATTTCTGAGTGCTCAGAAATTATGACTCTTAAATATGATCATTTTCGGAGCTCTCATATTTCTGACTCATAAATTAAACATAATTGACTCGTATTTATGAGGCTTTTTGAAAATTTTTTCAACGCTCATAAAAGACTAAAAAATTAATCATGAATTAATCATAAAGAGCTCAGAAACTCTAAAATTTCCAAAAATACTCATATTTAAGAGTATTTTATGAGTCTTTTATAAGTCATAAAAGAGTGCTCAGAAAGAAGCTTCATCGGCAAATAAAAACACCCTCATATAGTCATGATTTCAGAAGGATCTTTTATGAGTCTCTTCCGACTCCACGTGTGCCCTGAGAAACTTGTATAAAAGTCATCCTTATTTACTTTTTCCCTTCTATCACATAACCAGATTTTAAGGCAAACAGAGGGAATCCGATTGTAAGTAAATGAACCAGCTTGCAATTACCATATTTTTCTGCGTGGGTTAAAACATTTCATTTTCATATCGTTAAAAAAATTTGCCCATTTAAAATGATATTTAATTAATTTGGCAATCTGGCCAAAAATAAAAAATATTTCTGCATAATGCTCTTTCTCCTTTTTTTGCTTTTCTTGATTTTTAAGCATTTATGCTTATTTTGCATATGTATTGTATTTTAATTTCGCTTGCAATGACATTTACATGTTTTAGACATACCATACCCTACTTAGTTACATACACATGCATTTATTTTTAAGTCTTTTCTTTGTATGTGTTTGTCATTCACAAACTTAAGTAGAGGTTAGCGTGACATAAAACATTCTAAAAACAATAAACACTTGTTCAGTAAAGTATGCACCATTTTTGTGTTAACTAAACTAAGAAAACTTTTAAGTTTAGACCATATCTTAACTAATTGCACTGTTTTACAAACTGGTCCAAATTTTATATACTTGAAAAGCAACCTAGTGAATGTTGTAAATATGCTTGAGTACATAATTCTACAGTTTTTAGAAATTTTAATGCACCCCTAAATCTGAAGTTATTGTTTAAAAACACTGTTTTTAAGACTTCGTTGTTTTGTTATTTTTCAATATTTTTTTTTATTTTTTTTTTGACAGTTTTGAAAAGAAATATAGTGGGAAAGCTCGAAATATAAATGGCGCTTTCCAAGCCAACTGCATCGCTACAGGAACACGTATATCCCCGATTAAAAAAGTTTATATAAAATTATATATGATGAGATATTTTCCGCAAATATAAGAGGATATAATTTGATCCGAAAAATGGTTCTATTAAATTGTATCACTTTGGATCTAATTATATTTAAATATATACAATTTAATAAAAAAAACTATTCAATTCTATTCGAGTTTTGTCCCGATATAATTACATCTAATCACAAAATGTGTGATTGAAATTTGTAAATAACTTAAATTTTATTTATATTTTTTAGGACATGATAATTTCGTTTTAAACGAAATTGTTAATTTTAATTTAATTAACAAAAAATAGTTTTCAATATTAAAATGGCCCAGTAAAATCCAAATAAAAGGTTGCAGAACAGCTTATATTGTATTATAATGGCTTATAATTTCTGTTTTACAACCGATTCTTTTTATTTTTTGTCTGCGCTGTGATGTAATGGTTAGCGCGTTGGACTGTTACACAGATGGATGGGGCGTGAAAAGAGGTGTGGCGTATGAAACGTTTATATCTACCTTGCGGGAGTATATAATGTGGAATATATAGTGGGCGTGGTCAAAAAGAAGTAGCCTATTAATCATGCCAGAGTCCCAGTTAAATCCTGTGAAAATTTCAGGAAGATCAGTCCAGAGGTTTGGTCTCCTATAAGGTACAAACAAACAAATAAACAAACACACATTCAATTTTATATATGTAAGGTCTGGGCACGCTAACAACGTAGCGGGCGCAGCCCGCTAGTGTATTATAATTTTCAGGATTAGTTTTTACCTTTTTTAAGTTTTGCTACGTTATGTTTTTTAGTTAAATAGTGTAAAAATTTTTTGTTAAAATCAACTTTTCCATTCCAGACATACACTTGTTTACACTCTCATAAACGTTTTCTGTAATACTCATTTTAGGGTTGCCGTATTTTGATGATATTTCTATAAAACAATCCCAGTTCACATAATGTGGAGTGCATTTGTAATATCAAAATCGAAAAGTTTTTAATAAGCACTTTGGGGGGATGGGCAAAGGCCAAAGGGCTCGGTTGGTTTTTCAGAAAATAAATTAAACTAAAATTACAAAAAGTAAAACTGCAGGAAGTTGGGTCATATCCCAAAGAACACATGGTGAAAATTTTCGCCTCTACTATCCTCATTTTTACTACATTCCTGATGGAAATTATATAAAGTGAAATTCCAGAAAGTTGGGTCAAAGTCGAAAGAAAAGCATTATGGACATTACAGCCTTCTATCGCAAAGGGTTTGGTCAGACCGGTAAGGGGAGAGACTTTTTCCCTTATTATCCCCCTTTTTACTGTGTTACTGAGCAAAATCCTAAAAAGTGAAATTTTAGAAAGTTAGGACATATCCGAAAGAACACTTTTCCCTTATTATCCCCCTTTTTACCACGTCACTGAGCAAAATTGGGAAAAGTGAAATTTTAGAATGTTAGGACATATCCGAAAGAATACATGGTAAAAATTTCAGCCTTCTATCGCAAAGGGTTTGGTCGGGCCGCTAAAGGGGAGACTTGTTCCCTTATTATCCCCCTTTTTACCACGTTACGTATCAAAATTGTAAAAAGTAAATTTTCCAAAGTTGGGACATATCAGAAAGAACACATGGTTAAAATTTCAGCTTTCTATCCCAAAGGGTTTGGTGAGGCCACTGAGGGGGATACTTTTTCACCTATTACCACGTTCCTGAGCAAAATTCCAAAAAGTAAAATTGCAGAAAGTTTGGTTATATCCGAATGAACATATGGTGAAAATTTCAGGAATCTATCCTAAAGGGTTCGGTGAGGCCGCTAATGGGGAGACTTTTTCCCACTTTTATCCCCCCTTTTACCACGTTCCTGGGCAAAATTTTTAAAAATAAAAGTGCAGGAAATTTTGTCATGTTCCAAAGAATACATGGTGAAAATTTCAGCTTTCTATCCCAAGGCTAAAGCACCATGTGTATACAATTTCAAATAATGAAATGGCCAAAAAAAAAAGTATCCTATTGAGCATTCCGGAGTTCCAGTTACATACTGTGAAAATTTCAGGAAGATCGGTCCAGTGGTATGGTCAGGCCACTGAGGGGGAGACTTCTTCCCCTATTATCCCCTTTTTTACCACGTTCCTGAGCAAAATTGCAAAAAGTAAAACTGCAGAAAGTTGGGTTATATCCGAATGAACATATGGTGAAAATTTCAGCTATCTATCGTAAAGGGTTCGGTGAGTCCGCTAATGGGGAGACTTTTTCCCACTTTTATCCCCCCTTTTACCACGTTCCTGGGCAAAATTTTAAAAAGTAAAAGTACAGGAAATTTTGTCATGTTCCAAAGAACACATGGTGAAAATTTTAGCTTTCTATCCCAAGGCTAAAGCATCATGTGTATACAATTTCAAATAATAAATTAGTGGGCGTAAAAGTGGGCGTGGCCAAAAAAAAAAGTATCCTATTGACCATTCCGGAGTTCCAGTTACATACTGTGAAAATTTCAGGAAGATCGGTCCAGTGGTCTGGTCTCCTATAAGGTACATACATACAAACAAACAAACAAATAAACAAACACACATTCTATTTTATATATATAGATAATGCATTGTTATATATAATAATGCATTGGGTTATATTTAGTTTTATAAAAATTTAATCAAATTTATCAGCCATGTATTATCATATATAAAATTCCGAATATTATTTTTTTTATACATGATTGAATGTGCTTATATAGGAATTTGTTTGGTAAAACATTTTGAAAATATTATCATATACTCGTATAAATACATATTGATACATATATTATAGAATATGTATCGTTATATATAATTTGTTTTATACTCGTGTCGTATCAATGTCAACATTCATAATTCATCATTCTTATTGTCTATTTTAAGCTCTTATTTGACATTTTTTCCCTTCCTTTTACATATTTCATTACTTCTTGAGTTTGATATTTCTCTTTCTTGCACATAAGCGACAAGTTGCTGATCAAGAGTTAGTCAGAATAAGGCAAAACACATTTAGTTGTGTTCGGTATGCTTCTTAGTTCGTATGTCCGTGGTTTTTAATAATACATTTATTTAATTTAATAAATTTAATAAATTTAAATTAATATTGATATTCTTGAGTGAAGTGTATTTAAAATAAGAAAAAGAAAAATAATATATAGAAAAAGTATGCTGCCAATATTTTATTAACTATTTAAACTAGTGAGAATAAAAGAGATTAACTAAATATTGTTTCTGTAAATATTTTAAGCGGACTAAGACATACAACAACAATAACAAATAGTTTTTTTTAGAGCAAAAGGACAACAAAATAAGTTGTAAGTTAAAAAAATTCTTATTTTTAATTATTTATATATTTTTTTATATTACATTGTTAGCTTTTAAATAGCTTTACAAAATATCTTTAAAAAAGAATAAGAATAGATAAAAATAAGCATGTGAAGCATAACTGTTTTTTGTGAGTGCGGCGAATTCGCCGTAACACACACTTTAAGAGTTCTTACATTTTGTTTTGTTTTGGTCACTGATTTTTGTATACCCTCTAGCATTTGTGATGAGGGTACACAGAAAAAAAGTAAGCACAAACAATGGAATTTGTAAATACAAACACTTTCTTTTTTTGTATTTAAAATTATTTCCAACCGTTTTTTGTTTAAAATGTTTGGAAATAGTAGTTATGCACAAAGGAATCATAATATAAAGGTCGTGGGGTTAGAATTATTTATAATTGGTCTGTTTTAATGGAAAATTATTATAAAATTTGGGGATTAGAGTTGGCATTTTTATCTGTGGAAAAATTATGCCTCGTGGGTCACTTTAATCGAATCCAAATCTAGTGTTTATACTATATTTGTTATGTTATATTTGTTTTGATTCATGAAAATCACACTGCGTGACAGTGATTGATTATACTATTAGGTGGCATGTCTGGTTGAATAGATCACTTTTAGAAATTGTAATGCCTACACCGCAGAGCTGTGAATGAATCATTCATTTTTGATTTCAATTCATTACGAATTTGAATTGAAT
Source organism: Delia radicum (assembly GCA_021234595.1). Lineage (NCBI taxonomy): Eukaryota > Metazoa > Arthropoda > Insecta > Diptera > Anthomyiidae > Delia > Delia radicum. Next base: position 234,935,049 of record CM037853.1, on the reverse strand, counting down.
TTTGAATAATTCTTTTCACATAAAAAAAGAATTGAATGAAATTTGAATTAATTCAAATGAATTTGGTAAAAATAAATTGGAATTCATTTCCAATTCAAATGAATTCGGCAAAATGAATTGCAATTCATTTTCAATTCAAATGAGTTTGGCGAAATGAATTGTAATTCATTTCCAATTCATTTGACTTGAATTGATTTTGAATTAATTCAAATGAATTATAAAAAATAATTGCAATTCATTTTCAATTCATTTGTGTTAAATTGATTGTGAATTAATTCAAATGAATTAGAAAAAATATTGCACCGTGTTATTAATCATATTTATAAAATTTTCTTATATAAGATGAAGAGTTTCATAAAATTCATTTGAATTAATTCAAAATCAATTTAATACAAATGAATTGAAAATTAATTGCAATTAATTTTTCTAATTCATTTGAATTAATTCAAAATCAATGCAAGTCAAATGAATTGGAAATGAATTGCAATTCATTTTGCCGAATTCATTTGATTTAAAATGAATTGCAATTCATTCCAGCCAAATGCATATGAATCGATTCAAATTTCATTCAATTCGTTTTTTGGCGAAAAGAATTAATTCAAAATTTTACTAATTCAGTGCATGAATGATTCGCGAATTATTTCAAAAATGAATGATTCAGTCACAGCTCTGCTACACCGACATTAAAAAATTTCATATATTAAACTTTTTGTTACCAGCTTTTTTGAACTTTGGAGGTCTTTGGACCTTATGAGGCTTATTATTTTTTGCAACTCTTGCATTATATATAATTTTTTTGATTTTTTGTTTGTGGACGAAAAAAATTTAAGCTTCGCCATTTTTCGATCAAATTCAAAATTTCTTGTTGGTCTGGAATGAGAGATTGTTGGAAGAGCCATATGTATGAGAAATTTCAAAAATTTTCGATACTTTGGGGCAAACTATTTGCATTTTTTTGAAATGACATGAGTAAACTTTTGCGTATGCGCAAATTACAGTTTTTGCTTGCATTTAATTAAAGTCACATTAATTTATAGATTTCATTGTATTTATCACATGCCAAAATATAAATTAATATAAAATATAAAAATACTTGAGAAAAATTTTTTCTCATATATTTGAACTTGATAAGGAAACCGCTATTATTTTGGATAACACGCATTATTGGCCGGTTTATTAATATTTAGTTGGGGTTAGGATTACTCATTTTTAGGAAATCAATATTTTTAAATTCGTAAAATTAAAAGTTTTACATAATAATGCTTTTTGCGGTCATGATTTTTTTTTTTCCTTCTTTTACATCTGTCTATTTGCAAAAGTAACACTCTAATTATGATCTCAAACCTGACAATTCAAAATGAAATCAGGGTCACTGACGAAAAAAACTGCGCAGTCCGATTCAGAAATTTAAAAATTTACAGTGTAGTTATGATTTTTAGAAAATACACTCGTTCTTCTCTACCACGCCTTTCACAAATAAACTTAAATAAAATTGCATATTAATTATAGTATTAATTGCAATTGTCTGAAAAGACGTTGAAATTCAAACTCAAACGAAATGCAATTTTGTTTCCTTTATAAAATTGGATTTTGGATGCCTTTTCGATTTTAGTATTAAGCTAATTATAGATGTTTTGGCGGAATTGATACAGTTTTGCAGTTGTCACACAGCAAAATGCGTTTATAAAAAAATGTCACTGCACCCGCTACACTCATAATAATCCATGCTAAAAATACGAAAATAATGTCAAAACAACAAAAACTTGTGTAAAATAAACAAATATTGGTTTATTTTACGAAAGTTTTTGTTATTTTGACATTTATTGGTATTATTATGCATGGATTATTATCAGTGTAGGAACACACTTTATTAATTTAGTTCCCAAGATGTAAAAAATATGCGAAAAAATAATTAAATTTCGTAGAAGTTTTCAATAAATCATAAAATTTTTCCATTTGAAAATGTTTATTAAGACATGTATCTTCCAGGTCTACTGACCCTATTTCGATTAGGTTTGGATCTGAAAGTTAAAAACTACGAGCAAAAAATAAAATGCATGAAAATCTCTTATAAGTTTCAAGTAATTTTTTTTAATTTTTCAAAAAATGGCCATGATATCTTTAGGTAAAGACTTTTCAACGTGATACTTTGCATGTCATAATTTTTAAGTGTAGTCTACCAGTACATTTTTCTCTTAATTCAAAAAATTTGAGAAATATGAGGTAGCTAAAGAAAGTTTCAGCAGGTGTCGAAATTTTTTGAAATTACTCATATGACAATAAATGTTTTGCTATCTGTTTCGAAAGTTTCAGTTTGTTATTCGGCATCGTTTTGAACAAAATATTTGTTTTTTAAATATTTGTTTGAATACGAATACGTATTATTTACAAAAAATTAATAATAAGAAGTATACGTACAGTGGCATTAGAACAAATATTTTAATTGTAGTTGAAAATTTGCCATGTACAATATTAAGGAAATATTTTCTTTAAAACGAAGCTAAGTAACACGCTGAAACCTTCTGGGTCAATAAATAGAAAAATATCAAACATTTTTTTAAATATAATAAATTTAAATTTAGTTTTTATTGGGAATTACATTTTTTTTAATGCCTACATAGACAGATCCTTATTTACATAACCAAATTAAAAGCAATTCCAAATTTTCATTTAATTATTTTAAATAGAATAATACAAAAATTGCATACTTTTTGAACATACTACAAATAATAAAAAGATTTTTGTGATAACACTTACATATCGTTGTTGTTAAATTATAAGATTTTAAGTAAAGTAATGTAACTAAAAGCAGTATCAAATTTCTTTATTTAAAATTAGGTTAATTTACATTCACATAATGTTTCACATACTATTTATATGTATGTGTTACATACATATATTAAATTAACATTTGCTTTTAAGCTCTTTAATATATAATTTGATTTAAGAAAGTTTCTTATATTTCGAATAAAGTACGAATAAATTTGTCTTGTCAACACATTTACAATTGTAGCAGGATTTGTTGAACAGCCATGTTCTGTGATTCTTACTATATTTATAAAATCACATAAAACTGGAATTAATTGTTGGCAGATGCAATTAAATGAAGATGAAAATTATTCAAGTTCGAGGCCATACTCTATATTTCTTTATTAGGATATTGTCCTAAAAAATAATCTATAGAGTTTTTGTTTTCAAATTTATTAATTGACCACTTTCAGGAATGTGTGAATAGATCTATATCGTTAATTTTATAGGTTCCCATCATCAGAACACGTTTTGAAAGAAGTGACAATCCCATGCAAAACATCAAACATTCATATAACCTAGTTTTCCCACTAAATGAATAATTTTCATATTCATTGCACAATTCAAGGTCTAAAAAACATAATTTTTATTTTCAATAAAAATTATATCAAACTTACAAAAACATATCAAATTTCTTTCACAAAATTTATTAAATTTAAGAAAATTATAAAAAACTAAATTTTAATGAAATTTTTAAGAAACAATTATAAAAGAACGTCGCATTCTTGGTTTTTTTCTTTCTTAATTTAATTTCTTTTCTGTCATGCTTTTTTTGTACCTCCAACACACGGTAATGAGGGTGTATATGAGTTTGTCATTTCGTTTCTAACACATCGAAGTATAGGTCTAATATCCCATAAAGTATATATTTTCTTGATCCTTATGCAATTTTTAGCCGATTTAGCGATGTCTGTCTGCCTGCTCGTTAAAATGGCAAGACAGTGCGAAAGCGTAAGCTGGAATGCTCATTTTTATCTAGATTAAGGAACATTCTCCCGAGGTGAGCAAATTCGGTTCGCTGGTTCAAAAGTTATGAGTGAAAATGTAGAGATACCTACTTCTAAATTTTTCATACACATTGGTTAATTTTATTAGTCTGTTGAATAAAATATTTAGTCATATTTTTTCTCTAAGTACCTAGTGGTGAATATTATTTTATATTCACCTCAATAATATTGTTCACCATTAATTATTTTGTTCACCACAAAAATTGTTTCCACATCCAAAAACTTTTTACCTCTATAATGTTTTTTCAATAATTTAATTTCTTTTAATTGTAACATATTCACATACAAAAAAAAAAACCCCCGAATTTGGTGCTTTTACGGGTTTTGTTATAGAACTGATAATGTTAAAAGTTATTAAATTTATTTGATATACGGAACACTGGTGAATATACTCGTATGTAAATAAAAAATCCCATATCAACTGAATTTTGCTTGTATTTCTTAAGTTGAGACCTGAAATTAGAATTCTAAAATCGTTTGTTGTACACAATAACGCTTTTCATCATTTGTACTACTCGATTTCAAAAACCTATTCATTTAATACAAAATATATAAAAGAAAAAAGAATAAATCACAATTCAAACAAAATTTACATACAAATTTGTTAAATGGTTTCCTACTTACAAATTTTGTGTAATATTTTTCTTTTGTAAATTATGTTTACTAAAACCCTTTTGCATTCGATTTATTTGGAAAATTTTTCAAGAAAATTGGTTAAGTTTACAACAGAACTTAATTAACATATAAGGGTCCATCTCAAGTATTTCAAAAGAATATTTAAATACCAAAATTCACTCACATCAGGGTAACAAATATATTAACTAAAAATTCAAGAAGTTTTGATATTTTCTCTAAGAAGTTTATTTTTGAAACTTTCAGTTTCTATTTGAAAATTTTTTAACAGATTACCTATTTGATTTTTTCTATTGAATTTTAAAAATTTTAAATTTATGTGAGCAAGGCAATAAGTTTTTCTTAAAGAAAATCACTTATGATTTAAAATTTGAAGAATCTTAAAATATTTATTTGTTAATAAAGGGTTCGCCATCTAACGTTTTTTTTTCCGATGCCGATTTTGCCAAAAAAATCATCTTTTCAGATGAAGCTCATACTGAATGGCCAGCCGAGACAGCCATTTGAATGAAATTATTTTCCATTATTAACCGGAAGGATTGTACTTTCAAATGAAAAAGAAATTTGAGAAAATATTCAGTAGTTTTTTTATAGCATTTTCAAAAAAAAAAAAGTTATTTGGCGGACCCTTTACTATCATTCTCTCCTGACGTTGGTGTTTTAAAACCATAATGTTGTATTTCATTGGATCTATATAAACCAACATACAATTTCCCCTTTTGATCCAATATTTGTTTGCAATTTTAGTAAACAAGTCTATAAAAAAGTTGATTTTTTTAAATTTTTGTATATGAAACTTCAAGCTCATGTATTCTTTTATTCAAAAATCAATCAGTTTTGCTGATTTGTATGCATGTGACATCAGTTTTAATGTGACATGTAATTTGTGTTACTGTTGCACATGTTTTCACAATATAATATTCAAATTTCCTTAAATACAACCCTTTTTGAAAAGAAAAGTTATATATGAATGTTACACTACACTAGTTTACAGATATTTTGGCAACTGATTTTAAGTATGTTGCTTTCCAAACCAACTGCCCCACTACATGAAGAAGTATATCCCCAGCAAAAATAATGCGAAGCAGTTCAAAAGAAACAACATTTTCATCACACACAAAGTAGCTATTACTACTGATTTTCCTAATCTAATGCTGGTCTTTTAGAACAGTTCCTAAACTCAGCATATAATGTCATCATATACAAGGCTAACTAGTAGAAATGTCACGAATGTTACAATTTGGTATTTGACATACTCGAATGGAACCGGGAGTTTGTGTCTTTTAACAACTATTTTCTCTAATCTAGATGTCGCTTTGAATATGTGTTTTCTGAACTTTAAATTTGAAAAACAATGATTACAAAATATCAGACTTAACAATGGTTTTCTTTCTTTTCAGTTGAACAAAAACTATTATTTCGCTTTGTTTTTAAAGCTAGAAAGCTGTTTAAAAGTTTATTTAATTATAACATTTTAAGCACTCCTACAGATACATATTATCACTCAGTAAAAAAGATGTGACTTGACATTATACCTTAATCACTAATTAAAAATAACAAATTAAGTTCTATGAAAAAGAACACCCAAAAATACAATCTTTCATAACCTTACACATAGTTCATTTAATAAAGTGAAGTTTGAGGAATTTGCATTACCTCCGTCCTATGACAACCCCATGTTAAAATCATGCGTGTTTCACCTCAATTTGCACTACATCTGAATCCGTATATGTGATGATTTTACTAAAGGGTCCGCCATCTAACGTTTTATTTTCAACTGGTGCTTATTTCGTGAATGGTAACACTTAGCTGATGTCTTATTTGACAGATAATTAGTTATGTTCGTTTCTTGTGAAAAAAGTGAAAGAAACTGGCATCCTCATCGATAAACCAAAGCGTGAAAAGCCAAAAATAGTGCGTACACCCGAGAATATTGCTGCTGTGGCAGAAAGTGTGCATGAAACGCCATCAACATCAATTCACCGTCGATATCAACAATTGAACATTTCGGAGACATCATTGAGACGAATTTTGCATAAAGACCTTGGTATGACGCCATACAAAGTCCAATTGGTTCAGGAGTTCAAAAAAAAAAAAAGTTATTTGGCGGCCCCTTTACATCTTTTTAAACTCTTTTTTCGCTGGATCGTAGCAAATTAAATTCAGAACTATTTCGAATTTTTAGAGTAATACAAAACTCAATTTACTAAGACTAGGCAACAATTTTGTTTATTTATTAAAGTTTTATCGTAATAGTTTTGCAGAATATTTTCCTTCATAAATATATCACCTATGGTACGTCTGCGTATGAGCAGTAAATAATACACATAATGAAATTAATTACACGTCTGGTAGTTTCAACTTGGTGATAATGATATAAATATGAAGGATAATATTTAACGAATATTTTTTCAAAAACTAATACGAGTTACACGATGAAACTTTCTGCATCGATAAAAATCATGGATGGTAACCGATTCGTTGCGGGTATCGGTAAGAGCAACGCTATTTTCTTTTATTTCGGTAATGGTATTTTGGGGATAACGATATTTCGGTAACAGGTTTTTAGTTATTTCGGTAACGGTATTTTAAGTTCATCGTTATTTTATTTATTCAGGTAATGTCAATGTAACACCGATTTTTTTAGCCCCATTATGCCCGAGTTCCAGCGACTTATGATCAAACTTTGGATAAATATATCTATTTAAGGCGATTTTTCTTTTAAGATCTTGTCAGATTATTTTGGTAACGGTCTTTTGAGGAAAACGTTGTTTCGGTAACGGTATTTTAGTTATTTCGGTAACGGTATTTTAAGGATATTGATATTTTGGTTATATCGGTAACGGTATTTTAGGGATAATGGTACTTCAATTATTTCGGTAACGGTATTTTAGGGATAACAATAGTCAGTTGAAAGGGGTTTGAATCCGAAACGGTATTTTAGCGATATTGCCTGCCATCCCTGATTGAGTATATTCTTGTGTATAAGCATTGAATGTACGTATGTATGATGAAATAAATAGAATAATTTAAAATTTGCTTCAAAATTTTTAGAGGTCTTCCCACATTTTCACTCATAACTTTTGAACGCGTTAACTGATTTTGATCATTTTCACTAGAAAACTGCTCATGATATCAACAAACAAGTTGACTGAAAATTAGCAACACCTCTTCTGTATTGGCGGAGTATTTTGTATTTCCACAGACAGACGGACAGACGGACATAGCTATATCGACTTCTCTATTCATGCTGATCAAGAATATATATAGCTTTTTTAAACTCTAAAAATTAGGAGCTAAATTTTTTTCTCATCTAATTTGTCTTTTTATCGATGAATTTAACAGTGGCTTGTCATAAGAGGGAACCAAATATGATTCGTTGGAAGTTTTTCTGCATTAACAACTTCATTGGAAGTTATTTGTATAAAATATTCATAGAAAGTTGTTTTGCATTATTACATGAGTGATTCCTTCCTACTACAAGCCAATGTTAAATTCATTAATGAAAATACTCTATTTATCCCAACCTCCAGGGAACATGTATTTTATATTTAAGGTTTATAGCCGAAGCGGTTTAGACAGAAAGTTGATGTGGCACTTTTCCCCATTTTAATCAAATTTTTTACCGCGTTTGTGGTGAAAATATTGATAATAACGTAAATATAAGTTTTTAATTTAAAGTTTCTAAGTTTATTTTTGCCCATCCCGCGTATGAGTGATATTTTTTTTAGTTCTAATTAAAATATTATTCATACGCTTAGTAGTACTGGCATTTGCAAAAATCATGGAAATATTAAAAAAAATGTATAGTACAAAACTGGTCATATATTTTGAATATAGCAATGGATGTTCTTAAAATATATCTTGATTTATACATTGGAATGTGGCACAGTGTTTCCAAAAGCACTTATTTTGAGCAAATAACATTTCCGACCACAATTAACCGATTTTAAAAATAACTTTTTTGTATTTTAAGTTACAAAATTGCTCACAAAACTGTCAGGCCGGAGTTTTGAATTTTTAGTTTAAAATATTTTTAAGTTCCTTGTAAATATAAAAAAAAAAAAAAATTAAGTTGTTTTCCCAAAAAACAATTAAAACTTCTGCGGATTTAAATAATATGGACTTTGGATTCAAAGTTATTTTGATCCTCTATTGACTTATTCAAAGTCAACGAAATATGCTAGAATGACCAAATAAAAACTAAAATTATGTCTGATGATCTTAAATGGTGTTCTATTTTAATTTAACTAAAGTTAACTACACTATGCTACAAAATAATATGCATTAAAAAGATAATATTTTGAAAAAAAAATCGATCATAACAGCCTCATAAAAAAATCTAAAAAAAATAGTAATGAGGAACGCTAGAGGATTAAGATGCATATAAATTAAGGTGCTTATAAGTATATTAAAAAGCTTTATGTATTTTACAATAAAAATATTCCACGACTTTTCGGAAAACTATTTAAGAATATGAATTTTAATAAGGAATTAATAAGCTTCAACTAAAATAAAATAAAGTGCAACATACTACCACATAAGGATGATAAAAGAAAAAAAAATTAAATTTTTTTAAAAGCAAATTGATCATAAAAGACAGACATAAATAGAAAACAATAATATTGTTAAAGGAGCAATTAAAGGATTCAAATGCCTGTAAATCAAGGTCATTTAAATCTCCAGATGTTTTAATTGATTTTTGGGGAAAAAACTAAAAAAAATTAGTTGATTTTGACAGTTACAAAATTTTTTAAAACATTTAAAACTAAAAATTCAAAATTCCGGCACCACAGTTTTGTGAGAAATTATGTAACTTAAAATAGAAAAAAAGGATTTTTAAAATCGGTTAAGAATTGTGGTCTAAAATGTTATTTGCTCAAAAAAGTGCTTTTGGAAACACTGTCACCCCTATCGTGAATAAAAAGGGAAATGTTTGTTCCCATGCAGTTTACATTCCCCCTCAAGTGAAATTCCCCTGAAATTGTATTATGCTATTCACGAGTGAATGATTAGACAAAGGGAACAAATTTCGACGGAACTTTTATTCACGATTGGAACTGAGTGAAAAGGGAAAACAATTCGAGGGAACAAATATTCACGATAGGGGTGTTAGTGTGGTCTCAATGTCCGATATTAACATAATTTTTGCATGTTTTTGTATTTTTTTTATGATTTTTTTTAAAATTTAAAAAATGTTCAGTTTAGGCAAATTTGATGTATTTCTTAATATTTTATGGCCTGTAATCTTACAGGCTACTACTAAACCGATTAAAACCCCTTTTTTAAAAAGGCTGTTTTCTGATTTATTTGTCTTTACAATTGATACTTTCTATAAATAACTTTAATGTTGAAACGAAAATATTCAGAATCAAAAATTAAAAAAATCGAACCCTTAAAAACTCGATTTTTAACTTCGGCTGTTAAAAATACATAAAAAAACTAGCCAAATTTAATTCCACGAAAAATTTAATTTCTTTGTTAACTAGTGTTATTAAATTTTGTTGCTTCATATTAAAAATATTACTTATGTGAAGAGGGCTTAAAATAAAGAAAATATGGTTAAATGTAACAAACTTTTTCATAAACAAATAGTTCGAGTTAAAAATAAACAAATTGTTGATTTAAGTTAAAATGTAAAAAGTTATTCTTATAAGTTTATTAATGTTTTAAATTACCCAACGTAATTAAAGGTAATAAAGGCTATTTATGTAAACATTATGTAAACATTATTTAATCATATTTTTACTTTGTTTTTTTTTTAAACAAATAAATCGTTTTTATATAGCCCTTAAATATTTGTTAACATTTTAAAACTTCAAAGTTATGTAAAACATTTAAATAAGCGCTTTATTAAAGATTATTTACTTATAATTATTTTCGTAACAAATTTTATAATCAAATTTTGCACTTACCTTTAATTTAATAACAAAATAATCACGTTTAAAAAAAATCTTAAAACAAAAATTTCCAGATAACCTTAATAACTTTGGAGTCATTAATGTTTTATGTGTCTAACTTTTAAAAGTGATAAGTTTTTTTTTATTTTTTTAAGTCCCTTTTAAAAGGGTCATTTTTTTCAAATATTGAATTCACTTACTTTAAGGTAGCTGTAAGAACATCCAAACAAAATCCAAGTTTTAAAAGTTACATAAGTTTTTTTTTTTCAAAAATTCCCAAAAAAGTTTTATGAATTAAGAAAATAAAAGATGAGTAGAAAAAGGTCAAAGCCAAAAGGTCTGAAATATGTAAAGGACCTCAAAAAAAAAAAAAAAAAAATATGTGTCTGCTAATTTTTAAATCCTAAAACAACATTAACTAATATAAGGGTTTTATAAAGACAAAATTAACAAAACAAAAGAAAAGAAAGCTAGTAATCAAAGCGTATAACGATTATTATGTTAATTCTTCAAAAAAAAATTTAATAATCGAATAATTCGAAATTTGAGAAAATAATTTAAAGGCATTTAAGACCAAAGCTACATAATTTTAAGGTAGCTAAACTCTATAATCAGCGCTGCCAACTTTGACGATTTGTCTCCATTTTGACGATTTTTGAAGTGAAGTATGATAAAATGACAATTGAAGACTTCACAAAATTTATTGTATGGAAACTGACGATTTATAAAAACTTGCAATTTTTATAGAATTTTTATAGAATTTTGAAATTTTTTAATTTGTTTCTCTAAAATTTACTGACAAAATTTGATTAAATTTCTTTTTTATTTAAAAAATCTAAGAAAAATGTGATAAAATGATCTCAAATAGAATAAAAATTCTACATTTACACATTTAATCATCAACTAAATACAAACTCCATTATAACGAAATTCGAATGGATTTTTTTTTTATATATTTTACAAAGGCAAATCCAAAATCTTTATTTTTTAATAATTTAAATCATTTAGGTTCAAAAGCACTGATAAAAGAGTGATTTTCTACATATCTGATTCTTGCTACATAAATATTTTTCTTTTTTTCCCTCTTTATTGTATGCCCGAATTCTATGAAACCAAATATTGGGAAAAAATGTTAAAACTAAAAGAATTTTGCAGATTTTAAAATAGGTCAGTGATTTTAAGCTTCCATTCCCCGAAATGAGTATTGGGAGTTGTGTTTTTAAGACTCAGAGTCGTTTGTAAAGGAACTAATAAAAAAAGAACATTAAACTTGTGAAATAATTACAAATAAAGGGATTAAAACAAAGTTGTGAGGAAAATTTATATTTTTTTTATTAAAATATAAGGAGTTTTCGGAATGACGATTTTTTGACGATTTCTCATTCGCAAAATGACGATTTTGAAGATTTTATTCAACAAAATTTGAAGATTTGTATATAATGCTCAAAAGAGTATTGAAAGTATACCTAATGCGTATGAGTGATATGTAATTGAATAATTATCATGCGTATAGAAACAATGTTTTTACCTTAAACTTATATTTGCTTATTAATTTCAAATAAAATTTACTATTTAAATAATTGTGTAGCATAATGATTGGCAATTATTAACCGAATAGACAAATAATGTTGACTAATGTTATTAATATTAACTATTTAGGTATATGGTGAAATTTGTTGATTTTTGTAATTAGTTATAAAATAATTATGCTGAATAAACACCTAAGCCTTAATTCATTCAATATCAAAGTGTTAAATGGCAGTAATTAAAACACTTTATAATGGATTAATGAAAACAAATAGTATATATTTATGATATATATGTTATGTAAATAGTATAAGTGTATGTGTGCATACATACAAACATAACAATTCTAATGAACTGATAAGAACATATCAAGGACAACCAGTTGCACTTAGCAGAACATAAGTCGTTAGATATATCTTAAAAATACCTTTAATTTGATACCGATTTTTGTATAGTTTCTTTTGAGCAAATGTTAAAAAATGGAGCCATGTTTTACCCCACCTTTTTAACCCTCAAAAGTAAAATTGGAACGATAAAAAATGTGCATGTTCGTTAGCTAAGTACCCTTTAACACGTATCCAAATTTAATTAAAATCTGAAAGAAGTTAGTCTGTAAATTCCTCATTATTTCGTTTTTGTAGTAACTTAACCCGAAAACCATAAAATAATAGTTTTTGTAAATCCAGCAGTGCGATTACGTAAATTATCAACGACAAAATTCGTTCGTTATAATGTCAAAATTCGATATTTAACAACAAAATTCTTAAAGAGTTATTCCTTAATTTTTTTTTTACGATACTTGCTGTTAAAAATCATTAACTTATCAACAAAAATTCTTTCCAAATTCAAATTAACGATTTTTGTAGTTACTTCATAAAATTTCAAAGCAAATGAAATTCAAACTAAGAACTTTTCGTTAGTTAACGAAATCGATAAAATCGTTAAGAAAGTTAGTGTCGCACTACAGGTGAAAATGATAATATATGGTAATATATGAACATCCATGTTTGCATGTATGAGCATGTATGAAGAAGTAACCATTAATGGAAGCATATATGGGTTCATACATGTAAGCAAGAAGTTTATATATGGTAATGTATGATATTATAAATATCGTTTCATACATGATATACATTTCATTAAGTGAATTTCTATGTGATTGCATATGACGTTATATATCATTAACTTAGAAGAATGCAATTGTTGTTTGTAATATATGTTCATGTATCATAAATATTTACTGTTGAAAGTCAGATTTCTAAGTCGCAGAATATAAAACTGATATTATTTTTAAAACGTCTTATGACCGTTATAACTCAAAATATACTCGCTAATAAAAACATTTATTTTTTTTATATTTTTATATATACCCGATTACAAAAAATAATAATATGAAGCTTTATATAATCATATATAACATACGTAATTTAACATGAGTCTTAATACAGTTTGAGTTTTATAAATTTGCATTACTTTAGTTCTAATTTGATAATATCAGATTTGATAATTACATTCGAATAATGGCGTGATACATTTTAATCCGATTTTATATACTGGTATAAATTTATATCTGAACAAAATAAGCTGTAGTTTTATCCGGTTTTTGAGTTTAAAACTTCATTGAAATCCAAAATATGTGAAAAAATAATTACTGTCAAATACGGGTTTTGCTTAAACGTTATTAATCCTTTCAGACCTTAGTCACTTGCATAAAGTTTACGACTTTATAATTTGTAGCAAATTCCTTTCCATATGGAAGTTTTATTTTATTAATAATTTTGTTGAAATCACCTAAAATAAGTTGTTTGAGAAATAAGCTTTAAAAAAACTAATGAAGATTTTATGGAATTAAGTGACTTACAACATTAAATAACAAACAGGGAAAAAACGTTAAAACTTAAGTTAACTTTATTTCATTGAAATAAAACTAACACAAAATTAAGAACTTCTAATGTTCCAAATGAAACAAGTTCTCTTTTTTTATTGTTCCTACCTACATATTTGTGTATAAGGTGTAAAAATTTAGGAACCAGATAGGTATTCAAAAAATTGTGGTAAATTTTTTGCGACTTAAGTAGTCAAAAGCCCCCATATAAAATTATACACAAAATGAGATTGACAATAGTACTTGTATATGGATGCAATACATAATTATGTCTCAAGTATGATTGACAAATTTTCTAGTGTTACTTTGCCTGGGGTAATATACAATTTTATCCAAAAGTAGTTTTTTTTTTTAAATATAATGTAATATCAAAATATATATTATTTTAAATTTTGCAATGTCTATAGATATATATATATATATATATATATATATATATATATATATATATATATATATATATATATATATATATATATAACGTCATATTTAATTTTTGGACGAAATTAGTTTTATATATGAATTTATATAATTATGTCCGGTTAAATATACTGGCAGACTAAGCCTTATAAGTGTATATTAAATAATGTATATGCAAATGTTTTTACTCGGGTAATTAAAATAGTCTTGCAATGTTGTAATTTAAAACGCAATTTCAGGATTAAATCTGATATGATACACTTATAACTATCCTTTTTTTCTTTTTATTACGCTGTTTTCTTAACCAAGAAATTTTTATGTTGTACAGGGAATGGCATATTTAAAAATCTCAATTAAAAAACTTATCTTTTGAGTTTTTCTAATTTTCTTTAAAAATTTTTGTTTCCTGTTTTCAAAACTATAAATGTTTGAAGTTTCTGTCAAATAAACAAATGTTTAAAGAAATTAGTTGTTTAATTGTTTTTTATATTTATTGAAATTTTGAATTGATATACCAAGTTCCGGAATGTTAAAACCTAAACAATCCAAAGGGTGGAATAACCGCCAAAGTTTTTTGTAAGGAATGGTTTTTAATTTAATCGGACCTCAGAAGCAAACAACAAAAACCAAATAAATGTATGAAAAATATTCGAAATATCAAAATATGAACATTAACGACCTAAAATATATGATCATGTATTAGTCATATACGGTCATATACCTTCAATTTTCTGGTACGATCATGCATGATAATATTTATACATGATAATATATGATAATTTTCACTGGATAAGTGAACAATTGTTTGGATCAATTTAAAGGAGTCATAATTTCAATATCGTACACCTTCCCAAAAACCAAAAAAAAAAAGTTGTTGTTGCCATACCAAATGTTTTTTTTATAAAAGTGTTGTTGCCATACCAAATGTTTTATATAGCTTGAATTTTATAACATTCAATTTTAACCGGCATAAAATTCTCATTTAGTTAGCAGATTTATTTATACTTTTGTGAACAAATTCACACAGAAATTAGTTTTATCTTTCTATTGAAACGTACGGACTATGTCAAAAATTTTTTTGGGTTTTTTTTTTTGTAGAAATTTGGCCTTTTGTTGCAATCAGAGTATTTCTTTCTTTTAAATTTTATTAAACGAAATTAAACTTTAAAAATTTTATTATCAATTTTATGATAATGTTTTAGAATAAATAATTATTCAGATTTAAACAACTGAAACTAAATTATTTAACTTAATTAAGTAATAAACCTAATACGAATTAATATCTAATCTTACTGAAATAATTTTAAAATATTTATTACTAATACCACTAAACTTAAACATTTATAAAAAAAACTACATAAATATTACAAAAAACAACAACAATGTGTTTTTGTTTTCAAATTTATTATTTGACCCCTTCAGGAATGTGTTGATAGATCTATTTCGGGAATTTTCTAGGTTCCCATCATCAGAACACGTTTTGAAAGCGGTAACAATCCCATGTCAAACATCAAACATTCATATGAACTAGTTTACTCACCACATGAGAACTAATATACATATGAGTTTGAAGTTAAAGATTATAACCATTGATCAAAAATATAATCTTTAACTTCAAACTCATATGTATATTAGTTCTCATTAGTTAGGACAATATCCTAATAAAGAAATATAGAGTATGGCCTCGAACTTGAATAATTTTCATTTTCATTAAAATTAATTTCTATTAATATTTTTTAAACAGTTCCATTTTGCCGTAAAAGCTGCTCATTTCCACAAAAATCGTGGATGATTAAAATCATATTTAAATAAATTCCAGCGCAAAAAAGTTTTCCATTCCAAATGTTTTATAACAGATTTTTTTTGTATTATCATGTTTGCAGATATATGTGAATATTTTTTATATTTGCAAGATTGATTAAGTGCTAAATGCACATGTGTGTGAACAGATGCACATAAATTATTTAAATACTATAAACAAAAATGAATGAAATAATAAAAACTTTTGCCAATAATTTCCAATTGCCCATAAAGTTTTATTTTATTATTTTACTTAATGAAATTGTAATAACTTTAATGTTGACCTAGAAATGAAAAATGGAAAAATGGTCACCAATTATAGTGGCATAAATTTAAAATTGACAACAATATTTTGCACACAGTGTTCGTTTTTCGACCCAGTACTTTTAAACGGCTATATATTTTACTGGATACAAATAACTAAGTCGTTTAAAAATTTTAAAACAATTAAACATCTTGACTACAATCGTGAATAAAAAAAATTATAAAATTTATATCTAGAGTTTCCAAATAATTATTTGAAAAAAATCTATTTTTTGATTTTTTTGACGGGACTTTTTTTTAGAAAATTATTTGAAAATATAAATCAGTCTAATATTTTATATATTTGATTATATTGATGGAGAAATATTAAAATGATCGAACGATGAATTTTTTAAATTCCCAAAGTCTGAAATTTTCGAAAATTTATTCCGTTTTCGCTGAAAACATAAAAATTGGATGGTTTTTATTAACAAACTAGTAAACTTATAAAAATTATAACTTCAGTGTTGCCATATTGCAATTTAAAAAAAACGGTCAGAAACCATGGTAATTTTTAAAAATTTTAAAAATCGGTTAACTTAGAAAATGAATTTTTCATATATTTTTGAATAAATATTTGTTCACAAAATTGTACAAAATTAAATTTTTTAAAATATTTTCAACCGTCTTTTATTTATATTATGTAAAATTTTCAATTTTGATTGCTTATATTTCCACTAGAGGGCGCTTTAAGGCAAACAAAATTACAAAAAATTTCTTAATGAAGCATTGTTCTATATATCTGTAAAGTTTAGTTAAAAACTGTTTAGCAGATCTATGACGTGCCATTAACGAGTTAAATCATATGTTGTGTTTTAATCAAATTTGAATTAGAAAACTTTGCAGAGCTGATATAAAAATAATTTTGATTATGATTAATCATAAAATACATATAATAATATTCATTATACGCCGTGTTGTCCTAACAAGTAAATTTTTTATTATTTGAGATCGATAGTATTCAACAAATATTTTCTGCGAATCGCAGCCGAGTTATACAATACATATATATATTTCTGAAATAAATCTGAGATTTTTTTATATAAACATTTGTATTGATTTTTAGATAAATTGTGTTTTCTGTTGCACTAAAATTTCGGAACTAGTTCTGAAATATTTAAAAAAAAATATTTTTTTTCAAAATCCCTATAAAAAAATCCATTGATAAAGTAAAATTTCTACAATTTTCAAATCCATTTAAATTATAAATACTAATTACTAAAAATTTGCGCAAAAATTTGTGAAAATTTAACATCGACTGCTTTCTAGGGAGGTATTCCGACCTGGGCCCGCAGATCTTAATGAACCTTGCATATCTTATAGAGAATAACCTTATCTTATGTTAGGAGTTACTAAGTGGGGACAAAAATTACCCAATTTTTCTTTTTCGGATTATTTTGTTTTATTTCAAAGGAACTATTGATAAGTTTGGTATCAAATGAAAGCTTTATAGAGGACTTATGTCTAAAGACTTTTAAGTGTTCTTGTTATTCAAAAAAATGTGTTTGAGTAACAGTATATGGTTTAGGAGTTGCACCCGTCGACAAGCTTCCTAGGTTAGAATGCCGATATGTGATTTATCTTCAATGCCCTGGCATTCCAATTTTAAGAAAACCACGGCTAAGGTAGCCAAAAATTGCTATTTTGGAGTTTTTTAAAGTGATTGACGCTTTCAAAAGATTCAACATAAAGATAAATACAATGAAAATGAAAATTATTCAAGTTCGAGGCCATACTCTATATTTCTTTATTAGGATATTGTCCTAACAAATAATCTATAGAGTTTTTGTTTTCAAATTTATTCTTTGACCCTTTCAGGAATGTGTTGATAGATCTATTTCGGGAATTTTCTAGGTTCCCATCATCAGAACACGTTTTGAAAGCGGTAACAATCCTATGCCAAACATCAAACATTCATGTAAACTAGTTTACTCACTATATGGGAACTAATATATATTATATGAGCTCGAAGTAAAAAAGATTATCACCATTGATCAAAAAATAAATTGAAAACTTGTTTTTTGTGTGTATGTCTACCTTTGGTAAATAATCAATACACGTTTTTGTTTCTTTTTCTTTGATATGCACATTTGTTAAAAACAAAATGTATAGGGGAAGTAGTAAACAAGACCATACTCTGTCTTTTATACAAGTTTAATATAATTTTTATTAAAAATAAAAATTATGTTTTTTTCCAACCTTTAATTTTGCAATGAAAATGAAAATTATTCAAGTTTGAGGCCATACTCTATATTTCTTTATTAGGACAAAAAACAATTTGCTTTTGAGCTATATTTAATTTATTCAATTAATTTTTAATTGATAGCATTTCAAATTTTCAACAAACCGATTTAATTGAAAAAAGTAGGAAATTTTTTTTTCAATTTATTTTTTGATCAATGGTGATAATCTTTTTTACTTCGAGCTCATATAATATATATTAGTTCTCATGTAGTGAGTAAACTAGTTTATATGAATGTTTGATGTTTGGCATAGGATTGTTACCGCTTTCAAAACGTGTTCTGATGATGGGAACCTAGAAAATTCCCGAAATAGATCTATCAACACATTCCTCAAAGGGTCAAAGAATAAATTTGAAAACAAAAACTTTATAGATTATTTGTTAGGACAATATCCTAATAAAGAAATATAGAGTATGGCCTCGAACTTGAATAATTTTCATTTTCATTGCAAAATTAAAGGTCGGAAAAAAACATAATTTTTATTTTTAATAAAAATTATATTAAACTTGTATAAAGATAAATATTTAGAATACACTTTACTCTTAAAGATACTGCAATGATATTTTTTAAAACTGATTGGTTAAATAGCATAAAGAAACATTTAGCAAATGCCTTCTGCAAAAAAAATGTAAATAAATTTTTGATATATTTGAGAAAAGAGTTATAATTTCATACAATTTTAAAGAAAGCTTTGAAATACAATTTTAACAAAGTT
This sequence comes from Delia radicum, assembly GCA_021234595.1. NCBI lineage: Eukaryota > Metazoa > Arthropoda > Insecta > Diptera > Anthomyiidae > Delia > Delia radicum. Next base: position 234,915,808 of record CM037853.1, on the reverse strand, counting down.
GGTGCAATAACTTTTGCCGACATCAAAAAAGGAAAGTTCAAAGTTTATATCGTGACCATAATATAAATTTAAGCTGGTCGGATGCATGGCCTAGACTACTTTTATTTATTTTATTAATTAATAATCATATAATTACAAATTATATACTATTACCCTAACCTAGCACTAGCTACTATGGCCTTCGGCGCGTTGTAGCAAAAACAGACCAGTGCCTCTGGTGGGAATCGAACCCACGACCCCCGCTACCAACTAGCATACCGGGGCGCACACGACTACTTTTAAAAATACAATATTTAGTAATTTTTTTGATAGAGTATTTTTCAAATTAAATTTTTTCCTATAATACACAAATTTTAAAAGTTTGTTAACTCATTCTATTGAGAAAAATTTAATTTTTCTACCATCGCAATATAAATGCTTAAGCTGTTCTGATGTGGTGTGTACACAACTGCAGACATGGTAAATAACTCTATTTTTGCCGTTTCTAAGGGTAGTTTTCCCAAAATTGTCATAAAAAAATTTTGGAAAACGGACAATTTTCGAATAAACGGACAATCTATTAAATAATATGTATCGCTGTTCAAACCAAATCAACTTTTTCTCATTTTACGATAGTGTGTAAGTTTTAGATTTTATATGAAGTTGTTATTACAACTTTCAATTAAGCATTCGACGTATGAGTTATATAGAAATATATATGAAATTATAATATTAAGTATACGCCAAGGTGTACCGAAAAGAAATTAACAACAGTCCGGCCTGTTAATATTACAAACCAATTACAACTTAGATTTGCTTAAAAAATAATGTAATTTAATACTATCAAGTGAGGTATCCTGTGGGGACCATCAGATTAATAGGTAACGTGAATATAATGTATAGGAGAAAAAATAACTAACACCTAAAATATTTTAACTGGCCAATCTCATTCAATTTATGGGGCGTCAAAAGTAATCCAATTTTTAATTTTTTGTGTTTCTTTAACGATTTTAGTTTAGAAAAAATATAAAGTTTATATAAAATGATGGCTACGATATATTGAACATTGAAATTTGTGTTTTATTTAAACATTATTATTTTTAAACATTGATTACCACGAAAAACTAGAAAACAAGAATTTGGTAAAACTCATGTAACAGAAATATATCGATTTACATGGAAAATATCATCCTTTTTCCCAATTTCATATTTTACTGCTTTTTCAATGTATCACTTGAAGTTTAATATCAATGTAATACATCACTACTCAAACATTAGCATGGTAAATGTTATTTTTATTATTCGGTTTGTCTCAGTATGTAGACAAATATGACTTTTTTGTTTTTTTTTATTTTTTTTTACAATTTTTGCCCTTTTTTAATTTTTCACTTTTAGACTTAAAAACAGCTTTTTCTTAATGTTTTTGAACTTTTTAAATTGGCAAATTTTTTTTCTTGTTTTTACTTTTTCTTTTAAAAAGTTTAATTTTTGACCTTTTTTAGTTTTGTTTTTTTTTTCTTGCTCAGGATTTCTTTTTTTTTCTTTATAATGCAGTTTTTGGCCTTAATGGCTTTTGTATTATTGTTGAATGAATAAAAATAAATAAAAATAAATAAAAATAAATAAAAATAAATAAATAAATAAATATTTTTTGCCATAAACATCTTGTATTTTTGCCATTTTTTGTCTTCTCTGTATTCTATATCAAGTGAAACGACTTTCAGGCATAACAAGATTTTTACAATAATCGATCAGTTCTGTATAAAATTTTTGTAATTACTTTTACTTTATTCAACTATTTAGTCATAAATTTTTCTCATTTCTACTTCCATTTTAGTTTTGTAGTATCTTTTTTTGTTTGAAGTATCTATTAAAATGGACGAAATTTTTCAAGTTTTTTCTACCTTGATAATATATTCTATAAATGTTCTTCTATATATTTTCTTTCTAGCCCTAATTTAAGCGTTTCATAAGTCTTTTATAAGAGTTTGGAAAACATATTTTATTTTGCAATTACTACTAACTTACTAGCAATATATATATATATATATATTCTTAAGATAAATAACAAGTAAACTTTATTTTACCAACAAACTTTTTTATATTCCAAGTGTAATATTTCAAGTAGTCAGTGTTTTAAGTGTTTTTATTTTTCTTTTCTCATTTGGCATATTTTTTTTTTATTATTTAACTTATTTTTACCTGGATAGAGAAGTTTTGAAAAAAATAAAATTTTACTAAACTTTAAGTGGATTACATTTTTTTTTATTTAACTCTTTATTTTCGAGCTACAAATATGTTAAATAGTAATGGATTTAACCCTCAAATGCCTGAGGCAGCCTTTTGTCACGCTTAATTAAATTGAGCACAAATGCGTCGAATGAAGGTTTTATACTTAGAAATTGACATATTTCGATATAGAACTAATTTAGCTAAATGTTTTGGGAAAAAAAATTTCGCGTCCCGTGCACGGTTGAAGCGCGATAAAACTTCGAAGTCCAAATTTTGTAAAAATTCAAAAAATAATTATTTTTTAAATAGCTGAGACTTCAAAAATCTAAAAAACAAATTAAATTTGACTAAGAACTCTTGATAATGAATCCTAGGTAAGATTAAAGCATTATATTTATTAATGAGTCCTTACTCTCGTCCAAGGACATACAGGATTTTACCAGGATATCTCGAAAGGACATCCTCTTAACTTTTAAACTAATGGCTGGATTTTGGAGTAAGGAAGGCAATAAGTAGTAGTAGCAAAGTGTTAAATTTTAGTTTACATATATTGAAGTTAAGGCACTTTTTCGCCCAATTTCGCTTTTTTCAAAAAGCGAAAACTTCCATAAAAAAGTTTATTTTTGGATTGTTGTTATATCTTTGTAAGAACAATAATTTTTGGTAAAAACTTTTGTTTTACTTGCATTAGTTTTCGAGATGGATTTAAAATTTTGTTTGCCCATATCGCCTTAAGTAGGCGGCGAAAATCGTTTTTGTAAAAGCAATTATTAATTATTTTTCGAGACGAACACATGGTATGAATTTCATTGCAAAACAAAATTCAGGCATTAGAGGGTTAATTGAATTATAAAAAAAAAATTAATACACTTAAAGTTTTAAAATTTTAAGAAATTCATTAACAAAATTACAAATACAACAAAATTTATAAAAATTTTGCAACTTAACATAAAGTTTAGTCCTTACTAAAAATCGTAGAAACTAATAGTGTTTAAAGAAATATAAATGCAAATCAATAGTCGAAACAGTATTCGAAATGTTATTATCAATGATAGCAAAAGGCAGAAAAACCATTTTAATGAAAAGTTTTCACATTTAGGTTGTGCAGTTTAATAAATTTGTTAAAAATCAAAATTAATTTTTGTCGGTTAAAATAATTTTTTAAATTTTTATTTATTTATTTATTTATTTTATTTATTCGAAATTCTATACACAATACTATTGTCTCTTATTACCCTATGGGGAATGGGACCGGTTCTGCGTGTGCCACAGGATCGGTCCCTTCGTGCCAGAGACCGGTCCTCTGCTAAACCCTACCCTTTGTAAACAACTGGCAACTTTAACATTGGCTTGTCAAAGGAGGGGGTCATTTGTCCCGCTTTAAACCACATAGTGGCATGCCACAGGACTAACCAAAGATGGGCATACCACAAGACTGTCGCAAAAGGCCCATGTCGTATAAAATAAACGAAAACTAAACATCTTCCAATGGGTAAAATTCTGGCCAACTGGCCTTTTCTTGTTAATAGGCATTCTGGTTAAGTGGTATGTCCTCCCTTTACCAGTCACAGGATTGGTAATTTTAGGACAATTGACACTGCTTAACCCACTTCAGTATTAAATTATACCAGTCCTGTGATAAGTCCTTCTTTAACCTGTCACTTTTAGGTCAATTGACTCCTCATTCACCATAGGGTACAGTATCGAATTATATATATGAAGGAAAGGGGTTTCCTTCTTAAATGATCAAATATTATTAATATAGTGAAATATAAAGTAGACAAAAGTATAAATAATATAGTTTTACAAAAACAAATTACTAAAACGATAAAAAAAAAAAAAAAAATCTAATTACATTAATAAAAATAAAATAATAAAAATAAATATAAATATAAAAGTAATCATCATCATCCAATCAAACATTAATGTTTAAAGTTTAAAATAATTAATTTGAAAACAAAATAATAATATTTTTTATGCAATATTGTGCATTACTAATAATTTGTATGTTGTATGGGATTGAAGTCCAAAGACGGATTGCGTGTATGAAAAACTGCCATGTGGAAACAAGATAACGACGTTTAAGTGGAATGATTCTTTTGCAGCTGTTAGAATTTGAAAGGGTTAAACGTTTATTATAGATGTTCAGGCTCCTTAGTATAAACCACCTTGTGTAAAAATATTAAGACTCTAGTTTTAAGTAAATCATCGAACTGGAACCCATAGAGTTTAGTTGTTGTTATTGGTGAAATGGAAACGTATCTTTTCTTCCCATATACATAACGTGATATAATTTTTGTTGTTATTTATTTTTTTTTGTTTTCCCTTTTTTTAAATTACATCCTTTTAAAAAAGTGATGACTTTTTCATTTGTTAATTAACATACTTCGTTTGTACGTTAATGTTAATAATATACAAATACATTCGCATAAACATTATTATTATTATTGTATATATAATGTTAAATGTATATACAAATTTGATATATATAAAAATTAAATATATATGCATATGCTCAGTGAATTAAACATATAAAGTGTACATATGAGGCTTTCCATACATTATGTTCAATACAAAAAAAAATGATGTCGGAATATTTGATGTCAAAATTACAGTCTTTTACTGTCCCATATGATTCGAATACAACATGAAAGAAACTTAAATTTTTCCAAAAAGTGGGCGTAGTAGGCGTGATTAAGCATATGATCCTCTGAGTTCAGTAGAGTTTTAATGGACAATTTTAAACTATAAAATTATTTTGAAAAATGCAGGATAAGCTCTGAATATTTACTAATTATTGAGAAAGTATTCCATTTTCCACCCTGTACACAGAAAAAAATAAAAATGGGTTTTTATTAAAAAAATTTATTGAATCAATTAATATTTTAATTGATTTTGCACCTATCACTGCGATGATAATTATCAATTAAAACTTTTATTGAAAATAAAAAAAAGGTTATATATAACTATCCAAACAAAAAAAAAATGATGATAATCACTAAAAGAAAAATGTGTGAACAACACGTTTGGATAGTGCTGTGTCTGTTTGAGTGTGCGCTTGTTTTGTTTGTAAACTTCAAATGCGTTTGATATTTTATACTGAAACTTTTCTATTTAACCACACAGTTTATGAAAAAATAATTTCACAATTATGTCTGAAATAAAAATGTATTTATATATTTAAAAGTCAATTAAAATATTAATTGATTCAATTAAACATTTGTTTTTAAAAAATGTAATTCCAGTCAAATGTTTAATTAAATATTTTAGGTTTATGATTTTGTCTGTATATCTTTAATTGGCTGTATTTTTTTTGCTGGCTTAGGTCTTAAATCCGTAAAATAATTCAACATTTTGACTTCCATCTCAAATAAAGTATATTAGAAAGCTGTCATCCAGAGCTGCCAAATAATTATTTCAAAAAATTTATTTTTGTTCTTATTCGATGGGACCTTTTTTAAAAATGATATATATGCTGAAAAAATATTAAATTTTTTTCTCTGTTGACAATTTGTTCATCGATTATATACAATTTTTTAAATTCTGACCGACTGGACCATGAATTTTTCAAATACACAAATTCGAAAATGTTTTAAAACTATATCCGTTTGTATAAAATCATTACCATATAAGTGGTTATATAAGTACATATTTGGTGCTTACAAGTATCATTACAAATCTAATTACCTTACGAAATATAAAAAAAATATGTTATTACCAATATGCTTACCAGAATGTACAAAAATAATGAGTCTAAAAATAAAATTTCCAAAAAATAAATTTAATAAAAAAATTTTTTTTATTGAAACATTTTTTATAATAAAATGTGCTTACACGGAATTTGAACCTGGGACTCCAGGTTGTCTGTCAATCGCTCTATCATCTAAGCTTTCTCGACATGTTATACTTGATAAATCAAAACTTAAATGACTTGCTTGAACAAAATGTCATTACTTTCCAGCTTACAAAAACCTAAAATAAATAGTTATGTAAGTACTTACTAGAGTTGAAGAAGTAATGAGTCTTAAATAGATTTAAAAAAATATTTCTGAATAAATAATGATAAAAATAACGAATAATTGTTTGTATGGAAATAATGCGAAAATTAAGTAGTTATTAGTAAGTCATTATTAATTGTATTAAAGTAATGTAGAGTGTAAGCTGGTGTCATTACTGGTAGTAGGGAAAATAATGATTTGTCATTGCCGTTTCTACACTGGGTACTTAAAACAAAATACAGAGGCTAATTTTTATTAAAATACTATTTAATAAAAAAAAAAAAATTGCAAACAATCCCGGGTTTTTCGGGAATTATAGAGATTCTGGTATTTTTTAATGTTGCCAAAAAAATTCGGTAACCACAATTGGCAACAAATACGATTGCTAGTCCAAATATGTTTTATTTGTGCACCTTTTGCGAAGGATTTTCTGTCATTTTGATGGTAAAAATGTTCTGAAAACAATATTTGTTAATCTAATATCTAAAATGTGTGTTCATCGACTTTTAAGAAACGATTTTTTTTGGTCGAAGTACACATTTTTCAATAAACATTTGCGATACAAACGTATGATGAACAATATTAATATTGAGTATACATACAGTGGCTTTAAAACAAATATTTGAATTTTAATTGAATATTTTTTTGAGTATTTTCTATAAAACATTAATACGATATAAATTTTCTTGCATGGAATTTGGTATGAAAGCATCATATATAATTACATATGAACATTGTTCATACATACAGACATGTATAAATACACTACGTGTCCAAATATTGTTTAACATTAACGTTTTTAATTAAATTTACAAACCGCAACATCAGCATTAAGAACATGAATCAGTTTGGTACCATACGCCATTTTCATAAATATGATACAACATAACGCAGTGTATCGTATTATACGAACCTAAATATATGCCCAGCAAAAAAAAAAAATAAAAGTAACACTGATGCTAATTGCTGGCAAATGTTGAAATCATTACTTTCTTGGTTGTTAAAGCTTTCATTTTTTCTAATGTCTCTAGCTAAAAGGAAGTAGTATTGAGTTATTCTCTTTCAAAATGTTTGCTGGGCTTAATGAATGAATGCTGTAATATTAGAGACCAAAAAAGTATTTTATCATTATTCTGAAAATCATACAAAACTCTACAAATCAGAGTTCACGGGTTTTTGGATGTTAAATTTATACGTTTTTGTTCATTCAGTAATTGTAATATGTGTGAAGGTATAACAGTGGTTGTAATTTAATGTAGGTATTTATTTTTTGTATGTTTGTTCATAATGTATGACTTAACCAGGCCATATGTTTGGGGTTTTTTTCTGCCATACAACCTGTGCTGAGTAAAAGTATATCAATTTTGTTTGGTTTATATCTTAAATTTTCACATACATATGCACATATGTGTATGTATATGTAGGTTAATCATAAATTCATTTAATATCATCACGTATTCCTTTGAGTGTATTTGCCTGTATGCGTGAGTGTGTAAACGTTACAGTGCAGATTTTTTATGTTTTGGGTCCCATTACAAATTTTTTTTTGGTTAAACAGCAGACATTAAAGGTGAAATAGATATTTGTGAATAACAACAAAAAAAGGCTTACATCAGCAGAATTTATATTTAGATTTAAAATCAAGGAAAAGCATACGTGTTAGTTTGAATTTTATAGCACAGCACATACATATCTACTTATAAAAGACAACTTAAATTTTTGCCACCCAAAAGGTAAAAAACAAAGCCAAAAATCAAAAAAAAAAATGCATGTTTTAAAAAAAGTAAAAAAAAATGTATATATATTCTTAAGTTTTTTCATCTTAAAATATATTTTAACATATAATTATATATGGTGTTATACATAACCATATGATATTATATGTTTCTTAACAATATATTTTTATATATTGACCTTTATAAAATTATATCTTAAGCATAAATGTTATACATAATATGATATGATACAGTTATTTTCATATATAATAATACATTCTCACATTTAACATAATATGTAATCATATATGGTGACATATAAGCAATACAACTTATAATATATATACTACTGTATAATATCTTATAAATTTGTTATCTGTGTGACATAAGATATGCGTATATATGGAGCCATATGTATTATATGATATCAAATATTATATGATGTAATTATGCAAGATACCAGATTAACTATATAGTTTGTGATATGATTATATATTGTCCATTATCATAAAATTTAATATTGTTGTATATAATCCCATACATAGTAATATATGAAATATTAAGTTTTAAATTGGTATGAGTCCCTTTTGTACAGTACCCAGTAAAATAGTAAAATCCACATAACTGGTTGCAGAACAGCTTATACTGTATTATAACAGGTTCTAAATTAATGAATTAATTTGCCAACTTGCCTCAATAATGCCTTACGGCGCTGAGGCCGAAATTGAAATGTATTTAAAATATTTTGTACAAATAAAATTTTTTCTGTACAAAAGTTTTTTCTATAGAAAACAAACAAAAAAAAAATTCCGGTTCTGCAACTGGTTCTTTTTATATGGAGTTTGTCCAATTTGCAATAGGTTCTTTACCTCCAGGCAATAACAGGTTGCTTTAGAACCGGTTCTAGAACCAGTTCTAGAACTGGTTCTAGGAAAGTGACACCTTACATTTCGACTCACTGGAACCTGTTCTAGAACCGGTGCCATGTCACGGGTGGTAAAAGAAGTTGTTCTAGAACAGGTTCAGAGGTTATCTGTTCTAAAAAATTATGCTGGGTAATTTTATGAACATAAATACATTTTTAATATGATATTTATGAAAAATAATTATAACATCGTACAATTTTAAAGATAGCTTATATTTTTTTTTTTTTTTTTTTTTTTTTTTTTTTTTTAAAGAGAGGCAACACTCAGGAAATACTTCCTATATTTAGTGTGTTGCTTTCTTTGGAAAGGGATAGTATAGAGATGAAAGGTGGGGAAAGATGAAGGGCTTCAGACATGGCAACACTGTAATTGCGCGAGATGATAAGTCTTAGAACAGTTGTTGCTCGCCACCTGATGGAGAGTTGGCGAACTTATTGGAGCTTTTTGGTACATAGCCCTGATTCATTATTTTACTTCGGTGGGGTTAATTGCTATGGGAACACCGAAGGTGGACATTGCGATAAGTATGAGGGATAGAAAAAACTCATACATATTATTTTGATGTTGCCGGCACCGGGGATCGAACCCGGGACCTTCTGTGTAAAAGTCCAACGCGCTAACCATTACACCACAACACCATTGAAATTAAACTTAAACAAGGTATTAATATTTAACATTAACATTAAAAAAGAAAAGTTCAAAGTATATATCGTGACCATAAAATAAATTTTAGCTGGTCGGATGCATGGCCTAGGCTACTATTAAAAATGAAATATGTAATAATTTTTTTGATAGAGTATTATTTAAATGCAATTTTTTCCTATAGTAGTCAATGAACAAATTTTAAAACTTTATTAACTCATTATAGAAAAGAAAATGTTAAATTTATCTACGATCGTAATAGAAATGTTTAAGCTATTCGAATATGGTGTGTGCACAAATTCAAAAATGTCTAAAAACTCAATTTTTTGCATTTTTAATTGCTGTTATCGCAAAATTGTGACGTGATTGACAAATTTGGGAAACAGATTTGGAAACAGCGAGACAAAATCTATTAAAAATATGTACCGCTGTTCAAACCAAATCGGTTTTTTTTTTTAATTTTGTGACAATAATCTGTTAATTAGCTAGGAAATTTTAGAAAGCATATTTGGAACTGGAGAACGATCCCATCAAAAAATAACCTCGATTCGGTAAGTACCCTATGGGGAATGGGACCGGTTCTGAGTGTGCCACAGGATCGGTTCCTTCGTCCCTTCGTCCCAGAGACCGGTCCTCTGCTAAACACACCCTATGTAAACAACTGGCAACTTTAACGTTGGCTTGTCATAGGAGGGGGTCATTTGTCCTGCTTTAAACCACATAGTGGCATACCACAGGACTAACCAAAGATATGCATACCACAAGACTGTCGCAAAAGGGCTATGTCGTATAAAATAAACGAAAACTAAACAGCCTCCAATCGGTAAAATTCTGGCCAACTGGCTTTTTCTTGTTAATAAGCATTCTGGTTAAGTGGTGTGTCCTCCATTTACCATTCGCAGGATTGGTAATTTTAGGATAATTGACACTGCTTAACCCACTTCAGTATTAAATTATACCAATCCTGTGATTAGTAATTCTTTAACCACTCACTTTTAGGTCAATTGACTCCTCATTCCCCATACGGTTGTAACTACATTTGTATGATTCCAAGAAAGCGCTGAACCGTCATGCATAAAATACATAATTGGGAAGGCATTTTGCTGTGCTTCCCTGAAGGCATTCATTTAAAGCAGTAAATAATACGTGCAATGAAGCAGTAAAGAATGCATACAATGAAACATTAATGTTGTCAATACACAAAAAAAGAATTTCTCATTTTCTACGAAGGCATGAATTTATTGCTTCTTAGAGCACATGAAGAAAGCGCTTTTCACCTGCTAAAACGAGACATACCAAGTGGGATATTGCGAACAAAAATCATGCCTTCTAGAATTGTTTCGGAAGCTCTCGGTAATTAAATAATACCTTCCGGAACTGCTTCTGGGTGAGCACTGTTTTTTGCTGGGATGTATATAAAAACAATGTAATACTTTTATGGGAATAAAATAACTTACAATATAAGAATTCCTTTAAAATTTCAGCGATTATTAAAGATTTGACAAAAAAAAAAAAAGTTGGTGCAGTGTATATTGAATATTATGGAACCCCACCATTATCTTAATTTTTTTTAATATGGAGTCATCACTTTCAAAGTAAAGTTGTATGACTAATTTGGTATATTTATAAATTGTAAAATTTTTTGTACAATTTTTCATTGGATTTTATTTTTATTGGAAAATTTTTATTTTCTTATTTTTGCCAAAGCAAAATTGAATAACACCTTAAAATGTACAATAACAAACTTTTCTCTTAACCAAACATTGATTGCTAAGAAGACAAGAATCTAGTAAAATTATAATTTAATAGCGTGTTTGTTTAAGCTCTGCCTATTCTGGAGACTCTCGCTTTTCTTCGGGTTCTGATAAGATCTTTTGCCAGATCTAAATACATATATCAACCTCACTAAAATAATTAATTAGCATTATTTTGAAGTTGAAAGCTCGTGCTAAAAAAAAATGTTTCCATTAAAAACCGATTTGTGTTTGGTCCTTTAAAATTTTGCATGAAAATTAACAAAAAAAAAAAAAAATGTGTCGATTAAACTTTCAGTTACTTACTAAAGTGTTATTATGAAAATGAAACAGTAAATATTTTAAAATAATTTTGCTTCTACTAAAGTACACAAGAATTATAAATTTATATTTTGCTGTCCACGATTATTAACGTTAAATTAAACATTGATTGTTTTCTGTTAAATTTAGCGTAAAATTTACAAATTTGTATTAAAAATTTTCAAAGTTTATTGAAGCATTATACTTGGCATGTCAATACTATGTAAAACAACACAAATTTCTAATGTACATAAATTTTAATATTCAAAAAGCAAGTGGAAATTACAATACACTTTTGTTATTTTAACATTGAACTAAAAAAAAAGAAGAAAAAATGCAAATGATTGTTTTTAAATATTTTATAAATTGTTTTTAACGAACTCTATCCATTAAGAAACATACAATTCTTCTTTGTTATTTTAAAAGAAATCTGAAAAACCAAATACTAAAATGTTAAATAAACATTAGAAAATAGAACAATATACAGAATACATACATAAATATGTATGAATGTAAAATGTTTTCATAATGAATGACAATAACATATTTCGATATGGCAAAAACATTTACAACCATACATCCCTTTATACCATCTATGTGCATTAATTCTTTGTAAAATTTTTGAATTTTAACAAAATTTTAATATAATGGATCCAACAGCAACCATACAATAAGTAGAAGAGTGTTGGTGACAAAAAGTAGAAAAACCACGAAACAAAACCGCAACAATGAATTCATACTTATTGTTCAAAAAAAAGTAACTAAACACTAGATTTAGTAATAACAGTAAAACCTGCAATAACACCAAAAAGAACATTTAAATTACACTACTCAACTCCAAAAAAAAAAAAACCTGGCTTTGCAACACATCTTCTTTCAAGGACCTAAATACGCTGAACTAAAATCTGACAAAAAAAAAAACCTCATTTGCATTTGTTATTGAAATATCGCGGTTGGAAAAAGATGTAGTAAAATCATCACATATACGGATTCAGATGTAGTGCAAATTGAGGTGAAAAACGCATGATTTAACATGGGGTTGTCATAGGATGGAGGTAATGCAAATTCCTCAAACTTCACTTTATTAAATGAACTATGTGTAAGGTTATGACAGATTTTTGGGTGTTCTTTTTCATAGAACTTAATTTGTTATTTTTAATTAGTGATTAAGGTATGATGTCAAGTCACATCTTTTTTACTGAGTGATAATATGTATCTGTAGAGTGCTTAAAATGTTATAATTAAAAAAAAACGTTTAAACAACTTTCTAGCTTTAAAAACAAAGCGAAATAATAGTTTTACGTTCAACTGAAAAGAAAGAAAACTCTTGTTAAGTCTGATATTTTGTAATCATTGTTTTTCAAATTTAAAGGTCAGAAAACACAAATTCAAAGCGACATCTATATTAAAGCAAATAGTTGTTAAAAGACACAAACTCCCGGTTCCATTCAAGTATGTCAAATACCAAATTCTAACATTCGTGACATTTCTACTAGTTAGCCTTGTATATGATGACATTATATGCTAAGTTTAGGAACTGTTCTAGAAGACCAGCATTAGATCAGAAAAATCAGTAGTAGTAGCTACTTTGTGTGTAATGAAAATGTTGTTTATTTGGAACTACTTCGCATTATTTTTGCTGGGTACATGATACAACCCATTTTTTTTTTTTTGTATATTTAGCTTAATATTTTAAAATTTTATCCCAAAATCATGAATTTATTTTTAAATATAAATCTACTCAAAATTATCTTTAATTTAAGTGTCGGTGTTTTTATCAGGATATCGTTCTGGTATTGCAGCGAAATACTAGTATCAACCTAGCTAATATGTTTGATTTGCATTATTTTTTTTTGTAAATATACGGAGGTTGAAAGCTCGCTATAAATTTAAAATAATATAAAAATAATCTCGATGTATATAAAATCAAAAAACTAATAAAACTGTTAAAAATATTACTTGAGCCAGAGTAAAAATTAAATAGAACATTTTTGGTCTTCAAAGTTTAGTAACGTCATGATGCTTGTTAGGAAAATACCCTAACCACATGCTTGATTACTAAGAAGACAAGAATGGAGCAAAATTGATGATTAATAGGTTTTTTTTTTAAAGTTCTGCCTATTATGGAGGCTCTAGCTTTTCTAAAACTTCGGTTTCTGATAAGATCTTTAGCCGGATCGAAATACTAGTATCAACCTAGCTAATATGTTTGATTTGCTTTATTTTTGTAAATATACGGAGGTTGAAAGCTCGTTATAAATTTAAAATTGAAAATTTTACTTTTTTTGGTTTAGCCTTGTTAACATTCCAATTAACAAATTATTCTATTAAAATTGCAAATTCTTGGAAAGTGTCCTTAAATGTTTAAAAACGAGCTTAAAATTTTAACTAATTTTCTACATGCTTCAAATACCAAAGTAAAATAAAATTTTTCATATAAAAAAATAAGAAGGAGAATAAAAACAAAAAGGGTGTATTGTAATCTACCAAAGTTTTAAATTTATTTTTGATCAATGATGATAATATTTTACTTCGACCTCATATATTAGTTCTCATTTAGTGGGAAAACTAGGTTATATGAATGTTTGATGTTTTGCATGGGATTGTCACATCTTTCAAAAACGTGTTCTGATGATGGGAACCTAGAAAATTCCCGAAATAGATCTATCAACACATTCCTGAAAGTGGTCAATTAATAAATTTGAAAACAAATACTCTTTTAGATTATTTTTAAGGACAATATCCTAATAAAGAAATATAGAGTATGGCCTCGAACTTGAATAATTTTCATTTTCATTGCACAATAAAAGGTCGAAAAAACATAATTTTTATTTTTAATAAAAATTATATCAAACTTGGTTCATAATGTTTTATAACAAAATATTTGAAGTATTAAATATGTACAATATAATTCATTTATTAAACTTTGATAATACACGTTTTTTAAATAAAGCCACGTTTAAAACAATTTAATTTTTAGTTATTTTATATAAAAATTCATCATTCATTTCATTATTATATTATTAATGTAATTAACAAATTACAAATATTAGGCAAAATCATAAAACTATGGATATATAAATGAAAATTATTCAAGATTTCTAAATATTATTATTATTATTTAGAAATCTTCTTTAAAAGACTGAAAAATATAAAACCACGTTACATTCAACCACATTACATAAAACTACATTATTTAACAGCAAATTTGAAATCTAAATTTTGTTTAATATGTATTTCTAATGCAAGTTTTTTGTAAAAGTTTAAGGCAACAACAGTTTCCTTTTGTAACAGCTTAATAGTTTAGGACAAATGCAATAAAAATAAAATTTGTTAAAACTCAAACTGAAAATTGTTTATTGCAAACAATTATACGTTCATTTGCCTCCCGAGCAGCTGAGCGTTGTGAAGCTGAAGGTGGTAAATTAGTATTATTAGATTTACATGATGAATTGACGAATCTTTTGAATTCGATTTTTTTGGCCTACCTCGGCGAGAAGTAGTCGCAGTTGTATTTATATTACAAGTTCCAGCTTGTTGTTGTTCTTTTTCAAATTACTTAATATGAACATTGTTTTTAAGTAAAGTTAATTCAGCTATTTTATGTTTTAAAACCTCGGTAATTTTATCATTTCTTTCTTGGCATTTACGTTTATTGCTATTTAATCTGGGTAGTTCAGTTAGATGTTGCTGCTGCTGCGGTCTTGTAGTTGCTGCTGCAAATGAAATTTCATTTAAAGAAAGGACGACTTACATTACATTACAGCAAATTCAACTAACATTGTCATTTGTTTTTTAATGTTAATAAAATGACTAACAATTGTAGTAAAAATAAACCACATGGTACAAAAAATGATAAAACAGTCATTTGATGTGGTTTGTTTTTTTTTAAATGAACTACAATGTTAGTAAAAATTGAATTTGTTCTACAAATGACTGACATTTACATTAAAAATAAAAATACTGTATTACAACCCAAACAACTACATATTTTTAAAACAGAAGTTCCCTGAGTGTAGGCATATGATTTTCATGTAAATTTCTTAATAAATTTCTTATTAAATTAAATGTTTATAAATACTTTTCTAATACGACGTGTTCATTTCATTGTATATTTTATACAGTCACAATAGAAAAAATACAAAAATGCGACAACGTATATTTTAGACTTAAGTAAATTCAGCAATAAAAATTTGTTAAAAATTGAAATTGAATTAAAATTTAGTTTAAAACTTGCAAAGTTAAATTACTAACGGCTATACAAATTTTTCTACT
Source organism: Delia radicum (assembly GCA_021234595.1). Lineage (NCBI taxonomy): Eukaryota > Metazoa > Arthropoda > Insecta > Diptera > Anthomyiidae > Delia > Delia radicum. The sequence goes on along the minus strand of CM037853.1, from coordinate 234,899,987 downwards.
GACTTTTTTTATGAGTGAAAGTCTATTAAAAAATATATATATTTTAAGGATTGGTGCTGCAAAAAGTTGAAATTTGTTGAATAGTGTTATTCAAAAGAACTGATTTTTTTTACTATAGTAAAACTTTGCAAAGGCTATATTTTGTTCGACGCCTTAGGGCGTCTTTAAAGTTCTACCTGTAATTATTATTGTTGTCACTTTTATCTGAACTAGAGAGCGTGGTTTGTATATAAGTATGTACATGAAATTTGAAAGGAATTGTCCTTGATGTCTGCAACATTAGTAAGTCTACAAAAATTTTGTTTTCATAAGGATTTTGGTTTTAAGTATGAAAAATGTACAATATTTCTATTTGCTTTAAAAGGCTTTCTTTGTTGTGGTAGAAAGTGAGTTTGGTTTTCAACTTTTTTCGTTCCTTTTGTTTAAATTGTCTCAAAAAGTAACTTGAGTATATAAAATAGATGAATAGAGGGGGATTTTCTATAGAAAAATGTTAATGAAAAGACTGACCTTAATTTTTTTTTCATTCACTAAAAGCAAAAATAAAAATAAAGAACGAATTGAAAAGGCTACAGTTGCTTTAAAGACATAGAATATAAAGTGATTTAATATATACACTCATAAAAAATCTGTAAACTTTAGTTCAACTAAATTTAAATTAATTTCTATAAGTATCTGACCTTAAAAGCCTGATTCGGCGAAATCTGAAATATAAATAAAAAACTAACTTTTAACAATTTTCGTTTGGCTGATGTACTTATTTAACTCATTGAGGTCTACTCATAGATTCGCTGGACACTTTTTGAAAAAAAAAAAATTTGCAGATATATATAACAATTCATGAAATAATAATTCTTTTAATTTTTCTTGGGTAGAAACATAAGCCACTTAAGTTGGAACATTACAGATTATGAATCCCAGACATTTGAAGATATTTTAGAAGTTTTATTCCAAATTACATACAATTTATTCAGTTGCCATTTGGCAACCGTTACATAATAATTTTTATAAGTATTTCTAAAAATGTTTCGAATAAACACGGAATAATTTTTGACACAATTTCGACCTATCAACCTTTCATATTTGAGAACTTCATGGTTCAATTAAACGCTTAAAACTTTACGATTCTTAATATTTTTTAAATCATTTTTGAAAAGGTCCTATTGGAAAAGGGCCAAAAATAGATTTTTCAAATAAATATTTTTCAAATAAATATTACTTATGATTGTGGTTATGATGTTGAATTAATTATTATATATAGGGTCCTTAAATTTCTTAATAACACTGTGTTACACAGAAAATTCACTAGTCAAATGACCTAGTGTAGATTGTAGGTCTGGCTGAGTGTATTACAAACCCGGTTTGAGAATATACCCTAAACTTTTCGAGATAACGGAAAAAGAGTATTTTTTGCGAGTGGCACATTTAAAGATTTGCAGCTTAGCCATGTTTTAATCAATTTTGAATTCTTAAACAGTATTTGAAAGAAACTTGCCTTTCCTTTTCAAATATATACTCTTTCTTTATATTATTAATATAAATATGTAGACCCGTTTTTCAATTTTAATATTTTTTTAACTTTTTCAACTTCTGCTATGGTTTTTTTCCAATCTTCTTTTAATCCTCTAACGCCTGACGATGACATTTGTCATCGTTAATAAAATTGAACCCAAATGCTTCGAATGACTGTTTTATACTTAGAAATTGATATAGTTCGATATAAAAGTGAATTAGCTAAAAGTTTTGCGAATAAACTGTTCGTATTCAGTGCACTGTCAAAACGCGAGAAAGCTTTAAAGTTCAAATTTTGTAAAAATTCAAAAAATTATTATTTTTTAATTAACTGAGATTTCCAACAACTAAAACACTTATTTAAGTTGATTTAAAACTCTCGAAAATTAAGTATAAGTAAGATTGAAGTATTACCTTTAATAAACAGTCCTTATTTTTCTTCAAGGACGAACAGGATTTTATCAGGATATTTTTAAAGGACATTGTCTTAACTTACAAAGTAATGGACGGATCGTTTTGAAATTTGGTATAGAGAAGACAATCAGTAATAGTAGCAAAAGTCTAAAGTTTGAACAAAAAATATTGAAGCTAAGATACTTTTTCGCCCTATTTCGCATTTTGCAAAAAGCGAAAATCGCCATATCTTCTTAAAAAAAGCACAAAAAAGTTTATTTTTGGATTGTGGTTATGTCTTGGTAAGAGCAATAATTTTTGGTATAAACTTTTGTTTTACTTGCATTAGTTTTCGAGATAAATTTTAAATTATTTTTGCTCATATCGCCGAAAGTAGTCAGCGCAAAACATTTTTTTAAGAGAAATTATTATTTTTTTTGCGAGACGAATACATGGTATGAATTTCATTGCAAAACAAAATTCGGGCATTAGAGGGTTAAAACAACAATATTCTTAAAGTTAGAATTTTCTGAGTAAAATTTAACTTCACTCGTTAAAATCGTTTGAATATTGTCAAAGTTATGGTAATTTTTCTATATATGTGACTTGCTCCACGAAAGGGGACCTTTGCGCCCAAAAGAAGTTTTTGAGAAAAACGCGTTTAAAAAAAGCGCTTCGTTCAATTCAATTTTCATTAATTATGTTCATCTTTACAGGTGATTTGTAAAAAAAACTAAAAGACATAGAAACTTGCGGTTTGCGGCTTTTGAAAGAGCGTTTTTTTTCCTATAAGAATCACTCAAAAAGTAAAAAAAAATGTTTTCGGCGCAGAGGTCCATTTTCGTGGAGCAGGTCACATATACAGAATTAATTTAGTTTCTTCATTTCATTAAAAAAAAATTTTTTTTAAGTGCGTCCCGGTTGTTAGCGTGCTTATCAGTGCGGGAGTCGTGGGTTTGATTCCCACCAGAGGCACTGGTCTGTTTTCGCTACAACGCGCCGAAGGCCATAGTAGCTAGTGCTCGGTTAGGGTAATAGTATATGATTTGTAATTATTTGATTATTAATTAATTTAGGAATTTTCTAAATCTAAATTTCTTTCTTTTCCAGGTCTAAATATTTTGGGATATAATTCTTTGTGTCACTAGGATTACCCTAATCAATGCGTAGGTGTGACTAAAATGGTAAGTATTTTTTAAAGCATTTTTGAAACTCCAATTTAAATATCTTATAACTAAAGTCTGAGGTTTTATTAAGTTAAACATGAAAAATATAAAAAACATATAAAGGGTCCGCCAAATAACTTTTTTTTTTGAAAATGCTATAAAAAAAACTACTGAATATTTTCTCAAATTTCTTTTTTTATTTGAAAGTACAATCCTTCCGGTTAATAATGAAAAATAATTTCATTCAAATGGCTGCCTCGGCTGACTATGCAGTAGTCTACACGATCGGTCCAATTTTTAAGCACATTAACGATTGTGTGCAGCTGTATTTCACCAATGGCTTCACGAATATTGTCCTTTAAAGCGTCAATTGTCTCTGGCTTGTTGGCGTAACACTTATCTTTGACGGCACCCCACAAATAATAGTCCAACGGTGTCAAATCGCAGCTCCGAGGGGCCAAACGACATCAGCTCTGCGGCTGATAATGCGATCTTCGAAAACAGGGCGCAAAACATCAAGTGTAGCTTCGGCTGTGTGGCACGTAGCGCCGCCCTGTTGAAACCAAATGTTGGCAATATCCTCCTCTTCAATTTTTGTGAACAAAAATTCGTTCAACATGGCCCGATAACGATCGCCATTGACTGTAACGGCCACTCCTTGCTCATTACCATGATTTTCAAAGTAATGTCGCAATATTTCCCAGCGTTGTTCAAGCGTATACACAACCATATTCGTTCAGCGGAAGGATAAAACTAATTATCTGTCAAATCAGACATGAGCTAAGTGTTACCATTCACGAAATAAGCACTAGTTGAAAAAAAAAAACGTTAGATGGCGGACCCTTTATTACAAATATCCTTTTTTTCAACGAATTTGGACAAAATGCAATTTTTTCCATAAGCTGGTCCACAGCGAAAATTTTTTTAATATTTTTAAAATCCAATCAACACATTTTAAAATATTTTTGACCTTATTTATGTTCTGATTTTTTTTATATCGCACAAAGTTTGTCGTTTCCTATTGAGATCCTAGTTCAAACATTTAATAATGTCTCCTTCAAAAAATGTATCGAAATATTTTTTAGTTTTTACAGATTGTAATAAAACTTGACTTACTTTCTCTCCGAAGTCTAAAAGTAATCAAAATTATCCTTTATATGCACTTAGGAACAAAATGACCTAAGACTCTGAAAACTTTAAAAGACCGTTTGGTAAAAATATTTACTTCAGTAACTTAAAAACCTTTTAGTTATTAAAAACAAACTAAGAATTTAAAGTTTTGAAAAAATCGTAAAAAATAGAAGTCGTGCAAAAGATATTTATTTTTATTTTTAGCCAAGGGCCCATATTTAACAAAGAAATCATGATATTTGTTTAGAAACTGTATTGATAAATACCGAAGTGATGGCCAATTAAATTTAATAAAATATTTGAATTTTTCACAAGAAAATAGTACACTCACATAAAAAATTCGTTTGTGTGAACCCATTTTTTCCAACCGAATTTATTTGGTTGCTGCAGTCTCGTTAGTTCGGTTGGTGCAACCCTATTGGGAGTTGTTGCAACTGAATTCGGTTGGGACAAACGAATTTACGAGATTGCAGCGCTCAATCAATTCGGTTGGACGAAATTTTCCAATTTTTATGAGAGTACTACTAGACGCATGAGTAATTTGTAATAATATTACTCATACGTCCAGTACTAATAGAAACTACACTGTTGTGAATTCGAAGATTTAAATGAATGTTATTTATGTTCTAGAGGATAAAAATCAGTTTTTATTTGCGCAAATGAACATCTAAGGGTTATTCATATATAAATCATTTATGAACATATACACACAGAGGAAAATTTAGTTATTTGCCAACTGAAATTTGGTTACTAGCACGCAAATTTGGTTATTACGAATTTCAGTTGTTTGGTACAACTGAACAGTAGTTTTCACAACAACGTTCGGTTAATTCAACTGAATTTTAGTTCCAAAACACAAAATTTTCAGAAATCTAATGTAAATATCGTTGTACTAACTGCAGTTATAAGTTGTTACCATTAAAATACACTTTTCAGTTCGGTTGACACTTTATTTCTCTGTGTGTATGAATCATTTATGAATTCATTTAGGCATGTATGAAAGATGTGCGCTCATGTGTATATTTAGAAATAATTTTACTTATAACCAATGTATTTCTAACCTAAGAAAAGCCCTAAATGCGTTAACACCGCATCTCTATGTCTACACTCAAAATAGTTTGTAGTTAAAATTAACTGAAAATGTAATATAACATAAATGATAAATCCGGTCTACATACTTTTAATTTAAATCAAATGTTTCTTGTTATTTATTTTTTTAATATTGTTTAAATAACTAACAAATCCATAAGAACAAATGAAAAATAAAAATAAATGTTCAAATTTTGACTTCAGTAATGCGATTCAGTAAACTATTTTAACATTAATCGAATTGTTTAAACCAGTAAACAACAAAATTAACGATTTTTTTTTTCATTAACATTTGTAAACGATATTCGCTATTGTTAAAGCCAGCTGTTGTCATCTTTTTTTTTTTTTTTAAATCATTCTTTATTTGCAATCTATCTTAAGATAATAAGCAAATTTGATTACATAGGTACTAAATAACAGGAGTTATTTGGCTCCATTGAGCCAACTAACTATAATAAAAGAAAACTAATCTTTAAGTAATATATATATATATATATATATATATATATATATATATATATATATATATATATATATTCAAATTTTTTTTTAACTTAATCTAATTAGCCTCTCAAGGGCAAATCTAGCACATGAAGGCGCTTTAGTCTTCTTCTTTATTACTATCGTCTAGGAGAGCAGCAGCTAGAGGATTGGGATGAACGCTCAATCTATTCAAATAGTTTTCACTGAATCTTCGAATTTCATTTTTGACTGTTTCCATTTCGAGATCTTTAAGTATTGCTTTGTTCGTTACAAACCATGGAGCATTAGTAATTAGTCTTAACGTTTTAGATTGATACCTTTCTAGGATATCCACATTGGAGTTAGCAGAGGTACCCCATAATTGAATTCCGTAAGACCATACTGGCTTAAGGATTGCTTTATATATTCTTAATTTGTTGTTCGAGTTAAGTTCTGATTTAGGCCCTAATAGCCAGTACAATTTACGAGTTTTTATTTTTAATTGCTGTTGCTTTGCTTTTATATGTGGTTTCCAAGTAAGACGTCTATCAAGAGTCATACCCAAGTATTTTACTGTATTTTGGGTCGGAATTACTTCCCCGTCGATAGTTATTGAAGGACAATCACCTCTGCGTAATGTAAATGTTATATGGCTGGATTTGCTTGAGTTTACTTAAATATTCCATTTTTTTAACCAATTTTCGATATGACTAATTCCATTTTGAACAAACATTGACGCTTCGGCTTTACAAATACTACTTCCGACTATGGCTGTATCATCTTTAACTTTCACGTAAAAGAATCTATCAGAAAGATAACTTTTAAAAAATAAATAATATGGGGCTGGTAAAACTTTTTTTATCTTAAAAAGAAGGCCATTATGCCAGACTCTGTCAAAAGCTTGTTGTATATCTAGAAAAACAGCTGAACAATAACGTTTATTTTCGAGAGTATCGGTTACGATATTTACAATTCTGTGACATTGTTCTGGAGTTCCATGCTTATGCCGGAAGCCAAACTGATGGTCTGGGATAATGTTATGTTTTTCAAGCACAGGTAAAAGTCTTTGCAGAAATATTTTTTCAAAGATTTTCGAAAATACGACAAGTAAACTTATAGGTCTGTACGAAGACAACATATTTTCCGGCTTATTCGGTTTTGGAATCATGATTATCTCGGCACATTTCCACTGCAAGGGAAAGTGATCTAGTCTGAGTATAGAATTATAAATTAATGTTAAAAGTATTATACTTTTTCAACTGAGGTTGTTGACAACTTTTGCATTGATGAGATCATGGCCAGGTGATTTGTTAGAATTTAATTTTTTAATCTCATGTTTAACTTCAGTAGGTGTGATGTGCTTTATTGCTAGGTCCATTTGGAACGCCGAATTTAAAAACTCTGTAACTTCGTTGTTTTCTTCAACGCTATTAAGATTATACGGTTGAAATATATCTTTTAGATGAAGGACGAATGCTTCTGACGTGTTTTTATCCGATTTGCACCATGACCCATTGGCATTCTTTACAAGAGTTTTACGCTTCACCGGCCTTTTTAAATATTTTGTAGATTTCCACAAAAGATGCTCATCATACTTTGCATTATTTATTTTTTCTATAAACTCCGCTGTTGTTTTATTTTTATATTAATAAAGAAGTTGTTTGAGTTCTTTATATGCTTTATTGAATAATCTTTTGTCAGTAGGATTCCTACTTAGCTGCCAATTTCTTCGCAGTCTTCTTTTTTCATTTATAAATTGTCGTATTTCTGTCGATATTCGGATATTATTGTTGTTTGTGTTTCCAATTGAAGGTGTTGAAATTCTAGCTGCTTCGTGTATAAGATTTGTGAAATGTTCTACGGCCTCATCTAGTTCTTCACCGGTTTTTATTCTGATATTTAAATTAATATTCAATCGAGAAAAAGTTAAATTTTTAAATATAAAAAAAGAGTTGTCGACTATCGTTAAGGTGTACTTAGTGAATCACTTAATCGTTGGTGCAAACAACAAAAGTTGTCGATATATTTTGCGATTGTCGGATCGTTAAAAATAACTGAATCGTCCTACAGTAAAATTAAAAGTTATATTCAGTTATTTGAAATTATTTCAGTTTTTTTGTTTATGTTTTTTTTCGTTTTTACAAAACACACACATTTGTGTAAACTTTTTCAATTTCTTGTAATTTGAATTGAAATAATTTCCTATATAAAAAAACATTTTACTAAAAATACAGCCTAGAATTTTTTGAATATTTTTTTTTTGGAAAAAAAGAATTATTTATAACAAATGTAACGGAAACAAATAATCTACAATATTCCGTGTTTGCGGTTAAATTTCAATGAAGCTTTAAATAAATGTAAATAATAAATGAAACTAAAAAAAAATCGGTAAATGATAGTAAATAATTTTGAACAAATGTATAAAAAAGTTGAAATAAATATTTATTTGCAAAATAAATGCATTTTACTTTATTTTTAACTCAACTGAATACATTTTTTTTTTTTTTTAATTACAAACAGTAAACTGCATAATATTCTGAGTGTATACATATATTTCGTGTGGCAATTAATTTAATAATTGCTTATAATATCTACCACAAATCCTTTAAAGTTCTATATCATTAGCGCAAATATGGGTTTTCAAATTTATTTACTCTGTTTCAGTAGTTTATGTCACTAAATATACCACATTTCTAAGGTTGCAAAAGTTTTGGTTTGGGTTTGAGTTGACCAATATTAAATCACTTTTCCGCCATCTTTTAAATGGTTATTTTGAACAGCCATTCAGTGTACGTAGAATATAAAAATTTTTAATTAAAAATTTATGTTGTTATCTTTAACAACAAAAAACATACATGCATTTTTAACAGCGTTGACACAAAGCTATAGATATAAATCAATGCACAGATGTGGTAACATATATAGCACCAATATCAGTACCTGATTATTAAAATATTTAAATATAATTTTGTCATAATGTTCAAAGATCTTCAGTTGAAAAAATTTTCTTGCCTGTTAGAAAGGCTTTTTATCGAACCTCAAAGCCTCCTGTAGGTTTGTCTCATAAGTGGATAAAGTAGGCAACACGAGATTCACTTTATAGGACTAAGAAGCGGCTTTATAAAAATCTCATTAAATCTAAAATTTTTCTATAATTTTTTTTATTTTCTTGTTATTGAAGCCTATAAAACCACAAATGTAGCAACAAAAATATTTGTTTTAATAAGACTTTTATAAAGTTGATACTTGGGTTTATAAAAAAGATCTCTTGTTATAGGTAGTTCCCGTTTTTGGCTGTTCTTTTTAAATTTTTAAAAATATAAATATATTTAAGTAGATCTTAACACAAAAATTCATTTAATATGCTGCTATTTTTAAACACTTCATTTCACACAATATTAACTGTTTTCGGAAAATACTCCTATTTCATATAAGTAATGATATTGAAAATTTTTTAATTTCTCTTTCTTATTAAAAAAAAAAATTTGTGGTTAGTATCTACTGTATAAATAAATATATACTTCCTGTATGTACTACACTGCGTTGCAAAACTATAATTACACATTAATTTCGCTAAATTTCGTAAGTTAAAAAAAAAGTGGAAGAGTTTAACCGACATAAATATAAAACCAATGGAAAATTTATAATATTTAACAAAAAAAAAAAAAAAAAACAATTCATTTAATTTTCATACAGACGCAATCGAACAAATAAAAACATAACAAATATTACAATATTCAAAAAACAGGGTTACTGACGAAGGTTCAATACCAGAAACTGCGCAGTCTGATTCAGAAAATTGAAAATTTACAATGTAGTTATGATTTTTAGAAAATACACTCATTCTTCTCTACCACGCCTTCCACAATTTTTATTTTAGAATTAATAAAGGAATAACAAAATCAAGTAGTGTTTCATAACTATAAATACACTTAACTGAATATACATATATAAAATTATAAGAAAATATTTTAAAGCAGCAGTTTTAATAATGCGTAAGGCCTCCTTTTTTTGAATCAACTCGAAAATTCCATTAGACATACTGACCACCAAAATTATTCTTCCTTTATAGATTTCCATGCATCAATAACTGCTTCTTTAAGATGAAAAACGCTTTTATATTTACAGTTTTCCGCATTAACTCGACGGGTTAATAATCCAAAAATATTGTGAATTTGGTTTTGATCCGGAGAACATGCGGACCATTCCAATACTCTTATATTTTTTGATGATAGCCATTCCATCGTCTGACGACTTACATGTACTGAGGCATTGTCTTGTTGAAAAATTAATTCTTCTTCGTTGCTATTTTTAATAAATGACACCAATTGCACTTTTAATTCTGTAATGTACTCAGTAGAATTCATTCTAGTGCTTGCAAATGCCAAATGAAATTTACCGTCGAAACAAAAAGCTGCGAAAACCATTTACGATCCGCCTCCGAAATTTCTTTTTGATGAATATCCTAGTTCCTTACGTCTGTGTCCCCAATAGCTGTTAAAGCCATCTTGGATCATCAAGATTGAACTTTTTCTCATCAGAAAAAATCACATTTAAACAAATTTGTGTTTTTTTTTTTTTTTTTTTTTTTTATAAATTGTTTATTTACATTTCATGTACAATTATAATTCAAAATTAGTTTGGCCTCAGCGCCTTAAAGGCATTAAAGAGGCAAGTTGGCAAACAACGTGTACATCTAAAACTTAAGTGTATTATATTTAAAGGAAAAAAAAAAGTATATTTACATATTTTGAGTATATTTATTTACTTTTTTACAAGAGTAGCACTTCAAGATTTTCAAACACATGTTCTTTAAGTTCGATCTTAAAACTTGAAATTCTGTTCACTGTTTTTAACAGTAAAGGCAAGTTATTATATTCGAAATCACCAAAGTATGCAATACGCTGTTTTGTTGTTTCCAATCTGCATCTAGGTAAACAGAGATTTTGTTGATTTCTTGTATTAAATGTCGATTGATTTTGTATAAAGTTGATGGTGTGATATCCAATATTATTTAAAGTTTTAAACATGTACATTAAAAGTTGATAATAATATAATCCTCGAATGGGCATTATAGGTTTACAAACGTCGCGATAAAGAGATATTGTTGAATAAGTTATTGGTAAATTGTGAATAGTTTTCAAACCTTTATTTTGCATACTTTGCAGCGACTTCAAAGCAGTAGTGGTTTTATATCCGTATATTATCGCCATGTAGTTTAGGTGGCTTTGTATCAGAGCCTGATAAATCCAAAGTTTGGTTTTTATGTGGTTTTATTTTTAATTTTGAACAAAATACCAACAGCTGGAGCTATCTTGGTTTTAACTTCCGCAATATGCAAATTCCACGAGAGATTTACATGATGGCTTTCAAAAATTCTGATCCCATCTACAAAAATATTGTAATCACTATTTTGAGCATTTGAATAGGGTCTGAATCTGATCAATTTTGTTTTGTTTGCATTTAGTACTAATTTATTCAATCTAGCATACTCAAAAATTAAGGCAACAACATCTCGTTCCATGTACGTTTTCAATACCAAATCAAATTTGTAGGGATAAAACAGACAAACATCATCTGCAAACATATATAATTTTCCAGTAAGACATAAGTTACAAATGTCATTTAAATAAATTGAGAACAGCAATGGCCCCAAGAAGCTACCTTGAGTCACCCCACAATCAACATTTAGCATATCGCTTTTGGCATCATTAATTTGAACAAACTGCTTTCTATTCTTAAAGTAATTTTCGAACATATTTTCCCAAAACACCGTAATATGATAACTTCTGTATCATTATTTCGTGATCAACCAGATCAAAAGCCTTTGTAAATCAGTGCAATCAACAACAGCGATTACAGACTTACCTTTCTCCAGTTTGTTTGTATATTCCTTTAAGCGAATTCAAGTCGAGCAGTTTTGTGGCGGGGCACAGATATCAGCTTTTGGAGAATAAATATGTGGGAATCGTTCAAGGGCCTACATATGGTTGATTTAGACACATTTGCCTTACATTCATCGATTATCTGATTGAGACTCTTCTTTGATTTGCTGGTCCCGATCAGAAACCTTTTTTTTTCATGCCGCCTGTTTTATTTTTACCATAAGCACTCGGATTATTTGCGAAATTTGTGACAACCACATGTTAGTGGTTTATTTTTCTAGCAATTTCCCGAAAACTTAAGCCCTTTTTTATGTAGTCTGAAATTTTTTCTTTTTTTTTAAAATCACTTCGATATGACCCACACGAAAATAATTCTTTAATTTTTCTTTATTTCCTATTCTTCTTTGTTTACCGTAATATGTAATTATAGTTATGAAACACTAACAAAACATTATTACACACTTTTTCTCTTAAATCAATTCAGTAATCTCTTAAATTTTACACAATAAGAGATCAGTTATCACACTCTTAAAAACAGTTACAAGTTTTAAACAAATGTTTGTAATATTAGCAAAAATAGCAAAAATTATTTGTAATTATAGTTATGCAATGCAGTGTATATGTACTCCAATTGAAGCAGCAGTATACTACCACATTAAAGTACATAAAATATCATATATTTTATATTTCCTTTAACACAAGTTAAGCAGAAACCCACAACAAATTGTAATGAAAATGAGAAAATAATAAAGAAATTACTGGCGATGGTATGGTTTTTGTTTCTGAAAGCTGATGTTCTTGATAATGACAGTGTTAAAAAAATGTTTTATGCTGTATTTACAAAAACGTATATATTTTTCTTTTTTTATATTTATAGGAATATTTTTTCAATACTTTTTTTTTTCTTGTCTTGCCGAAAGTTAAAATCATGTCTTGTTTAATGCCTTTGGTAGTGTATATCAAAAGAGGAAAGTAATATTTAATGAAAATAACATTATTTAAGCGAAAAACTATAAGAGAAAAAAAACAAAATTATTATAAAGGCGTTTTTAATGAAATCAAATATTTTCGTTTCACCAAAATTTATAGGATGTGAAATTAATTAAAAATTGTAGAACTAAAATTTTTTCAGTATAAATTCACTAGCAATAAAATGCATTTATAATTGCAAAATATTGTTTTAATAAAAAACCGAAATTTGAACAAAGGCATCACCTAAAACGGGTCGGATTTGTTTTAAATTATTAGTCTAAGAATTTTTAATAATGAGACCTTAACTGTTTTTAGAGAATCAGATCGTCCTCTTTAATACCTTTTGTTTGACACATTCCTTTCATGTAGTAACTTGCAATAAATTCTGAAGAAATATAAATATAAACTAACTTTGATGTGTAGATTTTGGTTAACGATAATACATTTTAATGACCTACCAATGCGTCTTTTGTGTTGCCTCCTAGGATTAAATCCTGATTAATTAGTATATTTAAACTACAGTATAGCAGAAATTTTAATCACTTTAAAGACTAAGATAGCTAGTTTTTGAGTTATAGAGATATTTGTAAAACGTCTCCTGGATGTCCTGGAGCAAAAGTGAAAAACAAAGCTGGCCTGATTTTGTCAATATAATATGTCAGAAATATTGTATTCTGTGTAAAGAAATAAATTTATTCAAATTTACGAAAGTTTGATCGTATATTAGGGGTGTCCCCATAAAATAAAATTTTGAAGTATATAAAAAGCTTTGGATTTTTGTTTTCTACCATTACTTAAAGTTAGAGATGTTAATGTATTTCGGTAAAAAAAACTGGAAAATTTGTGAACAAAATCGGTATCAAAATTTGTATGTTACAAATGTTTTTTATAAAACATCAATGGACTAATTCAGACAAGCAATGGACAACAACAATGGACAATTCAGACAACAATGGACAACAATGGACAACAACAAATACACTTATATCAAAATCTTAAAAATCTGGTAGGGAAGTAATGATGCCCTCCAAGATTTGTTATATTTAAATTACACTACTCGATGGCCAAAAAAAAACCGGGCTTGGAAACACATCTTTTTTAATTGACCTATGTACGCTGAATCCAAATCAAGCAAATTTTATTTTTCAGTTTTTAAAATATCGCGATAGAGTCGCGATGTAGATATTTAATTATAAATATAATGTCGTTTCGTCAACTTCTTATTTTTTTAAGTACTAATAATATAGGGGTATGCCTTAATATTTACAAACTTGTAACCACATATTTTTTTAGTTGCTTACGAATAACTAATTATTTTGGTAACTACTTATTATTTTTGTAACGCAACTGGTAGTAAGCAAGTGTGACAAATTTTGTGCGTTTTTATAATGCTGCGAGTATGTAAAACTACTTTACAAAAACGACCTCGTCGAACAAAAAGCTATTAGTTTTGTACGCCGAATTATAAGCAGTTGAATCTAATTCGACTGCTTATTAATTAGAGACCATGTAATGAGCGAGCATCCATTACTGAGATTTTGCGGGGTAAAAAAAACAATTTCTACTATTCACTATAACAAAAATAGTTCTAAGAAAAATTTACACTTGCATTTTATTATTTGTTTGATTTCTTTTTCTTAAACAAATCTGGGAGTATCTTTTACACCTCATATTGTAGTATAAATATATAGGAATTTTTTTCTTTTTTGCTACCACAACTTTTACAACTATTTCTTTACAATGCATTGACAGCAAAAAGGTGTGATAGTTGATCCAAACAAAAGTATTTTTTATTTAGTTAGTATGTTACATTACCTTACTTAACTTGATTTTGTATCTACTTTCATTTTACTTGTAACCAGTTGTTATCAGTTAAGTAACACTTAAATAAAATACCACCCAACTTGTGTTGCTGGTTGTTATAGAGGTCGTCAAAGTCAGCAGATGTTTCAACATGTTTTTGTTGAAGGTTACAAAATAAATGTCTTGAGGTGTTTTTCTATTCCTAGTGAATGATTGAAATTAAATCCAGTTGAAATGAAATACCATTAAAAATGATTTTTATGCAAGTAATCGTACAAGAATTGAAAAGTATTTGTAACTAATGCTGGTGATTGAATTCTAATAGAGTTTAATTTATTGAAACTAGAAGAGGATATAACTAATCTAAAATAAAAAAAAAATGTTTATACATAAATAAGATTAACTTAATTGAACTAGAAGTTATGAAATAGGATTAACAGAAGTTGGTAACACAAAAATATAATAATTTATGATGGCTCGAATTATAAAGACATTTTACATCACTTGTGACAGATTAATAAAATTTTAAAACTTTCCGAAACTAATAAACTTTTTTGCTAATTTCTGCAGATCAAATTGATTTTCAATGCGTAATACTTTTACTCTATATTATTTAAGTAGTCGAAAATGTTTGCCTTACAGCTTTAAATAAGAAATACAGTTTACAAAAATAATTATCTACTACAATTCGTTTTAATTTTAAACATTGTAGAGCTAAATTTCAACAATGTTTGTACATAACATACACTCAAATAAAAAAGTTAGTAAAGTCAGCAAAAAATGTTGTTGAGTCAGCAAAATTTTAGTCAGGAGGGTGCTAGCAAAAAAATTGCTAATGTCAGCAAAAGCTTTTGCTGAAAATCAGCGTACTGATTTTTAGCAACAAAATTAGTAGATTCAGCAAAAATTTTGCTAACACTTAGTGGATTAGAAATTAAAAAACCCTTGCTAAAAACTAATAACATTTTTGCTGAATATTAGTAAACTGAAAACAACTCAAAAAATTTGTAGAAAAATTATACTTTAGTTAATTTATTTGCTGAAAATCATAAACATTATTTTTGTCATTCTTTTTAAAATAATTTACAATACGTTACAAAACATAAAAATGTTCACAATCCCAAATTGACGACATGAATTAATGTAATATCTAAAAACAATAGAAATAATATAAACAAAATTATCTTCCAACTACTTAAATCAATGGTTGTCTAAATGATGCTATCTTTAAAAGAACGCAAATTCCGCAGAGAATTATAGAAACCAAACGAAAAATAACATATACAACTCTTGTTTTGCAATAAGAAAAAGGAAACATAAAAATCTACCTAAGATGTATGTCTTTGTCTTTCGCTTTAGCTAGACAGACTGTTTGCAATTTGACCACACTAGATTATTAATATCTATAAACATTTAGTTTAGAAATACATATTTAATCTATATTTAATTTAAATATTTTATTTTGTATTTTATTTAATTAATAGACAAATATTTTCACAAGCCGGTGACAAGTTGTTTTAATCCACAATTTTGTTTTATGTATGAAATACAGATACAAAAATCTTCCATGGTTGATTTTTTTTTATATGCCTTTTTAGAGTTGTACTTTTTAGTATCATTTTCCTCTTCTCTACTACATCTTGACATGCCGCGACATCTACTTCATTCTGCGTTTATCTTTCAATCTGGTTGTTGTCCACGCTTATCAGCACACTTTTTTTTAGCAAAATTAATTAGTAAAACATTAGTATACTATTAGTTAAACATTAGTTCAAAACAGTTAAGTGCTGAATAAGTATAACAAAAATTTTAGCTTAAAACTGAATTTTAGCAAAAAATTTGCTAACAAATAGTATACCTGATTTACAAGACGTTTTACTAACTTTTCTACTAATTTATTTTTTGAGTGTACAAAATAATTTTCGTATACAAAAATAAATAAATAATATGTTATTAAAATTCATTAAAAATATTAACTATAATTTTCATTATGTAAATTATTCATAAATATTTAAAAAACTGCCTTCCAGCTATTTGTTTATATTCAAACAGCTTTACACACCATAAAACTGTAAGTGCTACTGTATTAAAATCAAAATTATTAAATAAAAAATATTCATTAAAATTAATTAATACGCATTAAAAAAACATAAAATAATTATAATTTTTAAATTAGATTAAATTGTTTGTAATTGTTACACAATTTTAATGGGAGAATTTCTTTATAAATTGAATTTTGTGGTTACAAATATCAAGTTAGGTTATTTATATGATCCATCAAAATTAAGTTTTGTTAAGGTCAGTTTTGTTAAAATAACTTTATTTAATTCATCAGTGCCAGCGTAAAGTTAATAAATAAAGACGACAAAAGTTGTGGTTTAATATTTTATCAAGATTGTACATGTACATAAATTAATCTTACTTAAATATTGGGTAGAACTTTTAGGGCACAAAATTAAACAAATTTATTTGTTAGTATGTACGAACCTGCTGTGGCCGGAAATATTTCAACAAATGCACGATATTTTTGTTTCCTTTTTGTTTCAATTGTTAGAAGTTTTACTGTTTGGTATTAACATAAAATTATATGTAACAAATAGTACACAGAAAAAGCAGTAGGCACTAACAGTGGAATTTGTAAATACAAACAACCTAATTTTTTTCAAATTTTAAATTAAAATTTAAAATTCAAATTTATTTCCAAAAAAAATTTTTTTTTTTAATGTAAAGGGTGTTTTTTAAACAGGTATAGAACTTTAAGTTGGAAACACTTTTTTATCTGGCCGCAATTTTGTCAGCTGTCAAGTGATTTATGTTTCGTTTGGTTTGGCATTTAAACATGAATAGACTGACGTCTGAACAACGCTTCCGAATTGTGCAAATTTCTTTTGAAAATCATGGTTCTGTTCGAAATACGTATCGCGCACTACGTCCATTTTACGGTCAACATAATCGTCTATCAGAGCCATTAATTCGATTACCTATGGAACGTTTTCGCACCACGTTTACTCTAAATGATAATATGCATCCACAGAGTCGTCGTACAGAATAAGGCATTGCTACTGTAGAACGTAGCGTAGAGGAAGACCCCAATCAGTCTATCCGCCATCGTGCATAGGAATTGGATGTGTTCATCCACTTTATGGAAGATTTTGCGGAAAGATCTTTCTTGCGTGCTTAAAAAAATCCAACTCGTGCAACAATTGAAGCCAGACGATCACCTAGCAAGGCGAAGATTCGGTGAAGACTCGGCCCAAAACAAGATTGCCGTTGATCCCGATTTTCATAACCGAATTTTGTTTTGGTCTCCAAGATCGTTGGATTTAACGCCGCTGGACTATTTTCTGTGGGGATATGTGAAGTCGCTAGTCTACGCCGATAGGCCCGAAGCGATTGACCACTTGAAGGACAACATTCGCCGCGTTATTGCCAATATACGGCCACAAATGTTGGAAAAAGTCATCGAAAATTGGACCTCCAGATTAGACTACGTCCGAGCAAGCCGTGACGGTCATATGCCAGAAGTCTTATTTAAATTAAAATACCAGAAGATTATTCTTGGAATAAAGTTAATTTCATGTCCATTTAAAAATTCATCTTTGTTTTATTCCATTTCAAAGTTTTATGGCTCTATAAAAACACCCTTTATATAAATTGTAATTTTTTAAAAACAAAAACTCAAAATTACAAAAAAATTAACAAATGGGTGTTTGTATTTAGAAGTCCCCATTGTTGGTGGCAATTTAAGGGGGGACATTACATTCGCGGCAGAGGAAACAGACCTTTTTTAAAAATTCATAACTCAGTCAAAAACAAACATTTTTCCAAAATTTTTTTTATTATTGTTGAGAATTGAACAAATTACAAGAAAAAAAATTGGCGGCAGAGAAAAAACGGGGCCTCGTATTTGCAGCGCTGGGAGTCGCGAAAATTGTCCGATCTGGAAAAAAATTACTTTTTTAAATCTTAACAAAATTGGTTATCGTATGACACGAGCTTTTTTTTAAACTTTTTTTTAAATTTTTGGTGATGTTCCAAATTTAAAAGAGTGTTTTTTTTCGAAAAAATATTGACTTTAAAAATTCATAAAAAATTGATAAAAAAAAATTTAATAACAAAAGCTCGTGTCATACGATAGCGAATCAAGTTTAAAAAAAATACAAAAAAAAAGAAATCGCTAAAAAATGAACCCGCTAGTGCTGCAACCAGTACGAAAAACATGGTTTCGAGATAAACGCGTTCAAAGTTTGTGAACAAAGAAAAACAAGTTACCTTCAATCTGCCATGCCTTCGTTATCTTGTGTTGTGCTGTTTTTTACAGTTTTTTGCAATCGTTTAGCAATTCGGGCTTCTTTTGAATCTTCATATGCCTTCACTCTGGCGCATTTTAAACGATTTGCATCATTTCCACCAAAAGTCAGGTAGCAAGTAAAACAAGTCTATACCAGCTGCCGTACGTAGGTAGCGCGAAAATTAAAAATGCGCTCTCACTAATCCGGCTGTAACTTCTGAACCCGTAGGAATTTTTCCATGAAATTTTTTTTCTAAGAATCTTACGAATATTTACTAAAATACAAAATTATAAAAAAAGTTGATTTCAAAAAACGGCCAATGTCATGTCCTCCCTTAAACAACTTTTTTTTTTGTATTTACAAAAATACTCTATGAGACATGTTTCATATTGCAAACAGAATTTTGTAATTTATTTCTGTGCAGCGTTTTTCTTAAATAGAAAATATTTTGTTCTTTTCAAACTAAAAACTAGAATTTTTTGCTGTATAATATTTTATATTTGTCCTATATATAAGATCAGAGATAAAGTTTTTCGTAGTACAAATTTCCAAAATATGAAACTCAATAAATATATAAAATAAAAAAAACCGTTTCAAATAAAAATTTTTAATTTTCATATTGAGTTTACAAGAAATCTTGATCAATACGTTTATGAACAGATGTTTTTTATTCTATTTTTTAAATAAAATTTTAAAAATTTACTATGATAGTATTTCATTTTCTGAACAAACTTTTTCGGCTAATCGAATAATTTAAAAATTTTATTCGATTAATCGGTAAAGAAAATTTTTTGAACAATTGCACGCTCGATTAATCGGATAAAATTAAAAGTCGAAAAATGGAAAATCCTAATACACTTATCAACGACAAATTATTTTATATACCACACTGATAAATATTTATCCTAGTACGTATGATCAATATTTTGTTTGAATTAATATTGATCATGCGTCTAGTAGTTCGTCTCTCAGCCGATACCTTTAAAGGGCAATATTTTGAATAAATTTCTTGTAATTATTTAAAAACAAAAAAAAGTAACAGTATTGGGAACATGTTTGTAGCATTCATCAATAATTTAAAAAAGAATCCTTATAACATTTGATTGTTGTGAGTTATGGACAATTATTTGTATTTGTGAGAAATTGAGGCAATTTTTGTAAAAATGTAACTATGGTTTGCCCTCACTTTATGTTCAAAGTCCATTTGCAAACAAACTAATAATCCGATTTCGATAATATTTTTTATTATGTGTACTGGCGACTTTTTAAAAGATAACTTGATTAAAACAATGTGCACTTGTAAACTTAAAAAAAGTTATAAGTGATAATGAGTGTCGGGAATTATTCGATCTTGAATTTTACCTCAAATAAAAAAAAAAAAAATAATATAAATTATTGCCGAATGTTTATTTGAAATATCTTTATTATCATTAATATCTTGATCATATTTAACAGACTAATTTATTTTCAAATTAAGGAGTTTTGTCAGTCACAAATATGAAAGAATAGATTGTTATCGTGAAGATCTAAATCGGCCAAGCGTTTAAGAAGTTGTTATTAAAAATGTGATGGTACTTCTAAATTTTTCTTTAAAATTTATAAATTTAAGAGCAATTTCATAGCAATGTGTGCTGGCGACTTTTTAAAAGATAACTTGATTAAAACAGTGTGCACTTGAAAACTTAAAAAAAAGTTATAAATGATAATGTGTGTCGGGAATTATTCGATCTTGAATTTTACCTCAAAAAAAAAAAAAATAATATAAATTATTGCAGAATGTTTATTTGAAATATCTTTATTATCATTAATATCTTGATCATATTTAACAGACTAATTTATTTTCAAATTAAGGAGTTTTGTCAGTCACAAATATGAAAGAATAGATTGTTATCGTGAAGATCTAAATCGGCCAAGCGTTTAAGAAGTTGTTATTAAAAATGTGATGGTACTTCTAAATTTTTCTTTAAAATTTATAAATTTAAGAGCAATTTCATGGCATTGTCTAGTGTATAAACATTGTTTCGGTGAATAATCTCAAATAACTTAAATAGGGGAATATTCTCAACATTTTTTTCATCAAAAAAATTAATTTTACTTCAAAATTTGATTTTACATACAAAAAGATTTTTACCTTAATACTACAACTGGAAACGACTTGAATATAATTGTCAAATTAAATATAAATTTTTAATAAAAAACTGGAAGTTTTCAAAAACTACTAGTTTTTGCTTCTATATGATTTTCCCTTTTTAATTTGGTTTTTACCCTCTAGTGCATAAGGCCGCCACAAAAGAGGTAGATTACTAAATAAAATAGCTTAATTAGCTCAACTACACACTAATTGGAAAAATGGTTAAATTAGTTGCTCAAACTACTAAAAATTCGCTCGAAACTACTTTTGATGAAAAACTGTTAAAATTACTTAGCGGATTTTTTTTTTTGCTAAATATTAGTAAGATGAGAATAGTAAAATAAATCTGCTAAATCTACAATACTTTGGTTATATTTAAGCTTAGTTTTAGTTAATTAAAAGTAATAAATTAATTTTTTAAAATAAGCAATAATATTAATAATATTGAAAGACAAAAAAAATATGACAAACAAATGTGAGATTTTCAAAAAATGTTTTAGACATTATTTCTCTTGATTTTAGCAAAATTTTTCTGATATTTGCATTCGACTAAATTTAAAATAAATTTGTATGATATTGCAGTTATTGTTTGTTGACTTTTGTCTACAAATATTTAGCAAAGGTTTTTCGGATTTGAACAGAGTAAATTGATATTTTCAATTAACTAACATTTAACGCGAATATAACTAGAATTTTGTAAATTTATTTGATTTATTTCATTGTATTTAGCAAAAAAAAAAAATCTATTAGTTTCACCCGTTTTTTTTTTTAAAGTTTTAACTAATTTTTAGGAGCTTTTTCTGTGAGTGTACTTTTTAATATATCTGAAAAAATATGTGGTATATCAGTGCAATTTAACTGATTTTTACCCTAAAAGTAACAAAGACTTTCCGGAGACATTCTACAAAATTTCTTCAAATATCTCAAAAGTTAGTGGAGATTCCGCTATAAAATTTCGAATTTTTTTTACTAATATTTTCAATAAAATGATGTCCCAACCCCTCATTTTTCGACATTTTAAAGCTTTTACGTTGCTACAGTTCACAAAATACATGTTTAGAAAGATGCGCCCACTGCCAAACATGCTCTCCAAATTTGATCAAAAAAGGAGACCATCGAAAAAATTTGGTCGTTGAAATAAAATATGAAATTTTTTTTTTTTTTTTTTTATTAATTAATAATCATATAATTACAAATTATATACTATTACCCTAACCGAGCACTAACTACTATGGCCTTCGGCGCGTTGTAGCGAAAACAGACCAGTGCCTCTGGGGGGAATCGAACCCACGACCCCCGTACTGATAAGCCAGCACGCTACCAACTAACCTACCGGGGCGCACAAAAAAAAAATAAAATATGAAATAAAATTACTAAAAGTTAAAGTTTTTACATTAAATTTTTTCCTCTGAAAAGAGGCTTCTTAATTTATAAAAAGAGTTGCTTAAAATTAAAAAAATGTTTCAGACTCAAAAATGTTTTTGTTTTTGAAGACTTTCTGAATTTTTTTCAAAATTCAAATTCAATTTTATTTATTTTATATTTGCAACAATTTTTAAGCCAAATAATTTATTTTATTTGTGCCATTTATGGCTCCTTCCACCCATCACAAAAAATGCGTAATTCTTTTTTGAGTCGTTTTCGACTGATACACTCATAAGAAATAGATAGTTAAAAAGTTTGTTTAACTGGTTCCAGTTAAGTTGTGTTAATTTTGTTTGTTGTTATAGTTTAAATCAGTTATTTATTGTAAAAAAAAATATTTTGATATTTTTATTATTATTATTACTGGATACACAATTATGAGATGAACTTGGATAAGATTAAATTCCGATCTATATCAAATGAGATATGATTTTAAGTTTGATATATAACTTTTTTGATCGGGTAGTTGTCTTGTGTCTGATAATTTGTTTTATACAAATGTCATCTTACACTTGTTTCTGCAAGAGACCATTTCAATAATTATTTATAAAATTAGTGGCAATTGCCACTTTGCTTAAAACAATGTATTGTATGCCCAACGGCTATGACATCTCTGACCTGCACTTGGTATTAAAGTGATCTACTCAAACCGTCCTATAACCTACACTAGGTCATTTGAAAATTGTATTATTTTTTATTCTCTATTTCATAACACCATGTTATGTTATATTGAGAACATATATTATTGCCTATGTGTATGTCTAACACATACTATAAAAATATTTTAAAGAATTTAGCAAAATATGCTTATTTATTTTAGCTCCGTTGTCCTTTTTCTGTGCTTCCTATTTTTATAGGTATTAGTGAAACTTATATTTGTTTATAAAGTTGTATATATTTTTTTTATAACATTAAGGTTTTCTATTTAACATTTTGGTTTTCTTCGTAAAATTTTTGTTGGTATATGTTTGCGTGTACACTTTAATGGGACTTTTGATACCACTTAAAAAGCTTTACGGTTCGTAGATTGTAATAATATTCTTTAAGGAATTGTCAGTCAGTCAGTCAACCAACCAACATTACCAAAACCGTAACAAACCAAACTGATATTGTATATATTTCTAGCACACAAAGGATTTGGCTTTTAATGTTGTATAAATACATACCCATATACATAAACCTTTTTAAAATAAGTCTGTATAGTTTCTAACTATACAAATTGTATTGTAGATGAAGCACATTTAGTGTAGTATAACCTTAGTTAAGATACATATTATCATTTCTTAACTTGACCTTAATTTTTATACTTTTTTATGCAACTCTTTCTTATGGGATTAAAATGTAATTGTAATAGGGAATTTAAGACCATTAAAGTCGATATACTTAAATGCTTAAGAACGAAATTACTTAATAAATTGTGGAAAAGAACGAAATAAAATTTAGACTTAATTGATTTAAAAGGCTTGACCATTGCAAATTCTTTGTAGGCATGAAATTAATATATGTTAGACATAAAACATTTAAATACTTTAAAAGTTCGTGGTTTCCGCGGCGTATGAGTTAATATATAAAAAAAATAAATGTCTTCAGTTCATTACTTATTCGAAAAACTCAATTTTTGTCCATTTCGATTAGAGTTTTTTCAAAAATTATTTTAAAATAAGGTTTGATATTTTTGACTTTTATGTTAATACGAAAATATGAAAATTTTTTCTTTGTCGTTAATCGTTTATTTTTGAAAATCTGACCGATTGGAAAATTGTTCAACGCCCACAAGAAAAAGTTATATATCAAATATAAAATCATATCTTGTTTAATATAGATCGTTATTTAATATTATCCAAGTTCATCACAAAATTGGTACACAGAAAAAATTATCAACCTAAAATATCTAATTAAAGATTTGATTTGAATTTAATTTGCTTCTAAACAAATATTTAATTGAATCAATAAATATTTTTATTGACTTTTAAATATATAAATACATATTTTATTTTAGACGCAATTATCATATTATTTTTCCATACACTGTATGCATAAATAGAAAATTTTCAGTATAAAATACCAAATTCATTTGAAGTTAACAAAGAAAACAAGCACACACACAAACAGACTCAGCATTGCAAAAAAAAAACACATATACCAATGTATAGATCAAAAACTTTTTTTTAAGTATCATATTTTTTTTTATGTAGAAGTTATTTATAACTATTTTTTCCTTCTTAATTTTAATAAAAGGTTTAATTGATAGTATCATTGCCGTGATAGGTTCAAAATCAATTAAAATATTAATTGATTCAATAAATTTTTTAATTGAAACCCGTTTTTAGTTTTTTCTGTGTATGTTCTGTAATATTCTGTTAGATCCCTAAATATATTACTGGATTAAATTAGGTAAAACTTAATCTCAAAATTCTGTGATTCAATAATATGTAATTAATTTGCGAATAGAGACCAAAATATACCATTGCAATAATTTGAACCTAATTGGATTTAATTATTAAATGGTATCAACTTAAATGCCATGAAATGTTAAATAACATTAACTACAAAATAATATTTATTAAAGTGACTCATTTTTATGCTTTTTAAAAAAATGCACCCGCCTGAAAATAAAGATTAACATATTTTATGATGACTCCTAAAATAAGTCGGGTCTAGCGATAACATCCGCTTGAAAACGCCTCCAAAAACACGATTTTCTGTTAACTAAAATCTAGTTACGGCTCCTTTTATCAATAATTTGGTCAAATATAAAAAATATTAAAAAATTCTACGATTCTGATAGATAATAAGATTTTTATCAAATTTTCTTTGCTGTTTTTTTTTAATGCAAGTTTTATAAAAATTTTTAAAAATCTCCCATTTTTTTATTAATTTTTCAATTTGAATACATATTTGAAAAAGGGTTGACATCCGCTAATAATTTCAATATAATAATGTTTCCAAATGTTCTAGGATGTTTCCAGGATTGTCTAATGAACTAGGAAAATTCTAATTTTTAGGATTAATTCGACTAGATTTTACGGCAACTAATAGATTTTACTTTTTTTACGGAACGCATTAACTAGAGACTTCGACGAATAACATCTTGTATAATAACAACACCGTTGAATATTTGAAAACCAAATCAAAATTTTGACAAAATATATATTTTTTTAAAACTGAATCTTATGTATACAAAAGTGTTTGTAAAAAATAAGTACCACAGTGCAGGTGCGGCCTAATCAGTTAAGAAAATTATTAGATGATTTCGAAAACAATGCAGAACGATAGAAATTTTTAATTTTTTTTTTTTTATTTTGCGAAATTATTGACAAAAGTTGCAGAAACAAATTCTTAATTAAAAAAACTGTGTTTTTTGGAGGCTTTTTAAAAACGGTTTAGCTCACGGCATATTATCTCTAGAGAAGAAAAATTTTAGGAACCATCATAGAACATGTTAATCAGTATCTTCAGGGGTTTGCATCATGCACTTATTTTTTTGAGCACTCTAATATTTATACATAAAAGTACCAAAAAAATAAATATTTTGTCAACAGGCGCATGTATAAGTATATATGAAGTTATATATAACAAAATATATAATTATATATTATACGCATAGAAAATATTAATGATGTTGGAGCATATATAGTTAATCATATTTCACTTTAAAATATTAATCTTGTATCATATACAGAATCTTACATAATTACATATATAATTATATCTTAAGTTGTATTATACATATGGTATCATATATAAGCACATCATGCATCACACAAACAAAAATTGTAAGACATTGTCTTATAATTTTTTAAATTAAATATGTTATATGTCACCAAGTTATATATGAGAATATATAATTGTATATAACAAAATATTTATGATTTCTTATTATATATGCATGTCTGCATCTAATTTTATAAAGATCAATATATAACAAAATACCTTCATATGTATTACCATATAATTTTTTTACTCGGGAATACCAAAAATCGATAGCATGCCAAAATTTATAATATTGTTAAAAAAAAAAATATAAAAACTGCTAGTTTTTATTAAAATTCTTCTACACTTATAAAAATTATAATGTCAGATTTGCCGTAACACATCACATGTGATCTAATACAATTTGAAATTTTTTGACACAATTAGATATAGTTTAATAAAATGTTATATACTTTGACACAGCTGATACAGCAAGTATATCAATTTATATATAATGGGATACAATTAGATACATATACACTCATATATAGGTCGACATGCAATTTTATATTTTTATATAACTATTGCACTATATGAAGTGTAATATGCAGAAATATATAATGATATATTTTAGATATAATTTTATATAATTTTTTGTGAATAAATATTTTGAAATATATCACTATTAGCAATTGTATAAAATATAATATTACTAAAGGGTCCGCCATCTAACTTTTTTTTTTCAACTAGTGCTTATTTCGTGGTAACACTTAGCTCATGTCTGATTTGACAGATAATTAGTTTTATCCTTCCGCTGAACGAATATGGTCCGTATGTTCGTTATCTTGTGAAAAAAGAGAAAGAAACTGGCATCCTCATCGATAAACCAAAGCCAAAAACAGTGCGTACACCCTAGAATATTGCTGCTGTGGCAGAAAGTGTGCGTGAAGCGCCATCAACATCAATTCACCGTCGTTCTCAACAATTGAACATTTCTGAGACATCATTGAGACGAATTTTGCATAAAGACCTTGGTATGACGCCATACAAAGTCCAATTGGTTCAGGAGTTCAAAAAAAAAAGTTATTTGGCGGACCCTTTATATCAAAACTTTTATACTTGATCATTCATTTAATTTTTTTATTGGTTATGTTTTTATACAATTTCCAATACCAATGTTCAAAATTTCGTTTGTCCATTAGAGATTTGATAATCTCATTTTTATTTATTATTTTCTTAAGTCATATTCAAAACTGCCAAATTATTTTAACTTCAATCTTCCCCTATGAGTTGACACCAGTTATTTTTAATTAAAAAATTTTATATAAATTTCAGCTAAAATATTAAATTGTCTTTTTTGAAATTGTTGTTGGATAGTATTATTTTAATCATCATATTCAAATCATTTCATTCATATTTCTGTTAGTCACTCAATATTATCTACCGGATAATATCCAGTCATAATAACTGTCAGACTGTCAGCAATTGAAATAATAAAAAAACACTTCAAATATATATTTAAAACACATACAATATTCGCCAGCAAATACCAGCAACAGTGGAATGTGAAAAATTTATATTTAACAAATGCCATTACGTGTCAAAATTTACTTCTGTTATTTTTAATATACAAAATACCTGGATATTTATATTAAACATTTACATGGCTTTGCAACAAAACTGTTTTTTAGCATAAATAACAAATCGAATGTCCACGTAAATAAGTTCAAGTTTAAATTTATTGATTTTTATTTGGGGAAAAAATATATTAATGAGATTCACAAAAATCTTAGGTTAAACTTGAATAAATAATAGATTTATAATTAGAATGATCTCCAGAATATCTTAAAAAGAGAAATTTGTAAATTTTAAGTTTGTTTGATTGCACTACTCAACAAATTTCAACTTTTTGCAGAATCTGTCTTTGAAACACATATTTTTTAATAGACTTATCTAGTACGCTGAATACAAATCTGTAAAAATTTTGTTATCTCATTTGCTGTTTTTGAAATATCGCGGTTTTTATATACATCATTCATCCCATTTTTCGAATATTTTACTTAATTTTTGGAGATTTAACCGCAAAATCATGAAAGGAATTTACACAAAATAATCTTTCATTTGAGTATAATCACGTCGGTGTTTGTTTCAGAATATCTTACTGGTATTGCAAGGAAGTTGAAAATTTTGAATGTTTAATTTTATTCCTATACATTTTATGTATGTTAAATTTTAAATTGGATCACTATGCGTAAACAATACATTCCAGATAACTAATTTTTGTATTTAAATTGCAAATCCATTGAAAATATCCTGAAATATTTAAAAAAAAAAAGAAAATTTTGCCATACAAAAAATGGAGTATGTAACGTTAATTTAAAAACCGCGTTATTTCAAAAACTACAAATGAGAAAAACATGTTTCGCCAGATTTATACTCAGCATATCTGAATGTATTATAAAATATGTTCTGCAAAAAGTAGCAAATTCTTCAGTAGTAATGTTAACAATATATTTTTATATAAATAGATTTTTTTTACTTTGGTATTTGAAGCATGTAGAAAATTAGCTAAAATTTATAGTTTTTTTCTTCATATTTCAAGACATTTTCAAATGATTTGAAATTTTAATACAAAAATTTGTTTATTCGCATATCTTGTTAATATACAACGATACAATTTTAAAATTTGTTAGCATACATAAAATTTATAAGGATAAAACTAAAAGAGTTTCCTTTTTAACTTCCTTGAAGTACCAGTGCGATATCATGATACAAACACCGACAAAAACCGAGATATTTCAAATATTGTAAATGAGAAAAAAATGGTTTGCCAGATTTGGATTTAGCGTATATAGATGTGTTTAAAAGCCATTTTTTTTGGCTGTCGAGTAGTGTTAGTGAAAAATTTTTAGATATCAATATAAAAATATATTTGGGCTTTCCGTTCGTTTATCTCCTTTTTATATCGGTGATAATTTGAAATGCAGACTAAATTGTCATAAATAAATTTACAGATCTTGTTTTATAAATTCCCTGTCCATACTTTAAACTAGTAGATACCTCTCTTAATTCGTGAATACCCTAATGCTTCTAACATTTGTATTTACAAATTTGTAACAAATCCTAATACAGAACAAATTTTCTGTATCATTTTTGATTATCATTGAAAAATTATACCACTGAACACAATCATACTTCAT
Organism: Delia radicum; assembly: GCA_021234595.1. NCBI lineage: Eukaryota > Metazoa > Arthropoda > Insecta > Diptera > Anthomyiidae > Delia > Delia radicum. The sequence continues at coordinate 234,870,833 of CM037853.1, read as the reverse complement.
TAAGCTTTTGTTGTTATATTTTTACACTCAATGAATACGACAAACTAAATAATTTATATAAAAGCATTTGACTATAAAATCAAGCAAAACATACCAGTTAGAAAAATACAAGCTGCAAAGCGTTGGCAAAGTACTGTATATGGTGGTAAGTACAAGCGTTGGCAAAACGTCCGTTTTCAAAAATGGAAGTGTTGGGCCAACCTTGAAATGATAAAGTCAATCGTCGGTTGGTTCTATAAAAGTTTTTTTTTTTGTTAAAATAAAGAAAACTGAAATTTGTATTTTTTAGTTTAATTTAAAAAGTGTAGGAGTAAAAAAAAAAACACTTTTTACTCCAAAATTTTATTTGCAATATGATTTTATGAAAAGACTAATAATTAAATGTGATTTATTTTAAGTCTGTATTGGCCAATTGTACAAATTTCAACCAAATTTATATTTGCTTAAAATGTTTAAAACATCGACGTAAATTTTCCATTTGCAATATATTTTCCCCTTTAAATTTTTTTCATAAACGTTAGTGCGACAAGTGCTGGTAAAGAACTTTTTCAAACGTTTTCAGATCACTTTAAACGAATGTTTTGCCAGCAGTTTCTTTCATATACAGTTGTAAATGTTGTGAAACATGTACTGGCAAAGCCTCTTTTAACAAGAGTTGGTAAAGCGCCGCAACTCAACGTTTTACCAGTAGTATTTCTTTATACACAGTCGTAAATTTTTGAAAGGAAGTACTTTTTTAAAACGTTGGTAAATCACTTGTAGCCGATGTTTTGCCAGTGGTATTTTTTCCAAAACAGTTGTAAATTTAGTAAAACAAGTACTGGCAAAGTCCTTTTTAAAAACGTTATCAGATCAATTTTAACTTATGTTTTGCCAGTGGTTGCTTTTAATAAACAGTTGTAAATTTTGTAAAGCACACACAGAAAAATAAAGTGCCAACCGAATTGAAAAGTGTATTTTGGTGGCTACAACCAATAAATTCAGTGCGTACAACCTTTCCAAATGTGATTTCTGAATATTTAGGGTGTTGCAACTAAAATTAAGTTGTATTAACTGAATTTTGTTGCTAAAACCCACATTCAGTTGTAACAAACGATTTCTGTCGTAGTAACAGAATTTCAGCTGGCAAATGGGCAAATTTTTTTCGGTATGCACCAAAGGGAACTTTTTCCAAGCGTTGGCAATGCATTCCAAATAAGTGCTCTCATTGGTATTACTATTTACAAACGGTCTGCCAGTGCTTTATTTTCTGTACCATCGGCAATTTCTACATGGGATTGTTAATATTTTTATTTAATTTATAGCAAAAGTTTTCAAATTACTAATTAACACCAATAGATGACAAATACAAAAGAGATAGAAAAAAAATGTATACATGGTCGGGAAGTATAAGTCGTATTGAGTAAACCCTTAGAGTTTAATCAAATAGGGATAAAAAATATGGAAGCAGAACTAAACAAACTGTATTCTGTCGGCAAATCCTTTTTTCTCAAATTTGAAGTTTTTAAATTTTTGTATCAGTACTCAGAATGTGTTTATAAAATATATAAAAAACGTTAGTGAAAGGAAACGTTTTTAAGCAAAATATTCCAATATAAGTTGTCAAGTTTATAATAAAATCAGTTTGGGCATTTACTGATGATCACTAGCAAGAGCGTGAATTCGTAATAGGGCATACCACATCTATTGCTCTTAAAAAAAATTGAATTTTATTTACTTTATCCAAAAATATAATAAAATGTTTTATTGTTTAAACTGATTTTATAAAAAAAAAATTATAAAATACATGTATAAATTGTTTATCTAAATTTGCAGATAAAATCATTTGCCCCATAGTGCTTTAGAATATACTTACCCTTAAATTAAGCATAATTATTTTTTACTTGACATGACTTAAATTCAAGGACATTGTTAATATTATATTCTTCTGGGAATAGTAGATAGAGATCTCGTTAACAATGGTCGTAAATTATATGATTTGTGAATAATGTTATCAACAGTTAAATGTTGTGTTACTTGAAAGCATGGATTAAATTACTTTGTTTAATTAGTTTTTATATTGTTACAATAATTAAACATGAAATAACTTTAACGTTTCATGTAAATCAAAGATTTGAATATTGCAGGATTATGTTTTTTTTCTAAGAAAATTAATACAAAATGGTCTATTTAACACTAGAATGACCGGAATATATACGGATGATAATAAAATTTTTTTTGAATGAATTCAAACTTATAGAAAGAAGACACTGGCTACCGTTTTTGTTGCCAATCTAATGTTTCGCTTGTGGTGACCAAATTTCTCGGCTGTGATAACAATCATTAAATAAAACAAGGGAAATTCTCACACAGCAATACAATTTGTATTGCCTCAACATAAATTCGGCGATAACTACCAAAAAATTCGATAGCTACAACCAGGCACGTAGCCAAAACTATGTTTTACCGGCCCAACGACAGCAAGAGAAAAAATAGTTTTTTTATACACATATTGCAAAAATTAAATTTCTTAAAAAAAAAAAAATTTTTTTTCTTTTTGTTGTTGGGCCGGTAAAACATAGTTTTGGCTACAACCGAACCATTCGATTGGATGCACTCATTAAAATAGTTTGTACAAAAAGTTTGTTAAATGGCTCTTTATTCAGTGGAGATTATTTTTTTTTTTTTGTTGTTATTGTTTCAATCAATTATTCAGCTAACGTTATTATTTATCACATTTAACAAAAGAAAAAACAAATTTGATCGGTATTTTAGTAATTCGTGTTTTTAAAATTTACAAATTTTCCACATAATTTGAACCACAATTGCTTTTTAAATCATTATTTTGTGTGTCTTAACATGTCTCCACTACAGTCTTACTATAGTATATATTATATTATGTATTCATAAAATAGATTATATGTCGGAAACAAAGCTACACTCTTATTAATTTCTGTTGAAATTTACCCAACTTATAGTAGGAAACTATACTCCTACTATAAGTTGGGTAAATTTACTCTATGTGTGTAAATGAAAAAAATACGCACATGGAGAGTAAGTTTGTGAACACAAAGTTGGTAAATTTACAATGGAAGTGCGTAAAATTTTGATAAAATTTATAAATAAATGAGTAATTTTACCAAATTTTCGTGTAAAAAAAATGATTTACGTGCAATTATACGTATAAAATGCGTAAAAATACATATTTATAAACGTAAAAACCACCTAAAAATGCGTATCTTTACCTTCCGGTAAAAAAGAATAACAGCCCAAAAAATTTTTCAAATAAAACAAAAAATTTATTTTTAGAAAGAGTTTTATTAATGTGTTGTATAATAATAAATTTAATTATAAATATTTGTATATAAGTTGTTGTACATATACAGAGCTTCAAAGATTGAATTCTATTTAAATAAAAATTAAATCGGATTTTTTTAAATCGAATGATTTTTTTTCTTCAATCGTTGCGAATTCAATAATTGGGAGTTCAATCTATTTTTAACTTAATCGATTTACAATTTGCCGAAATCGGCGAAACTGAAAAATACAGCCAGAATTGAAAAAAATCGCTAAAATCGAAAAAATATCGTTAAAATGAAAAAAATCCCAAAAATTTAAAACAATCTCCAAAATTGAAAAAAAAACGCCAAAAATGTAAAAATTACTTAAATTGAAAAAATCGACAAAATTTAAAAAAAAGTCACCATAATTGACAAAAAATTGATCAAATTGGATAAAGTTGTCCGTGTCTTTTATTTATCTCTGTTAGTTTTTGAAACATAGGCGATGTTTCAAATAAATACTTTTTTTTATCTGCGATGCTTACTTTTCGAGAAAAAACGCGATTTAAGAATCCAGCTAATCAAATCGAAATTTAGGATCGTTGTAGGGGTAATGGGGTTGAGTTTTGAACATTGGTGCAGCAATTTTTCCCCCAGCTAAATTAGTTTTCGTAATATGTACCTTTTAAAAATTGACTAAATAAAAAAAGTCCATAACTCAAAAAATAAAAAAGCAACTGGAAAAATGTTTGCACAGGTGTTCAAAACTCAACCCCAATACCGGCCTGATTGGCTAGGTTTCTAGATCGCGTTTTTCTCAAAAACAAAACATCGCAAAGCAAAAAGAGAATTTATTTGGAACATCGCCTGTGTTTCGAAAACTAATAAAGATACATTTACAGCTATTTTAAGTTTCTCGTCAATATTTTTCGTTTTTCAATTTCAGATTTCTTTCCAATTTGAAAAATTGTTTAATTTTTGGCGATTTTTTTTTTGCAAATTTTTTATTTTTAATTTCGAAGTTTTTTTTAATTTTAAGCTATTTTTCTAATTTTTGGCGATTTTTTTAATTTTTGCCGATTTTTTTTTAGTTTTAGGGATTTTTCTAATTTTTTGCGATTTTTTTAAATTTTCGCGATTTTTTCATTTTTGGCGTTTATCTTTAAATTTTTGCGTTTCAAATTTGGAGATTTTTTTTTTAATTTCAGCGATTTTTTTTATTAATTTTAACGTTTTTTTTTTCATTTTTGGTGATTTTTTTTATCTTAAAGATTTTCTCAATTTTAGCGATTTTTGGCGATTTTTTCAATTTTGGCAATTTTTTTCAATATTGGAGATATTTTTAAATCGATTGAGTTAAAACCGACTGAATAAATCGAATGAAGAATTTTTTTCTTTAAAGCTCTGTACATATATTATATTTTGAAAATATTTTTCCACAATTAGGCTGCAAACACTTGGAAATAAACTATAAACTAAACACTATCACAAATACTACAGTTACACATTTTTTTTCATTAAAATTCTAAATAAATTAAATTTTTTAGATTTTTTTTTGGCTTTTTTCAATTTGTTTAATTTTTTTTCAATTTAAAAATGTCAAAATATTTATTACTATTATAAGTTAGTATATTTACAAACTTTGTGCGTAAAAATTTTATTAAACAAAATAATACTACTTTTAGGCATAATGTGTTTAATTGTAAACACATAATTGGTAAAAATACTGTAAGTGTGTATTATTGTACATAAAAGTGTGCGCAAAATAGTTTTACGCATTTTGATGTATAAATTTACCGAATTAGCGTAGTAATACATGAAACTTTACTCGTTTTATAGTAGTAAATTTACAATCATTTTTTAGAGTGTATATCAATATAGAGCAAATATGAATTATTCCTTATTAATCACCACAGAAGACTAAATTTCCTTTTTTCGTTTCTGGGCTTAAAAACAGCCTATTCGTAAGACTTTTGAGTTTTAAAATTGCCTTTTTCAGATTTTCTTCTCTATAAATGCTTTTTTCTCACAATTTTTTCCTTTTTCTATTAAAAAGTGCAATTTTTCAGTTTTGCTATTCTTGACTTTTTCCAATAATTTTTTTACCATAAACACAACGGATTTTGCCATTTTTTGTTTTCTTTGTTAATTACCTATACTCCAAATAATAGTCCTAGACCCGCCTCTGGTCAGATTCTTTGATTCTAAAAATCCAAGGATTTAAGCAAAATTTTAACAAATATTGGCTGAAAATTCTGTTGATTTGGCTGCATTTTTAGCTAATTTACCTTTCCCAAATATCAATGTATTAAGCAGCTTACAAGGAAACTACACAGTGGTATAATCCACAAATTTTAATGAAACATGAATAAAAACAAAATAAAAAACATGAAGTTTGTTTGAAACTTTTTTGTTTGAGATTTTAAAATAGTTTTCTTATCCCATTGGAAATACCTCACGTTCGATAAGGCATTATTTGATAACGAAGCGCTTCCAAAGCAAATAAAGAAGGCATGATTTTTGTTCGCGATGTCCCACTTGGTATGTCTCTTTTAAGGCGCTTCTTTCATGTGCTCTTAGAAGCAATAAATTCATGCCTTCTTAGGTAACATTTGACAATATTAGTGCTTCATGGTATGCATACTTTATTGCTTCATTGTAAGCATTATTCACTGCATCAAAGAAGGCATTCTGGGAAGCACGACAGAATGCCTTCCCTAATTGCTTTATAGTATGCAAGGCGGTGAAGCGCTATTTTGGAAGCATACAAATGTAGTTACTGCTTACCAAATCCAGGTTATTTTTTGCTGGGCAACGTATACATAATTTTCCGACTAAACTCTACGAGAGTGCATAAATTTGTATTTTATTTTTTACTCGTAACTATTATTGAACAATAAAAAATATATATTAATTGGACACTAATAATTACGCTTGAGGAAAAAAATTGCGCATAATACTTATAAATTAACTTTTTTTCATAAAACTTAAAGATCTTTTTGGGTAATTTATTGGGAGATGTGCACTCCCATAAAATTCTAGGCATAGGAATGGAAAATTTAGATACACGGTACTTTTTTTAAATACTTTTGTACAGTGCGGCCATTTTAGCATTTTTAATGCTAGATTTAGCATTATTTGGATTTAGCATGATAAATTAACAAAAAAATACAAAATCTAATTGCGTGTTTTATCAATATTTTTCTAGTTTAATTTCTTTAAGTGATTTTGTTTTAAATAATTTTTCTCCGTGTTAGTTACGGAATTTATGTACTCCCCTTTTTTACAGCTGTGTGTGTGTTACTTTTTTTGCAACTGTTGTGTCAAATTTGAGAGAGAATAGAAAACAATAAAATGCAACAATAGTTGCATTTTATTCAAAGCAGTGAATAAAGTGTAAATTTTCATTACTTTTTAAAATTAAATTAACACAATTAAGATTTATTCAATCAATATTAATTGCTAATCCGTGTTTAGTTCAAATTATTAAAGTAAAGTAAAAAAGTAATATAAACTTATTAGTACATCCCAAGTGGTTTAATGTAAGTAAAACAATTTAGCAATTTTTTAGCGGTAGAACATTTAATTTTTTTTGCGATTTTGCATTTTTTAGGACATTGCACTATTTCCTAATATTTCTATTGAAATTTGACGGAATAAGATAAATTATTGATTAAATAAGGTTATGCGGCAAGTTGTCTCTTAAAACGATATATTTACATGACCTTTATTTGAAATCAGTAGCTAATATAATTTATGTACGTCTCTACTTAGCATCTTCACCTACAGGGTGGCCCAAACGAGACCTAGTGATGTTAAACACGAGTAAATCTTGTAATAACGTTTTTTTTTTAAATGATTTATTTTTATATGTTAAATACATTTTATGGAAATTTAACGTGACTATGTGTGAAATATGACATCAGACAAATAGAGGCATAGAAAAAAATCGGGCGCAGTTAAATTTGGTGAACGAGGAGGCCAAGGGAAATCTGAATTTCTTGAAATTATGCGTTCAACAAAAATTTCACGCAGCATATCCATAGTTTGCCTAGCAGTATGCGCAGTGGCTCCATCTTGTTGAAACCAGAAATTAGGATGTTGCTCCACCATTGGCCGCAAAAAGTTGTCGATCATTGTTCTGTAAGAAGCCCCGGAGACCGTTTCTGGCGTTTCATCGCTTCCACAGCTTCACAGCTTCCACGTTGTCTTCAGTACGAATATTTCGATAAGCACCTCTTCCTGGACGGTCGGCAACTGAACCCAGTTCCTCAAAACGGCGAACTAAACTTGTAATCATGGAAGATGTGGGCGCTGATTTTACGTTAAAAAAACGGCGATAATTTCGCTGCGTCAGAACAATTGATCGTTGAGAAGAATAATAAAAATCGATAATTCTAATGCGTTGTTGTGGACTGTACGTATTCATTTTAAATTTCCAAGAGTTCAGTTATAATCTGCAAAAAGAAAAAATAAATTATGTTAAAAAATAAAAAAGTTATTTGTGTTTCACATCAGCTGGTCTTATTTGGGCCACCCTGTACAATTCAAAACTCTTCAAAACATTTTTCATAAAAAATTACTATATGGATTAACATTATGCCATTAAAAATTCATAAGAATTTTTAACCTTTAATACACATAAATGATGATACAGAATAATGATATGACATATATTTGTATGTGTATATCTTAACACATGTATATGTAGATATCGTAAGTTACTAGAAAAATATATGAAACACATTACAGGTTTTCTTAGAAAGTCTTTTACATTTGTTATTTTTAGTTTCCTTAACTCTATTCCCCTTTTATCTTTAATGTTTCTTTATATATTTATATAGCTATATGTATTAAGGACAACCTTTTTGACATCAAACATGTTTTCTAATACTTGTTTTTTATCTTATCTTAAAAGAAAAAATAAAGTAGGAAAAAATACGAGATTTACTATGGCCATAAAAATTGAATTACAGCATTAAATAAATCGAAATTTATGTTGTGTTACAACACGTATTGCATATATAGTTTAAGTTTGACTACACTCAGATTCACCTAAATGAAAATAAATATTGATGTGACAGGAATAAGGGAATATTTTTATATAGAGCAATTCCATATGAAAGCGATCACCTTTTGGACGACCCCTCTCCGATTTTAAAATAAATAGTCTCAATCGATTGCCCAGCAAAAAATAATGTACCTACATATTTTTTTTTTTTTATAGTGACTGGTTTAGTGGTGGTGTGCACCACTGTCATGTGACAAAATTGAAGAATTCTTCATAAGGGACCTCATTGAAAGTTGTTTAAAAAAAAACTACTAAAGCGATCGCAACGAGTGATAGCTCGTTGGAAAGGTATTGAATCAGGCTTTAATTGAAAATTTTTCTTGTTAAATAATTAAAAATAATTCAATTATAAAAAATATAAAAACAATGAGAACAAGGTGGTCTCTTAAATGCTCTTCTCCTGTCCAAACAAGGAGTCGGGCCCATTTTTTTATTGCTGATTCTTAAAGCAAAAATTATGAGGAATCCAAAAAAAATAAAATTAGCCGGAAAATTTAGGAGCTTCTGTGGAAAATCGGAAAATTTAATTTTCATGGGAAAAAAGGTAAATTTCTGAGAAAAATTAGGAAAATTTTATTTTTCAATTAAAGCCTGATTCAATACTTTTCCAACAAGCTATCACTCGTTGCGATCGCTTTAGTAGTTTTCAATGAGGTCCCTTATGAAGAATTCTTCAATTTTGTCACATGACAGTGGTGCACACCACCACTAAACCAGTCACTATAAAAAAAAAAAAACATATGTAGGTGCATTATTTTTTGCTGGGCAATCGATTGAGACTATTTATTTTAAAATCGGAGAGGGGTCGTCCAAAAATTTGCCAATTTTGATCGTTTTCATATGGAATTGCTCTATATATATTTTTTTTTATTATTAAATTATTGGATTTTAGTACACATAAATATATATAAAAATCAATATTAAAATTTTAATAAAGATTTATGACATTAATACTGCATTCCTTTTCAAATAAAGTTATAGAATATTTATAGCAACGCACATTTTTGCAATATCTGTTAAAAGGAACACATATTGATTTATATGATATTCAAAGAATTTTTTCACACATAGTTATGTTTTATAATAAATAGTTTTTATTGAGAAACATATTTTAAAATAACAATTAGTCAGAAATAGTTAAGGTAGAAGAAAACATTATAAATTACATTTACTAAAAATGTCTTTTGAGGCTAAAAAAAAAGAAATTAAAAACAATTTTTAGTTATAAATTACGGTTGGGATATTTTCATTGTAACTTAATAAATTTATATTTTTTTTTTAATTTTTCATCTACACAAAGTTGAAATAAATTAAAAATTCAAATGTTTTAAGAACAGTAGACTAAAGTCCATATGGCACGAGATATTTATCATTTACAGTGGAACTCAGTTATATCTGACACCAATTATAACGACTTTTTTAATATAAAAAATATTTTATATAAACTGTTGGTTCCTTGAACAAGTTGTCATACAGATAAGTACGTATATAATAAATTTCATATAAAACAAACCATAATAATCGATCTGCGCAACTTCGTTAATACCGAACTCCACTGTATTATTTAAAAAACTAAAACAAAAAAACTGGAATCAAAAATTTAATTAAATACCAAATTTCTACTATCTTATATTAATTAATCTGCACAATAATCATACGCCTAAGTGGGTATCATACATTTTCAAATATTTGTTGTTCACATGATTTGTCATAACTTTGAAGTTTATTAATGGATTTTATTGAAATAAAATTCATGGAAATCCATTAAAAATACGTTATTTATCCTAGTTATAATAATTGTCGCATTAATGATTTAAATTTTGAATACAACTTCCTAGCGAAGAGTGCTCAGTAGGGTGATAACTTTTTGCATTTTTGCAAATATCAAATCTCCCCAGACATAATTGTGTAGGGCATGGACAAATATTAAGAACTGCGTTTTTAGTTTTTCGCTATCGTTAAAAAAGGTTCCGCACCAAACGCGTTAAAGTTTTGAATCAAACAAAGTTAAAAAAAAAAAACTTTTTTTGATGCCTCAACGTCTGACCATCACATCTATATAATTAAGGCATGCTGATATCAATAGTAAAGTCCGTTTTCGAGTCAATGGAATAGTTTTCTTCCAAATTTGCTTACTTACATATGTAAAAACCATATTTTAAAAAAATTGTTATTAAAAAAAATTAAAAAAAAAAACATATTAAAGGCATTTTAGAAATCGCTGTCGGTGCGCAAGGTTTTTTTTACCAAATTTTTTTTTTTATCATTAATACAATATTTTCCATTAGAAAACCTCTGGGGAGAATGTTGTCCAAAAAAGTTATCACCCTTGTGCTCAGCTTGTTAACAACCTTTTCAATAAATTATAGTGCAACAACATTTTTTTTAAATATAGACGTCTTAATTAAGTAACCCGACGAAAAAATTTTATATATAGTAATATACAACTTGATATCATTATATATGCTTATATGTGTGGCAATGTATTACGATTTATGTTCTTATCTAGTACTTAGTTTATGAATTTTTTTAATATGGCGAAATCATATCTCATCATATATCATTGTATCGTATGTTATATATTATCATGTATTGTATATTTTATTTATTTATTTATTTATTTATTTTATTTTAATTATGAAATAGATACGGATCTATATATAACCATAATTCTATGACTTTTATATATAATTATATATGGCAACAAAATATAATTATATATAAAATATATAAGTTTCAAAATTTAAAAGTACTAAAAACAACTTTTAAAGTACTAAAAACAACTTTATAATTATTAGGTTTTAAACAAACGAACATATAGACTAAAGAAAACCCAAGGTACTCAAACTCAACCCAAGGTACTAAATTTTATATGCCAACTGGTTTTAGGAAACAGTTTTTCAGAAGATTTTTTAATGCTTTTTTTTTAGTATATATAAACAAAATTTTGTGTTAATTATACAAAACTTTTGCAGAGAATACATTAAACAATACAAATTAACTTTAAATTTTAATTAAAATGGCATAAAATCACGAAAATTAATTAATTAAAAGTACCACTTTTAACACATTTTTCGAAACTCTCTTAAAACAAGTTCGGTTTTTAGAAGAGATCGTTGGAAACGGCTTGTTTAAACAAATAAAATACCCAACCCTTATAACATGTGTAATGGATTCTAAATTTTAAATTTTAAAAATTATATAGACAATATACTTTCTACCACGGTTCCTGTTTGTAGTTAACAAAATAGTTATTTTGAACAATCTCAACTTGGTATACCTCAAACTGCATATAATTACACCGTGTTTTAAATACTGTTCTTAAAGCTCAAGCTCTATAAAAAAAACTGCGAATGTTTAAAAGTCGGAAATTTTTCGTTTCACTTATAAACATCCTTTTTAGTGAATTTATCTTCCGTCTTGTGACCGCATTTTGTATTGGTTTGGATCTGAAAGTAAAATTTTTTAATTTTTTTACGTTTAAGTAGCCGTCAATTCTTTAGATGAAGACTTTTCAATGTGAACATTTTCATTAGCCCAGTCTATCGTATCTCTCAATTCAGAAAACCTTACGAAATAAGAGCCATCTAAAGTCAGTTTCAGCAGGTGTCGAAAATTGTTGAAATTACTCACCCGAGTAAAAAAATATATGTTTGGTCGTATGTTTTTTCATCTTAATATATGTTATAATATGTGGTTATATATGTTGTCATGATTATCCATATATAATTATATAGTTTTTATGTGGTATCATGTTTAACAATATATTATTAAATATTCGGCTTTATAAAATTAGATATTAAGCATATACTATATATATACACTCAGGGAACTTCTGCTTTAAAAATATGTAGTTGTTTGGGTTGTAATACAGTTTCATTATTTTTAATGTAACTGTAAGTCATTTGTAGAACAAATAAAATTTTTAACTAACCTTGTAGTTCATTTAAAAAAACAACTCACATCAAATGACTATTTTATGATTTTACATTCATTTTTTACAGTTGTTTTTTGTTATTTAAAAAAATAAAAAAAAAAATTGTTGGTTTATTTTTTACTACCATGTGGTTCATTTTTACTACAATTGTTAGTCATTTTTTGAACATTAAAAAACAAATGACAATGTTAGTTGAATTTAATGAAATGTAAGTCGTTCCTTTTTTTAAATGAAATTTCATTTGTTTTTGACTACAATTGCTGTCGTCTTTACCAACATAATTTCCTAAGTGTACTATATATATATATATATATATATATATATGTATATACTATATACTATATATATGTATGCTATACATATAATAAAGGGTCCGCCAAATAACTTTTTTTTTTTTGAAAATGCTATAAAAAAAAACTACTGAATATTTTCTCAAATTTCTTTTTTTATTTGAAAGTACAATCCTTCCGGTTAATAATGGAAAATAATTTCATTCAAATGGCTACCTCGGCTGGCCATGCAGTAGCCTACACGATCGGTCCAATTTTTAAGCACATTATCGATTGTGTGCAGCTGTATTTCACCAATGGCTTCACGAATATTGTCCTTTAAAGCGTCAATTGTCTCTGGCTTGTTGGCGTAACACTTATCTTTGACGGCACCCCACAAATAATAGTCCAACGGTGTCAAATCGCATCTCCGAGGTGGCCAAACGACAGCAGCTCTGCGGCTGATAAAGCGATCTTCAAAAACAGGACGCAATTTTTCCACACATTCTGCAACATTACCATGATTTTCAAAGTAATGTCGCAATATTTCCCTGCGTTGTTCAAGCGTATACACAACCATATTCGTTCAGCGGAAGGTTAAAACTAATTATCTGTCAAATCAGACATGAGCTAAGTGTTACCATTCACGAAATAAGCACTAGTTGAAAAAAAAACGTTAGATGGCGGACCCTTTATATTGTAGATCTATTGTCATATACAATAATACATTTTCATATATAACATAATTTGTGTTATATATGGTGACATATAATCTATTTAACTTAAGATATAATATATACTGTCTTATAAAATATATTTTTTGTGAGCTATAAGATATGCTTATATATAGTGTCATATGTATAAAGCTAGTTAAGATATAACTATATATGACATTAACTCATATAATTATGTATGATTACATATATGACACAAGATTGAACAATTAAGTTAAAGATATGATTTTATATGGTCCAATATTATAAATATTTTCTATGCGTACAAGATATATGAATATATTGTATATACCCCCCTATACATAATTATATATGTGCCTGATAACTAAATCTTTTTTTATTTACTTAAATCCCACAAAATGGGATATTAAAATTGATATCAAAATATCTAACTGGGCCCACCAAAAATTACTTATATTTTTGGATCTAAATAGATCCAAGTTAAACGCATTAGATATTTTGAGATCCATCAGGATCTTTATTAATATAAAATTGGATCCCCCAAATTTGAGATAAATTTTGATATAAAACATTAGGCTTTTTTGGTTTTATAAACAATTTTTTAAGAAGGCCAATTTAAATTTTTTAAGATAATTATTTGTCAACAACGTATTTGGAAACAACTTTCTGATATGCTTTTATTTAAAATTGTAGTTAAGGTATTAATTTATTGAAGGGATTTTAAATCACTTATTTTTATATATCCAGTAAACAAATATAGATGTTTAAATGTACTGGGTTGAAAACGGCACACTTGGCCCATAATGAGTTAGCCACTTCATTTGACTCAGGAATATCGTTTGACATCTTTCAATATTCTTTAAATTAAAACCTATGCGAATGATTTAATATGAAAACTTTCAAAAACAATTGATTTGAAAATGATAAATTTTGATCATATACCAGAAACAATAGTTTTGGTTAGAAAATTTCCAGAAATTAGTTTATATTACAGTTAAATTCTTTGCCGATATAAGGTTAAAGGCTTCATTACTCGCACGGATACGTTTCGTAAACGGACTAAAACTTCATATAATGTGTAAGAGTAGTACCTACATCAAATATGTTTTCTATTTTTTTACATAATAAACAAATGGTGATAGATTTGCGGAAATTAAATTGTGTTGAAAATAGATTTTTTCTACAGGTTTCCGTTTAATGATCTAGATAGAGACAAAACAATAACATTATCTTCTAATTTCTTTTTACTCATATAACGTTTCATACTTTTCGAATCCGCTTCACTAATTCAGGCTTAATACCATATACAAATTAATTTCTGATTATTCCCTTAATATATTAAAGCTTCTTTAGTCAAATAACAATTCTTTTTTCCCAAAAATTTTCTTTATACAAATTTTTTACGTTATGAATTGAACGTGTTATTACAGAAGTTTTTATTTTTGTTCATGTTCTCATCATAATAATAATCTATGAATTTATAATATTTGACACGTTTTAACCGTAAGTATTACGATAACTTCAGCTATGCGTAACATAAACATAAAATGTATAAAAGTGTTTGTATGTGTAAGGGAAATGTAAATGTGTGTATTAGAGCAAATGTAAACATTCATATGTAAATTGTACACATGCTTCTTATGCTTAGCGTCAATTTGTATATTAAAAAATATCAATAATCTTAACACGCATTCATTCTACCAACCCATCCTAAAAAAACATAGAAGAAAAATATATTTTCTGTTGAATTTGTATATGAAGTCGTCTTTTAGGATATCCTATATAACATGTGGTCTGAAATCATGAACTACTAAAAAATATATATAACAAAGTATGGGATTTTAAAACACTACTTCAACCTTTTAAATGAATCTGTTCTATAAAAGATTTAAATTGCCATATCTCCTTAATTCTTATCTTGATTTAAAAAAAAAAAACTGAAAAATTTTAAGTTTATCTTTTTT
The DNA here is from genome assembly GCA_021234595.1 of Delia radicum. Lineage (NCBI taxonomy): Eukaryota > Metazoa > Arthropoda > Insecta > Diptera > Anthomyiidae > Delia > Delia radicum. The sequence continues at coordinate 234,855,637 of CM037853.1, read as the reverse complement.
CCAGACAATAAAAATACTTTAAAACGTCCTTATTTCTCATTTAAATGTAGAAATAATGTATATCAAACACCTATACGTTTTGTAAAGTGTTTTTTTTTTTAAATGCTGAATTTAGGCCATGTGTATTAAGTTTAAATCTAATTTAAAGATGTTAAAAGTCATCGCTTTTTTGGGGCAATTTGGCATACTTTTTTCAAAAGTGGTAGAATAGAAAAGAAATGCTTTATATGTAACTCATACCCACTTTGAACTTGCGAATGAACCCAGTAACCTTTTTTTTATTAGAGAAAAACATTATTTTAAAAATTGATCTAATTTAGAAAACGCTATAGAAATAACTTTTAACACCTGAGGTTATTTCAAGATTTGAAGGGCGATTTTAGATGTTGTACTTGACCTGTGGAATTTTGAATTGTAAATTCATTATTATTTGTTTTAAATTAAAACATTCATATTTTTGTATACTGGGTTTATATATCTACTTCAAATCTACAATATGTTTTCTATCGCTTTAATGTAGGCTTTAACATTGAGAACGTGTTGAATACTACAGACATTTTTTTGCAAAATCATACACAGTCACTAATAAATTTAAGGAAACACCTTAAATGTTTTTGGAAACAAAACAAAGATTTCAATACTCTGATATTCACACATACGAGTAAATAGTTGCCACTAAAGATAAATCCAGATTATATAAATTTTATTAACCATTTAACGCTTAATTTTATAAGTCACTGTACCTTCAGAGCCAAAGATTATTTAAACATACTCAAGTGAGTTTTTACATATGGGAATTTTATTATTAGTAGAATTTTTTCTTTTATTTCTTTCATTCTCAAAAGTATTGTGTTTTTTTTTCATCAGTCCCCTGCATAATTCATCTGACGATGATAAAGCCAATCATCTTCTTAATCATATTATGGTTTTGTATATTTTGGCACTTATGTTTGTTGTATATTGTGTTCGTTTTCTAGGATAATAACTGTTAGGGTTTTCTTAGAGCATATGCTGATATTAGACCATATTTTGCAGTGATTGAAAATAATAAATTCTTAATTTTGCATTTTAAACAAGTGAAAATGTATAAATATGGTAAAATACAGAAAATGTGTGCAAAAAATTAAAGCAGACACCCGATATTAAAGCGGAGGTGAAACGGTCGGGAAAACCTTTATTATTAGTCCGCCATAAGGTGCAAAAGTACAAGCCAAAGGTGCAAAAGTACAGCCAAAAATTTTAAAACTTAGGTCATATTGGAAATAACATATAATTACAGGGTATAAATTCTAGCTAAAGGAGCTTGCGCAGGCCGGCAAGAAGAGCCTTTTATCCTTTTGGTTCTCTCCCCGTAGGAGTTTCTAAAAATACCGTCTTTTCGGATGTCCACGCGGGTCCATAACAAATTTAAACTTCCTTACATTTTTAATGTGACCAGGTCCAGAAGATGATTTTTTTCTCCTTTTGCCCATCCCTATGAATTTCCAAAAATACAGTCTTAGCGAATGTTTACGCAAGTTTAGAAACAAACATACCAAATTTAAAGTTCCTAGCTAAAGCGAATTGGCAAAACCGATATGGTGGAAACTTTTAATTTTACATGCTCCTCCCCTTAGAAATTTCCTAAAATCCTGTCTAGAATATATCTGCGCGAGGCTATGAACCCACGCAACAAATTTTAGTTTCCTGGCTTTAGCGTTTTAGCCAGTCTGCAAAAGGGAGATGCTTTTCCCTTTTATTCCCCTCGCTGTAGGAATTTCCAAAAATCCAGTATATTCGAAGAATGTGTACGCGGGACGAGATACCCACATACCAATTATCAATTTAACTGCTATAACAGATTGTACAAGCCGTCATAGCGGTTACTTTTCCCCTTCATGCCCCAACCGAAGAAATTTCCAAAGATCCCGCCCCAGCGACTGTCCGGTTCCTCTATAATGGTTTGGTCAGTCCGCCATAGGGAGACTTTCACCTCCCTGTAGGAGTTTCCAAAAAAATACGGTCTAAAACGATATCTAGGCGGAATTAGAAACGCATATACTAAATTTCTGGTTCCTAGGTTTAGCGGACTTCGTATCGTAAAACTTATTCTTTCACTTCTTAAGCAAAATTTCAAAAAATACTATAGCAATGAGGAGGAGATTTTACCACCTCTTATCACATTTATTTACGTTTTAAGCTATCAAATATTATATTCATCGTCAGCTCAGTGGGTAGAGCTGCAATACTAAGGCCTGGCACAGTGAGGAAAATTTAACTTTTTGGAGCGAATACGCCTACAGCCCACAGTTTTAAATAAATTTAAAAAATTGTAATTTTAAAAATAGATGACTAAATGCTAAATCGCTTCTTCATTGCTGATTTTTAAAAGTATTTTATTTTATGTTTTTAATAAATCGTCAAAATCAGCGAAATCTTCATTATTTTTATATTTCTGATATAAAAAGTTAAAAAATTCGGAGCTATAAACGAAATGTATCTCAAATTAAAGATTATTATATTCTCTATTAATACTTTTTGATAAATCCACGATCATAATTAGCGTTTTCTTCATTATAATCAATTAATCTTTTCAATATTCTCTTTTTGCTTTCACTTTGATTTTTTCAAATTCGTTTAAAACTGTGGGCTGTAGGCATATTTGCTGAAAAAGTCCAATTTTCCCACTGTGCCAGTGATCGAATTCCGGCAGGACCAAATTTTATTATGCAAATCTATTTATAGACCACAAAGCATTAAATTTAGCCAGCGTTTCACCAACGTTGGCAAACTCGTTTCTCTAATGCATTGCCAACGGTTTAAAATACAGTCGGCCTAGTCCAGCCTGCACACAGAGAAATAAAGTGCCAACCGAATTGAAAAGTGTATGTTAATGGTAACCACTTATGAATTCAGTTAGTGCAACGATATTAACATTAGATTTCAGAATATTTTGGGTGTTACAGTTTAAAATCAATTACATTAACCGAACTTTGTTGTGAAAACTAATGTTAAGTTGTACCAACCGTCTGATTTTCGTAATAACCGAATTTGAGTCGTAGTAATCGAATTTCAGTTGGCAAATAGCTAAATTTTTCTGTGTGTGTGGTATTATCAATTTAGGGTTGGCAAAGTACTGAAAAATTAAAATGCTAAATTTTGTCAAATCTGGTACCACCGTCAAAAGTGCTTTACCAGCACTTTGAAGTACGTGTTTTTCTGTCTGCTTAGATATTACAAATGGGTGGATGCTCTGGATTTTAGCCATATACAATATGGGTATCTAAGTTTTGTTTTTCTGGGGTACTTTTATTTGTGATAAAAATTCTACTTGGCAAATTTCAGACTTGTTTCATACAGATTGGCATGCTAAAAAAATACGTATAAATCGATTTTGGTATCTCAACCATTTATTCAAATTTCAGCAAAGTTGGTTTGCAATCCTGATTATACCTTCGTTAATAGATACTTTTATTTTTAACATGTTGATAAGCACAACAAATCAATATGTGTTAAAGTTTATCTCTAAGGAATATCAAAGTCATATTGGTCAATTTCAATCATTTAAGATTTTTAACAATATTATAAAGTATCGCATAAATTCTCATAAATCAACACATTTCCCTTATAGGCACATAAATACAAGGTGGCCATGTGTCATCGATAACGACGGTTTCACTTCATTTACAAAATCCCCTTTGTACATTTTAAATGCTTCATAACAACGAAATTTCTTTAAATTTACTCAAGTTTTGTACAATAAAGAGTTTATGATTATTTAAATTCTAATGCGAATAATGATTTAGAATCTAAAATTAGTCTGGTCAGCCTCTTTTAAATATTTATTTAAAGTTTTGAATAAGCCATACCTAGTTTCTTTTATCTTTATACGTATTCCTTTAGCTGCTTGTTTGTTTTTAACATATTTAATATTTTTAACACGTAGATATTTTTTAACAGCCATAAAATGTAGCATGTCATTAATCATTATTATTACACTTAGGTGAATTATAACACGAAACTGTTATTTACACTTTGTATGTCTTTTTTTCAAGTCTGTCATAAAAGTTGAAGAGAAATTTAAATGGAATTAAATTTTATTTAAGTACAGTGGTGTTCAAAACATTTGCAACTGAAATCATGGTTTAGGTAATTATCAATTTTTATGATCAAAACGATTTGTGGTATAAGTTTTTGTTTTTTTTTATTAAATTCAGTTTATTTTACAAATACAAAACAATTATTTATAACTTCTCAAAAATAAAAAAAAGTAATTTTAACAAAATAAGTCGATAGTGCAGTGTTCAAAACATTTGCAACTCTTAAAGTAATTAACAGGGATTACAAAAAATGGTTTTAACGCTCAGTATTTTGTAGCGTAGCCATTATTTTTTATAACTTCTGAACACCTTTTAGGCATTGAGCCAGTGAGCTTTTTAATTTAATCGTCAGAAATTTCATTCCACTGCTTCTCCAACTCGACGAAAAGTTCATCACCATTTTGGAATACTTTATTGCCGATATTCCGTTTTACAATCATCCACATGTTCTCAATCGGGTTGAGATCGGGAGAATGAGCCGGTCACGACATGATATTAATTTCATTTTCCTGCAGCCAAACTTTTACAACCTCCGCCGTGTGGTTTGAGTCGTTGTCGTGCTGGAAGGTCCATGAGAGTGGCATTTCCCATTCAGCATACGGCAGCATAACTGAACTCAAAAGATCTCTATAGAATGTGGCCGTCATTGTGCTAGTAATGCGGTGAATTGGGCCAATCCCATTTCCTGAAAAACACCCCCACACCATAATGTTTCCACCTCCGTGCTTCACTGTGACGGTTGTGTATCTGGGATTAAACTTTTTGCCTCGTGGTCTTCGAACATTGGCTCTTCCATTTGATCCCCGGAGGTTGAATTTAGACTCATCTGACCACAATACATTTTTCCATTGCTGTTGAGTCCAGTTCAAATGGGTGGGTGCAAAGTCAAACCGAGCTTTTCGGTTTTTTTTCCGATACAAACGGTTTTTTTGTACATCTATAACTTCTAGAACCATATTCTCGTGCTCTTCTTTTAATGGTGGGAAGACTGGCATCTATTAAAAGTTCAGTTTTAGCTTATCTGGGGAATGCTTTGGGATATTTCGTAAAAAAATTCTTGATTTTCCGATCTTCTCTTACAGTTGTAATACGGAGTCTTCCACCTTTATGAGTTGTGTGGATATTACCACTATTAACAATGCGGCAAATCGTTGATTTTGGAACGGAGTACTTTATAGAAATTTCTTTTTGGGAAAGTCAATTTTGAAAATCATTTAAAACTTTTGATTTAAAATCAGAATTATATTTATTTCCTGCCATTTTTTACAAAAATTATTCTTACGATGCTTATGGTTCCAAAATCTTATAACAACTATTAAAGAATAATAATTATAATAAATTTGTTTAAAAAATGTAACGGCCTGAATCTCATATTAAAAAGGAATGCGATTACCGTTATATCCTAGCATTTGTTAGTATAAATTGTTTCGTAAAGAGTAAGAATAATGAGAGTTGCAAATGTTTTGAACACCTGCATTTGGAATACATCTATTATTGTTAATTTTTTGTTGTTTTAATTTAACGGAATTAATCTTTTTTATTTGTTTAACATAAAACAATGTATGAAGAATATGTAAAAAATAAATTTTAGTAACTAAGTGTGATTTGAAAAACATAAATTAATGAAAACAACAAATGCGATCTCAGTTCCAAATGTTTTGACCACTACTGTATATACTACAGAAGGTACTTAATAGGAATGAGATTAAAATTTTCTAGAGTTAGAATATTGTTTAAATACTATTATCTTTTAAGTTAAATACACATTTTTATACAAAAAGTAATTATAAAGGGTCGCATTAGACCGTTTGTAAATGGCCGTAAAATATATCATTGAAATGTTTAAGCCACAAATCTAAAATATTAAAACAAAGTAAAAAATATTCAAAAATATGCATTTTGAAAAAGAATATAGTAATTATTCTTCAAAGTGTATATTTTTGTTGAAATCGACTTTTTATTATAACAAAGTTTCTGTTTTATCCGTACTATACAAAAGATTTAATTTAAAGTTTTTACTATAAAGCAGGAGTGCCCAAAAGCTCCTTATGGAAGAGCAAACACCAATATATTTAAAGAAAAACTAATTTTTATTCAATATTTTTTGTTGTAAAAACCAATACATACAAAGAAAAAAGAAAAAAATATTTCAATGTTTACCAGCAAAGCATACGAAAGTGTTGTTGCTTTGCACTTGCGTGTATACAGTGAAGAACGACAAAAAAACTAATAAGACAAAGTTGTTTGTGTATTTCGTATTGCTAGTGCTGAGTGCTCTGTGTGTATTAAAACACACAGCCTATAGCTAAGTGTTTTTACAAAAACAAATGAGCACGAAGCGCATAGGGCTTGGGCACCCTTGCTATAAAGTAAAACATATTTAGGGTATGAATTAAATATTTTACATGGTACGATATTAAAAAAAAAAAAAAACTAGTCGATTTGTGTGATTATTTTTTATAGTAATTTTCATTGTTTTTAGTTTGAGATAATATTTTTGCAATTGAACAAAATTTGTCAAAGAAAATAAAACTTAAAATAAAACATCCTTAATCAGTAGTTCTTTCATTGCTCATTTATACCTTCAGCAGCTAAAACCACAAAAAAAAGCGAAGAAAAATCTTCTCTTTAAAGTTTTTGTAAGAAACTACAAATAAACACTTTATTATAAAAAACCCGTTTTACTTCTTTATGTGGTTTAGAGTTTCATCATTGTCAAAGTTTTACTTCATAAAATACACAAACACACTCTCAAACACACAAACACTTTTAACAAATGTAACAACTGTAACAATTGTTTAAAAATGTACCTTTATTTCCATCATAACTACTCATACATATAAATGTTCTTACTTTCAATTGTAATACAAAGTTGTTTCGCATGATATTGCAATTGCATCTTTTTTTACCTTTTCCCCATTTTTGCAGCTTAAGTGCATTTTACAATGACACAAGAACAAAAAAAAGTCCCCCAATGTCCATAAGTGTCAGTATGTGGATAATGATAAAGTGTAGTAGTGAGTAGTAGTTTACAAATGCAAAAAAAGAGAATAAAAAAAAAACTGAAAATGAAAGGAAAGAACACAACAGAAGAGAAAAGAAAACCAACATAAAAAGGGACATGAGTAAGTAAAGTAATTCTTCTAAACATATAGTGGCAATTTTTCTATTCAAACACACATTCTGATGATGTTGATAATGCTACTGAAGCAGTTGTCGTTTAACTAACTTGGGGTATATTCAATTTTACCTGTTTATTATTAAATTCTACTCTTATACATATTGTAACAGTGATCCTAAAGCTATATTTATTTAAATGTAATTTTAAAGTTACTTTCTAGTAGTACTCGTAGTTATCCTTTATAACATTTTCCTATTAAAAAAATTAAAAATTTTACAAAATGCCAATTAATTCTATATATTTAGTATATTAAATAACGCAATTTATCTAATTAAGATATTTTTCTATTAACTCAGAAATAATAAATAATTCAATTTGTCTAAAAATCGGCCAAATTTATATTTTTTTAAGAGTGTTATTTTTTCGTTTTTGGTGAAAATATTCGTTTAATTGGATGCATTGGAAATATTCAATTAAAATTTAAATACTTGTTCTAATGACACTATACGTATACGTTAGGCCGGGTTGATTTGTATGGAGGCAAAAAAAATCGCTCAACGTTCAAGGAAAATCGTATTCTAGGGATCAAAATAAGAAACTTTGCCGAAGGAACCATACCTCTAAAACGAATTCTGATGTCCCGACTTTTGACCCGTAGGCTGAAAATTTGAAAATCCCACTTTGACCCATTTAGAGTTTCATAATCGAATCCAACCCAATCGAATATAATTTACACATTCATCTGCTAGAGCGTCTTCCGGAGAAGAAATAGAGACCCTAATCTTGGAAAGACTCCTCCTACTTTCTGAAATATCTCTATCCCTAGATTTGTACATTTTGCTATAAAAACACGGCTAAAAAGGCCCTCTTCTCCCGGAGAAGAAGCAGCTCCCATAATCGTGGAGAGATTCCTCCTACTTTCTGAAATATCAAAGTGGGCTTTTTCAAAATTTGACCCTACGGGTCAAAAGTCGGGACATCAGAGTTCGTTTTAGAGGTATGGTTCCTTGGGCAAAGTTTCTTATTTTGATTTTCCTTGAACGTTGAGCGATTTTTAAATCTACCCGCCCTAGTATACGTATTATTAGCAATGATATTAATAATGCGTATATGTTTAGTAGCATTATAACAAACATTTGATTTTTAATTCAATATTTGCGATATTCCAAATTTAAGGAATATTTCTCCAAAACAAAGAAGAAAAACACTCTCAAAAAAAATTGGCAGATTTTAAGAAAAATATATTTTTTTTCACTAAATATTCAGTACTAGTTTGAATATAACAAAATTTTTAACTGTGTCTAATAAGAAATTTTATAGACGATTTTATTTTTTATTTTTATTTTTTTAAAAAGAGAATCAACACTCAGGAAATTCTTCCTATTAATTAATGTGTTGCTTTCTTTGGAAAGGGGGTAGTGGAGAGATGAAAGGTGGTGAAAGATGAAGGGCTTCAACCATGGCAACACTGTAATTGCGCGAGATGATAAGTATTAGAAACAGTTGTTGCTCGCCACCTGATGTAGAGTTGGCGAATTTTTTGAAGCATTTTTGTTTCATAGCCCTGATTCATTATTTTACTTCGGTGGGGTTAAGTGCTATGGGAATACCGAAGGTGGGCGCAGCGATACATATAAGTGATAGAAAACTCATACATATTATTTTTCTAAATTGATGTTGTCGTCACCGGGAATCGAACCCGGGACCATCTGTGTAATAGTCCAACGCGCTAACCATTACACCACAGCGCCCACAATTACTAATATTTAATACTTAACTTACTGAGTCGATGTAATACCAACTTAAATTATTAAATATCTAAGTTGGCAGATTTGTAGATACATCGGGATATTTATAACACTAAATATTCTGAATTAGTTTTAATTTTTTTTTATTGTTCATAAAAAATTTTATTGACATAGTAAAATTTCTAGCATGTTCCAAATTTTATTATATTGTAATTAATAATATATTAAACGCTCAACAGCGTCGATTTGAATGAAAATGAGTTTTTATTGTGTAAAATGCTCAATTAAAAAATATATATTTTTTGCTTTTTGTAGCCGAAAAACCAAACATTTTTAAATTTTGAATTACCCGTTACACTAAAATTAAGTGACACAGGGACAAACAAATATGTATATCATTTGAAAACTTACATTACATTAAACATTTATTTTGAGATATGACTATATACGACCTATGAATATAATCCCTATGGGGAATGGGACCGGTTCTGCGGGTGCCACAGGATCCGTACCTTCTTGCCAGAGACCGGTCCTCTTTTTGCCAGAGACCCTATCCTATGTAAACAACTGTCAACTTTAACATTGGCTTGTCATAGGAGGGGGACATTTGTCTTGCTTTAAACCACATAGTGGCATGCCACAGGACTAACCAAAGATGGGCATACCACAAGACTGCGCTAAAGGGCCATGTTGTATAAAATAAACGAAAACTAAACAGCTTGCAATGGGTAAAATTCTGGCCAACTGGCTTTTTCGTGTTAATAAGCATTCTGGTTAAGTGGTATGTCCTCAGTTTACCAGTCACATTATTGGTAATTTTAGGACAATTGACAATGCTTAACCCACTTCAGTATTAAATTATACCGATCCTGTGATAAGTCCTTCTTTAAGCAGTCACTTTTACGTCAATTGACTCCTCATTCCCCATAGGGATTATATATAATAGCATAACATAGTTTTATATGCCTGATGACTAAATTATTATTTTTTTGTTCGAACAAGTTAATTTATTTTTTCCAAAATAAATATTTCATGGGATTAAATTAGATCCAATTTAATCTCAAAATATTTTATTCAATCCACCAAAAATTGCTTATCTTTTATTAATTTAATTGCTTATCTTTATTAATCCCGTAGTATATTTAGGAATCTATCAGCATCTTAGTAAGGTATTATTGGATCCCTCAAATTTAAGATCAGTTTTTTTCCCAATTTAATACAGTAATATATTTAAGGGATCTAATTGGATATTAATATTAAATATCAATTTATATCAAATGATATATAATTTTAAACTTATGATATATTTCTGTAATGGGGGAACAATAAATTTAGCAAGTTTGATATTGATTCGATATACTTAGAACTGTCCGTCAAAACTTTTGTAATTTTATTGTTTAAAATATTTTTTAAATATAAATGCGTTTTTATTTTTTAATATAACTTTATCATGTATTATGTGGGTATTATTTAAAATATTTTTTTTTGAAATATTTGTTCAAAGCTTAGAGATCACTGTGTCCATTGTATTACACAAGGATAAGAAACAATTTCATTGATGGCATTTTATATTAAAGTAGATCTCTCACAGACTTGGTTACACTTAACTTAAACTGATGGTTTTATATTCGTACAATCGGTAGAACCATTGGAGTACTTAATATGGCGGTTAACAGATGTTAAAAGCTTTTCTGTGGAAATACAAATAATACCTGCATATTTTTCATTAAACTGGAAGTTGTTTAATAGGGTGGCCCGATTTTAGAATATATATAAAAATGTATAACAACTTCGGAAGACCATTTAAAAACGCTTGATCACTAAATTTGGAAGAATTATTTAAAAAATATTTTTTTATATTAATTCATATTCATATTTTTTTAAATCAAGCAATATTCATTGTTGAAAATGCGTGCAATATTCATGATTTATATAAAAATATTAATTTTTAATTTTTTTTTTAATAATTTGGGTCATTGAAATATTTAGCTTAAAATAAAATCTGGCCTATTACCATCAGATAATTAAAATTTGTAATGTTAATGATTTATTTGTTACATTAAAATAAAAATTCATTAGACATTATCAATATCCCATTTCCATCACATTGTACGTAAGAATGGCTCTACTCCATTATCATTAAGGTTAACCTTATGAATTTTTAATACTTTTATTTCGTATACAATGAATGACCTGCCTAAAGTATTAACAAAAAATTTAAAAAATGTATCCACATGTTTTTTTTTATTCTTTTAGTAAAGTCTGTAATGCATCAATAACTAATGAGGACAATTTGGATAAGTGGCATAGCTGGGAGAAAAAGTCACAAACTGGACTTTGATAAAAGGTAACTTGTTCATTTTGTATCCAACAATTTATATATGTATGTCCTGTTTTTTTTTTTTTTGTACGGTAAACTTTATACACAAATTGAATTTTTATGTAATTTAGGATTACAGGAAATTGTATTCGTTTGCTTTTTTATTATTTTTTTTTTGATGTCGTTACTTTTGAGCTACTTACATATAAAGCCTTTTATGCTATGAAAGAGTAATCATGAAATAAGGAAAATTAATTTAATGTATTTATAAAAGGTTTAAAAAAGATTTTGATTTATTAGTACTCTTTGAAAAATTTCTTGGTTACTTAAAGAATCAATTAATAAAAAAAGAGTGTATTCAATATTCATGATTTTTAAATTTTTATTAAACAAAACATCGCTTAAACGCGATTTTTAGAAATTCCAACGGGATGGGGGATGATGGGGATAAATTTCGCCTTTGATGGCTTGGCCTAACAGATTAAGCGTAGAACTTGAAATTTGGTTTGAGGGTTACTAATTCCGCGTAGACATTCGATTAGATGGAATTTTTTAAAGTTCCGACAGGTCTTAACATTCAGCCCAAATGCCTTTCACTGGCATTAAGACATTTAAAATATATGTTCCTTCATAAATAACGCAATTAACTTATATAATACCTTTTGGATTTCTGGCAATTAAAGTGGTGAAACATTGGTTAGATGGCGGAAAGTTTTTACTCTTGACGGCCCTGGCAAACCGCTAAAACTTTAAACTTGAAATTTGGTATGTGGGCTACTAAGACCAAGTAGACATACAGAGAGGGGTAAAAATCGGAAGTCTTCCCCTTGCCGGTCTGCCCAAATCCCTTTGCAAAAAATTTAATTTAAAATTTTCGAATATGATACTTTTGGGAATTTTTACCACGAACGGGAAAAGTTTCCTCCATAGACGGCCAAACGAGGATCTTGAAATTTGGTATTTGGCTTCCTAACCCCACGTAAACATCCGCATAGACGGGATTTTTGAAAATTCATTCTGGAGAAACAAAAAGGGAAAGGAGCCCCCCTTACTGGCCCTGCCGCTGAAGCTTAGAATAGATTATAGTGGCACTATGCACCGCGACCAGAAATTGGTATTTTGTGCTGCCAGCGAATACATCCTATAGGTTCAGGCTCCCTACGAAGCCAATTATCCTACCAGGTGAACAGTTCCAAACGTCCGATGGCGTCACTATTCGATCACCAAAATAACGCACCCTCCTGTCGGAGAGCCTCGGACATTTGCAGAGAACATGCTCAGAGGTCTCGGGTTCCAATTCACAAAACCTGCACGTATCCGTAGAGGATCGTCCCATCTTGTACAATTGATACCTAAGGCCACAGTGTCCTGTGAGGTAACCCGTTACGGTCCTTAGTTCGCCCCTTGTCATAGACAAGAGTTTCCGCGATCTCTCCCCAGAGGGAGATATAAACAGCCTCGCCTGTCGCTGCCCAGGCGACCCAATAGGCCCCAAACTCCGACTCCCTCCATCTTCTGAGCCTCTCTCTGACATACCCATTGGGTACGCCGCAGAAGGGTTCCGGGCCAATTAATTGTCGACGAGCTCCGCAGTTGGCTAAACAGTCAGCCCGTTCGTTGCCCTCATGCCCCTCATGGCCTGGAACCCAGCCCAGTGTCAAGGAGTTGTTAAGTCCTAGACGATTTAGAGAGTCGATACATTCCTTAACCAGACCAGACGACACATCTTGAGCCCTCAAGGCACCAAGTGCCGCTTGGCTGTCAGATAGAATGTAGATCGTGGCCCCCCGTGTCCTCCTCCGCAGACACTCTTCCACACAGATATAGATAGCGAAGACCTCAGCCTGAAAAACGGAGGGATATTTGCCCATGGGCAGAGCACGCTGAAATCCGGGTCCGACGACACCCGCCCCCGTATCCATGTTCGACTGTTTCGAGCCATCCGTGAACCTTCAGATCCCCACTCCTCATGCTGCCAATCTCCCGCAGCCTTAGGGATCCCATGCACGCGTTCTCCTTTACAGAAATATGCAAAGGAGGAATACCCAGCATGACTCCAATGGCATGATTTTGAGGCCGCTGAAGCTTGGAGTTTAAAGTATGGTGCAGCTCCTCACGTAGACATCCGACGAGATTTTTAGAAATTCCCACTGAAGGAAAAAAAGGTGTAGCTTTATATCTATTTTTTAATGTGAGTATGTGCTAATTCACAGATAAGCTTCTTTTAGGAATTTTCGCCAGGATCGTTGTAAAAGTTTAGGTTCAGAAAGGGAAAAAGTCTCCCTGTGACTGGCCTGCCCATACCGCTGAAGTTAAAAAATTTATATTTAGATATGTGTATGTTCATTAATAAGGTAATGTTTGAAAACTCAAATTACAACGTGGTTTTAAACGTGGCGTTAAACAGGGAGAAAATCTTTCCCTTGATCGCCCACAACAAACCGCTGCAGCTAAGACTGAATTTTTTAGATTTTATTAATATTTGATAATTATATTCCCCATTGGACGCATATAATAATATATTATTAGATATGTCCGCGTATCAATTATTTCTATCGGGTATTCTAATGATTGTGTTTTTAGTGATTTTTTAGATTTTCTTCTTTTTGGACATATTTAAGCACATTTTTCTCATATTGGTGATTTATTAATTAGCTAATCTACTTGAGATCATACATACATATATTTTATTACACCATTCCCTTAAATAACCTGTTGTTGAAAAACCGTGTTTAAAGAAACTTGTATTTTGTATAAAATGCATTCAAAATGCATTCGTAATAATAAAATAGGGACAGGTGTAGTTTTCTTTGAACATACCATTTAGTTCGTTGATTTTTAGACAGCAGCGGTTAGAATTTTCAATTAGCTAATGGAATATATTATCAACAGTTTTTGTTTTCGATGTTAAACTAATTTAAGGAGCACATTTGAGTTGGCCAGGGCAGCACACCTCCCCACCCCCCCCCCCCCCCCCCCTCCACTATACAGATGATAATGCCTAAGCAATTTTACTTTATTTTTCAGGCGTTGGTAATACGATACAACTTTTTTTAAAAAAATGTTTCTGGTATTGACGATATATGTGTAATTTCTTTACTTTTTCTCGTTGTATTATTCGCTACAAAATGAAGAATATAAAAGAGTAATCAAACATTTTGCTAACGAAAACTTATATCAGGAGTATAATCGTAATTATTTATGAATTTTAATAACTATTTATAGAATTTTAATACCAATTTTTAAAATTTTTTTTTTTTGTGTGATATTGTAAATCTTGTTAAATAATTAATTCCCATATTGATACTAAAAATTACTGAGACAAGATAAACTTCATACATCCAACAATTACATTTTAAATAATACACCTGTAATTTAGCAGAAATTCTCTTGCCTTTCGGCTTCAAATAAACTAAAATTTAAATTTCCAAACAAGCTATACCGATGGAGTTTATATTATTCAACTCTGCTACATTTAACACTTTAACAGTTTCCACTTATAACATTCTTTTTTAAGTAGAATTTTGTGGCAATTTAACGGTTATGTGGGCATTTCTATAGTTTCCAGAGTAAAAAAAAAAACTTTTATTTTTAAGGAAAACTATAAAGAAAAGTAGAAAAAATTTAAACTTTAATCCTTTTAAAAGTAACCTTTTAAAACTACACAATGAGGGATAAAGCAAACATTTAAGTATAGATTTTATACAACTTTTTTTGTTGTAAAATAAATGAAAATGAAACCCCCGCCATAAAAAAAGTAGAAGTATTAGTTGAATATATAAAAAGTTTTCTTTGTTTTAGTCCTTTTTTGTCTTTATATCTAAAACACATAAAAATTGCCAACATGTATGAATTTGTCTGTAGTAAATTAAATAAAATAAGTTTTTTTTTATTGTTTTTATGTTAAGAGAACAAAAAAAAAACTGCAAACTTTCTTTTCCTTTTTTATACTTCTAACAATTTGATAGAATAACACTGGGAATAGACTTAAACGATGACAAAAGGAACAATTTGACAAACAGCAAATGTCTAACTAAATGCCTTTTGAAGAACTTTGTTTTATGGTATTCAACAGAAATGAAACTAAACATTGTCAAAATGTTTTAAATTCTTAAAGTCATCTAGTTTTCAAATTTGCCCCTATTGCTATCGTAATATGTTTTTTTTTTCTTTTCAAAGTGTGTGGTGTTTTTGAAATACGTGGGAGGTAGACAAAGTTTTAAGATAATTTGAATTTCAAATAAAATTTTGGATTTTTTTATAAAAAGATAATTTTTATGGGATTTTAATGTCCCACACGCAAAACAAGGCCATCATGTTATGCTAATTTAGGAGCATCATGTTATGGTTGATACACGTAACAATCATAATATAATCATCGTAATCATATTATGATCCTAGTGTGTGGTGTTTTTGAAATACGTGGGAGGTTGAAAAAGTTTTAAAATAATTTGAATTTGTAATAAAATTTTAGATTTTTTTATATAAAGGTAATTTTTATGGGATTTTAATGTCCCACACGCAAAACAAGGGCATCATGTTATGCTAATTTAGGAGCATCATGTTATGGTTGATACACGTAACAATCATAATATAATCATCGTAATCATATTATGATCCTGTGATCATAACATGATCAGGCAGAATCATGTTTATGATTGTTACAATCATATTATGATAATTTATTGTCCCCAGTCATCTCCAATCATTTTTTTTTTCAGCGTGCAGTGTACTTTTGAAGTTCGAAAATAAATCATAGCTATATGAGGGTATTTTTCTTTGCCGATAAAGCCTCTTTCTAAATATGAGCATTATTGAAAATGATAGAAGTTTCTGGTCTCTTCATTAGTCATATATGATTAGTCATATATGATTCATTTATGAGTGTTGAAAAAATTTTAAAAATTTTCAAACATGCTTATAAATTATCGTGTTTAATTTATGAGTCAAAAATATAAGTGCTCCGGAAATTATTATATTTCCAGATTTAAATTTTTTAGATTTTTCTCATACTTCATTTATTTTTGTTCTGTAGCTTGGAGTCCGAAAAGACTCATAAGAAAGCCTTCAAGCCTTCTGAAATCATAGTTTTTTATGTTAGAGTCCGAAAAGACTCATAAGAAAGCCTAGAAGCCTTCTGAAATCATAGTTTTTTATGTTTTTCTTTGCCAATTCTCTTCCTCTTATTGAGCATTCTTTTATGACTCATAAAATACTTCTAAATATAAGTATTATTTCAAATTTTAGAATTTTCTCAGCTCTTTCTGAGTCATTTATGGTTAATTTTTGATTCATATATGAGTGTTGGAAAAATTTTCAAAATTTTTCTAATAGTCTCATAAATAAGAGTCAATTATGTTAAATTTATGAGTCAGAAATATGAGTCTTCCGAAAATTATAATTTTTTTTAATTTTCTTTAAGATTGATTGTTTTTTAAACGTGATTTTTATGAGGAATCTTATTTTTTTAAAAAAAAATTTTATATATAAGTGGTTTAAGATTTAAAATTCAAATTTTTAAAACCCCTCTCGTACTCACATATACAATCACAAGTGACAAAGTCATCTACAGAAACTATACAGTTGACAGCTAGAGTTTTTTTCTTGTTGTATGTGTATGTAAAAGTTTATGGCTGTCGTTTATCATTTCCGGCGGAAATATAAGTTTAAACTCTCTGCGTAGTTGTGAACAGTATAGAAGTTAGTAAAACCTAAAAAGTTAAACTTTAATTTTTTCAATTCGATTCATTTTTACTTTGTTAAATATGGGGTTATATGTGTCAAGAGTATATGACAATGCTGGGAATATAACATAAGGAGAATTTTATCATGTTGTAGACCATAAAATGTTTCAAAGAAAACTGAAACTTAAAGGTAATTTTCCGAAAAAATTGTAACTGCCCTGTTAAAAACCGACATATATGGATCCATACATAAGCACATATTCTTCATGCATACCCACATGCATCCATACATGAATTATATGTGTTCATAAATGGTTCATTCATTACATATCAGGAAACATATATGATCATGTGTGTGCATTAACGAAAATTGAGGTAATATTTACATATATAAGCATACAAGTCCATACATTTCCATATATGTTCATGTGTACATTAACGAAAATTGTTGTAATATTTACATATATGAACTCATATGAATATATATGAATCCTATATGGTGGTTTATGATCATGTATAACACAAAATTAATTAGTTCATACATGTTCATAAATGGATGCATATATGTTGATTTTTAACCGGGTTACGAAATACTTTAAATTTTATCAAAAATATCTACAACTTGTACATCTTGTTTATATTTATCTTAAATAACTTCCATAACAACTACCCTGCTAGAGGAATATGAGGATTACTAGAGGATTACTGTCAAACTTAAAGAAAGTATGATTTTACGAAATAATTATTGCTGAAGGCGCATTATGTTTAATATATAAAATGTCGTTATTATTCTATATTCGACTCCAATATTTCGTCATCCATTTTTCTGATTTTTTTATATAAAAAATATATATTTTTAAATCATTATGATATAACCCAATAATTTGGCCGAATAATTCTATTATTCGGCATTCAGCCGAATAGAAAAAAAAATATGACCGCACATTTTTTTAAGGGATTAAGATAATACAGTGGTTTAAAAAACTTTAAAATAACATAACATCTTGTCTATAATAAAAAATATCAAATATATTGTGAGATTTTGTCCAAAATTTTTTTAAAAATATAAAAAATAAATTACATTTGTATTTTTGAATAGAATCTTAATGAGAAACTACGATACCATATTCCTTTGCTTAAAACTAGTTCGTCAAATTTATAAACCCTATCAAAACATAATATGTCTTAAGTATAAAGTCATATCTCATGTGGTATAGATCGATATATAATCTCAAAATTTTGCTATCCGAGTAAAAATAATATTATATAGTCCTTTATAATGTTATCTAGATTCATAAAATTTAAAAAAATTTATGTATAGTAAGATACTATTCTGTTTTCCACTGTAATTTTTCATAAAACGGCCAATTTAATTGTATCTTACGTTATGCCGTATAATATTAGGCCAACAATATATAATTGGATTGGCATCAATATATAATTGAATTTAAAATGGAAATGGAAATCTAATCAAAATTTTAATTTAAACTGTGTAATTTTCATTGAAAATATCTGTTGAAATTATTTTGAATTAACAACCCGACTTAAAACCTAAAACCCTAAACCCTAAACCAGATCGAAATACTAGTATCAACCTAGCTAATATGTTTGATTTGCTTTATTTTTGTAAATATACGGAGGTTGAAAGCTCGTTATAAATTGAAAATAACATAAAAATAATCTCGATGTATATAAAAACAAAAAACTAATATAACTGTAAAAAATATTACTTGAGCCAGAGTACACACTAAAAATTTTTCATATAAATAGAACATTTTTGGTCTTCAAAGTTTAGTAACGTCATGATGCTTGTTAGGAAAAGACCCAACCACGTGCTTGATTACTAAGAAGACAAGAATGGAGCAAAATTGATGATTAATAGGTTTTTTTTGTTAAAGTTCTGCCTATTATGGAGGCTCTAGCTTTTCTAAAACTTCGGGTTCTGATGAGATCTTTAACCAGATTGAAATACTAGTATCAACCTAGCTAATATGTTTGATTTTCTTTATTTTTGTAAATATACGGAGGTTGAAAGCTCGTTATAAATTGAAAATAACATAAAAATAATCTTGATGTATATAAAAACAAAAAACTAATATAACTGCATAAACATTTTAGTTTGTTTAGCATATACAATTTAAATTTAACTGTACTTTAAAATCAAATTGGGCTCTTAGTAATCGGACCATAATATCTAGCCCCTGTATTAAATTTAACAAATTTATATTAAATAACACTTTGAATTGAATCGAATCAATTTATATCACACTGTATGGAATCTATTCCATTTATAAAAATATCCACCATATTTCTGATTTTAGATATTGCAACCAAATTCAAATTTTAAATCATATTACTGGACTAAATAAGATCAAATAGTTAAGATCCTGCACATAATTACGTCCAAAAAGATAAATAATTTCTGTTGGATCAAGTTAAATAATTAACATAAAATATTTAATTTTGAATACAATTATTTACAAAAATACTTGCACAAAAAATGTTGTCATCAGGTGCATAAATAATTATATATACATATATATAACAATATATAATTATAACTTATACGCATAGAAAATATTTGTGATGGTGCTCCATATATAACGATTTAAAAACAAATTTGTTAATCTTGTGTCATAAATTTATAGTTATATAATTATATATCTTACACACACCATATATAAGCATATCTTGTACCACACACAAAAAAAATATAAGACCCCGAGTAAAAAGTTTATATAAAATTATATATGAGGTGATATTTTCCTCACATACAATGTGATATAATTTGATCCGAAAAATGGTTCTATTAAATTGTATCACTTTGGATATATTTATTAGAGTTCGTTTTCAATTTTTTTTGATTTTGACTTCTGGATATTATCACTTTTTAGAAGGTTTTTGTATCAATAAAAATAATGGCGTATTTTTTTTTCTAATTCCAACTCCTTCCCGTGCCTATAGGCGACTAAAATTGCGGATTTTGGGTCCCTTTTCCCATACAACAAAAACGGCTTAATATATGCCAAATCTGACTTCAGTATTCGACTCTACGGGAAAACTTAGGCCCATAAGCTTTTTTTTAGTTTTTGGAATGCACCAGAATGCATAATAGAGTGGTCCAAAAATATATTTTTTTAAAAAAAAATTAAAATATTTCTTTTTGTTAATATACAATGAAAAAATACTTACATCTGACAAAAATGGTTCAAAAATTTTAATTTTGTAGTTACCCGTTTAAAAGTTATTAAAGTTTAAAAATTTAATTTTTTAGTGAATACAAAATAATTTATTGGTTTTGTAATTTCTATTTAACAACAATTGTAATTAATTCTATTCCTTTCCACAGCAGATAAAGCTAAACAATTTAAATTATCTTTATTTTTAACTAAACACGAGTTGTTCAGGCGCGAAATATTACCAACAAGTTGTTCGGTGTAAATACTTGTTGATTGTATATTTTTAGCTTGTTCGATTGCATTACGAAAACCTTTCTGGGCTGGCCACTCAACAGCGTTATAAAGCATAAAGGATATTAATTCCAAAATTAACCAGAGTTTTTAAACTTTGAAGAGTAATAAAATCAAACGGTGACTTACTAAAAGCGGAATCAATATATGCCAACTTGTTAGCTGCATCAACAACATTATTAACCACTTCTTCTCCCTCTTCTACTTCTATAAAATCTTTTTATAAAGCATTTATTATATTTATAATTATATTTATTATATAACTTTTGAACGGGTTGCTATAAAATAAAAATGTTTGCACAATTTTTCTCAGCTAGGAGTACTTTTTCATTGTATATAAGTATAAAGAAAAATTAAATTTTTAAACTTTAATAACTTTTGAACGGGTAACTACAAAATTAAAATTTTTGGACCATTTTTTTCAGATGTAAGTGTTTTTTCATTGTATATTAACAAAAATTATATTTTAATTTTTTATTTACAAAATTATTTTTTTGGACCACTCTAATTATGCATTCTGGTGCATTCCAAAAACTAAAAAAAAGCTTATGGGCCTAAGTTTTCCCGTAGAATCGAATACTGAAGTCAGATTTGACATATATTTAGCCGTTTTTGTTGTATGGGAAAAGGGACCCAAAATCCGCGATTTGAGTCGCCTATAGGCACGGGAAGGAGTTGAAATTAAAAAAAAAAAATACGCCATTCTTTTTATTGATACAAAACCCTTCTAAAAAGTGATGATATCCAAAAATCTATTTTTCAAAACTAACTCTAATATTTATATTTACTTACATACAATTTAGTAAGAATGTATGCAATTTTATCCGAGTTTTTTCCCGATCTGATTACATCCAATAATATTTAATTTTATATAATTAGATACAAATAGATTCATAATAATCCAAATATCTTGAAATAAAAATATACACAGAGATAACAGGGTAAATAAATTTGACATTTTTACTTTTTTTTGCCATTTTTAATCATTTTTGCTCTTTTGCCATTTTTATTTTTGTGCTTAAAATCAGCTTTTTTAAGATTTTTGAGCTATAAAGGTGCCTTTTTAAGTTTTCTTCGTTTGAAATGAATTTTTTCTCATAATTTTTTTGCTTTCTCTTTTAAAGTCATAATATATTTTTTTTTTGTCAAAAACGCATGAAAACTTTTAGCAATATTTCTCTACAGAAAGGATGATGTATTTATAGCTAAAATGTCGTATTATACAAAAAAAAAAACGGGTTTTCAAATGTTAATTTTAATTAGATTACAAAATTTTGAATTTAATTTTAATTAAATTACAAAAAAAATCGGCCTTACTATCTTAATTTTTAAATGTTTTTTTTTTTTTTGTTAAAATCAACTTTTTTAAAGCAAAATTTTTGCTATATCCGAACTATACAAAATATGTAAAACCAAGTTTTTACAATAAAGTCAAACACATACATACATGCAAACAATTTTTCAAATTTAAAACAAAATTTTGAGGTTTATTTTTTATATTTTATATTAAGAATTTTGAGATTTTTTTTAATTCTTTCACTTATTGTGCGCAACAACAATATTTTGATTTTATATAAAAAAGGTTAATATTGAAAATGAAAATTATTCAAGTTCGAGGCCATACTCTATATTTCTTTATTAGGATATTGTCCTAACAAATAATCTATAGAGTTTTTTGTTTTTAAATTTATTATTTGACCCTTTCAGGAATATGTTGATAGATCTATTTCGGTTATAAGGTTAATATTTTTAAAAAATAAATAATATTTTTATGTACCAGTCAAAGTGACTGGATTACCGTAAATATAGCGTTGTCAAATGATCGGGATCTTTTTAGCCAGAATTGCTCATGAACCTAAAACTTGATGAAGTCACTTATTACGAAATAAGCAATTTACGAAATAAGCCAATTTTCAATGTTGGGCAAAAATAAAAATAGGAAATAGAGGAAATATAATTAATTTTGAATTACATACATATAGCTACCCGAGTAAAAAAAATAATATATAACGATATATTCTTTAATATACAAATATATGATCATATAAAATAGCATATGCATCAATATGTATTTATATATAATAATATTTTTAAAATGTTTTACCAAAAAAAGTTATGTATAAGCACATCCAATCATGTATAAAAAAAATTATATTCTGAATTTTATATATACATGGTTGATAAACTTGATTAAATTTTTATAAAATTGGATATACCCCAATACATAATAATATATAAAACAAACATCAAAAACGTCTTCTGTCGTTTTAGACATACTTATATATAACCAAAACTGAAAAATTTCCTACGTCAGTTTCTATGTAACTATATATAATTTGCGAAATCGATTTCCATTACAAATAAAAAACCCTCCAACAAAATTTTTTAGAACAGATTACCTATGAACCTGTTCTAGAACAGCTTCTTTCACCAGCGGTTGCATATTATATGTCATACAATTAGATACAATTAAATACATAATAATCTAAATATATTTAAATTAAAATATATTAAGTTACATATATTTGATATCCACAAAAGTTCGCAATACATAATGTGGGCTTTAAATCAATTTTACTTAAATTTTTTGGACATCAAATTTTCATGTAAAGCTAAATTTAATAATTAAATTTAAAAAAAATGCCAATATTAAAAATTAGTGGAAATCGATTTCACAAAATTATAAACTGTATTTGTAAAATATTTTGCGATTTTTGAATTATATATAGTTACATAGAAACAAACTTAGAATTTTTTTTACAGTTTTAAATTATATATAATTATGTCAAAAATGACAGAAGACGTTTTTAATTTTGTGTTATATATAATTATATATTGGTGTAAATCTAATTTTATAAAAAATTTAATCAAATTTATCTACCATGTATACGATTGGATATGCTTATACATAAATTTTTTTCGTAAACCATTTTCAAAATATTATTATATATAAATACATATTGATACATATGCTATTTTATATGACCATATATTTTTATATCAAACAATATATTTTGTTATATATAATTTTTTTGATCGGGATATATTATAATATGTGGCTAGGCATGACACTATATATTTTTACATATTATAATATATTTTAAGATGAAAAAATATATATAAATGTTTTACACGGGTAATCTGATTTATATAAGGGTAGCACTTATTTGAATTGTATTCATATCAGAAGTTTGAACATATCGATTGAGATAAAAGGGCAAATAGCAAATAGTAACATGATATAAAATATTTTTTATAGGTTTTTCTCTTTATATTTTTTTATACTTCTAATAAATTTTATATGAAAAATATCGTTAAGATTTTTTTTTTCCAAACAAAATTAAAAATATTTTATTATTTCATTTATTTATTTATTTTATTATGAGGAAATAAAAACAACTACGAATAGTACACAACTTAATGTATTTAATTTTTTAAATATATTTTATTATTATGTTTTTAAACAAACACAACCGTACAACTATTCTGGCAATTTATTTAAAAAAAAAAAAACCGTAACATTTTAATAGAAAACTTAGACAAAATGGAATAACATTATTTCATAGCTTGCTGTTTTTTTTAGTTTTTAACATTTTATTGCCACTTAACTTTGTGATGAAAAAGTTATTTAGTTTGTTTCTTATTTTTGTATTATTTTTTTTTTTTTTTATTATTATTATTTACTTTTGTTTCCTAATGATTTTCCATTTTGTCCGCACACAAAAAACAATAGAAATTGTTTAAAATGAGTTTCGTACAAAATTGACATTTTAATATACAGTACAAAAGTTTTTTTTTTATTTACTTTGAATTTGAAAAAGATGGAAATTATTTTTGTAAGTAGTTTTTGATTTTTGGTTTATACTACATCACACAATCATGACCTAAATTAAGTAAAGTTTTGTAGATGATTTAAAAGTTATTTAAGGTGGTATCATTGAGGTCAACCAAAGGATAAAATCCTAATTCAAAAATGCGACTGTATAAAACTATAAACCTATAGAAAACCACAAAGTTTCTTACATATTCCAGATTTTAAAATACATTTCATAGAAATGATTTATAATGACAACAATATTAAAAAATATATATAATTCCCAGAAACATTTTCTTTCATTTGTAGGGCTTATTGCAAAAACTTGATAAGCCACATTTATTGTTTTGTGGATTTTCGATGTTTTCTAGGCATCCATTGATTAATATTTGTTAAAAGTCCTACTTAAACTCTTATTGCAAGTACCTGTAGTATAAACGTCCTACAAAAGTTATATTTTGTGCATTTTTTCAACCTTTTAAAGGCGAAAACAAACTAAAAATAAAATGTGGTTTATCAAGTTTTTACAATAAGCTCTTCATTTGTATTATTATGTGTGTCTTATAATTGTCAGATTTTCTCTATATGATACATTTTTCAGCAACCTGCCGGCCGTAAGAATCGTGCATGCGTTTCTCCTTACATTACAAATATAACAATACCAAGTCATGACCACTTAACGATCATACCCAAATATGGCCTCGAAATGAAATGCAGCTAAATTTCAGTTTTCTTTCCTATTAGCTTTTCTGTTATTTTATATTATACTCAGAAGTGGCAAACATTCAATTTTAACATTTATTGTTTATTTTCTAATTTACTTCGTCTCTATTTCACAACGTTCTTCTTCTTCTTCTTCATTTCCGCTTAACTCCCTGTGGAGCATAGGGCCTCTATTTGTAGGGGTTTCTAAAATACTGTCTAAACATGAATTGCTCCCTCCCAGACACGTGGAGCTTGCCGCCAAAGCGGGAGGATTTGACAAACGTCTGTGACCTCCTGGGAGATTATTATTTTCTGTTTGCGTTTTATTCATGTTTTTGTTGACTAGTTTGCCAGGATTTCTTCGATGCATGTAAGGACAAAGAAGATCTTAGTGGAGACTGACACTCCTTTTTGACTAAGAACAGGCGTAGGCTTCCTGGAAGCTTTTGGGCGCTACCGTTGACTTTTAATGGTTCTTCCGCTACCATCCCTATTGCACTATCCAGCCATAATAGTGCAGTAATCTGCTTGACCCTAATCCCCGAATATGTCGGGTTGGCCCAAGAACAGATGAAACGTTGTTCACATTTGCTAATATCATAGCGTTACTAGATTTATATATTAAATATTAAATTAAAAATTTTTGAACATGAAATTTTTTAAGTTTTGGGTGCAAAAATAAACTTTTTGTAATAACTAGGTGACGTGTTACTTTTCCCTTACAAACTCTATTATTTTTACAAGGGCATGTCCCTCGAAGTAAGTTTTTACTTCGGTAAAATGTTAATCCTCACTTATACTTAAAGAATTGCCAAAACAAATTTTTTTTAATTTTAATTTTTTAAATCAAATATTATTTTAAAATTGTCAAATTTGTTGCAAGAGTCACAAAAATTTTTATTTATTTGAAACTGTGTTTAAAAAATACAAAAAAATAAAGACCTTGTATAGGACATCATCATAAAATCACCAAAAAAATTTGAATTTTATTGAACTTTATTATAAAAAGAAGTGTACATTTTGATCGTCACTCCATAACTCGGAACGGCTGCATAAAATAAAAAATGGCTGAATACGTTTTGTAGAACATGCAATGAGGATGGTTTTTAAAAAAAAATTGTTTAAAAATATTTTCGTTTGGTCCAGATGTGGTGATTTTTCAGAACATTAGTCATTTTCATATAAATTGTGTGAATATCAAAAATGTTTGCTTTGTTACACAGCATTGCTAGGATACGGGTATAAAAAATCAAAAATGGCTGAACACGTGTAGCACATGCAATGAGGATGGTTTTTAATCCAACCTAATACACAAACTCATACATACACACATTCATTTGATTGACAGCATACATTATTTCTGCTCCTTTTGAAGGTATTTGAACAAAATTTGGTTTGTCGGTGCAGTCCAACTATCATTCTTCTTCGAAATATCAATCCACCACGACTTTGTTACGGAACCAGACTTTCAATGAAAATAAAATTTGAAGGCAAAGAAAGTTAAGACTTTGAGTCTTAAAAATCATCTTATGACAGTCATAACGGGTCACAAGTAAGAATATGCATGTTAATTTTGTATATAAACGGGCTAATTATATCATAAAAACATTTAAACATGTGAATTTGGTATTAATAATGGGCAGTCAGTAATACCAAAAGTCGCTAAGTAATACAAGGATAAGGAGTTTAACTTATTACCAACCTATTACCGAGGTTTTACTGGGTTAATATTCAATTAAAAGTTGAGATGTTATTATATGGTTTATTGTTGATTAACCTTTTGATTCACAAGCACGTCAAATAAAGTTCCATTTTATGTACGCTAAAGTGCACTACAAAAACAAAACAATTTTATAGAAATTTCCACTGTACTCAAATGTTGTTTAAAATTATTGAAAACATTTCAAAATGTAAAACTAACATGCGATTTATAAACAATATCCTTAATTTTCGCAATGATTTTAGAAATCTAACAAACTGAAAATTTTTAATATGTTAAAAATTGTATTTCGTTTTAAGCGAAGTTATATTGTTTTATTCTAAACGAAAGTTTTACGCTTCACTTAATTTGAAAATGTGGAAACAATTAGGCTTGGAGAAGAAAATTCGTTTTAATTAAACAAAAAGGATAATTCAATTCAATAGCACTGATTTTTGCTTTCAAATGCATTGGCATTTATATAAAAAAAAAACTAATGCCCAAATGCAAAAGTCAACAGTATGATTTTTACAGAGTTCATACACAAATTAATAATTTTTTTTAGTAGGCTTGAACTCTTAAGTACTGATTTATATGGTTTTGTGAAAACGAAGCACAAGAGAAAAAAAATTAAAAAATAAATTGTTTCATAACCTCTGTAAGACGACCTCATAATTAGTTTTCACAAATGTTTGAATTTCAGACAAAATACATGGAATAATATCAAACAGTGTGGGTAAAAATAAAATGTAGAAAAATCTGAAAATCGCGTTTTATGGGGTCCTTGGAACCATAATTTTCGAACTTAAATATCTATTTTTTAAGAGCTAACCTAGAAAATCGGTTAGCATCACTGAATTCAGCGTTCTCGAATTAGGTGTATGTGATGCAAGATTAAAAAAAGTTTAAGATATGATTCCCATGGCATTAATATTTTCTGAGCGTATAAGATATATGTAATTGCATATTGTTATAACTAACCCCATATACAATTATACATGTACCTGAGGTCCTATGATCGAATCACAGCTCGGCCACAAAAAAAATGGTAGTTGTTACAGATCTTAAAAAATTACTCCTATTTGTCCTTATAAATAGTTAAAATGCCCGGTTAAAAATAGTTATATCTAATCATATATAATATTATTATGTCATATATGACTTTAAATGAAGTCACATTACGGCTAATTTCATCTAACACAAATGCATCTACTCATTTTTATTGAGAGAATTTTTTATACAGTACTTGATATAATTATATGTCTCCAAATCTTACATTATATAACTATATAAGCCATATGATAATAATCCAAATATATGTAGTGATCGATATGATTATATATGGTCCCATTCTTAGTCTTATTAAACTGTATGTGACGCCATGCTGAAAATATGTTCCTTCTACTTTTATATAGCATTATATATAATCCCATACATATTTTGGTAAAGTTCAATATCAAAATAAGTTATCTGCAAGTTAGGACTTTATTACATATAAATATATTCATTTTATAAAGAAATTATTTGCAAGTGATTTATTTTATAAATTTCAAATAAAACAATGTGTATATTTTATAATTAATTATATATTTTTGATACACTAAATTTGTTCTTGATAATTTTTAATCATTTGGTTGTTTTATTTAAAAAGATTTTGCTTGTTAAAATTGTTGATTTTTAGAAATTTTAATTTTAAACTTAAATACTTTTAAGCATTACTTCAAGGTACAAAAAGCATACCTACTATCGGTTAAAATTTTATAAAATCATATATAATTATATCTAATTAGATATAATTTAATGTCCCGGATATGGACAAATCTAAGATAAAATTGTATCAAATTATATATCATTTGATATAATTAGATACATGTATATGACACATTTTCGGATCAATTTGTATGTGCTTATATATGGGAACTTATCAAATGAGACAACATTTTATTAGACTCCATATTAAAATTTTTACCCGGATTAAAAATTATTCCTCTTACAACTTACAACTTAGAATTAATAACTAATAATTTAATAAATAATTTTATATTCCCAAGTAAAAAAAAATATTGTGTGAATTTTCATATTATATTAATTATGAAAAATTAGTACATCTAATTGTATAACATCAAATATGATACAATTATATATTATATAATACAATTAGATCTAATTTGATTAAATGTGTCAAATTGTACATATATATATAATCCTTTAAATTCCTAGGAGGAACATAGGGCCAAATTGTACATAAGGTGATAGAATTATATCCAGTTAGATAGAATTGCATACAAATATATGCAATTACATGTGACATATGCAATCAGATATAACTATATATTTAAGATACAGTTTTATATGATTTTGTTTAGATATATATTTTGCAAAATATAATATTATACACAATTGCATAAAGTCATATATAATTATATTAAAACTTTTCGCCTGGGTTGTCCTTTACAATAATATCTTTAAAATTTCGGAATTAAGTTCGTCTATGAGAAAAAGTAGTTTTTTATATTATATATACGTGAAAGTTACGTAGTAGTCTAAATTTTTATTTTTTTACTAAGTTTTGTAACAATCAAACAATTTGTGTAAAAAATATTTGACCTTTGATGAGCTCTAATAATTTTGGTGTTTTATTGACTAAAATATCATATTATACCTCAGCTAATTGCTCGAATTTGCTTATTATTGTACTAAGTTGCATGAATAACACATTATAAAATTATTACTTCAGAATGTTGCTCATGTCGTATAATATTAATTTTTTGTAAAAAAAACTTTTTCTGCCAAATACAAATACAAGTCATCACTACCAAAAAAAACTAAAATTCAAAATTTAATTTTATTTTTCTAAATAACCTTATATTTAAACTCGTTGAAATTGTCATTGATATTATTCATGCCAAATTTCATAATTCTGTCTCTTCAAACAAAAAAGTTACAGATTTTTGATGCGAAAATTATCAAAATTTCCCACTGTGAACCCCTTCAAAAATCTGAAAAAATTCTCAAAAATCCTTTGTGTCACAAGTATTCATATTCTGCTTCAAGAGTTGCAAAATCCAAAAAAGTGGAAGTGCTGAAGACCCTAATGTGTATGCATGATCCAACATTATTAGTACTTTCAATACATATAAGCTATACATATTTATTGTTATATATATCCCAATACGTAATTATATAGGCGCCTGACTACTAAATTTTTTGTAAATTAAATATATCTCGGGATTTTAGTAGATCCAGTTTAATCTCAAAATATCTTATTCTATCCAGCAAAAATTAATTATATTTTTGGATCTAATTAGATCCAATTAGATCTTAATTAATCCCATTGGATACTTTGGGAAATATAAGGATCTTAGATATTATTTTATACCCCAATTTTGTGATCAATTTTGATATAAATTAATCCAGTAATTCATTAGAGGGTATATTACTGGATACCGCAATTTTGAGATGAACTTGGATAAAATTAAAAATCGATCTAATGGAACATGATTTTATATTTGAAATATAACTTTCATTTGATCGTGATGTTATGATGTATATAAAACATCAAACTGTTTATTTTATGAAAATAATAAAGATTTCATAAATATGTAAATGACTTTATTTTACAACATACATTAAAATATTATGCTATTTTGTATTATTTTATTTTATGCTATTTTGTGGTGTTGACAAATGATTTGTGATTTACCATATTGTTTATCATGTGCTAAGTTATATATTACTGAATTTATATACTTTATTGTAAAATGATAAAAATCATTATGATGTAGGGTATTTCAACAACGAATTTATATGTGCAGATTACACTAAGTTACAAGAAAAAAAAAATAATATTCTTAGAACTTATAAGTTAACTTCGAGACTAAAATTGTTTTTTAAACCAAGTGAAGTACAGCTAAAATACAGTTTATCTTTTCAATGGCATATTTACAATTTAGTGCCCTTTATACCGCGAAGAAAATATGAGACAACCTTTTTAAATTTTTTATAAAGTGGGAGTTAGACACAATTAAATCTTAACAAATTTTCAATTTTTTAAATATATTATTTATTATAAACTAATGGAATTTCGGATATGCTAATTTGACTGCGTCAAAAATAAATGTTTTATAACCTCCTTGAAAAATTTCAAAATTTCCCAGCAAAACTTGCTATTGCCTATTACAAACCCTATTATTTTAACAAGGGCATGGCCATTCTGGTAACACCTTACAAAGCACACATTACTTACAGAATAAACGTAATACGTTTTTTTTTGTTTATTTTTTTTTTATATTGGATATTAAATTGAAATTTAAAAATTTTTAACTACAAATTTCGAACATGAAATTTTTTATAAGTTTTGGGTTGAAAAATAAACTTTTTGTAATAAGGAACTGACGTGTTTAAAACTTTATGGAAAATATTTGGTGTTTCAGAAAAATTTTAAGTTTTTAATAAAAATTTTAAATATATTAAGTAACAAGTTTGATATAATTTTTATTAAAAAAAAAAAATATGTTTTTTTCGATTTAATTGTCCAATGAAAATTATTCAAGTTCGAGGCCATACTCTATATTTCTTTATAAGGATATTGTCCTAACAAATAATCTATAGAGTTTTCGTTTTCAAATTTATTCTTTGACCCTTTCAGGAATGTGTTGATAGATCTATTTCGGGAATTTTCTAGGTTGCCATCATCAGAACACGTTTTGAAAGAAGTGACAATCCCATGCAAAACATCAAACATTCATATAACCTAGTTTTCCCACTAAATGATTAATTTTCATATTCATTGCACAATTAAAGGTCTAAAAAACATCATATCATATTTCTTTCACAAAATTTATTAAATTTAACAAAATTATAAAAAACTAAATTTTAATGAAATTTTTGAGAAACAATTATAAAAGAACGTCGAATTCTTGTTTTTTTTTTCTTAATTTAATTTCTTTTCTGTCATGCTTTGTTTGTACCTCCAACACACTGTGATGAGGGTGTATATGAGTTTGTCATTCCAATTGTAACACATCGAAATATAGTTCTAAGATCCCATTCAGTAATATGTTGATAGATCTATTTCGGGAATTTTCTAGGTTGCCATCATCAGAACACGTTTTGGAAGAGAATAAATTTGGGCAAGGAGTTTAACTTATTAACAGATAACATATACAACCTATTTTTATCGAGGTTTTGCTTTGTTTGAAAATACTCAGAACGAGTTCTAAATTGTTAGTGTAATAAATAACTATACGTATTATTATATTAATTATACACGTTTAGGTGTCCCTTAAATATACATAGAAAAATCACATAAATTTTTAATCAAATAAGGAAAATGGAAGATATTTTAAAGACCAATCTAAAAAACTGCATTTGACTCGCACACATTGTTTGCATCGGAAGTTATTTAGGTTTAAATTTGGAAAATTTCATATTTTTTGACATTCAAGGCTCTCAAAGTGCCCCTGTAAATAACAGTTTGTACCCTGAACACCTTTTAGTAGTAATTTAATTTATATTCTAAACAGATCACAAGAATATTAAAAAGAAACAATATTTATGTTTCAAAAACTAATTTTTTAGATAAAATACATTTCAGAGCGCGCGCACCCCTTTCAAAAATTTAAACAATTCTTAATACAGAAATTTATTAACTACGTGTCCCTTATTTTTTATTTTTTTCTTTATGGCCCTTGTTAGTGTATACTACAGTGGCACTAAATTAAAAACTTCGTTTTAAATGTTGTATCATTGTAGAAAAGTTGTGTTCAACTTGTTCGAATTCGGAACAAAATAAAAATTTGAAAATCAAAAATCAAACTTTGCTCTCTGGAAATTCTTCCCTAACTACGTAAGCGCCATCTATCGAATATACAAAGACTATATCATGGATATGGCATCACTTACAACATATGGGAAAACGGTGGACATTATAGAGTGAGGTAAGTTTCTAAAAAAAAGAACTGTTGTGTTGTACTTCTGAGATTATGTATGCAAGAACAAAAACACCGTGTATTGAATAAAACTTGTTTTAATCACAACAAAACTCGACCTGACGATAGCTCTGTCTAACGTATAGTGTGGCATTAGAAATCAGTTTATCTAAATAATGATTGCACAGAAAAATTTCATATAGACGCAATCGAACAAATAGAAACATAACAAATATTACATTATTCAAAAAATTCAAAAAAACAGGGTCACTGACAAAGGTTCAATACCAGAAACTGCGCAGTCTGATTCAGAAAAAATTTAAAATTTGCAATGTAGTTATGATTTTTAGAAAATACACTCATTCTTCTCTACCACGTCTTTCACAATTAAAATTAAATAAAATTGCATATGAATTATAGTATTAATTGCAATTGTGTGAAAAAGACGTTAAAATTCAAACTCAAATGAAAATGGTTTATGTTTAATACAGTTTTGTAAAATGTGTAAAAACTGCAATAAATACAAATTTGTTTATTATGTCCAATTTGAGACAGTATCTTTACAAAGAAATCAATATATAATTCTGAAAACTCCTTGGCTTAATTTTAAAGTTGTAATAAATTGTGGTAGAAATGTATAAGAAAGTATAGAAAAAGCTAATTTCTTTTCAAATTTTGTTATCAAAATTCTTAAACTGCATTAAAGCAACAAAAAAGTTATCACTTAAAAAGTTTTTCAGTTCGATTTTCGGCGTTAATAGATTGAAAAATATAAAATTCAGGAATTTATTGCATCAAATCGCTATAAACGGGTGTAATTATTAACAAAAAATATTTAAAATCAGGAGATATGCACTTAAAATTTTGAAATTTTTTCACCCAACATAATTTACTGAATAATTATTTTTGAAATTTTTATATTTACAAATGTTGTAAATATAAAACGTGTAGTGCGAGTGCATGTGGCATTAGAAATCAGTTTATCTATACCACGGTCAGTGATTGCACAGAAAATTTCATATAGACGCAATCGAACAAATAAAAACATAACAAATATTACATTATTCAAAAATTCAAAAAAACAGGGCCACTGACGAAGGCTCAATACCAGAAACTGCGCAGTCTGATTCAGAAAAAATTGAAAATGTGCAATGTAGTTATGATTTTTAGAAAATACACTCATTCTTCTCTACCACGCCTTTCACAATAAAAATTTGTTGTTGGAACAGAAAATGCCAACTTATGAACTCAAAATTACAAATAGTAAATGACAAGAAATATTGGAATATTTGGAATGTTACTTTAGAAGTGACCATTTCTTTCTTTTTTTTAGTACTAGTCAATATTTTATTATTTTTGAACACCCTTCTTGCACACATTTGAATTCTAGGTAAATTGTTCATATATTTAGTGTATGTTTGCATAATTTTGTATTTATGCATATTTAATGAAATTATGTAATTTATTGCTCTAAAATGTATTCATATATTCATTGACTTATTCGCACATATACTAAAACCACAATTAAATACCAAAATTTTCATATATCAACATACTACTTTCATTTGATATATTATCCATATTAGGGCACCTCGCGGAAAATATTTTGATTCGCTTTTTTTTGCTTAAATTCCTACACAAAGAATTTTTTGGCATGAGAGCAATTTAATTGACATTAGTAATGGTTTTTCTAATATTAAGTCATTACCTTTAAAACTATTTTTTTTTTTCATTTTCATTAGTTTTAACTAATGGTAAGGAGATTTAAATGGTAATAGAAAATTTACAAGTAGGATATATTGCGGGTCCGGTACCTTTGTTGATACACTCATAATAATCCATGCATGATTATGCCAGACTGCCGCATTTTAGTTAATTTTACAAAAGTTTTTGTTGTTTTGACTTTTTTTTTTGTATTTGTTTGAACCCGAGTAAAACTGTTCATATACCATCATATCTTGTTTAATATAATATTATAAAAAAATCATATAGCTTTAAATAGCTTAATATTGATATAAAATTATATATGAGCATATGCTCATATATAATTTAATCTTGAATTTAGTTTTGCGAAAATGTTTTATGGTCACATACATATTAATATCTAAATCTATATCGATTGATATTACCGCAGATGTGGCATATATTACTACATAAGGTATATATAAATTAGCATGATTATATCATATTTTCTGTGATAGCTGCAACTGCTTCCGGAAACTCTTTTGAAAATTGCATGGCGTTGACATTTTTTATGTATTCAGCAGAACAAGGTGAGCAGATGGAACCAAATGTAATGGAAGTCATGATATAATGTTGAATTGGTTGTGCTAAATCTCCACCTCTCCATAGGAACCTCTGTGACTGTTGATCCTCATAACGTATTTTTACTTGAAAAAACATTTCTTTTATGGCTGCAGCCACAGCAATTTTTCCTCGGCGGAATTTAGTTAATATACCTAGCAATGGCTTTGCCTGTTCTGGACCTCGAACCAATGTGGAATTTAAAGAGACTTCACCAATCTTTGCAGCAGCGTCGAATACTACTCGCAATTTGTCTGGTTTATGTTGATTTAATACAAGTTTTATATCGTTTAATATAAAGTTACGTATAATAATAATATGGTATCATATTACATCGAATCTGAAGTGTTAAATTTTGTAAAAATTTAAAGTGCGGCAATTTTTGTTGTTTTTGTTTTTTCTTTGATATTTCAAATGTTAAATTTTACTTCTGTACGAGAAATTCTTATTGAGTTTGTGATTTAAACTAACAAATATCTCTAGAAATTCTAAGAACATTGTACCCTGACAATTTCCTTAGGCAAGAATAAATAAGTTTTGGGAATAAGATTGGAAATTTGCATTAGAACTTGCTGAAACTAAATTGTGATTAACTATTTTTAATTGAGAAAAATTTAAGTAAAATGGTAAATAACGCGAAAATCTTAATTTTTATTTGAATATTCGAACTCTTGCTTAAAAATGTAAAAGAAATCTTTAATTAATTTATAACTTCTTTGACTGCGAATGGAAATTTTCTATAGCAGTTGCAAAATTTTTTGATTTCAAGTCGATAACTTTAATTTATTTGAAGTTTCGTCGTTGCAACTGAAATGGTAAATAACTATAACAAACTTGTTTGTGTCTTGAAAACTATAAAGAATGGCCTAGTTATAATCTGCACGCATTCATAACGTTGTTACAGCGTCCCCAGTGTATGAAATTGTAAACCATTTACATATGTTGTTGACAAGACATATACCGTTATTTGACATAATTTTCAAGTCTGTCATTCGAATAGTAGTTCGTACAGACGCCATGGAACAAAAAAGACGTGAAGAAATTTAGCACACTTTCTTAGAAAATCCAACATTCAGTGGTTCGAAAAACAAACACATGAATCCTCCTAACTGCCCACAATTTCGACCAATCGAAAGATATTGGGCCAACGTAAAAAATAAATTGAAGAAGAGTAATAAAGAAGCAAAAAATGAAGTTATAATGTTACAAAAAGGAACCAGAGTGCTAAAAAAGTAAAGCCGAAGGATGTGCAAAAATTAATGGGGAGCATCAACAAACATGTCCGTTCTTTTATTCGTAACAAAGAAAATTAATTTATTTGTATGATTTTCCTTAAAGCTGAATACATTTTCTTTAATTTGGTGTATAATTTATAAAAATGTGTCTGTTATTTATAACTACTTTTGTGCGTCCAGATTATAACTGGGCCATTCTTTATTTAAAAGTTCTATGCAAGTTTTTATGAGAAGACCTAATGTTAATGTGGTTTAAAATTAAAGAAACCATATGATATGCATATTTAAAATAATATATAGACACATTCTATAACATAAAATTAGATATAGAGTTATATACATCAAATTAGATATAGTAGTAACGTATAATTTAATAAAAATGGATGAGGACAAAATTCGGACACAACTGTACCAAATCACTTCTAATTGTATCTAAATTCATCGAATATGATATTATTAGTTGTTATTTGATACAAGTTAATCGGGCCATTTCCATATCAGTTTTTTTTTTTTAATCGGGAGTGGATTATTATCTGCATAGTAGAAAATTTATTAAAAATTTTAAAACTTATAGACAGTATTAAAAGTGGACATTCGTTTTAATTCTTGGCAGATGAATACAGACAATATGTAGTACTTAAGATAATGCAAGGGTATTTCCTTTAATTGGAATTTTGTAGTCGTAAGAATTTTATTTTATAAATGACTGCAGCCCTTGTTAAACCATTTATATGCGTAAAAATTAAATTAGATTTACAATTGTTTTTATAGTACTTCACTTATTTTTTTAAACAGCTTTTCAAGAGATAACACAATTTCTTTTTTATTTTTAATTGCCTACACAAACAACATTTTGTACAATTCATTTTGAAATTGTGAACGATAAAAATATATATTTTTCTGTGTTCATGTTGTACTGCTATGTATGGAGCATTGAAAAATATTTATGGTTTTATGTCTATATATTAGGTCAACTTTTGTCCTGTACTATGCACATTATTTTAAAAATTCGAATGACTCTTGTGAAATTTTTCTTTAGTATGCAGGCACTACTTAGATTGCAAATATATGTGTTTAAAGTAGTTAAGGACAATTGCATATTTTGACATAAAAAAAAATTGAAAAACTACTCTCATAAAAATTCTGAAATTTCATTCAACCAAATCGATTCGGTTGCTGCAACCTCGTAAATTCGGTTGTCATAACCGAATTCGGTTGTCATAACCGAATTCAGTTGTCACAACCGAATTCGGTTGTCACAACCCCCGATTCGGTTACAACAACCGCATTCAGTTGTGACAACCGAATTTACGAAGTGCAGCAACCAAATCAATTCAGTCGGATGAAATTCTGATGAGACAACCGAATTTGTTATGTGAGTGTAGTTTCTTTATTCCATAAATCTAAATTCGACACAAAAGAAGTCGTTAACAATTAACTTAATTATCAAACCTCATATTCAACTGTCTTTTAAAGTGCAGTTTATTTAATGATACCCAGTGTAGAAACCGTAATAACTAAATTTTTAAGAAAAGTTTTATTAAAATCTTCGTTTTTAAAAAATCAAACATATGAACCATTTATTTTTAAAGTGGTATGAGTCGTTTTTTAAAAAAAAATTAGAAAACGATATCCATAAGTGCTCCTTTTTATAATTATTTTAAATATAAAGAAATGACCCTAAAATCTATTTTTATACTCATAATTTTATCAACTATAGTAAGTACGTATATAACCACTTATTTTTGATTTTTGTAAGCTGGTAAGCAATGACATAATGCGTTACCCAAAAGTACTAATTTATAGCATTATTTTAAATATAAAGTAATTATGATTTTTAAAATTTTTTAAAAATCTATTTTAAGACTTCATTTTTTCAACTCTTATAAGTACATATATAACTACTACTATTCATTTTTTCAACGTTTATTTAAACAAAAAATTTGTATTTAATACTTAAACTATAAATAAACAAATAGTTTATAATATAAATTATTATACATAGTCCCATATTCGGGCTCTCTAATACATTATAAAGGGTCCGCCAAATAACTTTTTTTTTTGAAAGTGCTATAAAAAAAAACTACTGAATATTTTCTCAAATTTCTTTTTTTATTTGAAAGTACAATCCTTCCGGTTAATAATGGAAAATAATTTCATTCAAATGGCTGCCTCGGCTGGCCATGCAGTAGCCTACACGATCGGTCTAATTTTTAAGCACATTATCGATTGTGTGCAGCTGTATAATCGGCATCTTCTGAAAGTCGATCGCAGGCCCACTTAGCGAAGATAAAACGCATTGGATGGTCAGTTGGCTTCACCTCCTGAACCAATTGGACTTTGTATGGCGTCATACCAAGGTCTTTATGCAAAATTCGTCTCAATGATGTCTCCGAATTGTTCAATTGTTGAAAACGACGGTGAATTGAAGTTGATGGAACTTCACGCACACTTTCTGCCACAGCAGTAATATTCTCGGGTGTATGCACTGTTTTTGGCTTTTCCTTTTAGTAACAATTTTTGCTGTTCGCATTTTACAAATTACTGAATTTTTTACCAATTTTTTGTTGCTGATTTCAGCTAAACATTTAACTATTTTTTTTAAGCCAATTGCTATATTTGGCAAAAAATTTGGCTAATTAAAATAAATTTTATATTTATGAACACTTTATTCTATAAATTAAAACCTATGCTTACAACACAAATTGTCCAAATATAATATTAGGAGATTACATATCAATAGAGCATATCTACACTTAGGCAATAAAGTTCCATCATATTGACGAAAATAATTCATAAATAGTTTGTCATTGATTATTAATCATATTTATGAAGTTTTCATAAATACGACGTAGAGTTTTATAAAAAGTTTAAAACAAATATTTCATTGATTTTCATAATTTCATAAAATCGTAAAAATAATTTTATTCAAGGTAAATCAACTTTATTTATTATTGTTTGTTAATACAAACGATCAATATTGGTAAGATTAAACCAAAACATTTTTTATTTTAGCATATACACTGATAGTATTCTCTGCATGATACTAATGAATTTTTGCATTAGATCTATGAATTGTCACTTTAACTCGTCCATTGAAACTTTTATTAAATTAATGCAGTTTTTCATAAAACTTAATAGACAATTTCATTTTATTTATTAATAATTGCATACGACAGTTACGAAAGTTTCATTAAAACTATGAAGATTTTTCATAAAGTTTAAGAAATGTTTCATTTACATTGTGAAGAAAACCTTATCAGTTTATTAAAAAAATGTCATTAAAACTCGTCCAAAAAATTCTCTCTATGCAGCATTTAAAAAATTGAGAAGACTAAGACTTATTTACAAAAATCAATATTTTAATTTTTCTGAATGAAATCCATTGAAAAGGTCTCTAAATATCAATTGAAATTAACAATTTTCATTCAGGTTTACAAACCATCGACTAAAATTTTTATTTTCCATTTGAAGTTACAAATATATCATTTGCAATTTGGTTTATTTTCAATAAAAATCAGAAATATCATGTTAATTTTCATTGGTGTTTTCTGAATTGTAAACAGAATTACAAATAGTGTGACTAAAAATAATATTTTCTGAATTTCAATTGATATTTTCTGAATATTATTTGATGTGTTCTATTAAATGGTATTTTTTTAACATATCGAAATTTAAATTTTCTGAATTTTCATTGATGCTTTTTTTAAATATAAAATATTTTTTTTAATTCGCTGTATTTTCAATAGAAAACAAAAACACAACCACAGCTAAAACTAAAGCGAAACAAATTTGTCCATAAGCCCGGAGTCTTAAAAATAATATATGTAAAATAAATATTCGGCGTTGATTGTATCCCATGTTGTGTTTGTTCACTTGGTAGAAATATGTCCTTCTATTCTGCATCCAATGTAGTATTTTCAGTTAGGAGTTCTCACTTTCACAAATATGTAAATCCTCTAACAAAGTCAACAAATTATGTACATTTATTTTAAAGAGAGATAAAGGAAAAGAATAATTGTGTATGTAGAAGGAATCTGTAGGAATCTACAGTGTAGATAGACTTTGTTTTTTTTTTTAAAAAGAACGGTGGTTGCGCTTGAGTGGTTGGGTTTTAAAAGGCTGTATATGTTTTTTGCAATATATACAACAACAATCGTTTGTAGATAAAAACATGCTTGTGCCAGTCAGTACCAAAACGAAAGCCGAAAGACAAACAAAAAATAATGTTCCCGTTTAGAGTTGGGATTAATCGTTCATTTTGGTGACTCGGTCAGTATCGTTCAATTCGAGTCAGTGAACTAGTTTGTTCAAATCGTTCAATCGTTCTTTTTTCCTTTGACTTGTGACTGATCTGCATGTTGTAACTGTGTCGTTCTTTTGGCAATTATTACGCACTATTCATGTTTTACCAGTTTTTTCACAAATTTTACTGTACATAGACAAAAAGTGTTACAAAATTGTAACTTTTCTAACAAAAATTTATTTATTTTGTGTAAAAACATTTTATTTGTATGACTATAATTGCTTTTCCTTTTTCAAATATGTATTTGTAAAAATGCGCAAGAGTTCCAAACATGAAAAATGTTGCAGTTTAAAATATATATTATTAAATTAATAAAATAGTGTTATAATAAAAAAATGATTTTCCTACATAAATATGGTTAAATATTGTTGTTTCTCTTTTCAGAAATTTAAATCTTCGACACGGCATCAATGAAGAAATAATGAAACGTAACAAACAATAAACCGCATACCCACAGACAACAATGATCTAGGAAAATTAAGTAAACACTGAAACGATGTTAAGTGTAAGATGTAAGTGATGAAATTATATGAAAAATATAATGTGCTTTTTAGAAAAAAAATAATTACTTAGTGATAGTTACAAACATTTTACTAAAATTTAGTAGTGCATACTAATTTGTTCTACTAATTTCATTGTGCTAATATTATTAAATTTAGTAATTTTTTTGCTGATTTTTGCAAAATTGTTTTGAATTGCAGTTTACAACAATTTTACTGAACATTAGTAGCGCTTACTAATTTTTATTACTAATTTCATTGTACTGATTTTATTAAAATTTAGTATCTTTTTTGGTTATTTTAGCAAAATGGGTTTGAATTGTAGTTTACAAAAATTTTTCTAAAATTTAGTAGCGGTTAGTTATTTTTATTACTAATTTCATTGTACTGATTTATTAAAATTTAGTAATTTTTTTTGCTGATTTTAGCAAAATGGGTTTGAATTGTAGTTTACAAAAATTTTGCCAAAATTTAGTAGCGGTTACTATTTTTATTACTAATTTCATTGTACTAATTTTATTAAAATTTAGTAATTTTTTTGCTGATTTTAGCAAAACGGTTTTTAAATTGCAGTTTACAACAATTTTGCTAAAATTTAGTAGCGGTTAGTTATTTTTATTACTAATTTCATTGTACTGATTTTATTAAAATTTAGTAATTTTTTTTTGCTGATTTTAGCAAAACGGTTTCTAATTGCATTTAACAACAATTTTACTAAAATTTAGTAGTAACTACTAATTTCATCGTACTACAGTTCAGCTGACATGTGTTGCTAAATTTAGCAAGAAAAATACCGAAGGGCTCAAAATAGTTAATTTTCCCATAATAACAGCAAAATTTCCCGTAGCCGTTACGGGCTTTTTTTCTTAGTGTACTCCAAGTATAAAACACGAAACAAAAAATTTTAATTTATAGAATTTTTTTTATGCCAAGATTTATGTTACAAGACTATTCTCAAAAAAAAAAAATAAAACACTCACATTTACATAAAAGATAAATTAACAAATGATATATGCCAAATAATGTTATTTAGAGAGATGTTTGCTTATGAAAGTTTGCTGTACTAAAATGGAAAAAAGGACAAATGAAAATTTTAAAAACAGCCTTAGATAGATGTTTTGGGGAATATTGTTTAAGCTAAAAAAAAAACTTTTAATAGGAAATTACGTTTGTAATTGAAAACAAGATTCAAAAGAATTTCAAATTATGTTGGTAATATGAGTATTAAAATTGTTTAAAAATGCAATATTAAAACAAGTTGGAGTTTAACTTATAAGGCAACTATGCAGTGGTGTCACCCACAGATCTTTGTGAAACTTGATTATGTTGTACAGATCAAAAAACCACGGAGCACATACATTTTTAGGTGCTCAATCTCATGTTTAGTGGTTTAAACTTTTGGTGAAAACTAATCTAGTTCCAGTTCTTGCATTTCATTATGTCCATCTCAATGAAAATATATTGAAAAAAATGTGCTTTTAAGATCTTCTCTAATGCAAAAAAAAATCTTTAAAAGTTCTTGAACCAAAAAGTTTCAACCAATTCAAACCCAATTTTACAACCTTTCTTGAGAAAAATTTTCAAATCAAAATGTTGGTGTTTTGCATATACAAAATAACACAAATGGAAAAGTTGTGTGATTATACATTTAAAAGTTTTTATTAATATTTTTGCCGCAATTTTTTATTTTTATAATAAATATTTAAAAATAAAAGCTGAAAAAAAAATTCATGACCTTGAGCCAAACCAAAAAAAAAACCCCATAAATTTTAAAAAAAAACATAAATTTCTAATACATTTTCTTATAAAAAGCTTTTCATTTATTTTTTTGGGGATTTTTCATATGAAATTGAAATTTTACTTACAGTGTAATAATAGCCCAAAAATGTCTAATACAAAATTTGGAAATTTTTCATATGAAAATTTTTAAAAATTGTTTTATATCAAATTTTTGGGGCTATTTGAATACAAACAATCGCCTAATTTTTCATATGAATAATCACCCAAATGTTTCATTTCAAATTGTTTTCGTGATTTTAATATGGAATTCAGTATTTTTGGGGA
This sequence comes from Delia radicum, assembly GCA_021234595.1. Lineage (NCBI taxonomy): Eukaryota > Metazoa > Arthropoda > Insecta > Diptera > Anthomyiidae > Delia > Delia radicum. Next base: position 234,812,658 of record CM037853.1, on the reverse strand, counting down.
ACATTAAAAACGGTTTTTTTTTTTTTTTTTTTTAGCAAAGATTGTCTATAATAGGAGGTATTTACAATTCACACTTGAAAGGCACGAAGAATTTTGATGAAGGTCGGAGCTGACCAGAAAATGCTGCATACCATTCAGGCTGGTGTCTAATAACAGTATCTGTGTTTTCTCTATTATCCAAGGTAAGTTATCATAAATAAATTTTAATTTTTTCGATTAATTTAGAAAAATGTTCATGATCCCAATATAAACCTTACATATTCTGCCTTGCAGTGGACTAAAATATAAGTTTTCATTAAAAAGCTTAAACCTTATTCCATCATCTGAAAAAAAAAAAAAAAAAAAAAATTCCGTTTAAATATATCCAACGGTTTCGGAGCTATTTAAATTTTAATAAAATCATAGTATAAAAATATTAAATAATACGGGAAAAATTAAAAAAAGGCTTTCCAGCCAATTTGAACCTGTATTTCCCGAGTTATTCAAAAATTTCTAATAGAAAATTGGACGATTTTTCATATGAAAATTTACCCAAATTTTTCATTTAAAATTTTTTAATTAAATTTTTGGGGCTTTTTCTTTTACAACACAAAAAGCTGTCATGTGTAGCTTGTCGTTGCCAAAATAAAAAACAAAACAAATATTTTCTTAAACAATTTACAGCTGTATTCATAAGTAATAACGAGTGACTAACATAAGGGAAATTTGTGCGCTCAAAGTTAGATACTCGTTTTAACTTCTGAATACCCTTGGTGTTCACATAGCTCTTAACCTTACCGAAGTAAAATAATGAATCAGGCTATAAACCAAAAAAAGCTTCAATAATTTCGCCAACTCTCCATCAGGTGGCGATCAACAACTCTTCTAAGAGTAATCATCTCGCGCAATTATAGTGTTGCCATGTTTGAAGCCCTTCATCTTTCACCACTATCCCCTTTCCAAAGAAAGCAACACATTGTTAAATAGGAAGAATTTCCTGTGTTGCTTCTTTTTAAAAAAACAAAAAAAAAAGTCACAAAATTTAATCATTTTATTTTTTATAACAAAAAAAAAATTATGCAGCTATATCATATTTATGGTTATTAGGAACATAATATAATAATATTTAATCATGTTCTAACATATTTTTTCTGTGTGAGTGATTAATGAATTTAAAAGCCACTATTTTTAAATAACATTATTTTCAAAATTTTAATTAGGGTGCCTCGTTTTGCCAATTTTTTCGAAACGAAGTTGTGAAACTCCATAGTTATTAGAAATCAATTTTTTTTCCAAACAACTAAGATCTTCTGTTAGAATTTTTACGCCAAAGAATCGGACTTTGGCAAAAATGTCATATATTACAAAGATATAATAATGTGTATGAAATGCATTGCTCATAAAAAAAAACTTTAAAATTTTTTTAAGAAAATATTAAAAATTTTTAATATTTCGTATTGATATATAATTGAACAGTTCATGCGAATAAAGACGAATAGACCATTTGTAGAATTTTACAGGGGACAATAAAAACGCAGGAAACGGTTGCCAAAAATTGGACTTCAATTCTTCCTTAATGGAAAAAGGGCGAATATCCAAAAAATGTATTGAAATTTGAATAAAAATGTGTTATTTTGCAGCAGATTTGATTACATTTTCATGAGACTTACAAAACTTGACGAACTATGGTTGGTATTTGTTTGTAAC